>JARQOC010000004.1:521530600-522130600 GCA_033576535.1 Allobates femoralis | reverse complement strand
AATAAACTGTAACAGGCTGGGCAGGCCCACAACACGGGACAGCCAAGTCCCACCCCACAGGGCTTTGCCTCACTGCCAGTGGCCAGCGAACAGGGACCTACCACCGTTCCCTACACCTGTTCAGATGATCCACCCTGAAGGGTTCGGCCAGGCCATCCGTGGGGCCCTTGACCTTTTGCAGGACGGACAGCCCACCTACCAGGACCTGTAGGGCTCCATTTATTGTTGTTGATGTAGTTACCTTAATTAAAGGTAGTATTGTTTGGAATGTCCAAACAGTGCTGCCATTTTTTTTTTTTAAACACAGTTTTAAAAACCAGCTTTGTGTCTGTCTTTTTTTCAAGGAATGAATGTGGAGTTTTTTTTTTGGTTGGGCTTCAAGTCATCATAATTATTATAATTATTTATTTATATAGCGGCCATAGGTTCCATGGCGCTTTACATGAGGAAAAGGTAGAGAAGGACAAGTACAATAAACATAGACAATAAGGTCATACAGGTACAATAGTAGAGGACCCTGTACGCGTGGGCTCACATTCTACGAGGGGTGGGTGGGGATACAATAGGGTGGGGAAGGTGTCGGTCGTGGGGCGTGTAGCGGGGTCTCATGGCAGGTTGTAGGCCTGTCGGAAGAGGTGAGTCTTTATAAGTATCTTTAAGGTTCAGAGGGTAGGCGACTGACTGATGAGGTGGGGCAGGGAGTTCCATAGCATGGCGGATGACCGGGAGAAATCCTGTATGCGGTTGTGGGAAGAGGAGATGAGGGTGGACTGTAGGACAAGTTCTTGGGATGAACGCAGGTTGCGTGAGGGATGGTATCGGGAGATCATGTCGGAGATGTATGGTGGGGATAGGTTGTGTAAGGCTTTGAATGTCATGGTCAGTGTTTTAAAGTGAGCTCTCTGTGGGCCGGAGGGGCCAGTGAACGGCTTGGCAGAGGGGGTAGGCAGGGGAGTAGCGTGAGGACAGATGGATTAGCCGGGCAGCAGAGTTTAGTATAGATTGGAGAGTTGCAAGAGAGTTGGCAGGGAGACCTATGCGAAGGAGGTTGCAGTAGTCAAGGCGGGAGATGATGAGGGCATTTATGAGTGTTTCAGCAGTGTCAGGATTGAGGAACGACCGAATTGGTTAAATATTTTTGAGTTGGAGTCACAGGGACTTGGTTAGGGACTACAGGTGGGGCTTGAAGGAGAGGGAGGAGTCAAGGATTACCCCGAGACAGTTGGCGTGGGGGACAGGGGAGAGAGCATCATTAGCAAGTACTTTACGGCCCGCATGGCGCATGAAGTCACCTTGGTTACTAAGTGTCAAATCATGACTCCACATACAACTGTTGCTGACAAACAGTGCCTGTGTTTGGGGGGTTACTTTATGCCTCGCTATGGCAACAAGACTATGAACACACATGTGAGAGGCTGGGACGTCTACATGCTACACATCGCGTCTACGCGTTTTGTATGGAGCGTACAGTGGGACCCTTCAACAGGCTCCAGCAGGATGATAGTCCAAGCACCGCCCACGATGCAGGCATAGGATTGGTGCCTGGAAAAATTAGCCCAAGTGGCTGTTTCCCATTTTTGGTATAAATGTAGGCCTAAGGGCCATAAAAAGCTTGTTAGCCAGGGTGTCTCCCAAACCATGATAAGCTTGTTAGCCTGTGTGGCTCAAAAAATTAGCCCAAGGGGCTGTTTACCATTTTTGGTATAAATGTAGGTCTAAGGGCCATACAAAGCTTGTTAGCCAGGGTGTCTCCCAAACCATGATAAGCTTGTTAGCCTGTGTGGCTCAAAAAATTAGCCCAAGGGGCTGTTTGGCATTTTGAGTGTAAATGCAGGCCTAAGGGCCATGATAAGCCTCTTAGGCTGGGTGTCTCCAAAAATTAGCCCAAGGGGCTGTTTTGCATTTTGTTATAAATGCAGGCCTAAGGGCCATGATCAGCTTGTTAGCCAGGGTGGCTCAAAAAATTAGCCCAAGGGGCTGTTTGGCAATTTGGGTATAAGTGCAGGCCTAGGGGCCATGATAAGCCTCTTAGGCTGGGTGTTTCCAAAAATTAGCCCAAGGGGCTGTTTCCCATTTTTGGTATAAATGTAGGTCTAAGGGCCATACAAAGCTTGTTAGCCAGGGTGTCTCCCAAACCATGATAAGCTTGTTAGCCTGGGTGGCTCAAAAAATTAGCCCAAGGGGCTGTTTTGCATTTTGGGTATAAATGCAGGCCTAAGGGCCATGATCAGCTTGTTAGCCATGGTGGCTCTAAAAATTTGCCCAAGGGGCTGTTTTGCATTTTGGTTAAAAATGCAGGCCTAAGGGCCATGATCAGCTTGTTAGCCAGGGTGGCTCAAAAAATTAGCCCAAGGGGCTTTTAAATGTTTGCTTACAGAAAATAAAGGTTGATTCCTTGTCAAAAGGTGTTGTGATGGTTAATGAAACCGAAGTTAAGGTGTAGTTTTGGTTTAAGATGAAGCAGCCTCATTACCAGGTTGCAGGAACATGGTTACGCAAATCGTTACTGGTCTTGTACATACTGCTTGTACCAAAAAGACACAATATAATACAATGATTAATTATATCATATTGATGTTGAACGTGGCACTTCAGCTCTGAGTACTGTCGTCTTCAGGGCTCGAGAAGTCTTGTGAAATCCAGTTCCTATTAAACTTAATTAGAGTAAGCCTGTCTGCATTCTCTGGAGTAAGACGTGTCCTGATATCAGTTATGATACCCCCAGCGGCACTGAAAACCCGCTCTGATGTCACACTAGCTGCAGGGCATGCCAGCACCTCCAAGGCATACAACGAGAGCTCTGTCCAAGTGTGGAGCTTGGAGACCCAATAATTAAACGGGACTGCGGCATCAGTCAGGAAGCAGGTACTGTCACTTAAGTATTCTTGTACCATGTTGGTAAGTTTCTGTCTCCGAGAGATGGTTACTGGAGCAACATGGCGCTGCAGGTTCGATGGCTTATTGAACATAGCCCACTTTGCGGACATCTTTCCAGCATCTCTTCTGGACAGCGTGGATGATTGTGCCCCGACCAAAGGCTGCTGTTGCACAGAGTTGCTAACTATGGGCAGAGTGTTGTCTGACGGTGATATTCGAAGCATATTATCCACAAGAACCCTCTTGAAATAGTCAATTGTCAAGCCACGTGGTGACTGAAACAGCAGCGAGGTGAATTTATCTTTATAACGTGGGTCCAGAAAGGTGGCCAACCAGTAGAGGTCGTTGTGCAATATGTTAATCACTCGTGGGTCTTCTAGCAGACAAGTCAACATGAAGTCAGCCATGTGTCCTAAGCTGCATAGAGTCATGTCTTCAGTGTCCTCAGAACGATGTTCAATACCCATTGTATCCGCAAAGTCTGTCTCCGCCTCCTCCTCTCCAGGCCACCCATGGTGGACAGACACAAAGCTGGGGTTGTGAGTACCATCTGGGTTGACATCGGCACCAACAAAAAATAAATCCTCTTCATCGTCTTGCTCCTGTTCCTCCTCAGGAGCCATAGTTGCCTGGTCATACTGGCTTTGCTGGCTAGGTACTGCGCTGTTTAAATCTGGCTCCATAGCCATCTGCTGGGCTCTCAATGCTTCATTTTTCTGATTAATGAGGGATTCTTTCAGCAGACACAGCATGGGTATAGTGACACTGATGATGGACTGATCACCGCTCACCAGTTTTGTGCAGTAGTCAAAATTATCAAGAACCTCAGATGTGTCAGCGATCCACACCCACTCCATTGTACTAATATGTCGTGGCTGACTGCCGGTCTGACGGGCATGTTGCAACTGATACTCGGATATTGCCCTCTGCTGTTCATTGATCCTCGATAACATATGGAATGTAGAGTTCCATCGTGTCGGCATGTCACAAATGAGTCTGTGGTTGGGCAAATTCAATTGCTTTTGAAGCAATGAAAGTTTTCCAACCGCTGTTGACGAATGACGAAAATGTGCACAAACTCGACGCACCTTCTCCAGTAGGTCACTTAGCTCTGGGTATGTACGCAGGAATTTCTGCACTACTAGATTCAGCACGTGAGCCATGCAAGGCACGTGCACAAGGTTTCCGAGCTTTAGTGCAGCCACTAGGTTACGACCATTGTCGCTCACCACGAGACCGGTCTGGAGTTGGAGTGGGGATAGCCACTCATCTGTCTGTTCCTTCAGACCTTTCAACAGCTCTACTGCAGTGTGCGGTGTGTGACCTAAACAGATCAGCTTCAGCAGAGCCTGTTGGCGTCTTGCTGAAGCACTGCAGCAAACATCCCAACTTGGCCGTGATGTTGAGGGCAATTGAGGATTGGTCGAGGAAGCGGAAGATGGGGTAGTGGACATATAGGATGATGCAGAGACCCTGAATGAGGTTGTGCCAGCTATCCGTGGCGTGGGTAGGATGTTTGATGTTACACTAACATCGTTTGGCACACTCTCCACAACGTTGATCCAATGCGCGGTGAGCGAGATGTACCGGCCCTGTCCTGAACTGCTTGTCCACGTGTCCGTAGTAAGGTGTACTTTCCCGGTTACAGCGTTGGTGAGGGCACGCTTGAGGTTGTTAATGACATGCTCATGTAACGCGGGGACGGCACAACGTGAAAAGTAGTGGCGGCTTGGAACCGAGTAGCGTGGTACTGCCACAGCCAAAAGCTCACGGAAAGAGTCTGTACCCACAAGCCTAAACGGCAACATCTCGACTGCTAACAACTTAGCTATCTGGGCATTTATTTTTTTGGCTAATGGGTGGGAAGAGTGGTATTTCTGCTTCCTTTCGTACAGCTGTGTCACTGATAACTGTAAGGATGTTGCTGACCGAGAACTGTCTGCACTCGTGTTCAGTCTCTCTGCAACCGCTGCTTGTGATGAGTACATATGAGCTGGACCAGCTTCAGCAACACTTGATTGTGACGGACGTATCTGAGTTGCCGTCGCAGTCTTTGGGTCAGATGACACTGTTGTGGAAGGCTGCACTTTTGACCACTGAATAGGGTGCTGACCAGCCATGTGCTTCTGCATACTGCTGGTGCTCTGGTTTCCTTTCCCGTGGCCTCTACTTAGCCTTGCATGGCAGATGGTACAGATGACCACATTTTCTTGAGAAGGCCCATCTTTAAAAAATTTCCACACAGTGGCTGACCGACCTCTAGGCTTGACTGTACTCCCTGAGGGATTACTGAGGCCCACATTTGAGACATTTTGTCCAACAGTTGACAAATTTTGAGCCACAGTGGACACATTTTGGGCAACAGTGGTGACTCTTTCAGTTCTGGTGGGAGGAGTCGGCCTTGGTGCCTTTGTTGGTGGGACATACACACTGTCTTCCTCCGTGCTGCTCTGCTGGCTCTGCATCGCAACATTCCACGTGGGATCAGTTGTCTCATCATCAACCCCTTCCTCTTCTAAATCTTCCCGATAACAAGATAGATTTTGCTCCCCAGATGACAAGTGTGTCACTGTCTCATCATCATCATCCTCCAACTCCTGAGACGGTCTAAGACTTTGCTGAAAGACACGTTCATGTGGCCGGCGTGTCTCTAAAACTTGTCCATGATTGGACAATTCTTCATCAAGTATCTCATCTACTACGGAGTCTGGCAAACCGGATTCATGTAAAGGATTATATGTACCAAATAAGTCATCTGAGTGACCCATGTGTGTGTCAACATTTTCATGGGGCTGCTGTTGGTCTGAGGAACTGTGAAGAGGTTGTGGATTAGATGACCCAGCATGGTATGTACCAACAGTAGACACAGTGCTCAAGGAACCTTGAGTGCTGCAAGAACCTGTTGTTGAGGTCTTGTCTGCCAGCCAAGACGTTAGATGCTGTTCGTCTTCCGGCCTCAATACTCGTTTACTTTCCTGACGGGGAAAGTTAGACAGGAGGAACGATCGATCAATCCTCGTCTGTCTGCCCGAACTGGTGGATAGTTGGCCACGACTACCAATGCCTGTACCTCGTCCCTGTCCCTTAGCAAGACTTTTTTTGGGATTTGGTTTTTTGTGTGACATTTTATAATTTCTGGTGGCTTTCTGGGGGCTTGTAAAACAAGTAGCAGGTACTATTTCGAGAAAGGTACACACTAGAGGCTAAGATATTTTAAGAGAGATGGAAGGTACCGTGCGAGCTGCAGGCAGGACACCGTACAGCAACGCACTGGCACAGGAAAAAATTGTTTAGTACGCAGAACCAGGCACTGTTAGGCTGCGGTGCTGGCTGCGTGCAAGTTTACAAGTACCGTGCGAGCTGCAGGCAGGACACCGTACAGCAACGCACTGGCACAGGAAAAAATTGTTTAGTACGCAGAACCAGGCACTGTTAGGCTGCGGTGCTGGCTGCGTGCAAGTTTACAAGTACCGTGCGAGCTGCAGGCAGGACACCGTACAGCAACGCACTGGCACAGGAAAAAATTGTTTAGTACGCAGAACCAGGCACTGTTAGGCTGCGGTGCTGGCTGCGTGCAAGTTTACAAGTACCGTGCGAGCTGCAGGCAGGACACCGTACAGCAACGCACTGGCACAGGAAAAAATTGTTTAGTACGCAGAACCAGGCACTGTTAGGTTGCGGTGCTGGCTGCGTGCAAGTTTACAAGTACCGTGCGAGCTGCAGGCAGGACACCGTACAGCAACGCACTGGCACAGGAAAAAATTGTTTAGTACGCAGAACCAGGCACTGTTAGGCTGCGGTGCTGGCTGCGTGCAAGTTTACAAGTACCGTGCGAGCTGCAGGCAGGACACCGTACAGCAACGCACTGGCACAGGAAAAAATTGTTTAGTACGCAGAACCAGGCACTGTTAGGCTGCGGTGCTGGCTGCGTGCAAGTTTACAAGTACCGTGCGAGCTGCAGGCAGGACACCGTACAGCAACGCACTGGCACAGGAAAAAATTGTTTAGTACGCAGAACCAGGCACTGTTAGGCTGCGGTGCTGGCTGCGTGCAAGTTTACAAGTACCGTGCGAGCTGCAGGCAGGACACCGTACAGCAACGCACTGGCACAGGAAAAAATTGTTTAGTACGCAGAACCAGGCACTGTTAGGCTGCGGTGCTGGCTGCGTGCAAGTTTACAAGTACCGTGCGAGCTGCAGGCAGGACACCGTACAGCAACGCACTGGCACAGGAAAAAATTGTTTAGTACGCAGAACCAGGCACTGTTAGGCTGCGGTGCTGGCTGCGTGCAAGTTTACAAGTACCGTGCGAGCTGCAGGCAGGACACCGTACAGCAACGCACTGGCACAGGAAAAAATTGTTTAGTACGCAGAACCAGGCACTGTTAGGCTGCGGTGCTGGCTGCGTGCAAGTTTACAAGTACCGTGCGAGCTGCAGGCAGGACACCGTACAGCAACGCACTGGCACAGGAAAAAATTGTTTAGTACGCAGAACCAGGCACTGTTAGGCTGCGGTGCTGGCTGCGTGCAAGTTTACAAGTACCGTGCGAGCTGCAGGCAGGACACCGTACAGCAACGCACTGGCACAGGAAAAAATTGTTTAGTACGCAGAACCAGGCACTGTTAGGCTGCGGTGCTGGCTGCGTGCAAGTTTACAAGTACCGTGCGAGCTGCAGGCAGGACACCGTACAGCAACGCACTGGCACAGGAAAAAATTGTTTAGTACGCAGAACCAGGCACTGTTAGGCTGCGGTGCTGGCTGCGTGCAAGTTTACAAGTACCGTGCGAGCTGCAGGCAGGACACCGTACAGCAACGCACTGGCACAGGAAAAAATTGTTTAGTACGCAGAACCAGGCACTGTTAGGCTGCGGTGCTGGCTGCGTGCAAGTTTACAAGTACCGTGCGAGCTGCAGGCAGGACACCGTACAGCAACGCACTGGCACAGGAAAAAATTGTTTAGTACGCAGAACCAGGCACTGTTAGGCTGCGGTGCTGGCTGCGTGCAAGTTTACAAGTACCGTGCGAGCTGCAGGCAGGACACCGTACAGCAACGCACTGGCACAGGAAAAAATTGTTTAGTACGCAGAACCAGGCACTGTTAGGCTGCGGTGCTGGCTGCGTGCAAGTTTACAAGTACCGTGCGAGCTGCAGGCAGGACACCGTACAGCAACGCACTGGCACAGGAAAAAATTGTTTAGTACGCAGAACCAGGCACTGTTAGGCTGCGGTGCTGGCTGCGTGCAAGTTTACAAGTACCGTGCGAGCTGCAGGCAGGACACCGTACAGCAACGCACTGGCACAGGAAAAAATTGTTTAGTACGCAGAACCAGGCACTGTTAGGCTGCGGTGCTGGCTGCGTGCAAGTTTACAAGTACCGTGCGAGCTGCAGGCAGGACACCGTACAGCAACGCACTGGCACAGGAAATTTTTTGTGGAAAAATGGCACCAAAATTATTTGGTAGACTAGTGCCAAAAATAAGAAAAAGCTTAGGATTACAGCTCTGCGGAAAGCTGGGTGAACTAAGCTCTGAGGATGGTGCTGGATTCACTGTAAGGCTGCTCCTATCTCCCTTTCCTTACAGTCCTGTACAGCAATCCTCCGTCCTGGTAGTTCTGAAAAGAACTTTTGGGTTATGTTTGAGGAATCTTGACTCCTACACTCCGTCCTGTTAGTTCTGAAAAGAACTTTTGGGTTATATGTGACTCCTACACTGCCTAACTGTCCCTAGATCTGCTCCAAGTCTCCCTGCACTAGGTCAGCTCTTCTCAGGAATGTGCCCAAAATGCGGGGGCAAGCCTTATATACTGCCTTGCCTTGTCATAGATGACATAGGCATCACGATGGACAGCAGCCAATCATAGTCCTGACACAACCAAAGCTGCTATGGCATTACTGACTATGATTGGCTGTCTTCACAAGTTTTCTGACCTAACACGCAATGCTGACTAGTAACATAAAAGATTCTGGATTCGCGAGTCCCGAATAGAGAATACAGGACTCGGAATCGCAGACTCGCTAGGATTCGGACTCGTAGACTCGCTCAGACTCGCTGCTGTTTGGGGAGATTCAAGCTATATAGCGATGTGATAGAGCGAGTCTAGCGAGTCTAGCGAGTGAGATAAAGTAAACTCTGACAAAACTAAGATTGCCATTGACTTGCATTGGACTCGTTACTGAGCGAGTATTCGCTAAAAGACTCGCCGATTACCGAGTCCAGCGAGTCCCTTAAGAATCGCCGAGTAACGAGTCCTAGCGAGTAGACTCGCTCATCCCTAGTTACCACGTGTTTGCCTGAAGCCCCCTTTAGTGATTTTTAATTGGTTTTAATGTATGTTCACAAATTCTGTAAATACAGTGTTGGCCAAAAGTATTGACACCCATGCAATTCTGTCAGATGATACTCAGTTTCTTCCTGAAAATGATTGCAATCACAAATTCTTTGGTATTATTATCTTCATTTAATTTGTCTTAAATGAAAAACACAAAGAGAATGAAGCAAAAAGCAAAACATTGATCATTTCACACAAAACTCCAAAAATGGGCCGGACAAAAGTATTGATACCCTCAGCCTAATACTTGGTTGCACAACCTTTAGCCAAAATAACTGCGATCAACCGCTTCCGGTAACCATCAGTAAGTTTCTTACAATGACCTGCTGCAATTTTAAACCATTCTTCCTTGGCAAACTGCTCCAGGTCCCTGATATTTGAAGGGTGCCTTCTCCAAACTGCCATTTTTAGATCTCTCCACAGGTGTTCTATGGGATTCAGGTCTGGACTCATTGCTTGCCACCTTAGAAGTCTCCAGTGCTTTCTCTCAAACCATTTTCTAGTGCTTTTTGAAGTGTGTTTTCGGTCATTGTCCTGCTGGAAGACCCATGACCTCTGAGGGAGACCCAGCTTTCTCACACTGGGCCCTACATTATGCTGCAAAACTTGATGGTAGTCTTCAGACTTCATAATGCCATGCACACGGTCAAGCAGTCCAGTGCCAGAGGCAGCAAAGCAACCCCAAAACATCAGGGTACCTCCGCCATGTTTGACTGTAGGGAGCGTGTTCTTTTCTTTGAATGCCTCTTTTTTTCTCCTGTAAACTATATGTTGATGCCTTTGCCCAAAAACCTCTACTTCTGTCTCATCTGACCACAGAACATTCTTCCAAAACGTTTTAGGCTTTCTCAGGTAAGTTTTGGCAAACTCCAGCCTAGCTTTTTTATGTCTCGGGGTAAGAAGTGGGGTCTTCCTGGGTCTCCTACCATACAGTCCCTTTTCATTCAGATGCCGATGGATAGTACGGGTTGACACTGTTGTACCCTCAGACTGCTGGGCAGCTTGAACTTGTTTGGATGTTAGTAGAGGTTCTCTATCCATTATCCGCACAATCTTGCGTTGAAATCTCTTGTCAATTTTTCTTTTCTGTCCACATCTAGGGAGGTTAGCCACAGTGCCATGGGCTTTAAACTTCTTAATGATACTGCACACGATAGACACAGGAACATTCAGGTCTTTGGAGATGGACTTGTAGCCTTGAGATTGCTCATGCTTCCTCATAATTTGGTTTCTAAAGTCCTGAGACAGTTCTTTGGTCTTCTTTCTTTACTCCATGCTCAATGTGGTACACACAAGGACACAGGACGGAGGTTGAGTCAACTTTTATCCATGTCAACTGGCTGCAAGTGTGATTTAGTTTACATATAAATTTGATGACCCAGGATGGAGTTAAATATAAATCATAAGTATTAATCCTGTTAAAAAGATACCCTTTATTAAGCACGTATGCTGAAAACACATCAAGAAACCCGTTAAAAACTGGGTGCACAGATTGCAGGAAGGAAGGAAGGGGCTAACCCTATATGTTTTTGCCTCCCTCCTATCCCTACCTGACCGCGGGGGTCGGCACCCTTTTATCGATGTGGTGCCCCCACTCCACGTAGACTTACACTCACCCTACACTCACCCTATAAGAGAGAAGATGGTGCTCCCCATCCTTATATCAATCACAAGGGTGGTTTTATCGGGCTGTATAGACTGTAGAGGAAGAAATGCCCATAAACTCCTATTACAATCTGACGCTTGTTGGATTATTGCAATTAATGCACAAGATGCACTGGGTCTCAATGACAAGCTTCATATTCAGATTTTCTTAAGGTACCCTAGGGTTTGCAGGCATCATGATTATAACATGTTTAATTTACACTGTTATTAGATACTTACCTCCGTAAGCCAGCTTTGGAAACAGACAACTCCTGAACTGACAAGTCCGCTAACATACACAGTGTTCCTCTCTGATAGCGCAAGTGTGACAGTGTATCCTTGGTAATAGCTGCGGCACAACCACTGACAATGTTGGAGCATGTGTTCTGTGATGGAATCCCTGGTGCCATTATAAATGAAGTTATAATGCTGTGATTATACATTGTTTAACATGTGTTCAGGTATGGTCGTACTAATAATGTATTTTAAGACATCTTAGATACATTGTATCTTTGTCAATTGTATCTTTTATTTACATGTTGTTTCTTTTTTGTTGTCTTCCACGAATCTAATGTGTTAATAATACATTGTTTTATTTAAAGGGTAGTGACGTAAATGGTTCCGCCCATTTAAGGAGAGGAACTTGTGTCACTACCTTGTACAGGACCCGTTGAAGCACTAATTGCACTAATCGGTGTGACTGTTGTCCGACCCTGCCCTATTCACTCTCTGCACTGATGTAACCCTGTTTTACCTGAAATAAACCTTCCAACAGATGCACTGAGGATCATGGTGAGTGCCTCTCCGTCTTCAATTGCTATAATATTTAGTTGGATAACCACAGTTTTTTAGCCTCACATCTATGTTGCATAGGGTCAACCAACTTCTGTTACCTGCCAAATGTTATTCCAGCCCAGGATGCTTTGACTACATCCAACAATTTGTTGGCATTTGTTGGTATTGACTCAGAATTTTTGATGTTACCCCACAAGTGTTCTATCAGATTAAGGTTCAGGGATTGGTGTGGTCACTCCATAACCTCAAGTTTGTGGGACTGGAACCAAGATTTTGCACATTTACTGGTGTTTTGGGGGCATTGTCTTATTGAAACACCGATTTCAAGGGTATTTCTTCTTCAGCATAAGGCAACATGATCTCTTCAAGTATCTACACATATTCATACTCATGTATGTAAAGCGCTATGGAATTAATAGCGCTATATAAATGAATAAATATAAATATTATTATATAAACTGGTCCATGATCCCTGGTATGCGGTAAATAGGCCTACCACCATTGTAAGAGAAACATGTCCATATAATAATGCTTACAGTACACCACCTTGTTTCACTGTCTTCAGAGTGTATTGTGGCTTCAATTCAGAGTTTGGGAGCCGTCTGACTGTGTCTGCAGCCTTTGGACCCAAAATTGACAATTTTAATTTAATCAGTTCACAAAATGTTTCTCCATTTCTCTTTAGGCCTGTTGATGTGTTCTTCTGGCAAATCATGATCTCTTTAGTAATGGTCTTTTTTTTAACAGTGGGATTTTGTGGTGACTTCCTGCTATTAGATTAACTTCGCACAGTTGTCACATAACTGTCACAGTACCCACAGGTAACTTGAGACTGTCTTTAATCATCCTGGAGCTGGTCATTGGCTAAACTTTTGCCATTCTGGCTACCCTTTGATCCATTTGAATGGTAGTCTTCTGCTTCTGTCCATTTCGCTCTGCATTTGCTTTCCATTTTAAAGCATTGGAGATCATTTCACTTGAAAAGCCTATCATTGTCTGCACTTATTTATACATTTTACCCTCTCCCATCAACTATTTAATTATAGTAAGCTGTTCTTCCGAACAATGTCTCAAACGACCCATATTTCTCAGGCTTTCAAGGTGAAATGCATGTTCAACATATACTGGTGTCGCCCTTAACTAAGGGCCACCTGATTCACAATTGTTTCTTTTTCTTCACAGAATGATTGACCTCACTAATTAAACTCCACACTGCTATTATTTTAAACACACATCCTATTAATCAATTATTCAAAAACATGCAGATCGTGAATGCTGAGTCTGTTGGTTTTTTAAGAATATGCTGCCACAACTGGTAAATTGTTTGACATGTGGTAATTTAATTGATACTAAAACAGTGACCAATCTGGTTAACCATAGTGGACTGCTATTATTTTGAACACTATTGTAAATGATTTTTTCAGCTGAGATTTATTCTGAAACTAACATTTTTTTCTTGCTGCCAATTGGCTTAGAATGTTACACCATTTTTTTTAAATGGGAAAATTATTAAATTATGAGAAACAGTCAAGATCTACTATACTAAATTACAAGATAAATAGGTGTTGCACTTTATTCAATTTTCTTACTTTAAAGCATAAAATGTAATATATAATTTACTAAACTTGAATATGAATTGGTGTCTTCAAAGGATAGAAAAGGCAAGATTAGTTTCAAAGCATCATTCAGTGTGACACAGTTGCATAAATATATCATCATCGAAGGGTTCTTTGTGTTCTCAGTATGCTTAGCTAAAATCTACAAACATGGAGATAAAAAGTGTCATAAGAAAAGTTAAGTGCTGTCATCTATGTAGTGGTAATTGGAAATCTAACAGCGACACTACCTATGTATGTTTAAAACAAATATGAAAGAAATGTGAAGAATTGTGATATATATATTTTTTTAAAGTGCATCTTCTAACATTTTTTGTGTTTGTTATTTTGAAATGAGGTTATGCCCTTCATGGAATATTTACTACGGTAGATTGATTATTGTTGGCTTTCATCTGGTTCCCGTTGACTATGTTTTTTGTCTGTATTTTCTGTAATTTGCAACAAATTATCTCTTTTACTTAACCCTGCATACCTGGGGCCTCGCAGACCTTCTTGGTTACTTGTTTTCTATTTTCTGCAAGATTACTTTAGTTAGAATTTTGAAACTCTATGTATTCCTCAGATATATAGTTGTTAGTAATTTCCAGTTGTTCATATATTTTTTATGTTATAGGCATTTTGGTAAAACAACTCTTTTTTGGGACTACCTATATTCACATACCTGGGGCCTTTTAGGCCTGTACTTGGTTTACATGTGATCCTCAGTCTTTTTTTCTGTACTGTTGCTGGGGAAGACTTTGTCTTTATTACTCAGTCTTTATCACTCTGCTGTTGCTGGGAAGAGTGTGGATTCTGCATGACTACATGGTCATCTGATCTTAGGAGGGAGGCTCCCTCTCAAAGTCATGCATCTCTGACATCATCGCAGGTCATGAACACACAGGAACAGGAGAACAGACAACATCCTGTTCATTGTGTGCTACTTGCTGAAGAGACTTTGGAGGAAAGAGCCAACTTTCTTGTTTCTGGAAAAAGAAACTTTCTGAGCTTCAAAAATCCAGAGGCTTCTACTGCACCTAAAAGAAAGTGGTGACCTGCTGAAGGTAAGAGGAGGGGGGCTGCACTTTACCTTTAGCACACACACTAACAAAGAGTGCACAACCCTGATTGTAATCATTGTTTCTTTTTTCATTTTAGTTTACTGACATCTAATGTTACAATGGCACAGTCTACATCCAGGGGTTTGACTGACCAAGAAATCGAGGCAATCAGTTTTTGATAGTGATGAAGACAGTGAACTTTCTTTGTCCGATGAAGAGTACATGCCACCAGCTAATGTCTCTACTTCATTGTCCAGTGGTTCTTCAGATGATGAAGGAGTAGTGGATCCAGCAGAACATACAAATAGAACATCCAAAACTAATGTTTTTTGGAACAGTACTGCTGGGGTCTTGGACGCACCCCATCACATAATATCGTGAGAGTTGCTGAAGGCGCTGTAGGAATTCCCCAATTCTTGTCCAAAAGAGATGTTTTCTGTACATTTTTTTCAGATGATATTGCAGATAAGGCAGTTTTTTTGTACTACCTTAGAAGGAAAACAAATCGCTTCAGGAAGAAAAAAAAACATGGAAAAATATAACAAAAGAGGAACTATATGGTTATATTGCCCTTACTCGTCTGGTAGGGTGTACAAAATTGTACGATGTTCCAATCAGAGAATTATTTCTGAACCCTTTTTCAGATCCACACTACAAAGCTACAATGTCAGTCAATAGATTTGAGAATATTCGGAAAAGCCTTCGTTTTGATGATAAAAGAACTTGTCCTGTGAGTTTGGAAACAGATAAATTAGCCCCTATTAGCTACATCTGGAATCTTTTCATCAAAAACTGTACAAAGCTTTACCATTCCAGTGATAATGTGACAGTGGATGAGCAACTTCTTGCCTTTAGGGGACGTTGCAAAGTCATTCAGTATATGCCCAGTAAACCTGCCAAGTATGGCATAAACATTTTCTGGATGTGTGATTCTACAAGCTATTATGGAATGAATGGTCTGATTTACTGTGGCAAAGAAGCTGATGCTCCAGTCCAGAAAGATCTATGTTCTGACATAGTAAAAACACTTGCAGTACTAATTTTAAATTCTGGAAAAAATATAACAATGGACAACTATTTTACCAATCTGGAACTGGGCAGATTTTTGCTTCAGAAAAAACTCACACTTGTTGGTACTATGAGGCCAAACCGCCGCAATATTCCTCCAATCGTGAAGCACAATCCCAAGCGACCACTTTATGAGAGTGTCTTTATTTTATGCAATCAAGCGACAATGGTATCTTATAAAGCAAAGAAAGAAAAATCTGTGATATTACTGAGTACAATGCATCATGATGGAAGTATTGACACTGATGACAGGAAACAGAAACCTGAAATCATACTGCATTATGATAAAACAAAAGGAGGTGTGGACAAGATGGATGAAATGATTGGAGAGTATTCGTGCAAGAGGCAGACAAAACATTGTAATTTTTTATAATATCCTTGCTGTGTAATCCCTCAATAGCTATATTGTTCATAGTGAAACTTATCCAGAATTTCATGCCAGCAGGATGGACAAGAGACGTCTATTCTTGATGGAACTTTGCTATGAACTTTTGATGCCTACCATGATGGAGCGAAGCAATACGAAATGCTTGCCAAGGCAAATTACGGAAGCTATGATTCGATGTGGTATACATTTTCAGGAACATCCAGAGCCAAGAGAAAAAAAAGAAACTGCTGTTATATTTGTCCATCAAAAAAGGAAAGGAAATCTGAGCGTTTCTGTACTACTTGTGGACAAAATGTCTGCAAGGAACATTCTTCTGAAAAAATAATATGTGAAAATTGTTGGGGTAATCAGTAAAGTTGAAAAGGAAAGTTTTTGAAAATAAATATTCCTGCACCATGTTTACTACAACTTTTATATGAAAAAAAAACCATCACATTTGGCCACTTACAAATATCCATTGCATTTAGCAGGACGCTGCCAGCCACTCTAAGAGGCAACTCATGTCACCCAACACCCGTGCTCAATCTCCTGCAACCCTGACATGGGGGGTGATTGTGGCATCTGCGACCAGCCATGCCACAAGGAGGAGACTGGTGGTATCACAGGACGCACGATCACCATAGGGCGGCAGTCACTCCAGTCCGTGTGAAGCACAGTGTCAGAGCACAGCTTATTAATGACACCCAGCTGTTAGACAAGGCGGGCTGCTCTGCACCAATTATATGCATCACAAGTGACTGACGCCCACCAGAGGGCCCAGCCTCAAACTGCAGAAGGATAAAAAAAATGCAATAAACACTTTGGATGAAATGTGAGGTGTTGGTTGATATTTTGGACCAAAATAACGTAAGCTCGTAGCCCCCTTCACGGACCATCACGCCTGCAAGTACCTAACCATATGTTTGACCATATGTTTAATTAAATTTTTTCTCTATTAAAAATGTAACCTATTCGGTGAATTTTTTACAACTTTTATATGAAAAACTTTTAGACAAAAAAAACATTATATATATATATATAAAGAATTATATAGAATGCATATATTGGGTGTTTTAAGCTGGTGTAATTACTTTTTTAGTTTTATGCACATAATTATAATGTTTTGAAATATTTACATCTCAAATAAACTTTGAAAAGTATTTCTATTTGAGTTACTCCATGTTATTTGCACACAGGCCTAAAAGGACCCAGGTATATGAAAGTGTAGATTTCTATGGTTGTGCGTTCTAGGGTTAATGTTGTAAGAGTAACCTACAATAAAAAATCTTCATTTCTTTTAAATATAAGAATTCATATAAGCAATTAATTTATACTTTTTTTAAAGGTTTGCTGTGTATCTATTATTTATTGTTCTATTTACCACATGGCTGCTTATCCATTTGAAATGTTGCTATGTAAGACTGAGTGGGGCCGGCAGGGAAGGGGATACTCGGATACCGGGATGGTGGCTTCGGTGGGGGGATCATGGTTGGTCGGGTCCCTGTTCTGTGCCCGTGGCAGTCAATTGCCTGATGGGAATGATGGGGAACTTCCTACTAATTTTTAACTGCACTGTGGCCACATCTGACTTCTGGTCAAGTTGCAGCGTGAAAAAAACTATTACTGTACGCCACTTGTAATACAATCTACTACACTGCCAGTGTACTTCCTACTAATTTTTAACAGTACCTTGCCCAGGTCTCACTTTGGGCCTAGTAGCAGTGTTGGTTCAGTCACCTCTGCTTGATTGTCATTCACCTTTTTTTTGGTAAAACAACTGTACTGCTCCCAATTTTTTCACATACAAAATGAGTGTCAAACGGCCTCCTGCTGGTGGAAATGGGAGTAGGCGTGGTGGAAAGGGAAAAAAAAGTTTGTGTCCGCGGGGTAGATGCTAAAGCTGCATTAACATCTGCTGAAGATAGACAATGTTCAAGCCAAAGTAAGATGTCTACTTTCCGTGGCCAATCGGATATGATCCCTTTCTTATGGACACGACCATCTATACCACTTGGAAGTGAGGCACAAAAACAGCAGGTACTTGAATGGATCTCAAGTGCAACATCAAGTGGCCTCTCCTCCACTTCAACTTCTACATCACAAACCCTCTAGTCATCTGAGGTGTCAGACCAGTCACACTTGATTCCTCCAAGCTCCCAAGTGTCCAGCCGCCCTACTCAGTCTGGGGTAACAGACATGTTTGAGGCTGCAGAGCTTTTCAGTCAAACAATAGCCTGGGAATCAGAGGTCTGCTCCAAAGCTGCAGTGAGTCCAGACGAGTTAATGATCTGCCCTGATGCCCAGAAGCTTTGTGAGTCAGACCCAGGCCCAGATAAAGAAGATTCTGACCTTTATGCAGACCCTCATTCCCTAACAGCACATACTGTTGGTGGACACCAGGAGGATGATGCTGATGAGACTCAGATACCGGATTTGATTGACAAATTAAGTTTGAGTCCAGACGAGTTAATGATCTGCCCTGATGCCCAGAAGCTTTGTGAGTCAGACCAAGGCCCAGATGAAGAAGCTTCTGACCTTTATGCAGACCCTCATTCCCTAACAGTACATACTGTTGGTGGACACCAGGAGGATGATGCTGATGAGACTCAGATACCGGATTTGATTGACAAATTAAGTTATCAGTCAAGGCAGGAAGAGGTTGTCTCTGAGGATGAGGGGTGTGAGAACACAGAGGATGATGATGAGGTTGGAAATCCGACTTACTGCCAACCCACAGTCAGCCAGTCGATGAGGTCAGCACAGGAGGTGGAGGAGGATGCTACTGAAGACGTGGTTAGGTTGCGCCTTCCTGGACATAGAAGGAGAACTAGAAGCACGCCAACTACGGCATCCGCAGCCACAACTCTGCCTCTGAGCGGAAGTCATGCTGGTTCTGTAGCTCACATAGGCTCTAAGCTTTACCTAGCCTGGGCCATTTTTGACATCGCCAAGGATCTTCCAACTCATGTCATCTGCAAGATTTGTCACCAATCTCTGAGTAGAGGCCAAAAACTCACTAGCTTGAGTATTTCATGTATGAACTACCACATGGACATGAAGCACAAGTCGCAGTGGGAAGCTCACCATGCTAGAATGCGGGCTAGCGGGGCGGGCCTTACACCGTCTGCCCCATCAAGTGCATCTGTGTGCTCGTCATCGTCTGTGACTGTGGGTACAGCTGTCACACATGCTTTTGGACGTACACCTTCCACCTTTTTACCCGCAACAGGCAGTGTGATTGGCAGGCTGTCACTTGGTTTTCAAGTGGACAATGCTGTTGGTGTTGAGCTCTCTCAGACATCGAGAGCACCACCTTTGGATGAAGGCAACATTACATCTTCACCTGCACCTCCCTCCCAGACCAGCAATTTGCCGGGAACACCATACTCAACTGTCTAAGCACAGCAGCCAGCCCTCAATCCCTCTGATGTGGACAAGTAAACGGCCATTTCCTCCTAGCCATGAGAAAGCTAAGCGCTTGAATTTCACCATCTGCAAGCTGTTGGCTTCAGAAATGCTGCCTTTCTGCCTGGTGGACACAGAGGACTTTCGAGACCTTATGTCTGTCGCAGTGCCCCAGTACCAGATGCCCAGTCGCCACTTCTTCTCCAAGAAAGGTGTGCTGTGCTACACCAGCATGTCCCAGACAACATCACTGCTTCCTTGACAAACTCTGTGTGTGACAGGGTGCATTTCACCACTGACACTTGGACCAGTATGCATTGACAGGGGTGTTACATGTCGCTGACTGGGCATTGGTTAACTATGGGGAGAGCTGGAGAAGGGTCTGCTGTCCAAGTCTTGCCGTCCCCACGAGTTGTGCGTCCATCATCTGTAGGTAGAAGTTCCTCCACTGTTTCTGCCTCCACAACCTCGTCTCGGTCCTCCACCTCTGCCCAAAGCCTGTCTGGTAATGACACCCGCATTGTAACTGCACAGCAGGAATCCTGCACACCTCCATACTAGGCTGGCAGCAGGGCTCAACGCCATCAGGCGGTCTTTACCTTGTAATGCCTGGGAAATGTGAGTCACACAGCTGAGGAGTTGTGGTCAGCTCTGGCGACCGAGTTTCAGAAATGGTTGTCTCCACTCAACCTGCAGCCAGGGAAGGCCGTGTGCGACAATGCTGCAAACCTGGGTTTGGCTCTTCGCCGGGGCAATATCACACACGTGCCTTGTATGGCTCACGTGTTGAATCTGGTTGTCCAGCAATTTTTGACACACTATCCCGGCCTAGATGGGCTTCTGCAGAGGACATGATCGCTGTGTGCTCACTTCAGGCTTTCGCATCCTGCAGCTCAATGACTCGCTTCGCTCCAGGAGTCTTTTGGCTTGCCCGTTCACCGACTTAAATGCGATGTGCCGACACGCTGGAACTCTACTCTGCACATGTTGCAGCGACTGTGGCAGTACTGCCTAGCCCTGGTGCAATACGTTATGACATAAAGCCTGGGCCAACGAGATCCAGAGGTGGGGCAGATCACGCTGCAGGAGTGGTCTCAGATAAGAACCTATGCACCCTTCTGCACAGTTTTGAGATAGCGACAAAGATGTTTAGTGCTGACAATGCCATTATCAGCATGACTATTCTGGTCATCTATATGCTGGAGCACACTCTAAACAATATTCGGAGTCAGGTGTTTGGACAGGAGGAGGTTGAGGAAGTACAGGAGGAGTCCTATGTGGTAGGGATAACAACATCTGCAAGATCCTCTCAGTCGGCAGCAGCAAGACGGCAGGCATGGGAGGGTGGTGGAGAGGCATTTACGAGGGCGCATGTTAGCAACCAACCTCTTCAGGAAGGTCCAGGAAGAAGTGGAGGATGAACTGGCGATGGGTATTGAAGAGTCAGCAGATGAGGGAGACCTTGATGACATTTCTGTTGTGCGAGGTTGGGGGGAGAGGGCAGAGGAAGGAAGCATCATTCTCATCTCCCCACCACCAACACAACAAGGACTTGGTCCTCCTGGGTGCGCAAGACACATGAGCGCCTTCTTGCTGCACTTACCTGCAACATGACCCTCGGATTGTGCAAATTAGGAGTAATGCAGACTGCTGGGTTGCCACACTATTAGATCCCCGGTACAAGAGCAAATTTGCTGAAATAATTCCTGCCATACAAAGGGATCACGCATGCAGGACTATCAGCAGAAGCTGATACATAATCTTAGATCGGCTTTTCCACAAACCACCAGTGGTAGTAGTAGACAGAGTAAATCTGACAAACCAAACTTGTCAACCGTGGGACTGTCGCGTCATCATCACTCACACCGTACCAGTAACACTGTATCTGGTGGTGGTACCAGCAATTTTGTGGCCTAGTTTCAAGATTTTTTCAGACCATCATTTTCAAGGCCTAAAGACACGAGAAGTCTGACACATAGTCAATGCCTGGAGTGGATGGTACACGAGTATCTCCAACTTAACATCGATGCAATGACTGGGGAACTGGAGCCTTGCTCATTTTGGGCTTCCAAACTGGAAAAATGGCCTGAGCTCGCCACTCACGCCTTGGAGATCTTGTCGTGCCCCTCAGCCAGCGTTCTCTCAGAACGTGTCTACAGCGCTGCTGCAGGGCCGGCTTTGGGGGGGCAGACTGGGCAGTTGCCCAGGGCCCCCACTCTCTTAGGGGCCCCCAAAGGAGCTGAACTGAATATGGCAATGCAACAGTAAAAAAAATTTAAAAAATACACATATTCGGTATCGCTGCGTTCGTAAGAATCTAAGCTATCAATATATGAAGTAAATTAATCCAATTGGTAAATGGCGTAAAGGGAAAAAATAAAAACGCCAGAATTATGTTTTTTGGGCCACCACATTGTTACAATACAATGCAATAAAAGGCCATCAAAATGTTGTGTCTGATTCAAAATGATATCAGTAAAAATGTCAGCTCAGGTCACATAAAGTAAGTCCTCACATAGCCCTGTATCTTCAAAAATTAAAACATCATGGGTCTCGGAAAATGGCGAATAAAGCTAATTTTTATTTTTATTTATTTAATATTTTACAAATTCTCATTTTCTTTTGTGTTTTTTCATTGAAGACAAATTAAATGAAGATAATAATACGCAATCATTTTCAGGAAGAAACTGAGTATTATCTGACAGAATTGCAGGGGTGTCAATACTTTTGGCCAACACTGTATATGTGTGTGTCTGTGTGTGTGTGCTCGGTGTATATGTGTGTGTCTGTGTGTGTGCTCGGTGTATATGTGTGTGTCTGTGTGTGTGTGCTCGGTGTATATGTGTGTGTCTGTGTGTGTGTGCTCGGTGTATATGTGTGTGTCTGTGTGTGTGCTCGGTGTATATGTGTGTGTCTGTGTGTGTGTGCTCGGTGTATATGTGTGTGTCTGTGTGCTCGGTGTATATGTGTGTGTCTGTGTGTGTGTGCTCGGTGTATATGTATGTGTCTGTGTGTGTGCTCGGTGTATATGTGTGTGTCTGTGTGTGTGTGCTCGGTGTATATGTGTGTGTGTCTGTGTGTGCTCGGTGTATATGTGTGTGTCTGTGTGTGTGTGTGCTCGGTGTATGTGTATGTGTGCTCGGTGTATATGTGTAATAGATAATGTGTGTGTCACACACCGTGTGTTGCGTGTATGTAACATCCACATTTATAAATCCCAGCAGCACAGATGAGAGTTCCTAGGTGTAAACACGTCTTCAATCGCCCAACAAACGAGCAAAATGCGGCTCATCATCGGATGATTGGATGTTTATGGAGGAACAAAAATCCTTGCCCTCGGCAGCACATCACCCGATGCAAACTGCAGAAGAGCTGCCGATAACATGATCCTGTAGAGGACAGATTGCTCTACCGGTGATTGCTCTGCACCCATTATTCTTCATCATCATCTGTATAAAAAGTCCGGAAACAAGCGCTGAATGACCTGAATATTATAAATCGCGCTCATTCACCAGTCTGAATTCAGCGCATGTAAATGTAACCCAAATGTGAGTGTGACGGTGCAATATGTCAGTATTTAGGGCCCACTTTAACCTTTTGCCCAGGGCCCCACTTTGCCTAAAACCGGCCCTGCGCTGCTGGTGGTGTGCTGACAGAAAGCCACCCAGAATGTGGACAGACTAACATTCATAAAGATGAACAAGGCATGGATCCGCAAAGACTTTTCTACCCCTGTGTCATCCTGGGGAGACTAAAGCCTTGTGGATTTTCACCAAAAAGTAACCATTTAAAGTTTGCAACTGTGGTGCAATTGATGCCACTTAAGTGGTGTCTGTGCCCAAATTTTTTGAAAAAAGGGAGACTATTCTCGTAGTCCCCTACATGTGACACAATGCTCATCGTCTGCACGAGGCCTTACAGATAGTGAGGAAAAACATCACAAAATACTCATCGTCTGAACGTGGCGTCACACATACTGAAGTAAAAATCAAGAAATACTCAATGTCTGAACGTGGCCTTACAGATACAGATGTAAAAATCAAGCAATATTCAAAGTCTGCACGAGGCCTTACAGAAACCGAAGTACAAATCAAGCAATACTCATCGTCTGAACGTGGCCTTACAGATACAGATGTAAAAATCAAGCAATACTCATCGTCTGAACTAGGCACAAACAGGTCTCTGACCTACCTCTCTGTTTTTTCTATAATACTCCACAAAACTAATGGTGGTCCCACCTGTGTGTGGTGGGACATGACTTTATGGGAACGCTTGCACGAGCTTTGACTTCATGTGGCCTTCTAGGCCTAAACAGGTCTCTGACCTACCTCTCTGTGAATTCATGTAGTACTCCACAAAACTAATGGTGGTCCCACCTGTGTGTGGCGGGGCATAACATTGACGGGAGCTCTTGCATGAACTTTGAGGGGATATGGCCCACTATTCAGGTCACTGACCTACCTCTGTAGTTTTTACTGTAATACTCCACAAAACGTTTAGTTGCTGAGCAAGGTTTAACCCTGAAATGCTAGGCCAGGTCCTGTTCCAGACCCTGTGCCATGCATGCAAACTGGGCCAATCAGCAATTTTGGGTCTGGGAGAATTGATGCCATTTTGCTGTGGTCTGACCCTTTGAGAGGAATAAGAATTCTTGTTGGAGTCCCTTTGCTATGTTTTACATGATTTAAGAAGGGTGTGACATGCCCATACCTGTGTCTCATTCTCCTTTTACTCTTCCACCTCTTTTTACTTAATGTAGAAAACTTAAGCCACTTAGCCTGTGACTATTTGTACTGTGGTTAAATTGTTGTCACTTTTTGTGGTGTTTGTTGTCCATTCTGAGCAGCTTTTGGAGCCCTTTGATGGTGTTTTCTATGTGTTTTCTGTAGCCTGTCATTGATTTCAATGGGGTTCGAGTTGTTCGTCGAACATTTGGCTAACATTCAACGAACAAATCTCAAATTCGATGAATCAAATTGAATTCGAACATTAGGGTGGTGGCTCATCTCTACTGTACACTACTATTTACATTTTCATTTTTACAAGTGCTGCTATTTACATGTTACTTTTCATTGTCTTTCTTGTTCAAAGATTTTATTAACTTTGTGCATGACAATATAAATGTAACATTAATAAGAATTGCATAAACATATGGGAACATTCTTCTAGACATATAGACATACTGTGCACTTTTCTTAAATCTTAATGAATATTTGAAGTTCGTCTATGTTCAATATTTAACATGAGAGGGCAAAGTGAAAAAACAAAAAAGGGGAGGGGGAGGGGGGAAAAAAGGGAGAGATGCATCGGGAAAGGCGCATATCAAGTTCTTCAGTTGCTTCAGAATTGACATAAAAGAGTTAGTATTCAGGAGGATAATGTTTGTGAGTCTTGAGGGGAGAAAAAATGATTCCAGGATGACCATTTCTTATTATATTTCCCCTGGAGGTTATGCCTCAAAGAGAAGGTTAGTTCATATGAATTATGAGTTGCTATAGTTCCAATTAATGCGTCAAGTGTAGGAGGACTGGGGTCTCTCCATCTTGCAGCAATGGAGTTTTTTGACGAAAGTAGTATGTGAACAATAAGAGCTCTAAATTCCGTGGGTATGTTATTGATCCCGATCAATAATAATGCTAGTTCAGGAGTAAGATCTACATTAAGGTTAGTGATATCATTGATCAAGAGGTGCACTTCACCCCAAACCGTACACAGTATGGGACATTCCCAGAAGATGTGAATCATCGTACCTAGGTTTCCACAATTTCTCCAGCATAGCGGAGAAGATCACTTGAAAATTGGTGGAGTCTGGTGGGGGTAAAGTACCATCTAATAAAGAAATAATAATAATGCAGTATGGGGATCAGAGCACTAAATAATGACTTATTCTAACCAAAAATTAAAATCAGGATTGATATAGAATGTATTTTTTATTTGTTTTCAAAAAAGCAAAATAAAAATATATAAATACAGTATTTTAAAATAATTTTATAAATGTTTAGCATCCAATTAGACCTCTGGATGATATTTCTTTATTCAGTTCCAATTTTTGCTTCTATGGTCTCGATATTGGAATCATTTCATTCATTAAAGGTCTTGATCTCTTGTTATGGTGGTGGTTATATTGCTTATGGATATGGGAAATAATAATTAATTTCTGAGGTGCAGGTGTTGTGCATTTAAAACCGAAGTTTAAACCCACCGTTTTCAATGGAGGATGGGATGTGGGTTGTAAGTAGTTTATAATTTGGGAAAACCATCCACTTCTAGGGATGAGGGGGAGAGTCCTGACTCTTAAAAAGGGAAACAAATATTATATACCACAGTGATGTTAGGAATTATATTACATTAAAATCTATCTACCTATATCCTGGCTTGGATAGATGTAGCTGCCTTGATTTGTCCTAAAAATGTCCTAAAAAATAAAAAATAAATCAAGATGTCTTTTAGTAGGAATGTTCAATAAACATTTGCCCCTTCACATAATATATACAGTGTTGGCCAAAAGTGTTGACACCCCTGCAATTCTGTCAGATAATACTCAGTTTCTTCCTGAAAATGATTGCAATCACAAATTTTTTGGTATTATTATCTTCATTTAATTTGTCTTCAATGAAAAACACAAAAGAGAATGAAGCCAAAAGCAAAACATTGATCATTTCACACAAGACTCCAAAAATGGGCCAGACAAAAGTATTGGCACCCTCAGCCTAATACTTGGTAGCACAACCTTTAGTCAAAATAACTGCGATCAACCGCTTCCGGTAACCATCAATGAGTTTCTTACAATGCTCTGTTGGAATTTTAGACCATTCTTATTTGGCAAACTGCTCCAGGTCCCTGATATTTGAAGGGTGCCTTCTCCAAACTGCCATTTTTAGATCTCTCCACAGGTGTTCTATGGGATTCAAGTCTGGACTCATTGCTGGCCACCTTAGAAGTCTCCAGTGCTTTCTCTCAAACCATTTTCTAGTGCTTTTTGAAGTGTGTTTTGGGTCATTGTCCTGCTGGAAGACCCATGACCTCTGAGGGAGACCCAGCTTTCTCACACTGGGCCCTACATTATGCTGCAAAATTTGTTGGTAGTCTTCAGACTTCATAATGCCATGCACACGGTCATGCAGTCCAGTGCCAGAGGCAGCAAAGCAACCCTAAAACATCAGGGAACCTCTGCCATGTTTGACTGTAGGGACCGTGTTCTTTTCTTTGAATGCCTCTTTTTTTCTCCTGTAAACTCTATGTTGATGCCTTTGCCCAAAAAGAGAGAACATTCTTCCAAAACGTTTTAGGCTTTCTCAGGTAAGTTTTGGCAAACTCCAGCCTGGCTTTTTTATGTCTCGGGGTAAGAAGTAAGGTCTTCCTGGGTCTCCTACCATACAGTCCGTTTTCATTCAGACGCCGACGGATAATACGGGTTGACACTGTTGTACCCTCGGACTGCAGGGCAGCTTGAACTTGTTTGGATGTTAGTCATGGTTCTTCAACCACCATCCGCACAATCTTGCGTTGAAATCTCTCGTCAATTTTTCTTTTCGTCCACATCTAGGGAGATTAGCCACAGTGCCATGGGCTTTAAACTTCTTGATGACACTGCGCACGGTAGACACAGGAACATTCAGGTCTTTGGAGATGGACTTGTAGCCTTGAGATTGCTCATGCTTCCTCACAATTTGGTTTCTCAAGTCCTCAGACAGTTCTTTGGTCTCCTTTCTTTTCTCCATGCTCAATGTGGTACACACAAGGACACAGGACAGAGGTTGAGTCAACTTTAATCCATGTCAACTGGCTGCAAGTGTGATTTAGTTATTGCCAACACCTGTTAGGTACCACAGGTAGATTACAGGTGCTGTTAATTACACAAATTAGAGAAGCATCACATGATTTTTCTAGCAGTGCCAATACTTTTGTCCACCCCCTTTTTTATGTTTGGTGCGGAATTATATCCAATTTGGCTTTAGGACAATTCTTTTTGTGTTTTTTCATTGAAGACAAATTAAATGAAGATAATAATACCAAAAAATTTGTGATTGCAATCATTTTCAGGAAGAAACTGAGTATTATCTGACAGAATTGCAGGGATGTCAGTACTTTTGGCCAACACTGTAGATAGCGTACTTGCGTCTTTTCTTGTGTGCCTTTAGCTCAGTGGAGTTTTTCAACACTCTCTATAGATTAATGGAGAAATATTAATGATGATCATCTAACACATCTCACTTAAGTGCTAATTACTCTCTCATATGAATCTGTACTCTCTCTTACTCTTTATAGCGCTGATATTATCCCTATCTTTTCTTAATAATTGCCTGGGATGAAAATGAAGAGCTATGTACTGATAAAAGATTACTTACCCTGTGTCCAGGGATGTAAATAACTGCCGGAGAGGTTTGCCAATGGTAGAAAGCAGAGGATCATGTAACGGTGCCTGCTCGGTCAGCGTGGCTGTGAAACGCTCCAGGAGACTTCCTGGTTGCGGCTCCCCGTACGGTCACGTATCGGCTCAGTTACAGCGTCTCCTGACTAGCACGTCAGAATGTTTGCTACGTCAGTGGGGGGCGGTTGCTGAAGTCCGTATTGGGAGCAGATAGTGAGGGTTGCTAAGGAAACTGTCGCAAGGTCTGGCTATCAACCGGTTTTGAATGGTACGCTCTTCTTCATCAGGATGGTCAGATCCTGCTTGTCTCCTGTATTATATAGCGTCCCCTCATCAGCTCTAGTGTTATAGTGAATCAAATAGCAGCTGCTCATACACTTATAAATAATGCCATATTTGAATACCATAGATCTGTCAGTCATGGTAGTATATAATATAATTGTGCCATTGTATTAGACTCTCTAATTATGTACCAATTATAAATTTCCTTTGTAAGTTTCTAAAATAATAAATATATTATAGAATAATCTATCTTCTAATGTAATCTCTCCTACCTCACCATTTTTTTTTACATATTTTATCTTTGTTCTCCCATTTATACCATACTATTAAAACTCTTATTTACCTATCTTCCTATACATGGTGTGGTAAAACAAGAGAGGTGGGGGGGAATTGAATTAATGCGAATTAATATTTCTTCAGCTCAAAAGAAGATATCTATAATTTTATGATTCAGTAAACATTTGTATTAAGGATTTTGAGCTATTTTTTGTATATATACTCATTTAAATCCAAATAATTCTGTATCATGGTTAAGTCCTGTTGGAACAAGGGTATTAAGATCAAATATCCATCGAGTTTCTGCCCGAGACATCCTCTCTAAATGATTACCCCCTCTGCAATGTTTTTGGATCCGCTGAGTAGCAAAAAAGTATGAATTTTTGCAGGATCAATTATGATATTCTTTAAAATGCCTACTGAGGGGGTGTCCTACAAGTCCTTTTTCAATATTTCTTATATGTTTGGCTATTCTAGTGGCCAGCATTCTTATTGTTCTCCCTATGTATATTTTATTACATGGGCACTTCAAGGCATAAATTACGTTCTTTGTATGGCAGGTTAGTACGTTGTTAATTGAAAAGGATTTATTATTTGAGGGATTTGAAATTCCTTAATTATTTTTCTGGAAGTGTCTGTGGATAGGCAACCCCTACATTGTTTGCATGGTCTAAAACCTGCATTCTCACAGATGTTCCATAGGGTTTTTATAGGTTTTGGCTCCGTATTCATATATTTGACTGATGGTGCAATTAACATACTTAGGGTATTAATAACAAATTCAGTGAAGGGCGTACTGGACCTCATAAGTAAAGGGTGCTACGTAAAGTCTAATTGAAAAACAACGAAAAACCGTATAATGCACCTAAATAACAGGTATAGGAAATTGTTTGGTTGCAGGTAAAAATCATCAGTTTATTACATTAAAAAACAAGCAGACAATAACCAGAACCAGTAAGTACATAAAAGGAGGGTGCAGACAAGTTAAGAGACAGAAAACACTCTATGCCTCAAAGTTCAACATACCACCAGGGATAAAATCAGCAGCCGAAGTACAATATACAGCACAGGTAACACGGGTTTCACAATTACAATCCATACAAACAAGTCAATAAATCATAATATCGTCACATTATAAAGAGAGTGTAATGAGTACCCAAATAAATCTTACATAGTGCTGCAGCTAAAGTGCATCTATGCCCTAGGACGGTGGATGGAGAGGCACAGAGTGTCAGAGCCCCGACACATGTGTTTCCCTGTTTTCATCAGGGGGCCGTGGCCATACTTAGGGTATGTGCACATGGTCCGGAGGAGCTGCGTCCTCCAGACCTGAGGGAAGCCGCGGGTGGCCGCAGGGAGACCGCAGCCGCCCTGTACTCACCATGTGCGGCGGGTGCAGGGAGGCTTCTCCCTGCAGTCACCCGATGGGAGCCGCTTCTGACATGAAATAAACATGCTGCGGAGGAGCGGACTCCCGGCAACCCGTACCGCAGCTCCAAACACGCTGCGGGTGGGTTAAGCATAGTGAGGATGGGATTTCTTGAAATCCCATCCACTATGCCTGTACTGTACTGCGCAGCGTTTTGGACGCAGCGCAAAGACTCTGTGTTTCCTGATTGTGTGCACGCACCCTTAAAGGGGTTCCTCGTCTATAGATTATTTTCGGAGTGATATAGAGATGTTCACCAATTAATTTATCGTTCTTCAAATTGGGGGCCAAGGAGTCATCTTTGGTTCACTCCAGAAAGCATCCCGAACACTGGTCCAAGTCTGCCGGAGAGCACCTAGCCCAGTCGTGGAGACTCCAGTCTCTAGGGCATCTGTGCAGCCACCAACAAGTAAGTAAAAGAAAGTGTCCAAAATATAAAAATGTCTATTTTAATCTTTCCGGCAAGGTACTCTTTCTGATAGGACCTGTGGTGATGTCAGTTATCGCGGGAACTCTTCCCTGAGTTCAAACCGGATTCTCCCTGATTGCCCCGATCTGGTGCAATCCGGCAACATAGAGTCCCATGTTATGGGGCGCCGGATTGCACCGGACTGGTACAATCCGGGAGAATCCTGTTTGAACTCAGGGGCAATCCGGGAGAATCCGGTTTGATCAGGTTTTGTCTGTCGGACACCTTCCCGCCAGGATTTTCAAATGAACAGCTGACTCTGAATTTCATGAAATAATTAAAAAAGAAATATGCGTGGGGCTCCATGCGATTTCTATGTCTAGCCAGGTACAGCTAGGCAGCTGGGGGCTGGAATCCGCAGCGCAGGGAGGCCCAAGCCTTCTGGGCACCCCCCGCTGCGAGTGGCAGCCCGCAGCCGCCCCAGAAGATGGCGCGTTCATTGAATCGCCATGTTCTGGCGCTGAACCCAACTCTTCCAGGGCCCTGGTGGGGTGGCTCACTGGGTAATAAAGGGGTTAGGGCCAGCTGTGTATTATCAGCTGGCCCTAAGCCCGAAATTCATGGGGTCACGCCAATATTAGACATGCCCCCCATTAATTTCTATTAAATTGTTTAAATAAAAAAAACAAAGAAAAATTATCTTTATTTGAAAAAAAAAACAAAAACACACTTTATTCTTTATTTGTAAAAAATCCTCTTCCGTCTGACGTAGTCCAATCAAGGGGTCTTCTTTAGCTCTGCTACATCTCTGGTAGAGAACCTCCACCATAGAAGTAGCAGAGCTGTGCACCCAGGCGTGGGAAAGTTCATCTGAGTTCATGCAGGCAAGCATGAACTCACATGAACTTCACAGCACTGCGCTACTTCAATTGAACAGCTGACCTGAGTCAGCAGAAACGCACCCAACAGACAAAACCTGTTGAAACCGGATTCTCCCGGATTGTACCAGTCTGGTGCAATCCGGTGCCCCATAACATGGGACTCTATGTTGCCGGATTGCCCCGTACCGGGGCAATCTGGGAGAATCCGGTTTGAACTCAGGGAAGAGCTCCCGTGATAACTTACATCATCACAGGTCCTATCAGCAAGAGGACCTTGCCAGAAAGGTTAAAATAGACATTTTTATATTTTGGACATTTTCTTTTACTTAAAGAAAGTGTCCAAAACATAAAAATGTCTATTTTAACCTTTCCGGCAAGGTTGTCTTGCTGATAGGACCTGTGGTGACGTCAGTTATCGCAGGAACTCTGGTCATGTGACCGGAGTTCCCACGATAACTGACGTCACCACAGGTCCTATCAGCAACAGGACCTTGCCAGAGCCATTGGTGGACCGCTGGAAAGACGAGAATACATTTTGTTTTTATTTTTAACACTTTATTTTACTTAATTTCACTTCCGCAATGTATGTATATACATTGAGGAAGTGAAACAGCCCCACATAGCTGTTTATTTAGTGTTCCGGGGTGTTCGACGGTGATCAACGAGCATTCGACGAACATTTGTCGCACACCCTGCCGATTCGACGAATCGAATCGAACACGAACACTAGGGTGGTGGGTCATCTTTATTTGTGATGCCAGGAAAGCTATGACGCGCCTCAGGGTTATGTGGACTCTGGTATTTGGGCCCTCAGCTGCGGTTAGGATGTCACTGGTGGCCTGTCCACACCCATGGCCCTGGTGGTCAGCTTTAAAAAGGGGGAATTGAAATAGGGATAGTTTGTCGTGACACCACCTGTGGTTTCTGGTGACTGCACCAGCGCTGCATGGGGCCTCTAGGGATGATGGATGGGCATCTAGGTGTTGAAGCTCCCCACAGGCGGAGTCGGATCCTTGGGGAGTTTGGTAATGATGATGAGGGGTGGAGCAGGGATTTGGCCGGGCTGTTGGGTAACGGGACAGTCTCTGTGGATGGCAGGGGCAAAGGTTGAGGAATTGAGACACACACCACAGGTTATTTCTTTACCTTTTACTGATGGTTTGGCAGGTAAAAGTCCAGGTACTGATGGGTGGTCAAGAAGCACTTCTGGATCTCCACAGTGAGTGGGTATAAGGCCTCCTTGTCTCTTTCCCCATGTGTGTGAAGCCTCTGCCCTGTGTGAAACTTGGCTGGCCTCCTCTGCTCTCCTATTACCTGTGCTGTTGTTGGGAAACCCATGATGGACTGCCACTGTTCCTCTCTCCATGGTGCCTGGCTCCCTTGTTGGTGGCTGCACAGATGCCCGGGAGAGTGGAGTCTCCACGATAAACCGGTATTCTCTGCTGGGCTAGGTGCTCTCTGGCAGACTTGGACCAGTGTTCGGGATGCTTTCTGGAGTGAACCAAAGATGACTCCTCGGCCCCCAATTTGCTTTTTCTCTGTTCTCTCCTCGCCTTCCGACCCCACTCTTAGGCCTTGCAAGGCTACTCTGAAGGCTGTTCAGGGTCACTGGCTCGGGCCTAACGTGGCACCGACCACCAGAATGTCTTCACAGCTCTTCTAGCGTCTGTACACTCTAACTAACTCCGCCCCCAGCACCAGTATTTATAAGGGATCTTGCCTAAGAGCAACAAATTTAGCTCCCCCTACTGTGCTGGGGTGGAAGGTGTTGTTTGTGTATGTGTACCCACTGTGGAAACCCATCTGTGCTGTAGGTGAGTCTGTGATTTCCTGTGTAAGCAGGGTGCCACACGTTCTTGTCCTCCTCTGCCTTTACACATGTAAAGCGCCATGGAACCTAATGGCGCTATATATTTATTATTATTATTATTATTATTAATAATAATAATAATAATAATAATAATAAATGTGATCTGTTGGGTGCTCTGAGGACTGGAGTTTAGGAAACACTGTTTTAGAATATCAGTGCAGGAATACAAGAGGACTGCCTGGATTTTTAATATCTATGGGCAGTCCAGAAGTAGATAAAGAAGGGGTTTTCTTCCTGAGTGAAATTTTTAAATGATATAGAAAACTCAGAAGGGCCCTGTTGGCAATTTTGTGCTGGGGCCTAGGTACTTCAAGCTACTTAGGGTTCTTTGAGAAAGGTTTGGGCACTACGCTAGGTGGACTGTCTTCACCTGCAGTTGGGCACCCTCTACATGACAGCATAGAAAGCATCCAGGCAATGTGAAGAAGAAATAGAGGGGCACTCAGTGAATCAATGCAACTTCTTTATTTCAGCATATGCTTAAAACAAACCGGAGACCCATGGTATCAGCATTGCATGGGGGAGGGGAGGTGTTACAGGAGGCACAGGACTACAGCACAGTTTTGCACCTGTCTGTGAAACAGCACTGTAGTCCTGCGCCTCCTGCACCACCTCTCCTCCCCCCTGCAATGACAATACCATAGGTCTCCGGTTTGTTTTAAGCATATGCTGAAATAAAGAAGTTGGATTGATCAGGAGAGTGCCCCTCTATTTCTTCTTCATATTGACTTCAAGCTACTTACCTACACCTCAGTTGTCTAATGGCCTCTTTACACACTCCATGATTTCACTGCAACCAGTAAGTTACCTGTGGAAAACCTGTTACCTGTAGCTGCGTGTAAAGGGGCCATTAGGACCAATGCAAATTAAGTGAATGAAGCATATGCACTTTATGCAATGTCACAAATGAAATTATAAAGGACATTTAAATATTTACAACCCTTTCTTTTAACCCCTTAATAATCTCCAATATGCTTTTTAACAGCGCTTGTTCAGGGGCCTTATTCCTCAGCACATTATTTTACCAGTTCAGAGGAATAAGTGAATAGCGCCGGCCATCAGGTGAATTTCCTGCGTGTGACAGCTGTATGTGTTCACTGTATGGTAAATTTGACCTGTGAGTACGATTCCCTTGGTCAGTACGAGTTTGCAAATACCAAACATGTGTACTTTTACTTTTATCAAAATGGTAAAGACATTTTCAAAAGTCTATTTAAAAAAAAAAATGTTCAGAATCTGGAGCTAGTTGATGGCTTATTTTTTGCATCTTGATCTGATGTTATTAAATACACCATGTATTGGTAGATGCATGACTATGATCGCCTGTTATTGCATTTTATTATAATGTTGCGGCGACCAAAAAAAACGTAATATTGACATTTTGACTTTTTTTCCGTTACATACTTTACCATTCAGATGCATTTATTTTATATATCTGATAGATCGGGTATTTCTTAACACGCTGATATCAAATATGTGTGTTTTTTCTTGATTTTTAACAGATTTATTTTCAATGAGGTGGGGGGGTGATTTGAACTTTTTTTTTTTTTTTCAATTCCCTATTTTTTATTTATTTCACTCAGCCCCTTAGGCTGGAGGTACATTGTAATGCATCAAACACGGGGCGTGTTTGATGCATGACAGTGATGCGAGTGTAATGTGTGTTTGTTGTGAGTGTGATGTGAGTGTGGTGCGTGTGGGTGAGTGTGCACGGCTGTATGCATGTGAGTGTGCTGTGAGTGTGCTGCATGAATGCGTGTGTGCGGCGTGTGAGTGTGATGCTGTCCACGGTCCTGAAGCAAACTTCAGGTCCGCGGGCAGCATTTTCCGGTGAATTATAACTTTGCGGCTTCCAAAGCCACGGGGATTTAATTTGCAGGTTTGCCGGTACACTAACCAATCTTCTTGCACCGCTGTGACAGCAGCGGTGCAAGATGATTAGTATAAACACAGAAGATGTTAAAATTTTTAAAATTGCAGGGTTTATGCTGCATATTAACCCTATCTGCAGCCTCTGTGCTGCTTGTCAGCACAGAGACTGCAGATGTGGTTAATAAGCCGATGTCTGCAGGGGTTAACCTGGTGTTTGTGTGGTGCCAGCATGTTTCCAGGGAGCGTCCACACTCCCTAGACACATGCTGTCATCACATCCTGGCTGTGCAGGGGTTAATACATGGTTAAAATCCAAGCTGGCAATTGTCGGATGTTATAAAGTCACTTTAAAAGCCGACGGCGGTACATGCTTGGCTTGAAGTCAGGAGCTATCCGAGGTACTGTACGCAAATCACTTCTGCTTATAGACAGCTCTGCACAGCAGATATGATCATCTCCTGTGTACGCCGGTGCTCAGCTGGTGTTCACAGGAAGTATGTTATGGCAGTGATAGGGCTCATCATCTGATCACTCACTATCAAGGCAACACATCGGCGCCCCGTGATTGAATCATGGGGTCAGCAATGGGGACATAGAACTGTGCATTCCCTGGCAGTGTGTGTTAGATCGCACTGTCAGAGTTTGACAGAGCAATCTTTCTAGTTATCAGGCCTAGGTGGGTCAGAGGTCCACCCGCACCTGTTAGCTGCAAATGTCAGCTGATAAGGTAATCTGACATGTGCGGGGAATGATGCGAGCTCAGCATGTGAGCTTGCATCTAAGCAGGCAACACAACTAAATAACACACCCTTATGCCAGTGGTTGTGAAGAGATTAAATGGAGATTTAAAGACCCCATATACCAGGAGCAGCCCCCCGCTATTGTAATTGAGTGTGACAATCATCATTATGGTATCCTGGGGTGATCTGATGACCCCAGCTTACGGTGGCCTGTTAGATCTTGTTGTAAGGAGAATCTGACAGGCAAAGTTACTGATAGTTCTCTTGCTTTGCTGTACATGAGTACAGCAGTGCATGAGACCAGTGATCAGGGTAAAAAATAATATTGTTCCACAGTGGGACTAAGTGAAAAAGTAAAAAAAAAGTGAAATAAAATATTTTAGAAAGTAAAAAAAAACATATAACAAACTGCACAGAAACCATGAAAACCCTTTTATCCCTTTTAAAATGCAGCCTTACTTCCGGTTCCGGCGCCTCCATGTGCAGCCGCGTCTAAAGGCTGCTCCGCTCCCCGCCTCGGCAAATCCGCCGACATCCAGCCTCCAGCTTGGCCCCGGCCATCCAAAACTACAGTGGCGGCTGCATCAGCTCTGGGAGCGTCCATCATGACCACGATGGATCGCTATGTCACGAGGAGTCGGGAGGGAGAGAAGACTGCGGCACACCATGAGGAAACTGGTAATGGCGGGCAGGGCGGACATGGCGTGCACAGCGCGCAGATAGTGTCACTAGAAGGAGGATTGGTGAGGAAGCTCGGGACCGGAGCTAGCGAGACTGGTGTGGAGGAGGAGAGGAGACCAGCACAAACAGCCGCAGCGAATCCTCAGGGAATATCCCAAGAGCAATTGCAGTCTGCAGCAGCTGCCATGAATAAACAACCCCGGAGCTGCCCCCCTGCAGACAAGGAGGCTATAGACGAAAGACAGGGTCCAGGAGACAGGAGAGAGACTATGGATGGCAGATGGGGAGCCCCTCATTTTGACTATAAAGCATTGGCAAAAGAACTAGCAATCCACCTCGCTGATGACTTAAAATCAGCAGTGGCTGAGATGGTGACAGCCACAACAAAAGATTTGACTGCCAAAGTAGAGACACATGATCAGCAACTCACTGAGGCTGAATCAAGAATTAGTGCAGCAGAGGACAGAATACAGGAGTTGGAGGAGCAGATAATGTCTCTACAACAACACTCTGAATATGCACATGCAAAACTAGAGGATATTGAAAACAGAGCAAGGAGGAGCAACCTCAAAATAGTCGGACTCCCTGAATCCATCCCTGCGAACCAATTAGTGGAAATCTTTGAGGTGGATCTTCCCAAAGCCTTGGGTCTTACCCATAGATGCAAGACAGAGCGTACCCACAGAATTGGCCAGATGAGGGAGTCACAGGAGAAGAGGGTGACATCAGGATCTCCCGTCTCAACCTCCAAAGAGCCTACTAAATCTAGACACGCCATAGTGAAGTACCTTAACCACCGAGACAAGGAGGAAATCCTGCGCGCTTACAAGGCCAAAAAGCATCCTCTATTAATACATGGTCACAGAGCTCTGGTATTTGCGGATTACTCTATAGAAGTCACGCGCCGCAGGAGGTCCTTCAGTGAAGCGTGCTCGATACTTCATAGAAGAAATATTCGATTCCAGCTGAATTTTCCAGCGATATTAAGGTTCAGGTCCAGAGAGGGAGTCATGTTGACCTTCTCTGATCCCGACAAAGCAATGGCAGCTATCCGTGACAACACAAGCTCTCCAGGAGCAACGGTATCTTCGTCACCACCCCACCATGCCACTGGATTGCCTGTGAAATTCAATTCTGCTGTAGACCTGGATTCCGAGACTGATAGAGACTCTGTAAGATCCTATAGACTAAGATAGACGAGGGGGCGGGGAAGAAACCACCACTAGAGACTCCAAGACAACAAAGACAAACGGGATCCCGTTGGCAGAAGAAGAGATGAGAAAGGAGTGAGAGACCATTGACATTGATCAGCAACTGAGATACCTATTTGCTGGGCAAAACAGTCATAAATTCGACGAATACGTGAAGAGAGGAGAGATATACAGGAAAAGTGGGAAGAGTTATGTATCCGTGTCTTGTTTCTTTCCCATTCAGCTCTTCTCTCTATTGCCCTTACGTTTTCTCAGGTTTTCTTATTTTTCTTGATAAGTTGCGCAAAACTTGGAAAGTTACCATAGAGACTTAAACAGCCTCCTAAATGTTAAATAACATGAGAAATGAACATACAAATGCCGAGGGGTTAATGCTAATCACATTCTTATAGTGGTGAACATGTTGTTAATATAAGTTTAAGATGATGGCTCTATTTTATCTCTGCTGTGGCGGGGATGAAAGCATTGAGCGACAATGGGAAACGGGAGTTCCTAAGGGAGCGCCAGGTTGGAGACTACATTTGATATAATCTAGCATGTTTAATAGGTTAGGATGAAGGCTGAGGCGGGGCGGAGTTATGTTTGTTGACTGCACTCAAGGAAAGAAGTGAGGTGTTCTACTTGGACAGATGGATGGAGTTGGTGTGTTAGTGAGAGGGGGGGGAGGGACAAGGGAGGGTAAAAAATTGGGAATTGTCTACAAACCTGTGTTCAACAAAATGTGCATCTCCTGTACTTTATCATTCTTACTTCAGTATACACCTGATCTTTCACAACTATGTGTGGACTTTGATTAAAAGGAAAACAGAGGCCCTGTATGGGGAGGATTCTGATGGTTAGGTGGGTCTCCTGGAACGTTAAGGGGTTGCGCTCCCCAGCAAAGCGCAAGATGGTTCTTCGCCATCTCAAAAAACTGCGCATAGATATTGCTTTGCTTCAGGAGACTCACCTGACATCGGAAGACTTCTTCCGCCTTAAAAAGCTGTGGGTGGGGGAGGTCTTCGGGTCTAGTGCGGTGGAGAGGAAGGCGGGAGTCTTGGTTTTAATACACAGGTCTTTGGCCCACTCAATTATCTCTACCTCAAGTGATAGCGAGGGTAGATCGTTTCAAATGACGATACAAATACAAAACGATATCTTTAACATCTATAATGTATATGCACCGAATGCAAATCAGAGGCCTTTCTTCCAACATTTACAGAACAAATTACTTCAAGATCCGGGGGCTAATAAAATAGTGGGAGGTGACTTCAATACAGTGATGAGAGTAGAAGAGGATAGACGCTCCCCAACATATACGCGGAAGGGAGGTCAGGATGGGGGGGGCTTGAGGGTAGAAAGTACCTTAGAATCATTGACGAGACTTGTGGGGCTGTCAGACACATGGAGACTGGCTAACCCTTTGGGTAGAGAATTTACCCACTTTTCACATCCCCATGGATCATGGTCCAGAATAGATATGCTTTTTGGGTCCACTAAGATATTACAAAGAATGATAAACATTAAAATTGAAGATATGGTGATTTCGGACCATAGTCCACTGGTTTTAGAGATTAAAGATAATTATGAAAAAGGAACCGATTATTTGTTGAGGTTTCCTGACACATTCACCAAAGAGGAAAACTTCACCAAATTACTAGGAGAATGGTGGACGCATTACAGCGTGGATAACTTGGGCCATAGATCTGATCCGGGATTATTCTGGGAGACTGCAAAAACAGTCATGAGAGGTCATATAATGGCATACAGCATGGGGATCAAAATAAGGGCTAAAGAAAAATTTGTGGAAACTAGTTCGAAGGTGAGAAATGCCTATTTACAGTATAAAGACACTATGGCGACTCCTGACAAAGAGACATGGCTGCAAGCTAAGAAAGAATTTGATGAGTGGGCAGAAAAACGGGAGAATATATTTAAAAATAGATTAGAGCTAGAATTGCATAAATTTGGGGTTAAGGGAGGAAGACTGTTGTCAAGATTAGCCCGAGGTAGATATACCTCTTCCCCTATTCAATCAATAAAAGATAGACAGGGCAACACATGGAATGATCCTAAGAATATTGTGAAAACTTTGGGCAGGTTTTATGCTTCTCTATATAAAGAAAATACGTCAACTGACCCAGAAAAGCCTTCCTGGCTAAGTAAAATCAAAATGCCATCCATCTCCCAAGACGACATCCATATCTTAAACAACCCAATTACGATTGGAGAAATTGAAGCGGCAATAAAGATTCTAAACCCAAGTAAGGCCCCAGGACCAGATGGCTATAATGGAGCCTTTTTCAAAGCAATGAGAGAACAGATCTCCCCGATCCTCTGTGATTTATATAATGAAATATTGCGGGGATCGCCTATCCCAGACAGGATGAATTTAGCTTACATCAAATTAATCCCTAAATCAGGTAAGACACCCACCGACCCAGCAAACTATAGGCCGATATCCCTGATAAATCAGGATCTGAAACTTTTATCCAAAATATTGGCTGATAGATTGGCAATGATTTTACCCAAAATAATATCTACACATCAGGCAGGATTCATCAAGGGACGATCGACGACTACAAACATTCGAAAGGCGATGCTTTTGATGGATATTATGGGGAAGAAAGCGAAACTGAAAGAGGGAAACCCAGCCATGATCACCTTGGACGCTGAAAAAGCATTTGATAATGTCAGGTGGTCATGGCTGGGTAAAGTTTTGGATATGGTGGGTCTCACGGGTCCTTTTCGGCACTATATACAGACTCTCTATAGTAATCCTAGAGCTTGTGTGAGTATACCAGGCTTCCTGTCCGACTCCTTTACCCTCCAGAAGGGAACGAGACAGGGATGCCCTTTGTCCCCCCTCCTCTTTAATTTGGCAATAGAGCCTCTGGCACTATATCTGGAGGAATGTAATCCCTACGCAGGCTTTAAAGTAGGAGCTAAAGAGATTAAACTTTCATTATTTGCGGATGATGTCATCCTATATGTCCAACATCCTGAAAGAGATCTTCCAAACATCCTGTCAGATATAGAGATGATAGACAAACAAACTGGATTTTCCCTAAATAAAAATAAATGCGAAATTCTGTTTATGGATCCGGGGAATGGGATGCAGGGAAAACAATATCTTTGTGGCCTACCAATAAGGAAAGATAGTATTAAATATTTGGGAATACACCTAGCCAGAACACCTGAACTGACATACAAACTGAACTTTTTGCCAATCATTCAGCAGATAGAACAGGAATTGGCAAAATGGGTGGGACTACCACTCTCTCTGTTGGGACGTGGCCATTTACTAAAAATGGTTAGCTTCGCTAGACTGCTTTATCCCCTTCAAACTATCCCCATGCTGTTGAGACATATTGACATAAATAGACTTAATAAAGCTTTCTCTAAATTTTTGTGGAGAGGAAGGAGACCCCGTTTAGCTTATGCAACCTTGATTCAGTCCAAGCAAGAGGGAGGACTTCAGCTCCCGGATGTTCGGGGATACAATTTAGCGTGTATCCTACGCAATGTCCTTGATTGGGTCAGAGGCACCAACAGATTCTCAGATATCACTTTGGAGGGGGAGTGGGCCAGACCTTGGGATCTAGTAGCCTTATTACATTCACCGATGTCTTTCCTGCCCCCCACTCTGAAGAATACGGTGATATATAAGGACACTATAGCGACATGGAAGGAGGTTAGGAAAAAACTCAAGTTAGCATGGAGAATTTCGAAACTGCTTAACCCCTGGGGCTGTCCGTCTTTTCCTCTGGGGCGTGAAAACTCCTTGTTTAAAATATGGAGAGACAAGGGAATTAAGACGTTGGGGGATCTCATGAATCTGGAGGAAAAAAGGTGGATGACAGAGAAAGTGGTCTTGAATACATATAATTTATCCCAATTCCACGCTTTACAATATCGTCAGTTGAAACATCATCTCCTACCACATTTGCGAGATATCTCTGGGGAAATTGAGAATTCTTTGTGGTCTGAATTGATATCTATAAATAAAGATGAGGTATCTATTACTTCACTATACGCCAAATTAAAGCAGGTTCTGAGACCACAAGGAAAGAGAGGTCTATTTAACAAATGGCGGAAACATTTCACAGACCCGGAACTTTCACAGAAGATCCTTGAGGGGTGGGGCATGGTCAGACAACATGTTATTAATGAGAGATGGAAAGATTCACAATTTAGGATCATGCACGGCACCATTCAGGGCTTCAACATCCCTCCCCCTAAGACCAATCAGGAGAGATGGGTCCATTGCCCAAAATGCAAATCACCCATGACTGATCTGGAGCACGGTCTATGGTCCTGTGCCGAGGCTCAGAAATACTGGAGAGCAATAGATACATGGACTAGAGAGATTTGTGGAGATATAGGAGAGTTAGACCCGATAAGACGGATTTTTCATTACCACTCAACTTCTCAAACGATAAGGCAACCCCATGTACTATGGCACTACATTGCGCTGGTAGCAAAGAGACTCTTACTCCAATACTGGCTCAATGACAGACCTCCAGACCTTGCCCAAGTGAAAATGACGTTGCACCACACACTGACACTTGAATCCATAGATACGCTCCGCAATCCAAGTAAATTGGCCAAAAAATTCTTCTTTAAATGGAGACGTTTCATTGAAAAAGAACTCACAGATGTAGAAATTAAAAATTTCATGCTACCCTTCCGATCATCAACATGGTATGCCCTGGAAGAGTTAGAAGGTACATTGGGTAGGCTAAGGTGCTAGGTATAGGAGATGCAATAACCTTTGATACTCTGTTTATAATATTTTAAATATTTTCTTTATTCGATCAGATATTTGTTAATATATGTGGATAATTTCTTACGGGGTGGGGGGAGGGAGGGATATGGGGACAATACAATGTACAAGACGACTGCTTTGACCTATAATCTACTGATTTACACAGTTTTCTTTTATGAAGGTTCCATTTGTATGATATATTTTTTTTTTCTTGATTTTGTACAAGTATTTCGAGGACTAAAACCCAATAAAAATGATAGTTCAAAAAAAAAATGCAGCCTTTATATTAACACAAAAATAAATAAAGAAACATGCACCTAATTGGTATCATTGAGTCCAGAACAATCCGATTTGTAAAAATGTCATGTGTATTTATTCTGTATCATGAATACTGTGAAAAAAAAAATCAAAACAAGCCAAAAAGGTTTTGCTGCATTTTTGAAAGAATAAACATGTCAGTTCATTTCTGCATTTTCGCTATAGTTTCTATTGCAAATCTGCAGCAAAAGATGCAGGAACTAAATCTGCAATAAAAATGCAGCAAACCTCCTGCCAAAAAAAAGAAGCCCTATGATTTTCTGCGGATTTGCTACTTGTTTGCAAAGCAAAAAAACAACGTGTGTGCACTTAGCCTAAGAATGCTTTTCAAAATAGAAAAGTCTTTTTTTTTTTGATAAAGTAACGAAGAGGCGAAGGGAAGGACCAAAAAAGGAATCTAAAAGCAATATTTGATGTCAGCACCGTTTGCCTTCAAAACAGTATCGAGCCATCTATTTTTCTAATTACAATTAGGGTACCTTTACATGCCGCAACCACGGTGAGAAATCAGACAGGCAATCTGTAGCCCCGTCACCATCGTCGTGAAATTGCCTCGAAATTGCGGCGTGTAATTGGGGAATCTGGCGGCGATCAAAAAGGTTACGCCTGGTTCCCATTTCAAAGCACTGCTCCAAAACCAGAGGCAATCATGAAGGGGAAATTCCCTGCTTTTGGCGTGTGAAGAAGCGATAGGGATGGAATCAGCGTCGCCTATTGATTTCCCGGAGGCGTGTCACAGCGTGCTGGAGTCCACGACCCGTCAGCGATGATTGGTGGTGGCTACTGTGTTTCCATTGGCTGTCCCTTCACAGGGCGCCATATTTGAACAGTTGACCATTCACCACCACACAATGGCAATGGCGTCATGTATTAGCCAGCCTTCCTGTGCAGGCTGGCCAATCATAAAGCTATTGCATTGTCTAATCAGCGTGTTTGGGGCGCGGAAAACACCAGTCTGCCACGCCTATGTTCTTGCGGCGCTAACCATGTGCGCCCACATTCCTTTGGGGATTGCGCCGTGTGAAGCGGCGACGGGAGTCTACCGGATGTTTCCCGCTGATGGTGTGGCAACTTCCGGGGAGACAGGTCGCCTTAGGTTGAGGGCGAAATTGCGGCGTGTAAAAGCGCCTTCGGCGTTCGGAGGCAGCCTAGAAAAATATGCACGCGCACGTTTGGTTGCCTCCAATCGCCGCCAAAAGTTGCGGCGTGTAAAATTACCCTTACACACAGGTTTTGAAGAAACTCGGAAGTGAGTTTTTTTTCAAAACATCTTACAGAATTAACCACAGATCTTCTGTGGATATAGGCTTGCACAAGTCCATAATTTTCTGTAACTGCAGACTGACCTTTATGTTGAAATCAAGGCTTCTGATAAAATTCAAAACTTTATTTACTAAACTGCAGCCTCAAATGTCATAGGAACCTCCACCATGCCTTACTGTTGCTTTTTCTCACTGAGATCTGTGGTTAGTTCTCCAAGATGTTTGGAACAACCTCTGCTGATTTTCTTCAAAAACATTGTGCTGGTATACCTAGAAGGGCAATGGTGGTCACGTTAAGTGGTGATTTGACTTAGAATACAGATTCCTTTTGCTGATTCACATTGCTGTTTGTTAAATGAATAAAATAAACTAGCAATGCTGTGCATTTTGCACCTGTGCAACATTTATTTACAACTGCTTAATAGTTTTGCATATTTATACATACACAGTATATTAGACATATATGTTTTTGAGGTATACCATGTCATTCCCCAAACTCAATTTTCTCATGCAGCTCTGTACATTATTCTAGGCATTTTATGATGTTTAAAATGTCACTGCCAGGACTTGAACCTTTCCAAATTTTTTTTTATAAAGGGCAAAGAAACTAGTGAGTTGTGCTTAATGACCTCCTTTCTGTATTTTATTATAGGTTGCAAAATGATAGTTATTAAAACCTGTGCTTACCTGCTACTTCATTCAAGATGAAAAAATACATCAAGAGAGCTTTCAGAGTGGAATTCAGCATTTGGGAAATAGTAATGGGCAATTGTTTTTTATGAGACAAACTAGTCAGGCTGTCACCGAAATGTCCGAAGGATTTAGATTTTAAACTATTGAAGAAATAACAAACTGAAAGCATTTTGTGCCATATAACAAACCTATACAATAATGGGTTTTTGCAGCACTGCTGTGTAAGATGGTAAAAAAATGCAGTTGGAAATAAGCCTAAATAAGAATCTCCTTTGCTATAGTATGTACATGTCACTCTACTAGATTAACAATTTTAACACTTGAGCAGCGACATCGCTGGTAATCAGGGTAAACACTGGGTAACTAAGCAGCATGCTCTGCTTAGTTACCCGGTGTTTACCCTGGTTGCCAGCATCCTCCCGCTTAGCCCAGCCTGTAAAAGCGGGAGGACGCAGGTAACCAGGGTAAACACCAGGTAACTAAGAAGAGTGCGCTGCATAGTTACCCAGTGTTTACCCTGGTTACCAGTGCCCAGTATCTAATGTGCGGCGCTGAGCATTGGCTGGGAGGTCGCTGATCGTTGGTCTCTCGCTGTCACACACAGCGATACATGCTGACCAGCAGGAGACCAAGGACCAAAAAATGGTCCTGAATGATTTGTAGTGATCAGCGACCTCACAGCAGGGGCCAGGCCGCTGATGCGTGTCACACACTGCAACATCACTGGAGAGGTCGCTGTTACGTCACAAACCCTGTGACGTTTCAGCGACATCGCTAGCAATGTTGCAGTGTGTGAAGTACTCTTTACCTAATGTTAAAGACTTTATTAACCTAAGTATGCATCTTTTACTTGTAAAACTTAAAAATAAAGTGAGGTTGTGGAAGAAGCCAACATTGTCAATGGATAGCAGAGTACAACTAATTAAAAAGTTAATTTATTTCAGTAATTCAACTCATGAAGGAAGGGACCAGGGAGCCCTGAAACGCATTGACTAATAAATCACTATTATATTCACCCTTTGATGTCTCGTGGAATATGGCATCATAGTTTTTAACCCTTCTTCCGCCATACTTTAATTTTCTGAGACCTCTGGGTTTTCATTGGCTGCAAGCCATAATCATCAACACTTACAGAAATAAAACACTTGAAATAGATCACTCTGTTTCATATATATATGAGTTTCACTTTTTGGATTGAATTGCTGAAATAAATTAACTTTTTTGATGATATTCTAATTCATTGAGATGTACCTGTATGTCTGGTATGGAGTTTTGTTTGCTGGGACAATAAATGACTTGTTGTGGAGGGTAGACAACATAGGCTGAAGCTTTTACATATGAAATGCTCCTGGAAACGTCGTGGAATGGTAATCACTGATTATTATTTGTTTTTTTGTTTTTTACATTACAATTTATGTGCTTGCTAAACTGGAGGAAATCACACAGTGATAAACTTAAAAGGTTACTGATGTATGTAAAGTGCTATGGAATTAATAGCGCTATATAAATGAATAAATATTATTATTATTCTAAGAGTGATGATTTTGGTGGTCTTAATGTTTCCCATGCATTGGAATCTGGAAATATCTTTGTAATCCAACTTGTAGGTATCTCAGTGTTCAATATGATTCATTGATTTTATGGTATGATTCAAAGAATTAGTGGTGGGAGAGGCTACTTTGACTTTATTAAATGAATACCACTGATGCTAACTGAAAATACCTTACAGGCCCGATTGGGGGGCTGGAGATTTAAACCACTCAGCTGATGCGGTCATATGACCAATCAGCTCATCGGGTTGCCCCGCCCCACCCAGTCAGCTGACTAAGGTCCTTGCAGCCATCGGAGGTGGATGACACGCATCGCGGGACACTCGCCGGAGAGGTGAGCATTTATTTTTTTATTTTTAACCATTCTGTTCTTTCATTTCACTTTAGCCTTGTAAATGGATACACTACTAAAGTGTAATTACACTGAACAGAGCAGTTTTAGTGTACTGAGCATGCTCAGTACACTAAAATCAGATCCGGGAAACAATCTTGCTTTTTCCCGGATCCAAGCTTCATAGGCCTCCATGTTATTCGAATCAGACAGCGTTGGATCTGATGCTGTCCGATTCTGTCCAATTGTGTCATCTGCACCCAAAATTGAAGCAGTCTCCAATTTTGGAGATTTGAAAAAAGCGGACACAATCGGATCCCTGCACACACGGATGGCTATTAAGCACCAATCCGTGCCCATAGGGATACATGGGGGCCAAATCGGATCCGTGGCTGTGGGTTTTACAAAGGATAGTCACGGATCCCAAAAAATCGTGATGTGAAGGCGTCTTAGGAATAACCTGCATAAGCAAAGCCACAGTTGAGCCACTGAAGGTCATCAATTAATTCAAAATTGTCCAACTTTTCAAGTGAATGAGAGAGGGGTATACATCTTATATATATATCAAGAGGGGTGTGAAGAGTGAATACTAAAATGTTCTGGTTATTGTTATCCAATACATTGTACTATTCCAGAATTCTGCTAAGAAAAAGCAGGCAGCATAATAGGTGGGTAGCTTTCAGACACTCTGCATCATATGTATCAGTGTGAATGGTGTCCTATGCAAGCCCATTATGTGCATGGCAAGTCACCTCCCACACCTTGCTGTAGGTTGAGGGTATTTATCATTCTGCACCTGGGCTTGCTTTACATAGTGGGGTCTTACTGCATCCTGCAAGTGCAGTGTTGGTTTTTGTTTTTGGCATCAATGGTAAGTTTTTCTGATGCTGCTTTTTCTTAGTAGTTTTTGTACAAATTTGTTAGGACTCATGAGCATGGGGATCCGTGACGGGGATCATGAGCTTAAGTGTCTTGGCCAATGCATGAACCAATACCCCATTTATAAAGGTTTCTTGTTTATCATATAAAAAACTTTTTTTGCACTTTTTTTTATCAATTCGGGGTGCAGTTGGGCCCCATGGGGCGCCATTCATCTTGTGGTGCAGAGGTATTGTACTGTGCAGCCCATTGCTCAGGCAGCACAGCAGTTGCAAGCCCATTATGTGCATGGCAAGTCGCCTCCCACACCTTGCTGTAGGTTGAGGTGATTTACTAACCTGCACCTGGGCTTGCATTACATAGTGGGGTCTGACTGCATCCTGCAAGTGCAGTGTTTTTGTTTTTTGGCATCAATGGTAAGCTATTCCAGAATTCGTCAAGAACAATGAACATAATGTCAATAGCTGATATGAGAAAAAGGTAATTGGTCACAGCACCTAGGGTTACTTGCTAGGCCTTTCCAACTTCCAGCCAGCACCTGGACGCACGTCCACCCCGGAGAGTTCACATCCGGATCATTATGAAATATTTAAATTAAAAAAGACAGCGCCACAGACCTTTGATGGTGCAAAAAATCCTTGGGTCTTTATTCCATGGTCAAGAGAAGCGACGTTTCGACCACTCCTGTGGTCTTTATCAAGCTTAAAGACACAAGGATTTTTTGCACCATCAAAGGTCTGTGGCGCTTTCTTTTTTAATTTAAATATTTCATAGCTGATATGAGAGTCGCATTGTAGAAAGTGGTGGTGATGTCCGGCACTGTGGCTCAAGTGGTTAGCACTGCAGCCTTTGCAGCGCTGGGGTCCTGAGGTCCTGGGTTTAATTCCCACCAAGGACAACATCTGCAAGGAGTTTATATGTTCTCCCCGTGTTTGCATGGGTTTCCTCCGGGCACTCCGGTTTTCTCCCACATTGTAAAGACATACTGATAGGATGTTTAGATTGTGAGCTCCAAGAGAGACAGCATTACTGATGTATGTAAAGTGCTATGGAATTAATAGCGCTATATAAATGAATAAATATTATTATATTAGTATATGTCCATGTTGTGGAGTGAAAATATGGAGGATAGAAGTAGAATAGAGTAAGTGTGTGTAAATGTCTATAGATGTGCAAGGTTTCTGCAAAGGTGTGTGACTTGCTGGGTGTTAGGAAGACAAGGATGGGAAAGTGAATAGATGGTAGCCAGATAGGGTAGAGGGGAAATTGTGAGATTAGAAAGGGAAAAGAGGTGGGTGAAGATAAGGTGTAATGTCTGCTTGTGTGGGTGGCTGTGGAGTACCACTGAATAAGTCCAAAAAATGAAGTAAGGCTAGGGTCACACTTGAGCCATTGGGTAGCTACCTACATGCATTAACTCTTAAACGAGGCTCCACGGACTCTATTTGCAAATTCAAATTCCCAGGGGGCAATGCACCATGGATTTCACTGTGTTTGAGCGCTTTAGCCAGTTGCCCGCAGTGTTTTCCTTGACTAGTCTCCCTAAGATCAGTGAGAGCTTTGTGATGTTGGTCTTCAAGGCATTGCTGACACCTAACCAGAATCCTACTCCACACTGATGAGGGGCATGGTGGATGGATATCTGGCTTTGGTAATTCCCTTGTCATATCCTTAAGCTTGTAACTGAGTGGGATAGTGATTGAAAGGGCCACTTAATATGGTGGTTATGGTGGTCTCTGCAAGGAGTCCACCCCAGGGCTAGGTCCTTCCCTGGAGGGATATCTGGCTAGTCTCGTGTTTGAGACTCTTATGGTACATTCACACGCCGCAATATTGGCTGGCGATATGAGGCGATCTAACGTGCGCATGCACATTTTTCATGGTGCCTCAGATCGCCGATGGCGTATTACACGCTGCAATGTCGCCGTGAAATAAAGACGATGTGTCACCCCGGAAATCGCCTCACCCACAGCGGAACCAATCCGGTCGAATTCCCTCGCCGCTTCACACGCCGCAATCCCAAAGACAATGTGGGCGTACATGGTCAGCGCTGCGAGGAGATAGGCATGCCACAGTGGTTTACACAGCGCCCCATACACGCTCATTGGACAATGCAACAGCGTTGCGATTGGTCAGCCTGCTCTGGAAGGCTGGCTAATACATGACACCATTGAAGATGTGTGTGTTGCTGAATGGACAGCTCTTCAAATATGGCGCCTTGTCAACTGACAGCCAATGGGAACACAGTAGCCACCACCAATCATTGCAGATGGGGTACGGACTACAGCACGCTGTGGCATACCTACGGGAAATCATAGGTGACGCTGATTCCATCACTATCGCCCTATCACATGCCACAACACGGAAATATCGCCTTCATGATTGAGGCTGATTTCAAAGCAGTGCTCAGGAATCAGGCAACAGACGAGAGGCAATTTATCGCCGCAAAATTCCCCAATCACACGCCACAACTATGAGGCAATTTCACCGCGATTGCTCCGGAGCGACATATCGCCTTTAGGATTCCCATTAAATGAGGCTCCACGGACTCCATTTGCATTTTCAAATTCCCAGGGGGCAATGCACGATTAATTTCACTGTGTTTGAGCGCTTTAGCCAGCTGCTCGCAGTGTTTTCCTCAACTGGTCTCCCTAAGATCAGTGAGAGCTTTGTGATGTTGGTCTACCAGGCATTGCTCCCACCTAGCCAGAATCCTACTCTATACTGTTGAGGGGCAACACCCCGAAACAGCTGTCTGTGGATGGATACCTGGCTTTGGTAATTCCCTTGTCATATCCTTAAGCTCGTAACTGAGCGGGATAGTGACTGAAAGGGCCACTTAATATGGTGGATATGGTGGTCTACGCAAGGAGTTCACCCCAGGGCTAGGTCTTTCCCTGGAGGGATATCTAGCTAGTCCTGTGTTTGAGACTCTTAAATGAGGCTCTACGGGATCCATTTGCATATTCTTATTGTAGTTTTAAAGCAGCCTCCTCCAGGGTAAGATAACAAAGTGTCATTGTTCAATCTGCACAAACGTAGGTATTTTTTCTGGCAACTACTAGAGATGAGCAAACATCAGAGTGTTTGAATTTACATTTGTTTGCCGAATGTGGAGTATTGAACGAATAATTTGACTAACATTTGCTGAATTTTCCGTACAGCATTCAAACCAATGGGAGGCAAAATAAAGGGACTAGATAACATCTTAAAAGGGGCAAAAAAGCTGCCAAACTGCTCATACTAGTGCCAAACACCAGGAAAAGGGACAACAATCTACCTAAAGTACAAATAGTCTCATGGTGTAGCATGGGTGCATGAGACACGGGCTGTGCCCGCCTGCATACTCTTCAAATTCAGTTCAAAATAGGAGGTGGCGCAAATTCATTTTAATTTAAGAGGTGGGAGAAACTCAGTTTGAACTGACAAATTGATGAGTCACAGGGGAAAAGTGGCAGCAGTTTTCTACATTAAGTAAAAGGAGGAGTATAGATAAATGGAGGATGAGAGACAGGTGTAGGCATGTCACTCAGAGAGCCCTGCTCCATTCATGCATCAAACAGAAAGAAGACCCTAACAAAAGTATCCACTCTGCAAAACATCAGTGTCACACCACAGCAAAGTGGTATGCATCTTATAGATTTTGTATTGGGCCACAATGGTAGCAAGGCAGGAGGCATAGACCCAGCATTTCAAGGTTGATTATTTAGGAAGTGGTGCACAAGTGTCAGGAGCAGGTATTATGCTCAGAGAGCTCTGCTCCAGTAATGCACCACATAGCAAAGAGACCTTAGAAAAGAGTTCCCACTATTCCAAAAATTAGGGTCACATCTCAGCAAAGTGATGCTGAAACATAATGTATTGGGCCACAATAGGAGCAAGACTGGAGGCCTGGTCCCAGGATTTCAAGGTTGAGTATTTAGGAAGTGGTGCACAAATGTCAGGAGCAGGTATTATCCTCAGAAAGCTCTGCTCCAGTAATGCACTGCACAGTAGAGACCCTAACTAGAGTTCCCACTTTTCAAAAAATTTGTGTCACACCACAGCAAAGTGGTATGCATCTAAAAGATTTTGTATTGGGCCTCAAAGGCAGTAGGCCTAACATTTCAAGGTTGATTATTTAGGAAGTGGTACACAAGTTTCAGGAGCAGGTATTATGCTCAGAGAGTTCTGGTCCAGTAATGCATCACATAGCAAAGAGTCCCCACTTTTCCAAAAATTAGGCACAACCACTACTAAAGTGGCAACAGATTCCCCAGAGGTGAAATATTGTAATGTGGATTTTAATGCAGCACACTAAAATGTACACCAGCGCATAATATCCTCATTCTGACACTGAGGTTGAAAAGTCATTGGAGATCCATGACTTATCTTGATAAATGTTAGGCAATCTACACTGTCGGTGGCAGCCATATGCGTTTATTCGTTAGGTCACCATCTGCAGTGCTGAAGACACGTTCTGAGAGAACGCTGGCTACCGGGTACAACAAAATCTCCAAGGCATGAGTGGTGAGTTCAGGCCACTTTTGCAGTTTTGAAGCCCAAAATGCACAAGGGTCCAGTTCCACAGTCATGGCATCAATATTGTAGATATACCTGAACCATCCTCTCTAGATGTTCCCTATGTGTCAGATTTGTCATTTCTTCTGTAGTTGCAAAGGATGGTGTAAAAAAACATTCAAAGACTCCCAGAAATTGTTGGTAACAGATACACTGCTGTTGGTTATGTTTCTCTGCTGACGATTAGTGGACGTTCCCTGGGTTGCAAGTGTAGAACTGCAATGTGAACTATGTCCACCACAACTGCTTTGGAGAAAAGTAGTTCTCAGATTCTCTAAAAACTTCTTTTGATACCCCTGCATACGTGCATCCCTTTCCAGGGTGGAAGTCATTTGACCAAATTTACTTTTCTACTGGGGATCTAAAAGTGTGGCAACCCAGTAGCCTGCATTACTTCAAATCCTAACAATCCGTGGATCATGTTGCAGATAGTGCAGCAAGATGGCACTGTTGTGTTGGTGGTGGCATGGTAACATTCCTACTTGGTTCCTCCGACCTCTCCCGCCAACCATGTACAACAGAAATGTGACCAAAATCTCTCTCATCTGCTGAGTTTTCCGACAACTATGCCTCTTCCTCCTCTATTTCTTCCTCGCTTCCTGCACCTTCATCAACTGTCTGGTTGCTACTATGAGCTCTCATTGATCCGGCTCCTCCACCCTCCCATGCCACCCACCTATATGCTGACAAAATTCTGGACCATTCAGATCGTGTTATCCATTCTGCATATGCCTCCTCCTCTACTTCCTCCACTTTCTCTTGAACCAACACCTGATTTCAAATATTAGTAAAAGTGTGCTACATCAAGCAGATGACCAGAAAAGTCATGCTCATAATGTCTTCGTCAGCACTAAACATCTTCAAAACTGTGCAGAAGGGTGCAAAGGTGCTTGATCTGTGATCACTCCAGTAGCATGATATGCCCCACCTCAGGACCGTGTTTCCTCAGGCTGTACTGTTAGTAATTCATTGGAGCTCCCTCCAGTGGTTGTTGCCGGTGATGCAACTGACCATGTGGGCTTCACAGGTGATGGTGATGATTGGCAATCTGGTTCTTGGAGCATGTAATGATTTGATGTGCATCAATCCTTGCCAGATGTCTTTGGTTCCTGGAGGAGTTCACATCTCTCTGGTTTCTTCTGCTCTGTAGGATTCTTTGCAAGCTAAGTGGATGGATTTTTGATATTTTGTGGCACACTTTTGTGTGCTTAAGGTTCTGCTTATGTTTTGTCTTATTCTGAGTTGTGGGTTTGCAGTTTAGTGTGTATATTTGTTTATCTGCTCTTAGATAGGAAGTTTTCTTCCTAGGAATTTTACCATTCACTATTATCTGTTATTTCCAGTTCTGCTGGCATTTGATTTATAGAAGTCTACAGATATAGAGGGCGCCGAGTCTTAAGGGGACGTCACACGCGTCAATATTGCGTGCAATATCGCTGCTGAATGTGACTTTGTAGCGATATTGACGCTGGTTGATGGTCGCCAGGTTTTCGGACAGGACCGAAAGCCTGGCGATGGTCACCCGGAGTACGTGCAGCATCGCTGCGTGTGACACCGGGAGACGCGATAAGCCAGCTCCCAGCACCTCTCAGCAAGCACTGGGAGCTGGTATCCAGTGTAAACTAGTTACCCACTGTGTACCTTGGATACCAGCCGTTGAGCGGAGAAGGCTGGTAACCAAGGTATACATCGGGTATCTAGGCAGTGCGCTGCCTAGATACCTGTAGTTTACCATGGATACCAGCCTGCTCCCGCTAACTGCAGCCTGTCAGCGGGAGCAAAACATTGTGGAAACAATATTTTAATCATTTCCACGATGTCGCTGGTCCACTGATCGCTGGTGAGTCTGCCTGTGTGACAGCTCACCAGCGATCAGCCGTTGCAAGCGATCAGATCGCTGATGACATTGACGTGTGTGACGCCGGCTTTAGTGACTCAGGGTAATTTTTGTACTATCTGCTGTTGGTGTTTTTTTTAGTGTTTTATACTGACCACAATAGTATTCTATCCTGTCTTTCCTATATAGCTAGTTTGGCCTCTTTTGCTAAACCTTTTACTCTTCCTGTGTTTGTTTTTCTTTTTCTTGTTTCTTTGGGGTTCTGCTCTGAAGCAAGATAGATTTTCCTACATCCATCTTTAGGAGCAGTTAGTTCTCCTGCTGTGCAGAGGTGTCTAGGTCTGGTTAGTTACATCCCACGGCTACATCTAGCTGTGGTGTGTAGTCAGGGATTGCGGTCAGTATAGTTAGCAATGACTTCTATGGAATCTAAATGTTACTCCTGAGTCATCGGTTCATAACACTGTATGTCATAACATACCACAGCAGGGCCTTATTGCTGCTGCCACAGTCGCTGCAACATGTGCAGAGTAGAATTTTATTGTGTCGACACATCACATATCAGGCAGTTAGCCAGCTTGTTGAAACACTTCTGTAGAGATTCAAGTCATTGAGACGTGGAGTGCAAATGGCAGAAATGAGCACACAGTGACTTTGCTCTCTGTAGCAGCGCATCTAGGCCATGATTGTGGCCTAGAAATTGCTGAACGACCCGATTCAGTATGGGAGCCATGTAAGGCATGTGTGTCACCTTGCCCCAACAAAGGGCTGCACCCATGTTCGCAGCACTGTCACACGGCCTTCCCTGGCTGCAGGTTCAGTGGAAACAGCCATTGAAGAAACTCAGTCTCAAAAGCTAACCACAATTCTTCAGCTGTGTTACTCACATTTTCCAGGCATTTTAACATTAACACAGCCTGATGCCGTAGAGCCCTGCTGGCAGCGTAGCAAGGAGGTGTGCTGGATTTCTTCTGCACAGTTGGAATGCATGTCACAATACTAGAGAGGTTTTGGATGCAGGTGGAGGCCCTAAAGGAGGTGGTGGAGGCATAAGCAGTACATGAACTGCTACAAACATAGGTTATACTCACAGACTATGGTGATGGCAAGACTTGTACAACAGCTCTTTCTCCTACAGCCTTCACAGTCACCCAGTGCCCAGTCAGTGACATGTATTTCCCCAGGCCATGCTTACTGATCCAGGTGTCTGTGGTGAAATGCATCCTGTCACGCACAGAATATCTCAAGGACACAGTGATGTTGTCTGTGACATGCTGGTGGAGCGCAGGCACAGTTTTCTTCGAGAAGTAGTGGCTACTGGGCATCTGGTACTGGGGGACTGCAATAGCAATGAGATTCCGAAAGCCCTCTGTATCCATCAGGCGGAAAGGCAGCATTTCTGTGGTCAACAGCTTGGATATGTTGAAATGTAAGATCTTAGCTTTTACATGGGGAGGAGGAAATTAACCTTTACTTGACCACATCTGCAGAACCAAGGGCTGTTTGCTGTGCTGAGACAGGGTGGAGTAGGGTGTACCTGACAAATTGCTGGATTCTGAGGGAGGTGCAGGTGGAGAGGTTATGTTGCCTTCATGAAGAGGTGGTGCTCTTGACGTCTGACAGTGCTCAACACCAGCAGGTATATCCACTTCCAAAACAGCTGACAACTTGTGAATCACACTTGCTATTACGGGTAAGGAGATGGACATTTTTAAGTTGAAGGTCTGTGTGACAACAGTCTCCATATTCACAAAGGAGGAAAAAGCTACAGATGCGCTTGATGGGGTGTTCGGTGGTTAGCCATACCTGCTAAGCCACATTTTAGCATGGTGAGCTTTCCGCTGTAACTTATGCTGCATGCCCATGTGACAGTTCCTGTATGAAGTACTTAAATAATTGATTATTTTTTGCCTCTACTCAGATTTTGCTTACATATTTTGCAGATAACATTAGTTGTGTCATCCATCGCGATCTGAAAAATGTGCCAGGATAGGCAAGCTTTAGTACCCATGTGAACTGCAGAGCTGTCATTGCTTCTGCACAGAGGCACAATTGAGGCTTATGAAGCAGTTGTTGATTTGTTTGCAGCACTCCATCTCTGTCCAACAAGCCACAACCTAACCTCGTCAGCTTTATAATCATCCTCTTCCACCTCCTCTGCTGGGCTCAGCAAGTGTGTGCCTGTGGTTTGACAGTAAATGGGTTGTAGAACCTCATCATCACTCTCTGTGTTGTCACACTCCTTGCCCTCAGAGCCATCCTCTTCCTGCCCTGACCGCAAAGTCACGTAGGCATCCTCCTCAAGAATCTGAGTGTCATCATCATCAGCCTTAGTGTCTCCACCAACAGGGGTTTACATTATGCTCGGACCCTTCTTTGTCCGGCCCTGGACCTGACTCACAAAGATTTTGAACATTAAGGCAGGCTGCAGTGTGCATGAAGAGCTCTGCAGGCTAAACCATCTGTGTGGACCCACAGTCATTAGGGCGGCTGGAGACTTGTTACACGTGAGGAAACAAATGTGATTGGGGTGTCACCTGTGAGGACTGCAGTGAGTGCTGTTGACGTTGAGGTGGAGGATAGGCCACTTGATGGAGTACTTGATATTCATTGTAGCACCAGCTCTTTTTGGGCCTCATCTACAACTCATAGTGATGTGCTGCGGCCTAACTAAGGGTTGATACCAGACTGTCCACTAAAAAAAGTTTACATTTTTCTTTGCCTAGAAACTGGTGTTTGTTGAGCAGAACTTTTGGTTACTTTACCATCCACCCCACAGACAACAAGCATTTTCCCCTTACCACCACACCTATTCTCCTTTCCACCACGACCACAGATTTTAACCCTCATATTTGATGGTAACAGATTTGCAAGTCAGTTGTTGTGGGCCCAAAAGAATTCAGTGGATGTGAATCCAGCAGACCAGATTTGCCAAAAACTGGTATTAGGCAAAAAGTGTGGGTGCTGTCTGGATTTTGTACTTGCCAGATTCGGCACTAAATGGTTTTCAGCACAGGATTGGTGCAGATGATCACACAAGCACCACTGCGCTACTGGAGATTTGCCAAAAACAGATACGGGGCAAAACGTGTGGGCCCTGCCTTGGTGTTGTCAGATGTGGCACTAAATTGTTTTCAGCACAGGATTGGTGCAGATGTTCACATAAGTACCTTTTTTACCACAGGGGATTTGCCAAAAACTGTTACTTGGCATATTTTAGGGTAACAGATTTGCAAGTCAGTTGTTGTAGTCCCAAAAGAAATCAGTGGATGTGAATCCAGCAGACCAGATTTGCCAAAAACTGGTATTAGGCAAAAAGTGTGGGTGCTGTCTGGATTTTACACTTGCCAGATGCGGCACTAAATGGTTTTCAGCACAGGATTGGTGCAGTTGATCACACAAGTACCACTGTACCACATGGAATTTGCCAAAAACCCTGGTATTAAGCCCTAAAAAGGGCTGTTTTGGGAAGGAGTTACTAAAGCTACTATCTAAAGCTATAAAGAAATAGAATCGCTCGCTAGCTATCTAAATAGCAAACCCAGGATCAGCAGCATTGGTACTGCAGCAGCAAGACTGTCCCGGAGATCCAACACTGAGAAAATGGAGACAAGGGGTAATGGTCGGTTCTTATATGGCAAGGACATGTGACATACCCAGGCAATGACATAAGTCCTTATGTGCAAGATGTGCAATTTTCTTTATGGCTGCTGATTGGCATCCAGACCGAGCCACCCACTGTAAGTGCAGGAAAGAAAAAAAAATGGAGACCTGCGCTTATCTGACCTGAGACCCCTAAGACCTCTCGCCCCCCTCCCCTCCGACCCACAATGCTAGACATTGACACTCTGAAAATGTATAACAGAATCATTAATGTAAAGGCACTAATGTTTTTGTCGTTCAAACAATTACCGAAAAAGTACAGAATTTCCGACTTTTCAGCAAAACTTTCAAGTTCGAGGGGATGAATATATTGTCAAATTGAAATTGGCAAACATGTTTCGAGCAAAGTTCGCTCATCTCTAATTGTGAGAACAAATAAGGACCCAGGTATGACCATGTTAGGGGCAGACTACTCAAAAGACATTATAAATAAACCAAAAAGAACAAGAGTTCTATTGCCCAAATAATTTACACGTACTTACTGTCCACACAAGTGTATATTGCAATTACACGAATTTTATTAAATGCAGAGGATACAGTAAATAACGTGTCATAAATAAATATTGACAAGAATTAAAGGTGAAGGAGGGAGACAAATGACAAATAGGCAGAAATCGGACGACCAGTAAAAAGTGGTCCAGGAGGGCAGTTTAAAGTGCAGGTGGTTAAGGTGCATAGACCGGGGTAGTAAAGTGCAGTTCAACTCAGCAGATCTCAACAGATCTGATCAAAAACCCTAGTCTAAATCAATAGATAAAAAGCACATAGTCGATGGCTTACCCATGAACCTTGTAAAGGGGTCCTCCCAATCTGCCTACTGGTCCAGTAGCCCCGACACGTGTTTCGCGTTGGCTGCTTCGGGGGGCTAGTGGTGAATAGTGCTCATAAACAGGGGTTTATAAATCAAGTCTAGCCAATGGCAGAACGCTCATTTGGCTGCATTACACACTGCAAAAGCGGTCATGAAGCGGCGGGGAGGGCATTCTGAGATGCACGGGGTCCGGAACGCAACTTCCGGTGGCGTCATTTACCCCCGGTGCACCCTCACTAGACGTCCCCCTCACCGCCCACTTCCGGTTACACAGTGCGCATGCGCACAGCCCCAATCGCCATTTTAGATGAGGGCAAACCTATGGGCACAGCACTGGCGATGTGAAAATAATCACAATCGCTCTATTTCCAGACAGGTGGCGTTTTTTGCTGTACTTTAATAGGGCAGCAGTATAAGGGCCACGGATTAGGACACACATGAGTAAGTAAGATGTAGCATGAGGGTTTAGGAGAGGGGAGGAGAGGGGAAAGGAAAAAGATTAAACAAAACACTGTACATAGTCATAACATTATTATTTATGCTGGCATACACCAGTCCATATATGGGCAGTGCAGTGCCTCTGTTCTTCCTATAGTTTAGGTTCCTCCCAAGTCCACCATGATTAACATGTCTTCTATGAGTCCAATCCATGGCATTTATTGGCCGGCTATCGTCCACAAACACCTGTAGTAAATAAATAAGTGAATCTAAAAACAAGTTAAAAAGCTGACAATCCTGTGAAGCTACGGATACGAAGGACAGTGAACATCATAACAGGTGATATGGGAGCAGCATGATTCATGCATATTATCTTGACTCCAGCGAGGGCGAACCAATGCAAGATAGATCAATAAAGGACATCAGGGCGAAATATGTCATACCCAAAAGAAAGGGCTCCAGTAAACTAGCATATGGATCGCATAACCAGGGAAAAAATATGTAATAAAAGTATATAGTAAAAACTCCCAAGTGCCTCGGGATACAGAGATAGGGTAAAAATACGGTTCATAGCTCTCATTAATTGGGTATCAGGATATCAAGAGCGTCGAATTGAAAAAAGGGGTCAAATCCAGGGATCAAAGGAAAGATGCGAAGCTGAGTCTCTCATTTAGGCCTGCCGGTGACATTGTGCCCAGGGTCACAATCCACCGGCATTCCATCTTAGCTAGCTCTTTCTTAGCATCTCCCCCTCTCACTCCAAACTGCAATTTATCAATCCCACACACCCTTAGGATCTCTGGGTTACAGTTGTGAAACTTTTTGAAGTGACGAGGGAGAGTGCGCAAAGTACTCAAATCCTCAACATTCTCCGCTGCCATTATACTTTTTCATGCTCCCTTATACAACGCCTTAATTGCCTTGTTGTTAAACCCACATAAATGAGACCGCATCCACATGTAGCATGGTAAATAACACCAGTTGTGCTACATGTGATGTATTTCTTTATGTTGAATTCCCTGGATCCATCAGAGTTCTTAAAGAGCTTGGTGCGAACGGTGCTGTTTTTGCAGGAGAGGCATGAGCCACAAGGATAACAACCAACTAGTGCACGTCCAGTATTAAATGGAAATAAAGGTTTTTAAATGTAATGACTGTGCACCAGTCTGTCTCTCTGGCTCCGACCTCTCCTAGCACTCATCAGAGGTCGATCAGGAATAAGAGAGGAAAGAGTGGGCTCAGTTTTCAGGACACCCCAGTGGCGAGTAAGAATTCCCCTGATAGCCGTCCACTGATTATTGTACGTGGAGATAAATCTCAAAACAGGGGAGCCCTCCTCGCTTTTTATATTGTTTTTGCTAACTAAGAGGTCATGGCGTGGGGTCTTTTTCGCTCTTATGTATCCCCTTTTAATACTCCTCACGCTATAACCTCTATCTCTAAACCTCTCCTTCATGTCCACTGCGCGTTCTTCAAAGACATCCCCCTCAGAGAAAATTCGTCGAAGCCGTAAAAACTGGCCGACTGGTATTGCTCTAAAGGTTGATGGTGCATGTGACAAAGTAGCATGCAGGAGGGAATTAACTGAGGTGTCTTTCCTAAATATATCTTTTATAATCACCCTAATGTCCAGAAAATCTATCTCGTCCATAGCAAATTTGAAGGTCAATTTGATATTGAGGTCATTAGTATTAAGGGACTGAATGAACATCTCGAATTCGGGGACGGTTCCACTCCAGACGACAAGAAAGTCGTCGATGTAGCGGAGACAGCACAGCGCATGGGGGACAAGTGCCTGCCCCCCGCTGAAGACCCCCCCTCCCAGCGACCTAGGAAGAGGATTGCATACGACGGGGCGCAGGCCGCCCCCATCGCTGTGCCGCGCCGCTGTAGGTAGAACCGATCCCCGAACACAAAAAAGTTGTGAGTTAATATATACTCAAGGAGTTCCAAAATCAAAAACCCTCAGCTCCCGATCCCAGTTAGACATACCTAAAAAATAGTTGACTGCCTCTAGACCATTAGCATGTCCTATGTTGGTATACAAGGACTCCACGTCGATGGTCACCAGCAACACCCCACCCCTCTCCAAGTATAAGCCGTCAACCCTTCGCAGGACGTCCGTGGTGTCCCTGACATAGGAGGGCAGCGTCTCCACCAATGGATGCAGATAATATTCAATAAACTTGCAAGTTGCATCACACAGTCGTCCTATGCCAGAGACAATCGGACGCCCTGGGGGAACCTTGGGATTCTTATGGATCTTTGGCAAAAGATAAAAGGTAGGTGTTACTGGTGAGTCGACGAGGAGTCCATCCATTACTTTTTTAGGGATAATGCCTGCTTCAACGGCCCTCTCTAGAATGGTCCGGAGTTCCACATCTCTAATTGTGATAATAAGAATGGATCCTAAATATAGATGAGCAACCCTTTTGAAGCCCAGGTTTGGTTCCATGAAAGGGCATATGTTTGTCGGATAGATCGGCGAACGGTTCGCTGAACTTCCAAAACCAATTCAAATCAATGAGAGGCAAACTCAAGAGCCTAGAAAACACCATCAAAAGGGCACAAAAGCTGTCAAAACAGCTCAAATTAGGGACAGACATCAGGAAAAGTGCCATCTATACCGCAGTGTAAAATTTTTCATCATTATGCATTATGGATGCATGGGACAAGGCCTGCCCCAGTATTTCAAGCTGCTTTTCTTCCAGAAATTAATGGTCAACCTGAAAAACAGAATCAGGCTTTGGAGCAATTTTTAAGGTTTTATGTTGCAGATGATCAGGATTGGGTTTCCTTTTTTTTAACTTGTGGAGTTTGCCTTACATAATTAAGTCAAAAGTTCAAACGTTCTACTGGTACTTTGCCATTTGTATGTAACCTTGGTTTTCATCCACATTTTAGGTCTAGTGCTTTATCAGTGTCTGATATTCCTGGGGTGGATGACCTGTGTCAGGGACTGTGCACATCTAAACCCAGGTTCAAAAGAAACTGAACGCATCCCAGAAGATCCATAAGAAATCAGCTAATTGTAAAAGATCTGTTGGCCCCAAACTTAGGGTTGGGGACAGAGTTTGGCTGTCCACTAAAAATATTAATTTGAAGGTGCCATCAGGGGAGCTGGAACCTCGATTCATTGGCCGGTATGAAATACATGACATTATCAAACAAGTTTCTTCACATCTTAAATTGCCTATATCTTTTAAGATCCATGACGTGTTCCACAAATCTTTGCTAAAGAAAGATGTCTAACTGGATGGATTGCCTCCTACTCCTACGACTCTAGTTAATGTTGAGTAGAAACTGGAGTTTGAAATAGCAGGGAACGTAGATTCCAGGATAGATATCTCGTTCACAGGAAGGGCATAGAGTGAAAGAAAAATCTTGGATATCAGTATCCAAGTTTCATGCCAACTCTTTGATCAATAAATTGTACAATTTACATCCCCAAAAGCTGGGGCAAGTTCTTCAGGGTCCAGTGGAACCTTGTGGAATGGGGGGCACTGTTAAGACTCCATGGTTGTTTTAATATGTACATCATTCTGTGCAGTTTACCAGGAGTTCTCTTGGTAAGGTTCAACATTGATTAAGATTTCACTCTTCTTGTGGGTACGGAGCTGACATTTGCATTCACCACACACTTTGGATCATGTGTTTTCACATGATCTGCTGTGCAGAAAATTTGTCCTCATTTTAATTTTTCCTGTGATCTAACCTGACTCTTGCGTCCTTGTTCCCTGAATATGGATTTGGTTTCCATGCCTGTATTGTTTGACTTCTCCTATGGTGCGTTTCATCTACTGAATGTTTGAGTCTGCTTTGCCATGGTTAGTTTATGCCCCTTTAACTTTTCCTGCAGCTCCCTGCACATAGGAGAGGAGGGACCATTTCCCAGTTGTAGACCACTGCTAAGGGCAGGTCGTTCAAATAGGCAGGGACAGAGGGTGATTGGAGAATCGTGGGTGCACATTTTCCTGACCATGACACTTTTCACTCCTTGTCAGACTACTCTGCACATCAGGGCCTTGGCGCTGAGAGGGTCTAATGATACTGTCGCAGAACTTTGATAGTCTTCCATTGCCTCTGTTGTACCTGGTGTGTGTCTCTATTGCCTCTACTCCTTGGTTGCTAAAGAAACTATCAGCATTGCTTCAGTTATTCTGTCAGAGTCTGGCAGGTTGGGAACCCGACCAGACTGTTTCTTCTCTGTCTGTGTGACTCTCCACACTTGTGTTTGCTGCACTGAGGGCACTTCTATGGGACTCCTGTCTGGCCTAGACTCCGGGCTCTCATTTGGTGGTGCTTCGGGTGTCCTGGAAGCTAAACCTCCTTGTAGTGCTTGTTTCTCTGCAGGGCCTATTCTCTATGTCCCTGTAGCTCGGATCAAATGACCGGAACTCTGCTGGTGTGTGGGTATGACTCCACTGCTTGAAAAGCAAAAAAGAGAAGGCGGCACTCACCGGGATACACAGGATAGTCCTTTATTCCAAGAACTCGTGGAAAAACAGGGTGCAGGGAGGGGGCACGAAGGGCCAACGGACTACGATGCCGTTTCGCGACTCGTGTCGCTTCTACGGGTCCGAGTATGTGGAAGTAAGAGGGACACAATGTTATATACATACTATGCCCCGCCCACGTCCGCTGGCCAACTTCATGTTTGAAGTGGACAACTTTAATAACAAATGTCAAACCATTACATACATCAGTAAAAACAGGACATAAAAATACAAATGCATAACCTGTAAAAAAGAGAAAAACTGAGAAAAACTCAGACACCCAAAGCACTGCATGTATGGACGCTGAACGCTGGCATCACCCGAGCCGAAGCACTGTTGTGCCGTCATGTAAGCTCATTGTCTCCCCTGGCGTTATCGGCGCTCGGCTCATCCTGGCTGGGTGGAGGCGTGCCGATGGCTGAGGACAAGCCTCAGAGCCAAACGCCACCGCTCTCCAACACTCCAGACCAGAGTAGGAGAGCGCCGATATCGCATACCATTACCTCTAGTGAATCGCTATAGAAACGACATACGCTGATCAGGAAATCCTTAAAACACGGCGCTTGCTCTAAGAAGCGAAGGGGAAAGTCAGGGGGCAGTATCAGAGATATAATAAGCAAGATTTGCTCATGAAGAGATCTCAACCTCTAATGGGGAAAAGAATCTCTTTTTTTTTTTTCAAACAAAAATAGTAAACTGAGCTGACGGCAATAGAAACAGGCGGCGTCACCCGGCGATACCAACGCTACCACAATCCATAATATGCAAGTATACTCATTTCCTTAGGTACTTATGATCATGAGATACAAAGAGAAAAGGAAAAACAGAGAAAGAAAAAAAAACAATTTTGTCATTAATACCAATGGCCTAAGTGCGTGTAAACATGGCGTACAAATTATTAGATACCAATAAATCACGCCGCCCACACTCTGATGGGCAGTAGGTCTGTATGTAATCATCCAGAGGCCTGAAACTGGAGGAAACCGACATGGGGATGAAGACGGAGGATATACCAGTAGGAAACTGAGGGCAGTAAGCTAGGAACGTAAACCTATATCAAAGAAGAGGTCGATCAGTGTAGAACCCCTAGATTAAAGGCTATAGGAACACTGCAAGGTCTAGTTTCTCATTTAGACCCAATGCTCCCTGAGCATCCGTATTCAGGATCCACCTTGCTTCTTCTCTCAATAGCCGTTTATGGGTATTGCCCCCTCTCTCGCTTGCAGTGACTTTTTGAACACCCGCAAAGCGCAACAGTTCAGGGTTCCCCCCGTGTGCACTCAGCATGTGCTCAATCAGCCTGGGTGACCCTTTTCCGGATCCGATAGAATTGTAGTGCTCCCGGAACCGATGGAACAAGGGCCGTATAGTTTTCCCCACATAAAACCTATTACACGGGCAGAAAATCACATATACAACCCAACTACTTCTACAATTAAGAAAGGAGGGAACCACATGATCTATGCCTCCAATCCTCATTCGAGGCCCAGTCTGATAATACTTACACCAATTACAATGGAGACACTTGTAGTTGCCCTTCACAGGAGTAGAGGAAAGCCAGGTACTTTTTGTAGGGAGGATCATTAACCGCTTCTTAACCAACACGTCGCCCAGGTTCTTACACCGCCTATAAGTCACCACAGAACTTGGGGTGCCCTTCTTAGTCAGTTCCTTATCCGCCGCAATCACGTGCCAATGGCATTTGATGGCAGCGGAAATGGTTTTAAACATCGGTCCATGCCGGAAACTGAAATAGAATTTTTTACCCTGATTCCCGGACATGGCCGGCACTACCTCCTTACTCTGACCTCCAGAGATGGCCACTCTACTTCTTGCTCATTTTAGAATATGCTTCGGGTAACCCCTGCGAAGCAGTTTCTGTTCTAAAACATCTGCCTGTGACCGCCATTCTGACTCTGTGTTGTTGATCCTGAAGAACCTCAAAAACTGACTATATGGTAGGCCTTCTTTCGTGTGTAATGGATGTGCACTTTTATAGTGAAGCAGTGAGTTAGTTGCAGTCTCTTTTATATGCACTGATCTCACTAGAGATCTTTCAATGATTTTCAACTTCATATCTAGGAACTCCAACTCGACGCCTCCAAAAACTGCTGTAAAGAACATGTTAAAGGTATTAACTTCGTTCAAATAGGCAATAAACTCAGAGAATATCTCCCCATCTCCATCCCACACCATCAGTATATCATCCACATATCGTATATAGTGTTTAATATACTTCAGGTAGGGATTGGTAGATGAAAACATAAACTTCTCTTCGAATATTGCCAGGAATAGATTGGCGAACGTGCATGCGACTGGCGTCCCCATAGCCGTACCGGTCAGTTGGGTAAACCATTGACCTAAAAAAGTGAATGAGTTGTGTTGCAGTATAAAGGACAGGGATTCGCATATAAAACTCTCCACCAATGGATCGATTTTCTGCCTTTCCAAGATCTCCTTGATGACTTCTACTCCTAACCCTTGTTAGACCCATAGTTTCCGCTATCAGTTCTCTGACTGAGCCACTCTCCAAGATATATATGTGGATGATATACTGATGGTGTGGGATGGAGATGGGGAGATATTCTCTGAGTTTATTGCCTATTTGAACGAAGTTAATACCTTTAACATGTTCTTTACAGCAGTTTTTGGAGGCTTCGAGTTGGAGTTCCTAGATATGAAGTTGAAAATCATTGAAAGATCTCTAGTGAGATCAGTGCATATAAAAGAGACTGCAACTAACTCACTGCTTCACTATAAAAGTGCACATCCATTACACACGAAAGAAGACCTACCATATAGTCAGTTTTTGAGGTTCTTCAGGATCAACAACACAGAGTCAGAATGGCGGTCACAGGCAGATGTTTTAGAACAGAAACTGCTTCGCAGGGGCTACCCGAAGCATATTCTAAAACGAGCAAGAAGTAGAGTGGCCATCTCTGGAGGACAGAGTAAGGAGGTAGTGCCGGCCATGTCCGGGAATCAGGGTACAAAATTCTATTTCAGTTTCCGGCATGGACCGATGTTTAAAACCATTTCCGCTGCCATCAAACGCCATTGGCACGTGATTGCGGCGGATAAGGAACTGACTAAGAAGGGCACTCCAAGTTCTGTGGTGACTTATAGGCGGTGTAAGAACCTGGGCGACGTGTTGGTTAAGAAGCGGTTAACGATCCTCCCTACAAAAAGTACCTGGCTTTCCTCTACTCCTGTGAAGGGCAACTACAAGTGTCTCCATTGTAATTGGTCTAAGTATTATCAGACTGGGCCTCGAATGAGGATTGGAGGCATAGATCATGTGGTTCCCTCCTTTCTTAATTGTAGAAGTAGTTGGGTCGTATATGTGATTTTCTGCCCGTGTAATAGGTTTTATGTGGGGAAAACTATACGGCCCTTGTTCCATCGGTTCCGGAGCACTACAATTCTATCGGATCCGGAAAAGGGTCACCCAGGCTGATTAAGCACATGCTGAGTGCACACGGGGGGAACCCTGAACTGTTGTGCTTTGCGGGTGTTCAAAAAGTCACTGCAAGCGAGAGAGGGGGCAATACCCATAAACGGCTATTGAGAGAAGAAGCAAGGTGGATCCTGAATACGGATGCTCAGGGAGCATTGGGTCTAAATGAGAAACTAGACCTTGCAGTGTTCCTATAGCCTTTAATCTAGGGGTTCTACACTGATCGACCTCTTCTTTGATATAGGTTTACGTTCCTAGCTTACTGCCCTCAGTTTCCTACCGGTATATCCTCCGTCTTCATCCCCATGTCGGTTCCTTCAGTTTCAGGCCTCTGGATGATTACATACAAACCTACTGCCCATCAGAGTGTGGGCGGCGTGATTTATTGGTATCTAATAATTTGTACGCCATGTTTACACGTACTTAGGCCATTGGTATTAATGACAAAATTGTTTTTTTTCTTTCTCTGTTTTTCCTTTTCTCTTTGTATCTCATGATCATAAGTACCTTAGGTAATGAGTATACTTGCATACTATGGATTGTGGTAGCGTTGGTATCGCCGGGTGACGCCGCCTGTTTCTATTGCCGTCAGCTCAGTTTACTATTTTTGTTTGAAAAAAAAAAAAAAGAGATTCTTTTTCCCATTAGAGGTTGAGATCTCTTCATGAGCAAATCTTGCTTATTATATCTCTGATACTGCCCCCTGACTTTCCCTTTCGCTTCTTAGAGCAAGCGCCGTGTTTTAAGGATTTCCTGATCAGCGTATGTCGTTTCTATAGCGATTCACTAGAGGTAATGGTATGCGATATTGGCGCTCTCCTACTCTGGTCTGGAGTGTTGGAGAGCGGTGGCGTTTGGCTCTGAGGCTTGTCCTCAGCCATCGCCACGCCTCCACCCAGCCAGGATGAGCCGAGCGCCGATAACGCCAGGGGAGACAATGAGCTTACATGACGGCACAACAGTGCTTCGGCTCGGGTGATGCCAGCGTTCAGCGTCCATACATGCAGTGCTTTGGGTGTCTGTGAGTTTTTCTCAGTTTTTCTCCTTTTTACAGGTTATGCATTTGTATTTTTATGTCCTGTTTTTACTGATGTATGTAATGGTTTGACATTTATTATTAAAGTTGTCCACTTCAAACATGAAGTTGGCCGGCGGAAGTGGGCGGGGCATAGTATGTATATAACATTGTGTCCCTCTTACTTCCACATACTCGGACCCGTAGAAGTGACAAGCATCACGAAACGGCGTCGTAGTCCGTTGGCCCTTCGTGCCCCCTCCCTGCACCCTGTTTTTCCACGAGTTCTTGGAATAAAGGACTATCCTGTGTATCCCGGTGAGTGCCACCTTCTCTTTTTTGCTTTTCAAACGCTGGTGCTTTGGCAGTGCACCGCCGGTTGGGAACATGCCATAACTGGAGGATTATCCGGACCTGACAGAGGTAACGCTTAGTGCCACGTTCATCTCACTTTTCAATGACTCCACTGCCCCCTTCTTGTAGAACGTTTCTCTCCTCTGCCTGCGACCCCTACTCTGCGGGTCTAACACTGTCTCAGGTGGCTGCTGGTATGGGCCTAACACGGCTCCAAGTACCAGCTCAGCTCACTCAGCTCTTCACAGTTCTGTAGTGACTGCACACTCTGGTGTTTTCCCTCCAGGACCCGTATTTATAGGGGAAACTGGCTTAAGGCAACCAGTGGAGCTCCCCCTACAGGCCTGGGGTGAAAGGGTGTTGTGTGTTAGTGTGTTACTCGCTGTCAGAAATCCCTCCATGTCCCAAGGAAGTCTGTGGTGACCTGGCACAGGGTGCCACATTCCCCCCTAGTTAACCTCAGTTCTTCCGGACTGAGCAAAAGTTTTTGTTACAACACACAAATATATATAATAACGGGTATTTACAGAGTCTTAAACTGAAAATCTACAAAAATCACAGAAAAATTAGAAAAATATGAAAAATTATGAAAAAGCAGTCCTTACGGCACTGGAAAAGAGGAGGAAAAGTAGTTTTTAGCCACACTAGACCCGTGACTGTAGTCCGGGTTCAAATAAGGGGAAAAGGGTAAAGTCCAGCAGTGAAATCTCTGATGGCTTTGAACACATTTACGGGTTAACACATTTTACACAATTTCCCTATGGGTGTCTCTGCTTAGGTGGCCGGGTCTTACCTACTTTCTCTACCCCTGGCACTTTCTATTCCCAACTTGCTATGCTTGGGGCTGTGCCCAGTTTCTCCACCCTTCTATACACTACTATTCACATTTGCGGACTAAAGTCACTATTTACATTGGGTTTTTAGCTACTGTGTTACTTTACATTTTACACCCACTCTCCATATCTAGATGGGGCCTGTTCTTGGGTACTACGATATGACCTACGTCGACTAGGTGTTGCATATGTACTGACTTCTCTTTGAGGTGGTAATGCAGGTAACTGTCTGCGAATTCCGATTGCAGGAATCTCTGGTTCCGGTACAACAGGCTGCACTTCTTGCAATTGAACGGGTTCTTCTGGTCTTCCTGGTTCTGGTATTGGTTCTGGTTCTTCTACAGGTTGAATTAGGACTTGATTTTCCACAGGTTGATAGAATGAAATTACTGGGATGATAACTGCTCCATTGTATTGAGGCCAGTCTTCTGGTAGATCTCCAATTTCAGTATGGATCACTTTTTCTTTTGGTTCTTCAGCTGCTGATAAGGGATAAGTCACTTTTTGCGGATTTAATTGATCAGGGCATCTCTTTAGATGATCTCTTGATACTGTTGCAGTTGTTCTTCCTTCATCTCTGCTAATTACGCAAGTTTTTTAATTGTCAAAATGGGATTGCATAACTGTGCAGGGTTCTGATTCCCAATAATCGTCTAGTTTGTTGTTCCTTCTTTTTCTTTTGAGAACTAGTTCACCTAGTATTAAGGGTTCTGCTGAGGCATGTTTGTTGAAGTCATGTTCTTGTTTACTTCTGCTTTGATCTAGGTTCTTTCCTGAACTTTCTTGTATTGTTCTTGGCGGTGATAGTTCCAATCTTCATCTGAAGCGTCTTGGTTTGGTTCTACTATTCCCATTTCCAAGTCAATTGGCAGTTTTCCAGGTCTTGCTCGCATTAGGTATGCTGGTGAGTAACTTTTCTGGCCACTGATTTCTCTCATCAAGTGGTAAGGTCTTCAACATATCAATGACACTGTTGTTCATTTTCTCGCATAGACCATTTGTTTGCGGATGATACGGTGTGGTTCTTATCTTCTTACACCCATACAATCCTAAGAATGCGTGGAATAGTTCTGACTCAAATGCTGGACCTTGATCAGTCAATACTTGATCTGGATACCCGTGTGGTCGACAGAAATGACCCTGGAACACCTTGGCTGCGACTTCTGCAGTTAAGTCTTTAACTGGTACGACTACTAGGAACCTTGAGTAGTGATCAACCATTGTAAGAGCATAGGTGTAACCTGTCCTGCTTGGTGTTAACTTCACATGGTCTAGAGCCACGATTTCAAGAGGCTTCTTGGTAATGATTGGCAGTAGCAGAGCTTTATGACTTTGCTGGTCTTTCCTTCTAAGGTGACATGGTTCACAGTTCTTACACAATCTTTCAATAGAACCTCTCATGCCGACCCAGTAGAAACGTTCTTTCAACAGCATCTCCAGTTTCTTCCAACCAAAGTGTCCTGCATCGTTATGATAAGCTTCCAGTATCATCTAGATATCTTTCTTTGGGACAACTATCTGCCAGATAAGTTCATGGGTTCTGGGGTTAGGGTGACGTCTGCATAGTTTCCCTTGATAGACGAACAGTTTTCCTTTTTCTTTCCATAGGCGTTTGGCATCTTGCGTAGCATCTGGACTCAGACAGGAGTGCTCTTTGGTTATTAGCTCCTTGATTAAACTAACATCTGGGTCACTGTCTTGAGTTCCTTTCCAATCATGGTGAGATAACGGGTTCACTGTTCTTTCTTGACGCCTTTGGCTTGCCTGATGACATGAGGCTGTACTTGGATGGTGGAAAGCTGGCAATTCTACTTCTTCCAGTTCATCTATGTCTTCTCCTTCATATGGTAGATTGGGCATCCTGGTTGCCATTCTTGTGACCTGCCCGGTACTTGACAGTGAAGTCATAGTTTGACAATCTTGCCATCCAATGCTGCTCCTTGGCTCCCAACTTTGCAGTCTCTAAATGAGTTAGGGGGTTGTTATCAGTGAAAGCCGTGAACTTGGAAGATGGCAGGTAGTGCTTGAAACATTCTGTGATCGCCCAGACTAAGGCTAGGAACTCTAACTTGAAAGAGCTGTAATTTTCAGGGTTCCTCTCTGTTGGACGGAGTTTTCTGCTGGCATAGGCTATTAATTTCTCTTTGCCTTGCTGTTTCTGGGCCAAGACTGCTCCTAAGCCTTCATTGCTTGCATCAGTGTATAACAAGAACGGCAGGTTGTAATCAGCGTAGGTCAGGATCTCTTCTCCAGTTAGGGCACCTTTCATCTTCTGGAAAGACTGTTCTTGTTCTGGTCCCCACCGGAATGGAGGGCCTCTGATCTTGCCTTTCTTGGATTGATCCACCAGGAGGTCTTGCATGGGCGCCGCCATCTTCGTGTAGCCTTTGATAAACCTCCTGTAGTACCCAACCAGTCCCAAGAATTGGTGTACCTCTTTGAAGGTGGTTGGCGCTGGCCAGTTCTTGATGACTGTAACCTTGTCCGGGTCGGGTGCTAAGACTTCTGCACTGACCACATGTCCCAGGTACTGGACATTGGGTTTCAACAAATGACACTTTGACGGCTTCAACTTCATACCATACTTGGACGATTCAAACACTTCACTCAGGTGTTGCAGGTGATCTTCATAGGTCTTGGAGTACACTATGACATCGTCCAGGTATAGCAGTACATTTTCGAAGTTTCTGTGGCCTAGGCAACACTCCATCAGCCTCTGGAATGTTCCTGGTGCGTTGCACACCCCGAAGGGCATGCTTTTGAACTCACATAACCCCATTGGTATTATGAAGGCTGTCTTCTCACAATCTTCTTCTGCAACAGAGACCTGCCAGTACCCACTAGTAAGATCCAAAGTTGAAAAGTAATTGGCAGACTTTAAGGCAGCTAGTGACTCTTCTATGCGTGGTAACAGGTATGCATCCTTGTGTGTTACTCTATTGATTTGCCTATAATCTACGCACATTCTCATGCTACCATCTTTCTTCTTAACCACGACCAGTGGTGCTGCCCAGGGGCTACAACTATCTCTAATGACCCCTGCATTCTTCATGTCCTGTAGCATTTCTTTTGCTTTCTGGTAGTGTGCTGGTGGTATAGGCCTGTATCTTTCTTTTATGGGTGCATGGTTACCTGTGGGTACATGATGTTGTACCCCTTTAATCCTCCCAAAATCGAGTAGATGCTTGCTAAACACTTGTTCGTATTCCCGAACTACCCGATAGACTCCATTTTTCTGGTGAGAAGATGTGTCGTCAATTCCTATACTGAGCTCCTGACACCATTTATCTAGCTGGTTCTTAGAATAATGGGGTTCGTATGACACTGTCTGAGCGAATGATTTAGCTTCATGTATTGAGTTGTTATCTACATGGTAGAATTTTGCAACAGTGGAATACCTTGGCAGCTTCACTTCATCATCACCATAATTTAATACACGTACAGGGACCCTTCCTTTTCGTACATCAACCACCCCCTGGCTGTCAGGAGTGTAGGACTACTGTCAGACATCACTGGCTCCACTACTGCCTGGTAGTTCTGCCCTCTGAGGCCTACTGCTGCCCGACACCAGATCATCATTTCACTTCTTGGTGGCACTACAATAGGAATTGGGTCTGTTACACGTACGCTACCAATTTCACTATTAGACATTGTTACCTGCTGCTGATACACAAAGGCTCGGATCTCCCTCTGGAGAGCTCTCCTCTCGCTGGGTTTAGCGGTATCTGCACTCTGTTGGAGCAAAAACAACACTTCATCTAGGCAATTAACCATTACATTGGTACCCAATATCACATGTGGATCCCACTCATTAGGTTTATCCTGGACCACTATAAGTCCCTTGGTTCTTTAACTGTATCCTCCCCACCTTTACTGTTGCCTCCCACTGCCCTTCTATAGTAACCAGCAACCCATAGGTTGCCTCAATGTTCAAGTCAGGGTTTGGGGGGTTCCAGTTTGACGTCGGACCAGAACCGTTTGTAAAGGATACTCGGGATGGTGGTCACCTGGGATCCCGTATCTATCAATGCAGTGGTGGCGGTGCCGTCGATGATGATGGACAGGTACGGACGATCTCCCACGTACTTGCGCTCCCAGCTGGACGGGCCTGGACTGTCTACTCCTGGGGTTGGCCCTTCGGTCCCAGGGGTTGCTCGTTTAAAGGGCAAAACCGGTAGACGTGTCCTTCTTTGTCGCACTTGCGACAGATGGGCTGCCCATCGGCACTGTAGCGATCTGTGGTCCCCCCTCGAAGCGGTGGTGTCCTCCTCTTCATCCATGGAACGTCGTCCGGGCTGTCAGCGAGTTGGATCTTGTCTGATGGCCTTGCTTCTGTCTTGGGTTGCCTGGCACCTCGGAGCTTAGCCACCTCTTTGGTCAGCTGACGCACAGACTGTCAAACCGGTCAGGGGTTACAGCCTGCATATTGGATTCTGCTGTAAGGGATGAAGAGGGCGCTTGTGGCAAGGAAGGGGTTTTAGTCTGGTACTGCCGGGAGCTGCTGCCCCCTAACAATTAATTCTTTCAGCGTTGCAAACTCTGCATCAGGGTTTTGAAGAGCCCATCAGCGCGCCTGTTTTCTGTCATCAGATAACTTGAGGCCTATGACAAACTGTTCAATTAGCGTTTTATTTTCATCACAAACGCCACCGGGATGGGCTTGTTTAAGGAGTCTCAGTGCCTCTTTCAGGCGTAGGGAATATTCTAGGACACTCTCCTGTGCCCCTTGTTTGCAATGATAAAACAACAGTCTTAATTCAGATTCAGTATGATGATCAAAAACTCGCTTTAGCTTTGCAAATATCTGTTCAACAGACCGCTGATCTTCCACAGACCAGTTTCGGGTTTCCAGCTCGGCTGCACCTGTTAACTGTCCCATTACTACTGATGCTCTCTGTTTACCGGTCATCGCATACATGTCCAGCACGGTGCATATCTTCCTCTGGAACGCATCTAGGGTGCCTGGCTTGCCGTCATACTTGGGTAGCCAGGCTGCATTCGGGACGTACGGCAGAGAGATTGGCATTACGGGGGCCACCGGTGCAGGTGTCGGTGGCGGCATGACGCCGCCGGGTGCATTGATGACTATGGGCTGTCCGTCCAGGACTCCTGCCGCGGTGACAGGGTTCACAATCGGGGCTACTGCGTTGTCGGGGTCTGGGTCACTCATTCTCGCTCCCCCCTAGTTAATCGGTGCCAGTCTCTTTCAAATCAATTGAACTAGTCGGCTCGGCGGGCGGGGAGTGGAGCAAAACGGGAGTTTCAGGTTCCGACTGCTGCCTCCGGCGGATCTCGTCAGAGCGTGGCACCCTTGCACTGTAACGCCCCTTCCTTTCCCGCTCTGCAATGCAGCAATGGCGATTCAAATTTACAGTTCACAATCACAGTCAAAAAATGGCGCACAGTACACGGTTACACCGGACACAGGATCCTGTTCGTGACGCCAGGATCTGTCTGGCCCAGGCCCTGGGGGTACTCGGATCACTCAGGCGCGGTCTCTGTGGGTAGTCACGGGTTGCGATGCCTGAGGCCGTGGGCCCGGGGGATGCAGATAAAAGATGGGTGGAAATAAAATAATAAAAGTGTCTGTCGTGACGCCACCTGTAGGGGTCCGGTGATGGCACCGGCGCTTTTTGGGTCTCCGGGGTGATGGGCGTCAGCAAGGTCATTCCCCGGGGCTGTTGGTTGTAGTGCGGGTGATAGGGTAGCGCGGTCAGTGTGGTGCAGATGGAAGGAGGGACACGCACACATAAAAGTCTTTTGGTACCTTTACTGGTGTTCTATATGGGTACACTCATCCGGAGGTGAGGGAAACACTTTAAGATTTCCACAGCGAGTAGGGTTGTAGGCCTCCTTGTTTCAGTTATTCTGTCAGAGTCTGGCAGGCTTGGAACCCGACCAGACCCGTTACTTCTCTGTCTGTGTGACTCTCCACACCCCTGTTTGCTGCACTGAGGGCACTTCTATGGGACTCCTGTCTGGCCTAGACTCCGGGCTCTCATTTGGTGGTGCTTCAGGTGTACTGGAAGCTAAACCTCCTTGTAGTGCTGGTTTCTCTGCAGGGCCTATTCTCTATTAGAAACAGCGCCCAACTGGGCTTAGGCATAAAGCACAAAAGCCTCCACATAACAGTTTAGGTGGGGGAAATGTCTAAAGCATAAAGGTACTCGAATAAGCATTTAAATACAAAGAGAACAAGGAGTACTATGCAAAACTTAACATTTATTAGAAGACGTCAATAAAATAGTTTGTAAGGTGGCAGACAGTACATGTACAAAAACCCAAACAGGATAATGGGGGGTACATGTGCTGTTTCAATCCTGTTTTACAGTCTAATCTGTTATATTGATGCTTGTCTCTGCTGCCACCTGCTGGCCAGACCTCTCAATTCTTTCTGCCTTTCCTTGTCCAGCCTATGGGGGTGTGGCTCCTGCACGTGCTGTTGTCTCTTCCTGTTTTGCCCAGTCATTAGGAGACATCTTTACTGCAGAGAGTTCCATTCTCATAGAGCTGGAGAAGCAAAGTTTTTTGACCCACAAGTAGCGACTGCAGAGACAAGCTTCATGCAAGATTTCAATGCCATGTTTTGGATCATTCATCTATGGAATAAACCAGCATTGTTTTCATCCTAACGTGTGTACGCTTATCTGAGACGCTGCTCCGGGTCCTGTCTGCCCCTCTTATTGGAAGTACAAAGGTAAGAAGGAACTCTCATCCTAGTATACAACCAGCATGCCTTTATCGCCTTTAAGTGGGAACAGAACAGTCAAAAAACTTTGATTGAAAGCTCCTAATAGTCAAAAAACTATGCCTAAAAGCTCCTATCAGCTAGAAAACTGCCTTACAGCCCAACATCCAGCTATAGCCCTCCATGTGCCCTGTCCCTCTGTGCATTAATCTGCCCAGCAACAAGCCTTGTGTATCTGTCTGCCTGCAGCAGTGCACGTCTGGACAAGCTTGAGGGAAGCTCTCCCACCTGCACATCTTGTATTAGCTCTGCCTGTACTGTTATAAAGAACTGTTTTTATGCACCAGCGGTTTCCTTCTGGCCACATCGCCTCCATAAGCCTGCAGTACACTATACCTCATTACTGCACATCGGCGAACTGCGAACCCCAAGTTTCGTCAAAGCCACCTTGGGGATCCCATCCGGGAGTTCCCGCAGAGCCGCACAGCGATTTTCGGACCCCTATTCAAAAGTTGAGTTTTTTAAAGAGACAGTACACCTTTATTCAAAATGGCCGAAAAGGACCTCGGACAGGCTCCCACTGCTGAAACAGAGCAAATACAACCTGATACTGTCCACGATGAAGCCCAGGAGGCAGACCCCATGTCTCAAGCAGACCAAGTTACCCGACCAAAACTTTCTTACAAACCAACGGTAAAGGCAATTGAAAACTATCAGGCTATGAAAGATGAGCTAAGTGAACGCCTGGAAGAACAGTGGGAACGCGTCGCCTCTTACATGTCGAGACTTGAACCCTCGTCAGGCGACGCCGCAAGCTTACAATCTGTTATGGAACGGCTGAACGCCGCCCATGAAGGATACAAGAGACTGTCAACAAGGTACATTACCCTTCTAAGAGACTTTAATTCTGATGAATCTCTTTCAGACCTCAGTAAGGCGCTAGAGACGGACGAAGGGAGAGATGCCAAGGTCCGACACGCCATAAACAAGGCCGAACACCGCATCTCTCACCTGCAAGAAACCAGATCACACCGATCGACCTCATCTAAGCGTTCCTCTCGGGCATCCAGGTCATCATCCTCAAGAAGTTCAACCATGAGCGACAGGATACTAGAGGCCCGCATAATAGCAGAGGAATCCAGGGTGAGACGTTCTTTCACTGAGAGAGAAGCGGAAGAAAAAAGGGCAGAAGCAAAGGCAGAAGCAAGGGCAGAGGAAAAAAGGGCAGAAGCAGAAGCAGAGGCTAAAAGGGCAGAAGCAGAGGCTAAAAGGGCAGAAGCAGAAGCAAGGGCAGAAGCGGAGGCTCGAATACAGATCCTTCGGTCACAGATGGAAGAGGAGGTTGCGCTAGCTAAAGTAAGACTACTCGAGCAGGCATTGATCCAAGGTCTTGATCCAGCTAACTCGCCACCACTGGAAACGGATGATCCAGTCGATCGCACCAGAGACTATGTGCTAAACCGGGTACCTGTAGCGACCCCGGTTTACAGTACTGTCCAAGTCAACGACGCCAAAACCCCCAACATACTTCAAAAGGTGCCAGTACCCTCGAAGGCGCCCGAGCTAATTAACGACAGTCGCCGAAAGATACCCTCTCAAACACAGTCACCACCACAAGATGGCAACCCAGCGTTTCCTGGCCCACCTTCACAGCTCAAGCGGTATTCGTCAGATTCTTCAAGGGCTAAACCACAGCTCAACCCTGCAGCAGCATCATTCTACCCGGAAACAGCTCATCCATTCACGCCAGGCGGCCCATACACCCCAGGGGCATCACGAGTCGTCGTGGCAACAAGTGGTGAGAAGTCGGACATGTCCGAGTTTGCCAGGTTCATGGTGAGCAGAGAGCTAATCAGTACTAGTCTTGTGAATTTCGATGATCGTGCAGAGAACTACAGGGCCTGGAAAGCAACCTTCAAGGCAGCCATCGCCAATCTCAACCTAACCGAAGAACAGGAACTCGACCTCCTGATCAAGTGGTTGGGCCCAAGCTCTTCAAGCCGTATCAAGAGCCTCAGAACCGTCTATGTAGGACAAGCAGAAGCAGGTCTCGCCGCCGCATGGCAAAGGCTGGAACGCACCTTTGGCAGCGCGGAAGCAATAGAGAAAGCGCTATTCAAGAGACTGCAGGATTTCTCAAAGATCAACCTTAAAGAAGTCCACAAGCTCCAAGACCTAAGTGATCTGCTCATGGAGCTGGAGCTCGCCAAAAGAGACCCTCGTCTGTCCGGGCTGTGCTATCTGGATTCAGCCCACGGAGTAAATCCAATCGTGGTGAAGCTGCCATACAGTCTGCAGGAGAAATGGGCAACGTCAGTCTCAAGGTACAAAAGAGTGAACGACGTCACCTTTCCCCCATTTATCCACTTCTGCAGATTCATTGACGAGCAGGCCCAGATGAGGAATGACCCCAGCCTCGACTTCCTAGAATCCAACACTTCGGCAGCTGCAGCAACTCCAGCATCAAAGTATGAAAGTGCTATACAAAAACGCAGAGACACTAAGAGAGCTGTGAGTGTTAGAAAGACCGAACTACCATCACCTGCAACGCCCACAGACGAACAGAACACTGTCTCACCACGAGATAAGTCTTTCAATCGTGAATGTCCCATCCACAAAAAACCACACTCACTGACCAAGTGCAAGGGGTTTAGATCCAAAACCTTACAGGAGCGCAAGAAGATCCTCACTGAGCTTGGGATTTGCTTCAAATGCTGCGCATCACTTGAGCACATGGCCAAGGACTGTAAATCCACAGTCAAGTGTGGGGAGTGCCACAGCGAAAAGCACATTTCAGCCATGCATCCTACTCGGCTAGCTAGAGACACACTGGCTACAGTCGCCACCGCTCCCGCTCCAAGTTATGGCGGGGAGCCACAGAATCAGACTGACACCGCCACAACTGTTTCCTGCTCATGCTCAGAGGTATGTGGAGAGGGCCGAATGGAGAAATGTTGTGCCCGAATATGCCTCATCAAGGTTTATCCCGAGGGACGCCCAGAAAAGGCGATGAAGGTGTATGCCATCATAGACGACCAAAGCAACCGGTCCCTGGCAGGAACCAAATTCTTTGAAGCCTTCGGAATTAGTGGACCATCAGAACCCTACACCTTGAACACCTGCTCAGGCCGCATAGAGACTAACGGCAGAAGAGCCCGGGGATTCATTGCTTCTCCTATCAATGGGAAGACTGAAATACCTCTACCAACGCTCGTTGAATGTGACCAAATACCCAGCCACAGGAGTGAAATTCCTACCCCAGAAGCTGCACTTCATCAACCACACCTGAAACACCTCGCAAGCGTTATCCCACCTATAGACAACAACGCGGAGATTCTACTCCTGCTCGGCAGAGACAACCTGAGGGTACACAAGGTGCGACAACAGTGCAACGGACCTGACTATGCACCATACGCCCAGAGACTGGACTTGGGATGGGTAGTCATAGGAAATGTGTGTGTTGATCGATCAGAAATCGACTCCTTCAGGACCTACGTGCATGGAGATGGGCGCACAACCTGCCTAAGACCATGTCCTCATCACCATGAAGTGAAGGAGAAGCCCCCAGACTCAATACAGCTACCCGATGTCGCTTCTTCCCTGCGTACCGACAACTTAGGAAGATCAGTCTTTCACGCAACCTATGGTCTGCGAAGAACCGCGTCAGAGGGAGAGCCTGAGTATGGCACAGACGCAAGAGACTTTGTTGAAAAAGACTTTTACTTAGATGACGGGCTCAAATCATTACCCACCGAGGAAGCAGCCATTGATTTGCTCAAAAGGACCCAAGGTCCAGAGTTCCTGCTGAGACAGTCGGAGGAAGGTGTCCAGGAAAACTTCAGCATCCTAGATCCAGATAACGATCCAGACGTCCGAACTGAAGTCAACACCCTGGCCACCAGTGCAGAGGAAGCTTCCAACCTCGGCTGCCAACGTTTTGAACGTTTCTCCAGCTGGACAAGACTCGTCCGGACTGTCGCCAGGTTAGTGCACATCGCCAGATGCTATCGTACAGACCTAAAAAACAGAGACTGTCATCGCTGGCATGCGTGCCACAAACCCCTTTCTGCTGAGGACATCTCCCATGGTGAGTCCCTCATAATACGCCACCTCCAACAGAGCGAATTCGCCACCGAATGGAACTGTTTACACAACAAACAGCAGATTCCACTAAGAAGCCCTCTAGCCAATCTAAACCCGATTATGGACAGTTTTGGCTTACTTAGAGTCGGCGGTCGTTTAAATCAGGCTCGTTTCGGAGTCGCAGAACAAAATCCTCTCATCATTCCCAACAAACACCACGTTACAGTCTTGCTGATCCGACATCACCATGAAAGGACTGAACACCAAGGCAGACAGATCACAGAGGGCGCCGTACGGTCGGCAGGCCTTTGGATCATTGGAATGAAGAGACGTGTAGCACAAACACTCCATGATTGTGTGCATTGTCGCAAAACGAGAGGAAGGCAACTGTGCCAACAAATGGCTGATCTGCCTACAGACAGACTTTCTACGGAACCACCTTTCACCTACGTGGGCCTAGACGTGTTCGGACCATGGATGGTATCTTCACGCAGAACTCGTAGCAGCCGAGCAGACAATAAGCGGTGGGCTGTGCTATTCACCTGCATGAGTGTTCGAGCCGTTCACATTGAGGTGTTAGAATCCATGGATACTTCCTGCCTGATCAATGCCTTAAGGAGGTTCTTTGCCATTAGAGGACCAGTAAAGCAGCTGAGGTCCGACCGTGGCAGCAACTTCGTCGGTGCATGTAGAGAGCTGAACATCGACACCAAGCCAATCCAAGACCAGCTAGCAGACAAGGGTTGCACCTGGATCTTCAATTCTCCTCACAGTTCTCACATGGGGGGCTCCTGGGAGAGGATGATAGGGATCTCACGCAACATCCTGAACTCCATGCTAAAGGACGTTAACTCCTCAAGACTCACGCACGAGACTCTAGTCACTCTTTTAGCCGAAGTCTCAGCCATCATCAATTCGAGACCCCTCGTGCCCGTGACAATGGATCCAGAGGTACCAACCATGCTGACTCCCACCATCCTTCTTACTCAAAAAATTGACAACGCGGTAATTCCCAGCGGAGACTTCACTCACGCCAACACCTACCAAAGACACTGGAAACGAGTCCAATATTTGGCCGACTACTTCTGGAATCGATGGAGAAAGGAATACCTCACCGTTCTTCAAGGAAGAAGGAAGTGGCGACATCCCAAGCCAAATATCAAGGAAGGGGATCTGGTCCTTATGAAAGATCAGACCACCCAAAGAACTGACTGGCCTCTGGGACTTGTTACTAAGACGCTACCTAGCCAGGACGGCAATGTGCGGAAGGTGGAGCTAAGGGTCTTCAGGAAAGGTGAGACGAAGACCTTTGCAAGGCCGATCCACGAACTCATTCTGCTGTTGCCCGTAGAGAGCGCCACTACGGGATGAACGCTTCCGGACCTGAACTTTAGCCGTTTTCTTCTCATTTTGGTTTTGAATTTGAATTGTTGTATTTAACATGCCCTTCGTTTAGGTATTGTTATGGACTAATAGTGGAATCCCCAAAGTGAATTCCAGACGGGGAGTGTGCTGTTTCAATCCTGTTTTACAGTCTAATCTGTTATATTGATGCTTGTCTCTGCTGCCACCTGCTGGCCAGACCTCTCAATTCTTTCTGCCTTTCCTTGTCCAGCCTATGGGGGTGTGGCTCCTGCACGTGCTGTTGTCTCTTCCTGTTTTGCCCAGTCATTAGGAGACATCTTTACTGCAGAGAGTTCCATTCTCATAGAGCTGGAGAAGCAAAGTTTTTTGACCCACAAGTAGCGACTGCAGAGACAAGCTTCATGCAAGATTTCAATGCCATGTTTTGGATCATTCATCTATGGAATAAACCAGCATTGTTTTCATCCTAACGTGTGTACGCTTATCTGAGACGCTGCTCCGGGTCCTGTCTGCCCCTCTTATTGGAAGTACAAAGGTAAGAAGGAACTCTCATCCTAGTATACAACCAGCATGCCTTTATCGCCTTTAAGTGGGAACAGAACAGTACATAAATAATATGAAATATCAAATGGGTGTACAGCTTTTCTCAATACAGTACAGAGTTCAGCAAATACAATGGTAAGGAACAACAAGTTCAGTAAAGTGCAGCAAAAAAGAGCAAAAATACATCAAAGTATGATCACTTTCAAATAAAGTGCCAGTGCAACGTTTAACAGGGAATATACATAAGTCCCTTGAGTGATCATACTGTAGTGCTTTTTTTGAGGTCAAAGTAAATGCTTATCTCATTCTGAGTGGTAATTATAGCATACCCATATTGAGTCAAGATGTGGTCAAAGTGCCCTCCACAATCCCGTCTGGCTAGAACCCCGACGCGGTGTTTCGCTGCATAAGCTTGGTTGCTGCAGCTTCCTCAAGGGGATGTGTTGTGCGTCCTGTGTCTATCCCTGTCTAATGCCCATCTTATATGTGGCCGTAATGACTTCCTAAAGCACCTCACCTGTAACCACGCGTCATCTCCGATCGCCGCGCACCGGAAGTGACGCCTCAGAATAACATGACGGCCGGCTCTGACGCGCGCACGGCGCCATGGGACGCGTCACCATGGCACCGACGCATGCGCATCAGGCTCGGCCATCCTGAAAACGGCACCCCGCACGCCATCTTTGACGATGAGGGCGTATCGGGCTGCGCCCAGGCGCAAGCTTGGACTAGATACATAGACGACGTCCTTATTGTGTGGCAGGGCTCGGCGGAGCAGTTCACCTCCTTTGTGGGTCGGCTAAATGAGAATGACATGAACATCAGGCTGACCCACAGGGTGAGTAAGAACAAAATAGACTTTCTAGACATCGAGATCTCCCTGGATATGAGGTAGGTGGTGTCCGGACGGATGTCTTCCGGAAGGAGACATCTGTGAATGCGTTGCTCCACGCAACTTCTGGACATCACCCCTCTACTATACGCGAGATCCCGACCGGCCAGTTCCTACGTATGAGGCGTATCTGTTCAACGGACTCTGGCTTTGAACGGCAGGCTATTGATCTTAAGCAGCGATTCGGCGTCAGGGGGTATAGTAACAGAGGTATAAGGGCTGGGTACCGGAGGGCAAAGAACACACCTAGGGACGCATTGTTGAGATATAATCCCAAGAGAGACACGGGAGATCCACCCGTAAGGTTCATTGGGACATATAACCATGAATGGAGCTCAATGCAAGAGGTTCTTCAACGCCATTGGGCCATCCTCAGAAGTGATAACATTCTCTCACAATGCGTCCCAGAACGTCCACTAATTACGGCTAGGAGGTCTAAAAATCTGAGGGATTGGCTAGTTCATAGCCACTATATACCACCAAGAGTTAACACCTTTGGGAGTTCTGGCCCAGCCGTTGGCTCATTCTCCTGCGGCCATTGTGTCGCTTGCCCTAACGTTCTAAGGAGCCGTACTTTTGAATCCTCGGATGGGAAGAAACAGTACACCATCAGACAGCTTGTATCTTGTCGCTCTACGCACGTCATATATTATGCTACGTGTGGGTGCCAAAAGATATACGTTGGTCTGACTTCCCGAGAATTTAGAAAGAGAATACGGGAACACCTAAGTGACATAGAGGGGGCTAAAAACTCACAGGATGGCAGCAAATTGCGGACCTTGCCACGCCATTTTAGGCAGGTCCACAATTGCGATTCATCCAGTTTAAAATTTAGGGGAATAGACATGGTAAGGGCAGGAAATAGAGGGGGTAATCTCAAAAAAAGCCTCGCTCAGATGGAGGCAAAATGGATAGTGACCTTAGATACCCTCGGCCCCAAGGGGATCAACGAGTCTTTATCTTTTAGGTCATACCTGTGAGGCTGGTCGTTATTCTACATTTGGTCTGCATCTGTGTTCTATTGTGCATGTATTTTTCCCACCTATCTTGGGAGAGTTTTTAATTCAATTTTAATTTTTATCTTTCTAGCTTCTTCTTTTTTGTCTCCAGAATGATGGACACCTAGTGCTCTCATCCATGCCTTGGTCAACTCCTATACAAAGGGGGATCTACGTCTAACCTTGGAGCGGCTTTAAATCGCGGGATTTGGAGTTAGGCCCCTGTATTAAGGGCCCCCATGCCCTGTGTGGCCTATCCTATTGTCTGATATAATATTGCATGTTTTCGTGCTTGCCTTTTCCCCTGCTGTAATTATGTGCTTTGGATGATCACCAGTATGATAAACACAATTTAGGAGTTCAATTGAGATAAGCTGTCTGTCGCTTTTATAATTGCACTTTTCTCTGGTTAGGTGGCGTCCTATGTCTCCCCTATGGCCCTTAATGACATACTGGTAGGTGTTATCACACAACTTCACCACTCAACACGCTCTCTCCATCGTGGCGCGCAGGGTGCCATTTTCAGGATGGCCGAGCCTGATGCGCATGCGTCGGTGCCATGGTGACGCGTCCCATGGCGCCGTGCGCGCGTCAGAGCCGGCCGTCACGTTATTCTGAGGCGTCACTTCCGGTGCGCGGCGACCTGAGATGACGCGTGGTTACAGGTGAGTTGATTTAGGAAGTCATTACGGCCACATATAAGATGGGCATAAGACGGGGATAGACACAGGACGCACAACACATCCCCTTGAGGAAGCTGCAGCAACCAAGCTTATGCAGCGAAACGCCGAGTCGGGATTCTAGCCAGACAGGATTGTGGAGGGCACTTTGACCACATCTTGACTCAATATGGGTATGCTATAATTACCACTCAGAATGAGATAAGCATTTACTTTGACCTCAAAAAAAGCGCTACAGTATGATCACTCTAGGGACTTATGTATATTCCCTGTTAAACGCTGCACTGGCACTTTATTTGAAAGTGATCATACTTTGATGTTTTGTTGCTCTTTTTTGCTGCACTTTACTGAACTTGTTGTTCCTTACCATTGTATTTGCTGAACTCTGTACTGTATTGAGAAAAGCTGTACACCCATTTGATATTTCATATTATTTATGTACCCCCCATTATCCTGATTGGGTTTTTGTACATGTACTGTCTGCCACCTTACAAACTATTTTATTGACGTCTTCTAATAAATGTTAAGTTTTGCATAGTACTCCTTGTTCTCTTTGTATTTAAAGGGCCTATTCTCTATGTCCCTGTAGCTCGGTCCCAGTGACCGGAACTCTGCTGGGGTGAGTTGGTATGACTCCTCTGCCCCCTTCTTGTAGAACGTTTCTCTCCTCTGCCTGCGACCCCTACTCTGCGGGTCTACCACTGTCTCAGGTGGTTGCTGGTATGGCCTACCACGGCTCCAGTACCAGCTCAGCTCACTCAGCTCTTCACAGTTCTGTAGTGACTGCACAATCTGGTGTTTTCCCTCCAGGACCCGTATTTATAGGGAGTACTGGCTTAAGACAACCAGTGGAGCTCCTCTTACAGGCCTGGGGTGAAAGGGTGTTGTGTGTTAGTGTGTTACTTGCTGTAAGAAATCCCTCCATGTCTCAAGGAAGTCCGTGGTGACCTGGCACAGGGTGCCACACACTAGATGGGAGCCCGATGCTATTGCATCGAGTGGGCAGTGACATCACAATGAGGGCGGGCCCTGTGGCACTGGGGGGGGTGGCCATATCTCCCCCTTTGATGCCTCTCCTCTATCCACTGTTTTTTTCCCTCTAATCCTGCACGCCCTGTGGTAACTCTCTGCCCCCTGTTGTCCCTCTTGCCTGCCTCTGTGGTCCCTCTCTGCCCTCCCCTGTGGTCCCACTCTGCCATCATGTGGTCACACTCTGCACCCCGGTTGCTCTCTATTCCCCCCCATATGGTCACTCTCTACCCCCGTGGTTGCTTTCTGCTCCCCCCCATGCTCACTTTCATGAGTGGAGGCTAAGCAAGGCTGAGTGTGGTCTGAGGGGGGTGAGTGTGGCCTAAGAAGGGGTGAGTGTGGGCTGAGGGGGGTGAGTTGGGGCTGAGCAGGTTGAAGGAGGGCAGAGTGGGGAGAGTACTTGGCTGCTTTCTATTACAGGATCTTTGGTGGTGTCACAGTCATGTGATTAGTCACATGACTGACATCACTACAGGCCCTGTCAGTGTGCGATGCAGAATTGTCCGGGGACAGTGCAGGTGCATTGTATGCAGCTGTTGTGGCAGCTTACTGGCATTGGTTGCAGGTCAGCACCATGTAAATATACTCATCACTTGGGTGTGCTATTATGGAGTGGCTATAAGGGCGGTGCAGTGGATTGTGGGATATGAGGACATCCCAACCGAAGTTGATGACACACGCCATTAGGTAAGTATATAACAGATATACATAATGCACATTTAAAGTACAAATACAGGATGAACGGTGAATACCAAGTATGGCACTGCACATGCAACAAAATTGGATAATATGGTGAATACAATGCAGAGTAAAGTAAAATGGGGCTCACAAAACATGGCCATGTAAATTACATAGAAATAACGTTCAGATTACATAGTAAAAATGGACAGCTTGCAAGTCACATAGATAGTCAATCGAGGCAAATCGTAACCATTACCTAAGGTGCAAGTGCATGTACCAATAGAGGGAAGGGGAACCCCTTCAGAAAAGACCACAATGCACGTTTTGCATTTTTAGTTCTTCTGCTTATGCATGGTGAATACTCTTACCAAAGTTACAGGACCTTAAAATCGTAATGGAGCGGCATCACATGATACCTGTGCTCCTATGGAAATGCTTTAAGCAGCGATAACGTACACACTGCAAGTCCTTCCAATCCATCTCGGCTGGCATCAACAACAGTGCGCTTGAGCAGAAGGACAGGACGTATCCTAGCAACCAACATACACACAAGGGTGAAATATAAGCCGCAGGGAGGGGGGAGTAGTAACGTACAAGTGCAGAAGTGCATAGCATTCCAACATATAATACAAGAACCACATCATATGAATAACAGATGCAATTACTGACAGTAAGACATCTAATATTTAATTGCCCTATAATGTCTGCACATCTGGTTTGTCCAGATGTGTCCGAATCCCACAATGCACCACGCTGGAAGTAGCCCGACCGCCATATTGGAACACCCAAGCAATGGGTAATCCAGTATGGCCGCGGATGTGCAGACATTATAAGGCAATAGACTAGTGGTGCTGACACCCGCTCTCCCCTCTGCCAGGTCTCCCTCCTCCCCCCTGCACCCCTCCCTCATTCCCCCTGCACCGCTTCATCCTAACAATGCACCGCTCCGTCCTCCCTCTGCGCCGTTCCATCCTCCCCCTGCGCCTCTCCGTCCTACCCCGCTCTGACCCCCCACCGCTCCATTCCTACCCCGGCCGCCTTGTTACCGCTGTGGCCTATACGCTGAGGATCTCCATGGAGCGGGTCGTGTGACAGGGTCTGTGTGACACTCAAGGTCACGTGAGCCTGGCCTGATACATGACCTGCTCCACGGAGATCCTCAACATTCAAGCCACAGCGGTAACATGGGGCCAGGGTAGGAACGGAGCGGTGTGGGCAGGTCAGAGTGGGGGAGGACAGAGCGGCACAGTGGGAGGATGGAGAGGTGGGGAGGTTAGAGCAGTGGAGGACGGAGCAGCACAGGGGGGAAAGGGACTCAACATACAAGGGGGAAGAGACAGCGCACAAGAGGGAAGAGACAGCACACAAGAGGGAAGAGACAGCACACAAGGGGGAGGAGACAGCACACAAGGGGGAAGAGACAGCACACAAAAAATGGGGGAAGAGGCAGCACACGAGACAGCACACACAAGGGGGAAAGAGACAGCACACAAGGGTGAAAGAGACAGCACCTATGGGGGAAACAGACAGCCCACAAGGGAAGGGGAAAGTGCACAAGGGGGCACAGAAACAGCATACAAGGGAGCACAGAGACAGCATACAAGGGGTTAAGAAACAGCACACAAGGGGAAAAGAGACAGCGCACAAAGGGGGAAAAGAAGCTGAGAGCACACACAAGGGGGAAAGAGAGCACAGACAAGGGGGAAAGAGACAGCACACACAAGGGGGAAAGAGACAGCACACACAAGGGGGAAAATAGACTGAGCACACACAAGTTGGGAAAGAGACAGTACTCAAGGGAGGAAAGAGACAGCCCACAAGATAAAGGGAAAGCGCACAAGGGGGCACAGAGACAGCATAAAAGGGGCACAGAGACAGAGTACAATTGGGAATAGAGACTGAGACAGCACACACAAGGGGGAAAGAGAAAGCACACACAAGGGGGCACAAAGAAAGCAAACGCACACAAGGGGGCACAGAGACAGCAAACAAGGGGGCACATCCCTGTAGACTGTGAGCCCTCATGGACAGGATCCTCTCCCGTCGTGTATCAGCAAGCATTGACTGCTCATGTGTACTGTACCTGTCCTTGTTACCCCCACTACTTATGTAAAGTGCCATGGAACCAATGGCGCTATTTAAATAAATAATAATAATAATAAAAATACAACATACGAGGGGGCACAGAGACAGTGTACAAGGGGGAAAAGAGACAGCACACAAGGGGAAGAGACAGCACTCACATGGGGGAAGACACAGCACACACAAAAGGGGGAAGAGACAGCACAAACATGGGGGGAAGAGACAGCACACACAACAGGAAAGAGACAGCACACACAAGGGGGCACAAAGACAGCACACGCACACAATGGGGCACAGAGACAGTGTTAAAGGTGGCACAGAGACAGGGTACAAGGGGGAAAAGAGACAGTTCACAAGGGGGAAGGGAAAGAGATGGTGCACAAGGGAGGAAAGTGACTGAGACTGCACACACAAGGGGGAAGAGACAGTGCACAAGGGGTAAAAGAGACAGTCCACAAGGGAGGAGTAAAGGGAGAACAAACAAGGGGGCACAGAGACAGCGTAAAAGGAGTAAAAGAGACAGCCTACAAGGGGGAAAAGAGATTGAGACAGCACACAAGGGGGGAAAGAGACAGCACACAAGGGGGAAAGAGACTGCACCTATGGAGGAAACAGACAGCCCACAAGGGAAGGGGAAAGCACACAAGGGGGCACAGAGACAGCATACAAGGGGGCACAGAGACAGCATACAAGGGGTAAAGAAACAGCACACAAGGGGAAAAGAGACAGTGCACAAAGGGGGAAAAGAGACTGAGAGCACACACAAGGGGGGAAAGAGACAGTACTCAAGGGAGGAAAGAGACAGCCCACAAGAGAAAGAGACAGCGTAAAAGGGACACAGAGACAAAGTACAAGGGGGAATAGAGACTGACACAGCACACACAAGGGGGAAAGAGAAAGCACACACAAGGGGGCACAAAGACAGCAAACGCGCACAAGGGGGCACAGAGACAGCGAACAAGGGGGCACAAATACAACATACGAGGAGGCGAAGAGACAGCACTCACAAGGGGGAAGAAACAGCACACACAAAAGGGGGAAGAGACAGCACAAACAAGGGGGGAAGAGACAGCACACACAAGGGGGCACAAAGACAGCACACGCACACAATGGGGCACAGAGACAGTGTTAAAGGTGGCACAGAGACAGCATACAAGGGGAAAAGAGACAGCTCACAAGGGGGAAAAGAGACTGAGAAAGCACACACAAGGGGGGAAAGAAACAGCACACAAGGAGGGAAATAGACAGCCTACAAGGGGAAAGGGAAAGAATACAGGGTGGCACAGAGACAGCGTACAAGAGGGAAAAGAGACAGTGGCACAAGGGGGAAGGGAAAGAGATGGCGCACAAGGGAGGAAAGCGACTGAGACTGCACACACAAGGGGTGAAGAGACAGTGCACAAGGGGTAAAAGAGACAGTTCACAAGGGAAGAGTAAAGTGAGAGCAAACAAGGGGGCACAGAGACAGCCTACAAGGGGGAAAAGAGATTGAGACAGCACACAAGGGGGGAAAGAGAGCACACACAAGGGGGAAAGAGACAGCATACACAAGGGGGAAAGAGACAGCACACACAAGGGGGAAAGAGACAGCACACAAAAGGGGGGAAAGAGAGCACACACACAATTGGAAAATAGACTGAGACAGTACACACAAGGGGGGAAGAAGACAGCACTCAAGGGAGGAAAGAGACAGCGCACAAGGGAAAGGAAAGCACACAAGGGGGCACAGAGACAGCGTAAAAGGGGCACAGAGACAGCATACAAGGGGGAATAGAGACTGAGAGATCACACACAAGGGGTAGAGAGACAGCACACGCTCACAAGGGGGCACAGAGAAAGCGAACAAGGGGGCACAAATGCAACATACGAGGGGGCACAGAAACAGCGTACAAAGGGGAAAAGAGACAGCACACAAGGGGGAAGAGACAGCACACACAAGGGGGGGAAGAGACAGCACACACAAGCGGCAAGAGACAACACACATAAGGGGAAAGAGACAGCACACATAAGGGGGAAAAAGACAGCACACACAAGGCACAAAGACAGCACATGCACACAATGGGGCACGGAGACAGTGTGCAAGAGGGCACAGAGACAGTGTACAAGGGGGCACAGAGACAGTGTACAAGGGGACACAGAGACAGTGTACAAGGGGACACAGAGACAGCGTACAAGGGGAAAAGAGACAACACACAAGTGGAAAAAGAGACTGAGAAAGCACAGACAAGGGTGGAAAGAGACAGCACACAAGAGGGGAAATAGACAGCCTACAAGGGGAAAGGGAAAGAATACAAGGTGGCACAGCGACAGCATACAACAGGGAAACATTGCACAAGGGCAAAAGAGATGGCACACAAGAGAGGAAAGAGACTGAGACGGCACACACAAGGGGGGTAAGAGAGAGTACACAAAGGGTAAAAGAGACAGCCCACAAGAGTACAGGGAGGTTTACAAGGGGGCACTGAGACAGCATACAAGGAGTAAAAGAGACAGCGTACAAGAGGGAAAAGAGATTGAGAAAGCACACAAGTGGGGAAAACAGCACACACAATGGTGGAAAGAGACAGCATGCACAAGGGAGCACAGAGACAGCACACAAAGGGAAAAGAGACAGCACACAAGGGTAAAAAGAGACCAAGACAGCACACACAGGGGGGAAAGAGACAGCACCCACGAGGGAAACAGACAGCCCAGAAGGTAAGGGGATAGCACACAGGGGGGCACAGAGACAGCATACAAGGGGGCACAAAGACAGCGTACAAGGGGGAAAATAAACAGCACACAGAGGGGAAAAGAGACAGGGCACAAGGGGGAAAAGACACTGAGACAGCACACACAAGCGGGGAAGGATATAGCACACACAAGGAGGAAAGAGGCAGCACACACAAGAGGGAAAATAGACAGCCCACAAAAGGGGGAAAGAGACAGCACACACAAGAGGGACAAGAGACAGCACTCAAGGGAGGAAAGACAGCCCACAAGGGAAAGGGAAAGCGCATAAGGGGGCACAAAGACAGCGTAAAAGGGGCACAGAGACAGCGTACAAGGGGCAATAGAGACTGAGACAGTGTGGCACCCCTGCGGGGTATTGCTACAGGACCCACCGGTGCAGGGAGGGCTGTACACTTTGCACACACAGCATACAACACCTTCCACCCCAGACCTGGAGGGGGAGCTCCACTGGCTGTCCTTAAACCAGATTCCCTATTAAGATCCAAGCCTGAGGGGAGGAGTCAGTCAACCAGTAGGCAGTAGACAGTAAAGTTGAAGGACTGGAAGGAGCTGGTTGCTGGGACCAAGCCAGGCCCAGAACCAATAAACCTGACCCAGCTGTGTAGTGCCCTAGAGAGAGGGACGGAGGCCAGTGGAAGAGGTAAGAAGAAAGAAGAAGGGAACAGATCTGAGATCCCTTTAGCCACTTGGACACTGGAGTCTGAAGCTGCTATAAATCTAGTGGTAGCAAAGAAAGCCCGGACAGACCAGGAGTATCTAGTCCCCCTGAAGTAAAAAGAGCAAGACACCAAACCTGACCAAGCATAGGAACAGGGGCCCAAGAGGAGAATAGAGATCCCCACAGCAAGGTCCTCATTGTCGGTTGTGGAGTAGCATCCTGAGAGGGAGAAGGAGAAAGAGCAGCAGGTTCAGCTCCAGGCAGAACTTACCCCAATTACCACATACACTAACAGAAGAGGCCTCACAACTCTCCAAGGTGGACGTCCCAAACTGCATCGATAACTTGGTTACCCTCCTGGATCGTCCCTCTTACTGAACATCATTAAAAAGTTACTGAAACAGAGACTATTATGTGTGTGCATGCCTGCTTTACCGCCGCCGCCTGCAGCGTTCACAACAGAACCGCCACTACTACTCCCCTCATCCACCCCGCTGCCCTGAGGTAAAGCTCCATCTGTGGGGAGCTGTACTACCAAAGCTGCATTCCCATCACCTCAGCGGCCGGCCGCAGCGTTGGTAACCCTATTACCAGGTACCACAGGTGGCGTCACGTTACAAATTCCCCATCATCATCACCCCACCCCTCCACTGAGGGTCCAGGGCCCAGAACCGGGAACGTACCAGCCGTGATCCCCACTGAAGTAACCCCCTGTCCCGGTATCCAAGTACCCCCTACCCTGTCGACCGACTCAGTTCTGGCGTCACGAACAGGATCCTGTGCCCGGTAAAACCAGGTACTGTGTTCTTAAATTGGACTTTATTGACTGTTTTGCGAACTGTAAATTTGGGCTGCCATTACTGTGCCACAGAACGGGAAGAGTGTCGCGGCGACTGAAAGGCGCGAAGATAGTCCCAGCCCCACGCTCTGACGAGAACCGCCGAACGCAGCGGCCGTAAACAGTGTACAAGGGGGAAAAGAGACAGCACACAAAGGGGAAGAAGAGACAGAGACAGTTCACACAAAGGGGAAAAAGACGGCGCACAAGGTGGAAAGAGATAGTCCACAAGAGAAGGGGAAAGGGAGAGCAAACAAGGGGGCACAGCATACAAGGAGGAAAAGAGACAACGCACAAAGGGAGAAATAGACTGAGCCAGCACACAAGGGAGGAAAAACAGCAGACACAAGGGGGCACAAAGACAGCACACACACAAAGGGGCACAGAGACAGCATACAAGGAGGCACAAAGAGCACACAGGGTGAAAATGAGACAGCGCACAAGGGGGAAAAGTGACTGAGACAGCACACACAATGGGCAAAGAAACAGCACACAAGAGAAGGGGAAAGGGAGAGAATACAAGAGGGCACAGAGACAGCGTACAAGGGGGCACAGAGACAGCACACAAGCGGGAAAAGAGACAGCACAAAAGGGGGAAAGAGACTGAGACCACACACAAGGGAGGAAAGAGACAGCACACACAAGGGGAAAAGACAGCACACACAAGGGGGAAAAGAGACTGAGACAGCACACCCAAGGGGGGAAAGAGAATGAAACAGCAGACACAAAGGGGGAAAAGAGAGCGCACATGGGGGGGAAAGAGACAGCCCACAAGGGATGGGGAAAGGGAGACTGCACAAGCAGGCACAAAGACAGAATACAAAGGGAGAGCGCACAAGGGGGCACAGAGACAATGTACAAAGGGAGAGCACATAAGGGGCACAGAGACAGCGTACAAGGGAGAAGAGAGACAGCTTACAAGGGGGCACAGAGACAGTGCATAGGGGTGTGGCCTGAGGAGTGATGGGGTAAGAAGTCTTTCCCCTGAGTTCCTGTCATCCGCAGAAGCAACTGGGCTTTGTGCCTTTCTAAAGAGAACACTTCCCTACCACAAGGTTTCCAGAAGCTTCCCTGGATCAATTCAAGACCATTTTAGCTTTTCTGTGACATACCTTCGTCCCAATAGTGTGTCAAGTTGTTTACCTGAGAGGAACCCTGCAGTGTGTGGCCATTTTGTACAGAGTACTGTCACATCACCCAATGACTATTTATAAAGATTAATCACCAAAAAGACTAATTATTTAGCTGATGTGGTTCCCTGATGCTTCAGGGCTGAATTGAGAATATTTGGGTTCTTCCAGGTGATAAATTTACCTCACAGTCTTGTCAGACATTTGCCTATGGGGAATTGACTGAAAAACATAAATTTTGCTACCTACACTGCTGTTCACTCAGCCCTTTCTCTCTGAGGGGGAACCTACTACACTTCATAATTTGATGCATATACTGTATTCATCATTATAAATTGGAACTTTATGCTAAATGTCTAATTCAAGAGACACCATCTTCTAACTCAAAGCTGTTTGATCTGCAATTTTGGACAAGTGACTGAACTGTTCCTGTTGAAAAATCTTTAATTGCTTATATTCGACTCAGATCCTTCATTTAAGTGGTCTTGGTGTGCCCACAGGACTTCCAAGAAACCATGGAAGTGATCGCTGCCTTAATTTCTGTTAAAAATCGCCATTTACTGCAAGTTTGTGGTATTTGCGCAATTGGCGTAAATTATTTGCATAGCGGACCCGGTCATGCAAGAGACACTTATGCAACTTGCCTTTCTTTTCCCGCGCCTACGCTGCATGCTGTATTGAATGTCAATTAAGAATTTCAGCAGTGTCTCCGCGGTGAAAGGAGATGACCCTGACGAGATCAAGCAGTGCCGGTGGGCTTACACCACCCCCGAGCTATGCAGATCGGAGAGAGGAGAGTAGAGGATCACTGCCTGTCACACTTAGTTATCTGCTGGAGAAAAGCAAGAGTCTTTGCTTTCTGGGTGGCTGGGGAGACTTCTCCTGCACCCTGCAGCTTGTACAGCACCACAGTCTATACTGTGAAAGCGATGCGACTGCTGTATGCGGGGATTCCCCTTCTGCTCCTGAGGCAAAGCTCATTCCCTATTAGCCCGTTTTCTTCATAGAGAGGAAGAAGGGCTGGCTTGTTGCCACAGTAAAAGGCTCTCAGTGGGAGACCTGGTAGACGTAGTCTGAATGAGTTTATCTTCTTATTGTGTATTACATAGCTAAGCTTATTCAGGTATATTAGAAAGATATATAACCCTTTTGGTCTTGATAGATGCCTTACTATGTCATTCCACTCTGGGTAATTACCAAACAGTATACTGTAATAATTGTCTACTATACCTTGGTGACAAGCTGTGTGAAGGAAGATATAGAAGATTACCTATATGCCTATTTAACCCCTTCAGGACCCAGCCTATTTTGACCCTAAAGACCTTGGCATTTTTTGCTATTCTGACCAGTGTCCCTTTATGAGGTTATATCTCTGGAACGCTTCAACCGATCCTAGCGATTCTGAGACTGTTTTTTTCATGACATATTGGCCTTCATGCTAGTATTAAATTTAGGTCGATCATTTTTGCGTTTATTTGTGAAAAAATCAAAAATATGGCAAAAATTTTGAAAATTTCACAATTTTCACATTTTGAATTTTTTTTTCTGATAAACCAGAGGGTTATGTGACACAAAATAGTTATGCAATAATATTTCCCACATGTCTAATTCACATCAGCACAATTTTGGAAAAAAAAAATTTTGGTAGGACGTTATAAGGGTTCAAAGTTCATGAGCAATTTTTCATTTTTCAACCAAAATTTGCAAAACCATTTTTTTAGTGACCACATCACATTTGAAGTCCCTTTAAGGGGTCTACATGACAGAAAACACCCAAAAGTGACACCATTTCAAAAACTGCACCCCTCAAGCTACTCAAAACTACATTCAAGAAGATGATTAACCCTTCAGGTGCTTCACAGGAACTAAAGCAAAGTGGAAACAAAAAATAGATATTTTAATTTTTTTATCAAAAATGTTCTTTTAGCCTCAATTTTTTCATTTTCATATGCGCAACAGGATAAAATGGATCTTAAAATGTGTTGTGCAATTTCACCCGAGTATATCAATACCTCATATGTGGTCATAAACCACTTTTTTTTTCACAAACATTTTCTTTTAGCCTAAAGATTTTCATTTTCACATGGCAGCAGGATAAAATTCAGCGTAAAATTTGTTGGCCAATTTCTCCTGAGTACACCGATACCTCATATGTGGTCATAAACCACTGTTTGGGCACACGGGAGGGCTCAGAAGGGAAGGAGCGCTATTTGAATTTTGGAGATAATTTTACATTCAAAAAGTGAAATGGTGCTCCTTCACTTCTGAGCCCTGCCGTGCGCCCAAACAGTGGTTTATGACCACATATGAGGTATCGGTGTACTCAGGAGAAATTGGCCAACAAATTTTACGCTGAATTTTATCCTGCTGCCATGTGAAAATGAAAATCTTTAGGCTAAAAGAAAATGTTTGTGAAAAAAAAAGTACTTTTTCATTTTCACAGATCAATTTGTAAAGCACCTGGGGGTTCAAAATGCTCACTAACCATCTAGATACGTTCCCTGGGGGGTCTAGTTTCCAAAATGGGGTCACTTGTGGGGGAGCTTTAATGTTTAGGCACACAGGGGCTCTGCAAACGTGACATGGTGACCGCTAACAATTTGAATGGAAATCAGCTGAAATTGTTAGCTGACATCATGTTGCCTTTGGTGAGCCCCTGTGTGCCTAAACATTGGAGCTCCCCCACAAGTGACCCCATTTTGGAAACTAGACCACCCAGGGAACGTATCTTGATGCATAGTGAGCACTTTGAACCCCCAGGTGCTTCACAAATTGATCTGTAAAAATGAAAAAGTACTTTTTTCCGCAAAACGTTTTTTTTTCATTTAATTTTTGAAGCACCTGGGGGTTTAATATGCTACCTACCCATCTAGATAAGTTCCCTGGGGGGTCTAGTTTCCAAAATGGGGTCGCTTGTGGGGGAGATCCAATGTTTAGGCACACAGGGGCTCACCAAACGCAACATGGTGTCAGCTAACAATTTGAGCTGATTTCCAATAAAATTGTTAGCAGACACCATGTCGTGTTTGGAGAGCCCCTGTGTGCCTAAACATTAGAGCTCCCCCACAAGTGACCCCATTTTGGAAACTAGACCCCCCAGGGAACGTATCTAGATGCATAGTGATCACTTTGAACTCTCAGGTGCTTCACAAATTAATCCGTAAAAATGAAAAAGTACTTTTTAATCCACAAAAATTTTCTTCTTTCATTTTTACAGATTAATTTGTGAAGCACCTGGGGGTTCAAAGTGCTCACTATGCATCTAGATATGTTCCCTGGGTGGTCTAGTTTCCAAAATGGGGTCACTTGTGGGGGAGCTCCAATATTTAGGCACACAGGGGCTCTCCAAACACGACATGGTGTCAGCTAACAATTTGAGCTGATTTTCCATTCAAATTGTTAGCAGACATCACGTCGTGTTTGGAGAGCTCCTGTGTGCCTTAACATTGGAGCTCCCCCACAAGTGACCCAATTTTGGAAACTAGACCCCTCACGGAACGTATCTAGATGCATAATGAGCACTTTGATTCCCAAGGTGCTTCATAATTTGATTCGTAAAAATGAAAAAGTACTTTTTATTCAACAAAAATTTTCTTTTTTCATTTTTACGGATTAATTTGTGAAGCACCTGAGGGTTCAAAGTGCTCACTATGCATCTAGATATGTTCCCTGGGGGGGTCTAATTTCCAAAATGGGGTCACTTGTGGTGGAGCTCCAATGTTTTGGCACACAGGGACTCTCCAAATGCGACATGGTGTCCGCAATAATTCCAATTGTGAGCGGACACCATGTCACATATGGAGAGCCCCTGTGTGCCTAAACATTAGAGCTCCCCCACAAGTGACCCCATTTTGTAAACTAGACCCCCCAGGGAACATATCTAGATGCACAGTGAGCCCTTTGAACCCCCATGTGCTTCACAAATTGAGCCGTATAAATGAATAAAGAAAATTTTTGTGAAAAAACATACTAGTCTAGTAGTTGCAATTCGCAGCACAGGGGGCCCAAAACATTTGGGTCTCTCCATGCTGAGGATTCCAGCCCCCTAGCTGCAAGTTGTACCTGGCTGGCAACCAAAAATACGGCAAAGCTTCATGTAATTTTATTTGTAGAATTTAAGAAAAATATGACATAGGGCTCTGCCATATTTTTGGTCCAGCCAGGTACAACTTGGCAGCTACGGACTGCCACCAGCCCCCAGCTGCCTCATTGTACCTGGCTGGCAACCGAAAATGCAGTGAAGCCTATTTTTTTTTAATTTCTAGAATTATTTCTAGAAAAAAAATGACATAGGGCTCCGCCATATTTTTGGTCCAGCCAGGTACAACTTGGTAACTACGGACTGCCACCAGCCCCCAGCTGCCTCATTGTACCTGGCTGGCAACCGAAAATACAGTGAAGACTACTTTTTATTTATTTCTAGAATTATTTCTAGAAAAAAAATGACATAGGGCTCCGCCATATTTTTGGTCCAGCCAGGTACAACTTGGCAGCTACGGACTGCCACCCACCCCCAGCTGCCTCGTCATACCTGGCTGGCAAACAAAAATACAGCAAAGCCCATTTTTTTTATTTCTAGAACGAATTCTAGAAAAAAAATTATGTGGGGCTCCACCATATTTTTGGTCCAGCCAGGTACAACTAAGCAGCTGGGGGCTGGAATCCTCAGCATAGAGAGGCCCGAGCGTTCTGGGCCCCCCATGCTGCAAATTGCAGCCCGCAGCCGCCCCAGAAAATGGCGCATTCATTGAAGCGCCATTTTCTGGCGCTGTACCCACGCTCTTCCAGTTGCCCTGGTGCCGGTGGCTAACTGGGTAATAAAGGGGTTAATGCCAGCTTTTTATTGGCAGCTGGCACTAAGCCCGAGATTCATAATATTGGGCCAATTTTAGACCCGCCATTAGGAATCTCTAGTATGGTAAATCTATTATATAATTGCGAATGGCTTTTTTGCCCCCGGCGTGGTCATGTGGATACGCGCGAAGCATTGGCCGCGAAGCGGCCATTGCGAGTCGTGCGTGGTCATGTGGATACGCCCGAAGCATTGGCCGCGCAGCGGCCATTGCGAGCAGTTCTAAGGCGACTCGCTATGCCCGCGCAGTCGCCTTAGCAGCGCGAAGCATTGGCCGCGAAGCGGCCATTGCGAGTCAGAGACTCTCCCTTCTAGAATCCCGATGCATGTGCATCGGGCACCCAGCTAGTAGTCAATAAATACACACAGAGAAAAATCTTTTTATTTGAAAAAAAAACACAGACACAATTCGGTCTCCATCTTTATTATAAAAAGATCCGACGTAGTCCACAACGAAGGTCCCACGACGCTGGATCGCTCCGACGTAGTCCATGACGAAGGTCCCACGACGTTCGATTGTCTCCGACATAGTCCACAATGAAGGTCCCACAACGCTCGATCGCCTTTGCTGTCAGATCGCTACTCTGGAGCCCGATCCGCCAGCATGGGGATCGAGCTGCAGAAAGTGATCTGACACCCCGGGCGCAGTGACCCACTATGTGCATCACTGCGCATGGGCTGCCAGATCGGTTTCCGCGGCTCGATCCCCATGCAGGGGGATCGGGCTGCAGAGAAGCGATCTGACAACCTGGGCGCATTGACCCACTATGTGCATCACTGCATCCGGGCTGTCAGATCGCTTTCTGCAGCTCAATGCCCATGCAGGGAGATCGGGCTGCAGAGCAGCGATCTAAGAGCCCGGGCGCAGTGACCCACTATGTGCATCACTGCGCCCGGGCTGTCAGATTGCTTTCCGCAGCTCGATCCCCTGGGCCATGGGTTGGGAATGAACTTGTTTTCATGGCCCAAACGGTGGGCCAAGGGTCGGGAAGGGGTTAACACTCCTGCTTGAATAGACTTTTTGTCGGAAGTGTGTTAAATTGTAACAAAACTAATATTGTACAATAAGCTCTCTTCATAATTATTATTATTATTATTATTATTATTATTTATTTATATAGCGCCATTGGGTTCCATGGCGCTTTACATGAGGATGAGGGAGACAAGAACAAGTACACTAAATCTAGGCGATCAGGAAGTACAGGTACAGGAGGGGCAGGGACCCTGTCCACGAGGGCTCACAGTCTATGAGGGGTGGGTTAGGATACAGTAGGATGGGGGAATGTCAGGTATGGGGCGTTCGCCTGGGTCTCATGTCAGGTTGTAGGCTTGACGGAACAGGTGAGTCTTCAGGTGACACTTGAAGTTACTCAGGGTAGGAGAGTGTCTGACGTGTTCGGGTAGGGAGTTCCAGAGTAAGGCAGATGCCCGGGAGAAGTCCTGGACTCGGTTGTGTGAAGAGGTGATGAGGGGGGAGCAGAGGAGGAGTTCTTGGGAGGAGCGGAGGTTGCGTGAGGGTAGGTATCGGGAGACCAGGTCGGAGATGTATGGTGGGGCCAGGTTGTGTATGGCTTTGTACGTCATGGTTAGTGTTTTGAATTGGGATCTCTTGGAGACGGGGAGCCAGTGAAGGGCTTGGCAGAGGGGGGAGACAGGGGAGTAGCGGGAGGACATATAGATGAGTCGGGCAGCGGAGTTGAGGATAGACTGGAGAGGTGTGAGGGAGTTAGCCGGGAGGCCATTGAGAAGGAGGTTGCAGTAGTCAAGGCGGGAGATGATAAGAGCATGGATGAGTGTTTTAGCGGTGTCGTGGGTGAGGAAGGAGCGGATCCGTGAGATGTTCTTGAGCTGGAGCCGGAGGGATGTGGTGAGGGCCTCGATGTGGGGTTTGAAGGATAGGGAGGAGTCGAGGATTACCCGAGGCACTTGGCTTGGGGGACTGGGGAGAGGGCGCAGTCGTTGATGCAGATGGATAGGTTGGGAGGTGGGGTGGAATTTCTTGGGGGGAAGACTATGAATTCAGTTTTGTCCATGTTGAGTTTAAGGAAGCGGGCAGAGAAGAAGGATGAGATGGCGGAAAGGCATTGAGGGATTTTGGAGAGTAGGGAGGTGATGTCAGGGTCGGACAGGTAGATTTGGGTGTCGTCGGCGTAGAGGTGGTACTGGAGGCCATGGGACTCGATGAGTTGCCCTAGGCCGAGAGTGTAAATGGAGAAAAGTAGGGGTCCCAGGACCGAACCTTGGGGGACTCCGACAGAAAGGGGGTAGGGTGAGGAGGAGGTGTGGGAGTGGGAGACGCTGAAGGTCCGGTCTGCTAGGTATGAGGAGATCCAGGAGAGGGCAAGGTGGGTGATGCCAAGGGATTCCAGGATCCGGAGAAGAAGGGAGTGGTCAACCGTGTCGAAAGCGGCAGACAGGTCAAGGAGTAGCAGGATGGAGTAGTGGTGTTTGTTCTTGGCGGTCAGTAGGTCGTTGGTGACTTTGGTCAGGGCTGTTTCGGTGGAATGGAGGGGTCGGAAGCCGGACTGTAGGCGGTCGAAGTGGGAGCACGAGGAGAGGTGAGAGGACAGTTCGGAGTGGACGTGTTGTTCAAGTAGCTTAGAGGCGAATGGGAGAAGAGATATGGGGCGATAGTTAGAGACAGAGGTAGGGTCAAGTCAGGGTTTTTTTAGGATGGGCGTGATTAGGGCGTGTTTGAAGGCCGAGGGGAAGGTACCAGTGCTAAGTGAAAGGTTAAAGAGGTGGGTGAGGGCTGGGATGAAAATGGAGGTGTGGTTGGGAATGAGGTGGGATGGGAGCGGGTCGTGGGCGCTGGTGGTGAGGTGTGATTTTGACAGGAGGGAGGAGAGTTGGTCTTCAGTTATGGGGGGGAAGTGGCTGATGGAGGAGGAGGGCAGTGTAGGTGGGAAGGGGAGTTGTGGGGATAGTGGACCGAAGCTGCTTCTGATCTTGTCGATCTTCTCCTTGAAGAAGGTCGCAAAGTCTTCAGCAGAGATGAGGGGAGAAGGGGGAGGAGCAGGTGGGCGAAGTAAGGAGTTGAAAGTTTTGAAGAGCTGTTTGGGGTTGCGGGACAGAGAGGTTATAAGGGATGAGAAGAACACTTGCTTGGCGGTAGCGAGTGCCGTCTTGAAGTCAGTGATGGATTGCTTGAACAGAGCAAAGTGCTCGGGGGTGTGAGACTTTTTCCATCTCCTCTCGGCGACTCTGGACGCCCGTCTCAGGTTTTTAGTGAGGGTGGTGTGCCAGGGTTGCCTGTTAATGCGTGGAGCATGGAGAGTGAGGGGGGCGGCTAGGTCGAGAGTGTTCATTATGGTGGTGTTGTATAGGGTGGTGGCAATGTCAATGTCGTCAGCGCAGGGTAGGTCGGTGAGAGGGAGGAGTGATTCAGAGAATAAAGGAAGATCAAGATCTTTTAGGTTTCGGCGAGGGTGATCAAGTTTGCGGAGAGGGGGTAGCGTGGCAGGGGAGGAGAGGGCGGAGAAGGTCAAGAGATGGTGGTCGGACAGTGTGAGTACCGAGGTTGTGAGGTTAGAGAGGGAGCAAAGGCGGGTAAAGATGAGGTCAAGCGTGTGGCCTTGTTCGTGGGTGGGAGAGGAGGACCATTGGGAGAGCCCTAGGAAAGTGGTCAAGGAAAGAAGGTTGGAGGCGGCTGGACGGGGAGTGTCAATGGGGATATTGAAGTCGCCCATGATGATGGAGGGGATGTCAGTGGAGAGGAAGTCAAGTAGCCAGGTGGTGAAGTGGTCAAGGAAGGAGGCGGTGGGTCCGGGGGGGCGGTAGATGATGGCTATTTGGAGGTTGCAGGGGGAGAAGATTCGGACTGAGTGGGCTTCGAAGGAGGGGACAGTGACGGATGGGGGCTGGGGGATGGGGCTGAAGGTGCAGGAGTTGGACAGCAGTATGCTGACTCCACCGCCGTGCTTGCCAGAGGGACAGGGGGTGTGGGACAGGCTGAGGCCGCCGTAGGATAGTGCGGCAGGGGAGGCCGTGTCGGAAGGGGTGAGCCAGGTCTCGGTGAGGCCAAGGAATGACAGTTTCCTGGAGATAAAGAGATCATGGATGTCGGGGAGTTTGTTGCACACTGAGCGGGCATTCCAGAGTGCGCCGGGTAGAGCGGTAGGTGGGGCATGGGTTGGGGGAATGGGTCTGATGTTGGTGGGGTTGCGAGAGCTAGTGGTGGTGAGGTTGCGAGGGTTGGCGGTGGGTCGCGGGATGAAGGTTGTTGTGGGGATGTTGCGGGCGGGGCCAGGATTGGGGGAGATGTCACCGGCAAGGAGGAGGAGTAGGCCGAGGGTTAGCAGGTGGGAGCATGAGAGCTTGCGAGGCGGGCGTGCTTGTTTGGTGATTGAGGATTGAAAGTGAATGAAAAGGTCGGTAAAGTGGGTGAGGTGGTTCGGCAGGATAGAGGGTGAGAGCAGTATTTTGTTGCTGGGAGGGGGGATAAGTGGGGGTAGTAGGAAGTGGAGAAGGATGGGAGTGAGAGTGAGGAGTAGCGGGAACATTGCATACGGAGAACAGGGAGTGAGTGTGGCAGCAGGGGTCAGAAGCAGAGTGGGGAAAGTTGTTGTAGTGGGTGAATGGTCATCAGTCGGGAGCGGTCACGGGATGAGGTGATGACCAGGGGATGAGATGTAAGGTGGGGGGTCAGATGGATGGGTCAGATGGGGAAGTTGGGGGATCAGTCGAGGCGGTCGGGGGTTGACAGAGGCGATTGCTGGGTTGGCTGATGGAGCAGCCGTGGGACAGGTGAGGCATCCAGGGGTCAGTCCGGGGTGGGATGCCACCGAGGTATGAGCTACAGTCCAGGGGAGATGTGGATGGGGAAGAGATCTAGCAGTCCTGGACAGGATGGTGGAGCCGAGGACAAGGTGATGCAGTCAGTATGGGGAGAAATACTAGTCAAGAGGAGGTCAGATAGCTGGGGAGGAAGGGTGGACTGATGACTAGTTCCTTACTTGTGGAAGGGAAGTAGTAAGGGTGGTAGAGATTAGAATGGAAACATTGTGGGGGATTTATGTTTCTTTACGTACCAGTCTCTTCCAGTCCATTTCTAGTCTATTTCTAAGTATTGTACTTAGAAGATGTACTTTGAAAGATGTAGTTTGGACTTATGCTTCATCATATATCTGTAGCTGAATACGTTTCAGGTGTTGATTGCTGCCTGGGTGTGGATGGAGTGACTGGATGATGGGGGTTACACAGAGGTAATAAAACATGGGAAGGGGCTGGAGAACTAACTCTAGGTCATGCTACACTGATCATGAGGAATGGTGAAAAGCAGACACATGAAAGGTAAGAAAATATCAATATATATAGATAATTGACTTATTAGATAATTGACTTATTAGCAATCTTGATTATATAAGCACACGAGATACAGTCCCCGCATATGCTCCTATCATAAACTAAATTGAATTCCAGTATATGCATTAACTAACACCGACCCAATAAATATAAACATTTTTTTTTTTTAAATAGAAGTTGAATTAAAAAAAAAAAACTCGCTAATGTCACTTGGTGACTGAAACTTCGCGTGGTCGCCCTGTGGGCCTGAATAAAGGCATCTAAAGACCTTGGAGTGGAGTGCTGCTGTCAGTTTTTGGTATTAATTGGTAATATGGCTAGAAGACGTGCGCTAAAGCCTGACGATATTCTTTTCCATTCTATACCGGAGGATGAATCGGAATGCAAATCTGAGGAAAATCAATTTGATGCTGACACTGACGAAAATTTCAATCCTCAAAACGTTTCTAGTGAATCTGAAGATTCAGAAGGAACAAATCCGGAAGGTAGGTAGTTATGTACATTTATTTGTTCTTCCACTGAGTTACAAAACAAAAATACTAAATATTTAACAACTTTTTTCCAGATGTTTCAAGCTCATGAACTGGGGATCACAGTCGTGCGGTGTTGTTGCCTCGCGATAATCCTCCAGGTCGTGGATAGAAACAATCTGCAAAACGTTGCATGTATCCTCAACAGATAACAGCGCCAAAGGCGATGCAGCAACCAACACCACAGAAGGCAATGATGAATCTTCAGGAATACTTGTTTCAGCTGATACAATTCAATGGAAACCTCTGGAAAACACTTACCTGGTAGGCGTGCAAACCAAAACATACTTAGAGAAGCGCCTGACCCAAAAGGATACATGAGAAGGAATGTAATTAGAGATAGTCCTTTGAGTGCATGGTGATTATTTTTTGATTCATTCATCTTGACTCACATAAAGAGCTGTACAATTGCAGAAGCACGAAGGAACAATGATGAAGATTATACTCTTTCCGATGAGGAGCTAGAGGCATTTATTGCCATATTTTACACTCGCGGAATATCAGGCACTAGCCATCACTCTATTGCCAGTATTTGGTCAAATGACTGGGGAATACCATTTTGTAAAATGACGATGTCTAGGAACCGTTTTGTACAAATTTTGCATTACCTAAGATTTGATGACAAAAAGCTAAATGCGACCAAAAACAACAGTACACTGCAGTAAAAGTATTAAATGCAAGTGCAGTATAAAAAATAGTGTAACAAATACAGGGTACTTAGTCTATCCATTTTTTTGCGCAAAAAAAGTTATATCAAGCCACGTCACTAACTTCAAAGTGTACCCATCTCTGACGCGGTCCTAACTGTTGTATTAAAAAACCTGACTAGTGTGTATACTTACCAGTGAGCAGGAACCAGCAAGACCTGTGTCTGAGATGGACTGAAGGCGACGGGGCTCTATGTGTGCAGGGCCCAGAGGGGGGCGGGAACTCCATCTCTTGCAAAGCAAGAGGCAACTTAATTAGAAACAAATGAGTCCTGCACACAGAGAACAAGTCTGTAAGAACATGTTCACACCGCCAACATATTTGGAGACAAAAAGCTAAATGCGACCAAAAACAACAGTACACTGCAGTAAAAGTATTAAATGCAAGTGCAGTATAAAAAATAGTGTAACAAATACAGGGTACTTAGTCTATCCGTTTTTTTGCGCAAAAAAAGTTATATCAAGCCACGTCACTAACTTCAAAGTGTACCCATCTCTGACGCGGTCCTAACTGTTGTATTAAAAAACCTGACTAGTGTGTATACTTACCAGTGAGCAGGAACCAGCAAGACCTGTGTCTGAGATGGACTGAAGGCGACGGGGCTCTATGTGTGCAGGGCCCAGAGGGGGGGCGGGAACTCCATCTCTTGCAAAGCAAGAGGCAACTTAATTAGAAACAAATGAGTCCTGCACACAGAGAACAAGTCTGTAAGAACATGTTCACACCGCCAACATATTTGGAGACAAAAAGCTAAATGCGACCAAAAACAACAGTACACTGCAGTAAAAGTATTAAATTCAAGTGCAGTATAAAAAATAGTGTAACAAATACAGGGTACTTAGTCTATCCGTTTTTTTGCGCAAAAAAAGTTATATCAAGCCACGTCACTAACTTCAAAGTGTACCCATCTCTGACGCGGTCCTAAGTGTTGTATTAAAAAACCTGACTAGTGTGTATACTTACCAGTGAGCAGGAACCAGCAAGACCTGTGTCTGAGATGGACTGAAGGCGACGGGGCTCTATGTGTGCAGGGCCCAGAGGGGGGGCGGGAACTCCATCTCTTGCAAAGCAAGAGGCAACTTAATTAGAAACAAATGAGTCCTGCAAACAAAGAACAAGTCTGTAAGAACATGTTCACACCGCCAACATATTTGGAGACAAAAAGCTAAATGCGACCAAAAACAACAGTACACTGCAGTAAAAGTATTAAATGCAAGTGCAGTATAAAAAATAGTGTAACAAATACAGGGTACTTAGTCTATCCGTTTTTTTGCGCAAAAAAAGTTATATCAAGCCACGTCACTAACTTCAAAGTGTACCCATCTCTGATGCGGTCCTAACTGTTGTATTAAAAAACCTGACTAGTGTGTATACTTACCAGTGAGCAGGAACCAGCAAGACCTGTGTCTGAGATGGACTGAAGGCGACGGGGCTCTATGTGTGCAGGGCCCAGAGGGGGGGCGGGAACTCCATCTCTTGCAAAGCAAGAGGCAACTTAATTAGAAACAAATGAGTCCTGCACACAGAGAACAAGTATGTTGGCGGTGTGAACATGTTCTTACAGACTAAGATTTGATGAGAAGTCCAATCGATAGCAGCGACTCAAAACCGACAAGTTTGCTCTCTTTTCTAAAGTATGGGATATATTCATTGATAATTGCATTGCTTCTTACAAATCTGGCCCGTACATTACTGTTGATGAACAATTTTTCCTCAGCAAAACTAAGTGTCATTTCACTCAGTATATTCCTTCCAAGCCGGACAAATACGGCCATTTATATTGGCTAGCTGTTGACAAGGATAGAAAATATCTTGCAAATGGCTTCCCTTACCTTGGAAAAGATGATTCACGCCGTGCTGATGACCGTTTGGCCTACCATGTAGTCATGAAAATAATGCAGCCGTTTTTGAAAAAAGGAAGAAATGTTACCACAGATAACTATTTTATGTCAGTCAAACATGCTAAACAACTAAAAAGCCAGGGAACGACCATGGTGGAAACAATAAATAAGAAAAGATGAGAAGTGCCTAAAGAGATCAAATTAATGAAGGAAAACTTGTACAACACTAAACTTTTTATAAACGAAGATGATTTTACGCTTACCGTGTATCAAGGTAAACCAATCAAGAATGTTATAATTTTGAGTTCCATCTATTCCGATGTCGGCGTTGCTTCAGGATCTGCGAAAAAAATCTCCTGAAACTGTAAAGTTTTATAATGAAATTAAATACTGAGTAGATGTCGTAGATCAAATGGCACGCAAATACACCATAAGAACATGTTCTCGGAGATGGCCTATTCACTCATTTGAAAGTACCTTCGACTTAGCAGGTATAAATGCTTGGATAGTGTACAAGGAGATGACCTCTGAAAATATTTCACGCATGGCGTTTTTTGCAAAAGCTCATTAAAAAGTTGGGTGGTCCTTATGTTAGATCTAGGCGAAAGCATGGCATGTCCGAAGTCGCAAATTTTTCTGATGGGATGCTGCAAACAAAATTTTGCCAGATAAAACCAAAATGCAAGAAGAATAGATCAGTTAGAAGTTGTATGACTTGCCGTAAATCCTTGTGTGGTCAATGTACTGCCGTAAATGAACGACAATGCCTGAACTGTGAAACAACTTGGACAAATGTTTAGTATGTCAATTCTTACGTACCGTATATTCTCGTGTATAAGCCGACCCGTGTATAAGCCGACCCCCCTACTTTTGCCCCAAAAATCTGGAAAAACCTATTGACTCGTGTATAAGCCGAGGGTGGACCCCAGCACAGTTATACAGCCCCCAGCAGTGTGGTATACAGGCCCCCCAGTGGTAGTATACAGCAGCCCCAGTGGTAGTATACAGATTCCCCAGCAGCCCCAGTGGTAGTATACAGATTCCCCAGCAGCCCCAGTGGTAGTATACAGGAGCCCCAGCAGCCCCAGTGGTAGTATACAGATTCCCCAGCAGCCCCAGTGGTAGTATACAGGAGCCCCAGCAGCCCCAGTGGTAGTATACAGCAGCCCCAGTGGTAGTATACAGGAGCCCCAGTGGTAGTATACAGGAGCCCCAGCAGCCCCAGTGGTAGTATACAGGAGCCCCAGCAGCCCCAGTGGTAGTATACAGGAGCCCCAGCAGCCCCAGTGGTAGTATACAGCAGCCCCAGTGGTAGTATACAGGAGCCCCAGCAGCCCCAGTGGTAGTATACAGGAGCCCCAGCAGCCCCAGTGGTAGTATACAGCAGCCCCAGTGGTATACAGCAGGCCCCAGGGGTACATATAGCAGCCCCCAGGGGGTACCCAGCAGCCCCCTGGGGGTACCAACAGCCCCCTGGGGGTACCAACAGCCCCCAGGGGGTACCCAGCAGCCCCCTGGGGGTACCCAGCAGCCCCCTGGGGGTACCAGCAGCCCCCTGGGTGTACCAACAGCCCCCAGGGGGTACCAACAGCCCCCAGGGGGTACCCAGCAGCCCCCTGGGGGTACCCAGCAGCCCCCTGGGGGGACCAACAGCCCCCAGGGGGGACCAACAGCCCCCAGGGGGGACCAACAGCCCCCAGGGGGGACCAACAGCCCCCAGGGGGTACCAACAGCCCCCTGGGGGTACCAACAGCCCCCAGGGGGGGACCAACAGCCCCCAGGGGGTACCCAGCAGCCCCCTGGGGGTACACAGCCCCAGGGGTACCAACAGCCCCAGGGGGTACCAACAGCCCCCAGGGGGTACCAACAGCCCCCAGGGGGTACCACAGCCCCCTAGGGGGTACCAACAGCCCCCAGGGGGTACCAACAGCCCCCTGGGGGTACCAGCAGCCCCCAGGGGGTACCCAGCAGCCCCTGGGGGTACCAACAGCCCCCAAAAGCTGGCACTGTCCCCCCTGGTAAGGCCTCCCCCCGCTACTTATACATTACCCTCCCGGTGTTCTGATCGGCGCCGCTCCTCGGTGCTGCGTCGCCGTCTTCATCCTCCCGTGCTGGCTGCATCCAGGATCTCCGGCGGTCGCGCGATGACGTCATATCGCTGCGACCGCCGGAGAACCCGGATGGATGCAGCGAGCGCGGACGGGAGGATGAAGACGGCGACGCAGCACCGAGGAGCGGCGCCGATCAGAACACCGGGAGGGTAATGTATAAGCAGCGGGGGGGGGGCCTTACAAGGGGGGACAGTGCCAGCTTTTGGGGGGCCATATGCACTGCTTCCCCCTGCGCTGATTGACAGGGGGAAGCAGTGCATATATAATGAGCGGCCCCACGTGACGGGGCCGCTCATACAGCAGCCCCCCCCCGCCTCCTCCAGCCTCCACAGCCCCCACCACACAGCCCCCACCACACGGGTCTACCGTATAGACCCGTGTATAAGCCGAGGGGGGGACTTTTCAGCCCAAATTTTGGGCTGAAAAACTCGGCTTATACACGAGTATATACGGTACTTTTTAGTAAGAAATTTACTGTCTCTTATGAATTTACATGTTTGTACTTACCGCATTTTATGTCAACTCACCTTCAAAAGTTTGTTATTGTTTTTATGTGTGTACTTTCGAAACTTACAAAATAAGTTTTTTTCAAGCAAATACAATTGCATTTATCACGATAATTGCTTTTGTCAGCCAAGTTGCAATTCAAAAGTCAATTCAAAGCAAAAACTAACAATGTATTCCATCTTCTCTTATGTGTAGTTTAATTTTCAACATGTTGTGTATGCATTTGATCTTACAAAATTAATAATAAATGATTGTAAAACGTCTATTATTATTGTTTTACTTAGTTTACTTTTGTTATTTCCTGTAGAAAAATATGAAAATCACAAAAAAAAATTCCAAAGCACTACTAATGGATCTCACAATAAAAACACATTAGAAAAAATATAATTATTATTAAAAACCACAAATTAAACTCTAAAAATAAACGAAAACAAACCAGGAGTCAAAATTACTCCATTCGGTAGTTCTAGGTGGGGGTGACCAGTCCAATAGTCCTAGTGTTAAAACCCCACGTAGACTTTATCCCCTCATGAGGTAAAAAACCACCCAACATGGAGTATAAGAAAAAACATAATCTATTCGCTCAACGCAGGACATAGCAGGCTCTCACAATGGGTCAGACATTACTAACCTTCCCAAAGACACAACCAAAAGAAAAGAAATTAGTTTTTTACTGCTACTGACACACACAACATTTCCATGGAAGAAACTAATGCAGATGAAACTAAATCTCCTCAACTAATTCTGGCTAGACAGAGGCCCAGGAGTTAACGTATGACTTTAGATGGGACAGTGACTTACTTGTGGAAAGAGGTTTTCTTCTAGACCTTTTTGCTAATTTTAGTGGTAAGATCAAGCTACAATTCAATGAGATCAAGTCATCTTTCACATCTTTGACTACCAGAATTGATAAGATGGAAGGACAGGTTAAAACTTTAACAAAGCAAAGTCATTCCTTGCAGAGAGAACTCTCTAAAATCAAGAGCAACTTAAAAGCTTTAACTGAAAAAGTTACTCAGAAAGTAGACCTAGACAGACAAAACAACCTCAAGCTAAAAGGTATTCCAGAGAAGGTTGGGAGACAAGAAATGTATCCATATATCTCCTCATTATTGAAAAAAGGGATCCCCTATTTGTCTGAGATAGAATGCTCTCTTAGGAAAGCTTACAGAATCCCAAAGCCTAAAACAATCCAGGAGGATATCCCAAGGGACATACAGATTCCCTTCAACTTTCAGGTCCAAAGATCTTTTATTGAGATACTTGAGAGATAATGTTAACCTTCCTGAACCTTCTAACAATATTAGTCTTCACAGACATCTCTAGAGATGCACTTGCAAAGAGAAGATCTTTGAAACCTCTCAAAATTCTGCAGGAAAATGGCATTGCGTATCATTGGTATGCTCAGTCTAATTTGAATTTCAATTATAAGCAAAATACCCACCAGATGGTAGAGCTCGAAGAGGGACCGAAAATGTTGAGAGAGCTGAATATCGAAAAATTAGGGATAACATGAATCCTAGAGAAGCTTAAGAAAAACTTAGAGACTATTGGATTGCTTTGGCAGGAGACCTCAATTAATGCCTGTTGGAACTTTTGAGATCTGTTGATACTTCAACAGTTCCATTTAGTTTTTTTTTTACTTTTTATTTACCCAATTTTAAGCTGTTTAGTTATTTACTTATTTAGTAATGTTTTTAATTCAGTTTTTGGTATGGTAGCTTCAATTTGACGTTCTTTGGAGGAAATTTGGTCATACATGCAGAAACATTAAAGTGTTAAAGATAGAACAACAATACAAGCCTCTAGATTTTATCATGTCTATTAACAAATTAACCTATAATGTAAACGGCTTAAACTCTCCACAGAAAAGATACTTGCTGTGGAGGGATTTAAGTAAATTAAACATTGAAATTGTGGGAATTCAGGAGACAAAATTTTAAAGGAAGAATACTCCAAAATTTGAGAACAAAAATTATTCTAAAGGTACCGTCACATGCAGCAATATTGCTAAGCAATTTCACTGGCAATTTGGTGGTTGCAGTGAAATCATGGACACATTGTTCTATTTGGTTGCCGTGTACAAATGGAACAATGTGTCCTTGATTTCACTGCAACCAGCAAATTGCCAGTGTAATTGCTTAGCAATATTGCCACGTGTGACAGTGCCTTAAAGTATTTTTGAGACAATCAGACAGATGGTGCTTGAATGATCCTCGCTGCTATCGTGATGAATGAAAATACCACACAATTTCTTAAGGATGCTGCTACCTTATTCCCTACACATTTCAGTGCTGTCCCAGCACCTTCCTCAGGGAACATATCACATTAAACAACTTATATACAGTTAGAGCGATGTTAATAGGGGAAAGAGATAGCCCACAAGGGGGAAAAGACATGTTAAGGCCTAACATCACTCCAACTGTATATAAAGTCGGCACTTTGTTTAATCTGATATGTACCCTGAGGAAGGTGCTGGGACTGCACTGAAACGTGAGGGGAATAAAGTAGCAGCATCCTTAAGAAGTTGTGTGGTCCTTTTATTCATCACGACAGCAGTGCGGATCATTTAAGCACCATCTGTCTGATTGTCTCTGATACACCGCCATTTTTGATGTGGTGGTGCGGATCCAGCAGCAGCTGTCCATGCCAGCATACTGGTTGTGGTTCTACACAACCTGACCAGGTGAGCGTGTATACCTTCAGGCAGACGATCTCACGAAAACGATAAGACCCATTTGCACCTCTTTTGTCTCCTTTGTTCCTAGATATCTAAAGTATTTTTGGCCTCTAACTTGAGGAAAAAAGCAAGTGTAGCCCTTGTAATTAAAAACTCATTACAATTTGAAGAAGAAAATTTTATCTTAGACCCAGAAGGCAGGTACATAATTCTTGTATGCAGACTAGAAGGTAAATTGTACACACTTGTAAATTTATATGCCTCAAATAAAGGACATATAAAGTTTTAAACGAATCTAGTAGACTTAATACGAGATCACCAAAAGGGCTCTTTTTTAATCTTTGGTGATTTTAACATTGTACCCAACGTCCTTATGGATTCTATTAATAAACTTAGACAGTGAAATGCCACACTTACGCCATGGTTAGACAGAGAAGGTCTCCTAAATGTCTTTCGTTGTCTATGCTCGACATCGAGAGAATATACACATTATTAAAATGTGCACTTCTCCCTAGCCAGGATTGCTGACATTCATTCCTTGCAAAAAATTAAAAAAATTGATATTCTACTAAAAACATGTTTAGACAACTCTCCAGTCTTTTCTAAACTAACTACTAATCATAACTCTAATTCTTATATTTTATGGAGGGTCAATTCCTTCCTCTTCCAAAACCCAACTATAAAAAGGAGCTGGCAGATATAATTTGTTCCTATTTTAAAACAAACTATACCGGAGAAGTTTCTATTGAAACTCTCTGGACTGCTCATAAGTAGGGATGAGCGAGTACTGAAATATTTGGACTCGCTAGACTCATAACGAGGAGGTCCGGATACTAGGTACTCATAACGAGTCTAGCGAGTCCAATGTAAGTCAATGGGGAAGCGAGTATTGCGATTAATTCCTCTGATGCTGGACCCTATAAAGAGGTCTGGCAGCAGAGGAAAAACCTTCAATTCCCCACTTCATTGTTTAAAAGCCAGCGGTAAAAAGCCGCCGGCTTTTAAACAATGCTGAAGTCCCCTACTGGCTTCCCTGTCGCCTGAAAGCTGGATCCTCCACTCCCCCCACCACCTCTCTACCCTACCCTAACTTAGGATCAGGTGGGGAGGCTGCTGGGGGAGCGGAGGATCCTGCTGTCAGACAGCGGGGAGCGCAGAACCGACCGCGGCAAGCAGGGAGCTGTCCACGGTCGTGAACTGGATTCAAACCGGATTCTCCTGGATTGCATCGGTCCGGTGCAATCCGGTACCATAGAGTCCCATGTTATGGGGCGCCGGGTTGTACCAGACCGGTGCAATCCGAGAGAATCCGGTTTGATCCGGTTTTCTCTTTTGGACGCCTTCCCACCGGGATTTTCAAATGAACAGCTGACTCAGTGCTTGCCTGCATGAAGTCACATGAACTTTCCCACCCACGTTCGTGTGCACAGCTCTGCTACATCTCTGGTGGAGGTTCTCTACCAGAGATGTAGCAGAGCTAAAGAAGAACCCTGGATTTGACTCCGTCGGACGGAAGAGGATTTTGTAAAAATAAAGATGGAGTCCCAAAGTGTGTTTTTGTTTAGTTTTTTTCAAATAAAAATATTTTTTCTTGGTGTTGTATTTTTATTTAAACAATTTAATAGAAATTCATGGGGGGGCATGTCTAATATTGGTGTAACCCCATGAATTTCAGGCATTTTTTTTGTATTATTTCATGAAATTCATGAAATAATAAAAAAAGGGGCTCCTCTATATTGTTGTGTCCGGCCAGGTACAAATAGGCACCTGGGGGTTGGTGGCAGCCAATAGAAATTCATGGGGGGGCATGTCTAATATTGGTGTAACCCCATGAATTTCAGGCATTTTTTTTGTATTATTTCATGAAATTCATGAAATAATAAAAAAAGGGGCTCCTCTATATTGTTGTGTCCGGCCAGGTACAAATAGGCACCTGGGGGTTGGTGGCAGCCCCTCACTGCCTGCTGTATCTGGCTGGATACAAAAATACGGCGAAGCCCACGTCAAATCTTTTTCTGACAAATCCAAAAACAAAATGAATGAAAGGGACTACATCTTTATTAACCCCTCGACCATGGTCGAGGGGTTAATAAAGATGCAGTCCCTTTTTATAGGATTGTTTAATGGATTTTTCAGAAAAATTTTGACGTGGGCTTCTCTGTCTTTTAGTGTGCCAGCCAGATTCAGACAGCAACGGGCTGCCCCCAATCCCCAGCTGACTATTTGGACCTGCCTAGACACAGAAATATAGGGAAGCCTTTATTTTTTATTATTTCATGAATTTGCCCGCAGCGGCCCAGAAAATGACGCGTTCATTGAAGCACCATGTTCTGGTGCTAAACCTAACTATTCCAGGGCCCTGGTGCGGTGTCTCACTGGGTAATAAAGGGGTTAGGGCCAGCTTTTTGCTATCAGCTGGCCCTAAGCCTGAAATTCATGGGGTCACGCCAATATTTGACATGCCCCCCATGAATTTCTAGTAAATTGTTTAAATAAAAACACAACACCAAGAAAAATTATTTTAATTTGAAAAAAAAAACAAAAACACACTTAGGGATTCCATCTTTATTTTAAAAAAATCCTCTTCTGTCTGACGTAGTCCAATCCAGGGTTCTAGTTTAGCTCTGCTACATCTCTGGTAGAGAACCTCCACCAGAGATGTAGCAGAGCTGTGCACCCGGACGTGGGAAAGTTCATGTGAGTTCATGCAGGCTATCATGAACTCATATGAACCTGACAGCACTGCTACTTCAAATGAACAGCTGACCTGAGTCAGCTGTTCATTTGAAAATCCCAGCGGGAAGTCGTCCAAAAGAGAAAACCGGATTAAACTGGATTCTCCTGGATTGTACTGGTCCGGTGCAATCCGGCGCCCCATAACATGTGACTCTATGGTGCCAGATTGGTCTGGTCCGGGGAAATCCGGGAGAATCCGGTTTGAACTCATTTCATGACCGCGGACAGCTCCCTGCTTGCCGCGGTCGGTTCTGCGCTCCTCGCTGCCTGACACCTGGATCCTCTGCTCCCCCCGCAGCCTCCGCACCTAATCCTAAGTTAGGATAGGGTGGGGAGGCGGTGGGGGGAGCAGAGGATCCTGCTGTCAGGTGACGGGGAAGCCAGTAGGGGGCTTCAGCATTGTTTAAAAGCCGGCGGCTTTTTAGCGCTGGCTTTTAAACAATGAAGAAGCGCAGTTTTTTTCTCTGCTGCCAGACCTCTTTATAGGGTCCAGCAGCAGAGGAATTGCATTTCCCATTGATTTACATTGGACTCGCTACTCTGCGAGTAATCGCAAGGATACTCGCAGAGTAACGAGTATCCCGAGTACCCTACTATTCAGCGAGTACCGAATAGTAGCGAGTAGACTCGCTCATCCCTGCTCATAAGGCAGTTTTATGAGGTGAATTTATTGAGTAAAATTCTAGACTTAGAAAAATAAGGAACACAAAATCTGATGACATTCAAAAAAAGATCCGCCTGTTGGAGGATGCACAGACATCCTCTCTCTTGAAAGACATCCATCGAAAATTCTTGAAATTGAGACTAGAACTCAAATCTGGAAGAGTATGATAAGATGATCCAGATGTTTAAAATTAATTACTTTAACTGTCAAGATATGCCAACCAAATTTTTTGTAAAGCGTATCCAAAAGCAAAGAGTTAAGAAAAGAATTGTACAACTCAGAAGCGATAGAGGAGTATTAATTAGAAATCCAAAAGACATATCAATTTAAACTGAAAATTTTTATGAGTGCCTCTATAACATAAAGAATGACTCCTCTATTATGCAACCTGATAATGTATCTATAAATGCTTTCTTGGATTCTGTACAACTCCCTCGATTGGAAAAGGAGGAAGTTGAAGCTATTAATCTCCCATTTACCAATCTGGAAATAGTCTGTTCTATTAACTCTCTTAAGAATGGGAAATCTCCAAGGCCAGACAGTCTATTGAATGAGTACTTCAAAGCGTTTTGCTCAGAACTGACACCCTTTCTCGCCAAACTCAGTCATTAACTCTGCCTCCATAACATCATTGCTTCCTGCTGAAATGAAGGAGGCAATTATAACTGTTATACCAAAAGACAAGGGAGAGTCACTAAACACAGCCCAATTTAGATCCATTTCCCTTATTAACACTGATACCAAAATAATAGCAAAAGTCATAGTAAATAGAATTTCTAATTATATCCCCAAACTCATTCACTTGGAACAAACTGGCTTCATTAAAAAGAGAGGAGCAACAGACGTAACAAGAAGAGTTTTGAACATCCTAGCACAGGTGGAGATGTCGGGGACCCCGGTGCTAGCCATAACAATGAATGCTGAAAAAGCATTTAATAGGGTACACTGGGGTCTCCTGTTCTCCACTCATCAGTGTTTTGGTCTGTCTGGCTGTTCCCTTAATAGTAATAAAGCCCTATATTCATCTCCAACAGCCAGGGTTTTAAAAAACAATTATGTCTCTCCACCATTCAAGCTCTCCAATGGCACCAGACAAGACTGCCCCCTGTCAACCATCCTTTTCAACCTTTTTCTAGAACCCTACGTAGAAAGAATTAGAGTGGATGATAGCATCCGGGGAATTCCCCTAAATGGAAGGCAACATAAGACCTCTTTGTTTGCCGATGATTTAATGATCACGTTAACAGATCCATTAAATTCCTTGAGAAGACTGATGGCGATCACCTAGTCATTTTCTGATGTATTATAGGCTGAATGCTCATAAAACGCATGTTCTGTCCTATAACATTGATAGGGAACTTCTGAGTCTTCTGAAAGGAGAATTCCAGCTCTCATGGTCATCCTCTGAACTCTCTTATTTAGGTATAGTTTTAACTAATCCCCTAAGAAATATAGTAGATAAGAATATGACAGAGATTACCAAAGCAATTTCTGAAGATTTATCCTTTCTCTCTAAAACGGACAGATCCTGGCTGGGTAGAATTACCTCACATAAAATGATAGTATTCCCAAAACATTTTTTTATTTTTAAATCCCTTCCCCTATTAGTTCAACAAAAACACATCCACAGGTTACAGACGCAATTGACTAGATTCATTTGGTGGGGTAGGTCCTCAAGAATAGCGACAACTACGATAATGAGACATAGAAATAGAGGAGGCCTAGGTGTTCCTAAAATTAAAGCCTATTATTACGCAAGTCTAATTAAAGACAGTAAAACATGGTGGGATCCTCAGAATTGTCTTTAGTGGGTCAATATTTAAAAAGCTCAAATGTGTGGTTTTGATCCTGCTACCTTTATTGCTTCCTATATTATTGATGCAAGAAAATGCCTACCAACATCCGAAACCTTAAAGTCAACCATAAGAGCCTGGCAAAACCTGAAACAAACATCTAAGCTAAGTTTTAAAAGCTCATTTCCTTCTTGGTTGCCATTGGAAGTTTTTGAAGCTACCTGTCCAACGCTTAAACTCCACTCTTGGAGAGAAGCAGGAACTACATTTTTCTCAGACATACTAATTAATAACCACTTACAGCCATTTTTTGTACTGGCAAAAGAGTTCAATCTGCCTCCGAGCGAAGTTATCAACTGGCAGCTACTTAATAATGTACTTTGCAATGAGAGGTTCAACTTTTCCTTACCTAGTAACATTTCTGCACTCTTCCAATACTCTAATAATGAGATAGGTTGGAGTACCAGTAGACTTTATCAATTTTTCAATAATTATGTGATATTTGATAACACCAAATGTTTAGGAGCTAGAGATAGACCATAAAACTGTTTGCAATCATTTTGTTTATATCTTACCATCCATCTATTCCTCCATTCCCTGTACGTCGCTCTTGAAGACCCAATACAACATTTTTACTAAGTGGTATCTCTGTCCTCAAAAGTTACACTTATTTGACCTGAAGAAAAGCATGTTATGTTGGAGAGAATGCGGTTCAGTGGGAACAATTAAACATATTTTTTGGAGTTGTCATTCTTTTAAGCAATTCTGGCTCGATGTGCAAGTCTTAATAAACTTGATATCAAGTACCAATATTATTCTCACAATGGAACTTGCTCTTCTTCTAGTAGGAATTAGCGACTTTCCAAAAACAAATGTTTAATAATACATATACTGATTACAGCCAAGAATCTTATTGCCTCCTTATGGAGAAAAGTGGACTTGCCCGCTATAGAAAACCTATCGGATAGACTCTCATCCCATCATCTATTTGAGTGCATACTTGCCATCAGGAATAATACGCACCACAAATATTCAGGTAAATGGTCTGCTTGGGTGTCCTTGTTTGCCCCTGCAAAATCCTTGGATACTGATTAATACCATGGATGTTAGATATACATTGATATGCTTGATTGTTTTTCCACAGCAATTTCGACTGTACTTTGCCTGTTTTTTTTTTTTTTTTGCATCATATTGTGAAATTATTCTGATTAGAAATTCTCAATAATGAGTTTTAATTATTTGCTCTACCATGCCTGTGTATATAGTTAAAGTTGATATGTTCCTTTACTGATCCTTCCCTTTTTACCTTCCTCCCTTTTTTTTCCTCTCTTGCTTCTTTTTCTTTTGCCCCCTTTATAACTAATTACTGATACTTCATTATATTGTTCATATACCTTTTTGTAAATTGAGTGTAACATTATACTTGATACATGACTGCTTTTTCCTATTTACTCTATTAAATAGATTTAAATCAGAGACAGCGCATAAGGGAGAAAAGTGACTAAGACAGGTGGACAAGAGACAGTGCACAAGGGGGGAAAGAGACAGCCCACAAGGGAAGAGGAAAGGGAGAGCACACAAGGGTAAACAGAGACAGCGTACAAGGAGGCACAGAGACAGTGTACAAGAGGGAAAAGAGACAGCACACACGGGGGAAAGAGACAGCACACACAGGGGAAAGAGACAGCACAAACAAGGGGGGGAAGAGACTTGACAGCGCACAGAAGGGGAAAGAGACTGAGACAACACACATAAGGGGGGCAAAAGATAGTACAAACAAGGGGGCACAAAGGCAGCACACGTGCACAAGGGGGCACAGAGACAGTGCAGCAGAGTGAAAAAGAGACTGAGACAGCAAACAAATGGGAGAAAGAGACAGCACACAAGGGAGGAAAAAGACAGCACCCACAGAGGGAAAGAGATAGCCCACAAGGGAAGGGGAAAGGGAAAGCGCACAAGGGGGCACAGAGACAGCATACAAGGGAGCACAGAGACAGTGTACAAAGGGGAAAAGAGACAGCGCACAAGGGGGAAAATAGACTGAGACAGCACATAAAAGGGGGAAAGAGACAGCACACACAAGGGAAAGAGACTGAAACAGCACACACGGGGGAAAGAGACAGCACACAAGGGAGGAAAGAGACTGTCCACAAGGGAAAGGGAAAATGCACAAGGAGGCACAGAAAAGCATACAAGGTAGCATAGAGACAGCGTACAAGGGGGAAAAGAAATTGAGACAGCACATACAAGGGGAAAGAGACAGCACACATAAAGGGGTAAAGAGACAGTGCACAAGGGGGAAAGAGACAGCCGATAAGCGAATGGGACAGGGAGAGCGTTCAAGGGGCCACAGAGACAGGGTACAAGGAGGAAAAGAGACAGCATACAAGGAGGAAAAGAAACAGCACACAAGGGGAAAAAGAGACTGAAACAGCACACAAGGGGGAAAAAACAGCACACACAAAGGGGAAAAAAGGCAGCACACACAAGGAGCACAGAGGAGCATACAATGGGGCACAGAGACAGCGCACAAGGTGGAAATGAGACATCACACAAGGGGGAAAAGAGACTAAGACAGCACCCACAAGGTGGGAAAGAGACAGTGCACAAGGGGGAAAAGAGACAGCCCACAAGGAAAGGGGAAAGGGAGATCATACAAGGGGCACAGAGACAGCATGCAAGGGGACACAGAGAAAGCGTACAATATGGAAAAGAGTCAGCACACAAGAGGGAAAAGAGACTGAGAGGGAGGAAAGAGACAGCACACACGGGGGAAAGAGAAAGCTAACTCAAGGGGGGAAAGAGACTGGGACAGCACACACAAAGGAGGGAATGAGACAGCACACAAGGGGGGAAAGAGACAGCTCACAAGGGGGAAAAGATATAGCCCACAAGGGATGGGGAAAGGGAGAGCACACAAGGGAGCACAGAGACAGTGTACAAAGGGAAAGTGCACAAGGGGACACAGACAGCGTACAAGGGGGAAAAGAGACTGAGACAGCACACACAAGGTGGAAAAGAGCCAGCGCAAAAAGTGGAAAAGAGACAGCACACAAGGGGGATAGAGACAGCCTAAAATGGAAGAGGAAAGGAAGAGTGCACAAGGGGTACAGAGACAGCGTACAAGGGAGCACAAAGACAGCGTACATGGGGGAAAAGAGACTGAGACAGCACACACAAGATGGAAAAGAGCCAGCAGAAAAGGCGGGAAAGAGACAGCGCACAAGGGGAGAAAGAGACAGCCTACAAATGAAGAGGTAAGGAAGAGTGCACAAGGGGAAACAAAGACAGCATACATGGGGGAAAAGAGACTGAGACAACACACACAAAGTGGAAAAGAGCCAGGACAAAAGGTGGGAAAGGGACAGCGCACAAGGGGGGAAAGAGACAACCTACAAAGTAAGATTAAAGGAAGAGTGCACAAGGGGGAAAAGAAAGCAGCACAAGAAAACGGTCTGTAGGAGTGCTAAAGGAGGACCAGGAATCTCAATAGGATATATGACTTAACTTTATTCTTCCTCCGTATTCCACAACACGTTTCCACGGTAATCCATCTTGGATGAATTATTAACAAAGTTTATATAGGAACATAGTGGCCATGATTAGATCAACCCTCAAACCTTCCCCACCCTTATGTATTTTTTTTTTATTACAAGGGGGAAAAGAGACAGAGCACAAGGGGGGAAAGAGACTGAGACAGCACACACAAGGGTGGACAGAGACAGCACACACAAGGGGTGAAAAGAGACAGCACACACAAGGGGGAAAGAGACTGAGACAGTGCACAGAAGGGGGAAAGAGACTGAGACAGCACACACAAAAGGAAGAGACAGCACACACAAGAGGGAAAGAGACTGAGACAGCACACAGAAGGGGGAAAGAGACTGACACAGCACAGACAAGGGGAGAAAGAGACTGAGACAGCACAAAAGGGGGAAAGAGACTGCCCACAATGGGTGAAAGGTGCACACAAGGGGCACAGAGATAGTGTACAAGGGGGAACTGAGACAGCGTACAATAGGGAAAAGAGACAGCACACAAGGGGGAAAAGAGACTGAGACAGCACACATAAGGGGGAAAGAGTAAGTACACACAAGGGGAAAGAGACATTACACACAAGGGGATAAAGAGACAGCACACACAAGAAGGGAAAGAGACTGAAACAGCACACACAAGGGAGAAAGAGACTGAGACAGTGCACAGAAGGGGGAAAGAGACTGAGACATCACACAAGGGTGGAAATATACTGAGACAGCACACACAAGGGGTGAAAGAGGCAGACCACAAGGGGGAAAGAGACAGCCCACAAGGGGGGAAAGGAGTGCACAAGGGGCACAGAGACAGTGTACATGGGGCACAGAGAGAGCATACAAGGGGAAAAGACACAGCGCTCAAAAGGGAAAAGACAGCACACAAGGGCCTCCATTTTGAAGCCACCGCCATGCTGATATGATAGCATCGGCCCCACATCTGGTATAATATAATACGGTAGTCATTCTCAGACATGGGTTGCAGCATCATCTTATCATTACACAGTTTCTTTATAGATTATCACTTCTTTATTTAATTCCAGGGAATAACCAACATGTAGACATGTTTTCTCTGTTTTGTGTAGTATTAACCCCCTGTAGAGTTGATTGAGTCATATTTGGTTGTAGATTTCCTTTGTGGCTCATACTATCTTTTGATCATGCCATATTGAGTATTTGGTGCTAATATGTTATGTTAGTCATTAGGTGGATATTTCCAGTAACTGCATTGGTCAGGGCAGGGGTGTTGTTATGAGACACATACTGGTGTCAACAAAAAAATTGTAGTAGCTGTAGAGCTAGAACCAAAGGATAATAATAATAATAATAATAATAACAATAATCTTTATTTATATAGCGCCAACATATTCTGCAGAGCTTTACAATTCAGAGGTTCATATACAAACAGTCATACATAACAGTTATCAAACAATACAATAGTTAAAGCAAAATAAGGATGGCCCTCCTCATAAGATCTTATAATCTAACAATAAGGTGGGGATGACACAAAGTACAGGGGCGTATTTACAATGATGGTCCAGTCAACTTGAGAAAATGAGAATAGAGCTGTATGAGTGATTATCAGCCATTATTTGTAATGCTTTTGGGTCTGGTGGAGTGAATAGGCTATATCTTAATGACTTTGAGTAGGGAGCATGTGTTTTTAGGGAGCTCCTGACACTATGTAAATTGTGGGTGGAACTAATTTCTTGGGGTAGAGCATTTCACAGAATTGGTGTAGCTCGGGGGAAGGCTTGGAGTCGGGAGTGGGAGGTTCGGATTAATGCAGAAGTTTGTCTAATGTCGCTTCCAGAGCGTAGAAAACTGGTGCCGGCATGAAATTGTAGCAAACCTTAGTTTCCACAAGCCTAAATAGCAACATTACAAGGGCTTGTGGTTGGGTGGCTAGCTGGCTGGGTATTTTTGTTTGAGTTTAAAGCCCTGTGGAGAGACAGTTGAACATTGGGCTGGGGCAAAAAAAAAAATTGGATAACGTTGCTGATGGTGCTTGCCATCTCACCAAGAACTTTGCCAGAATCAGGGAGGACACCAAGACCACATTAGTAAAGTCATCTGAGCAGGTGACTAAGCACGCTGACAAGAGGCACTTGGACCAAACCTTGCTATGCATACAAAATTCATTCCACATATCACTCTTCAAGCCTGTCACCCTGTGTTGTTTCTTCATGGATCCTGGTGCTTTGCCTTTGCCTATTTGCTCAAAGGACATAAACATCCTGGTCATGAAAAAGGTTAGAGGCAAGGCCATTTTTATTATAGATAGGAATGGTTTTGGTCCTCAGAAGAAGTTATAGAAGCCTGAGGAGAATACTAGGCCTGGAAAACAGGGGGCATTAGGGAGGGGGAACTGTAATTTAATCACCGACATACCTGCTACAAAGATGCTGACACACCTCCCCGGCAATCCTGCAGCTTCCTTTCTCTTTTCTGCCACCTCTGCCTGCTTCTATGTCCTGTGCATGCCACGCAGGTCTCCTGGAGCATGCTAAGAGTTTGAGTGCATGGACTCCCCAACTCTTTAAAGTAGAACGAAGGAAAAGAAGCGCATATAGAGTAATGCCTTCGGGTTTGATGGTCACACGGACTCCCACAATACAAACTCACCTGTTCTGGTTGCGAATGGTCACAACTCCCTTGGACAAGCATGTATGGTCGCAGCAGGCTCCCGGCGAAAAGTAAGGATCCACTTGGAGAAATTAGAATCGGATGGATAGAAGCCGCGCTGACCACAATAAGAGTAACAGAGTAACACACACACTCTGTTTATTTAGCCTACGCGTTTCGTGGCAAACAGGCCACTTCATCAGGGCATCAAGATTCAACAGCACATCCAGTTATATATACACACAGGAACAATAAAAAAAAAATCACAAAAAAATGACGCCCCACCCCCCCTCTGACATCACTATAAGTCAAACATGTATAAAAATGCCCATTACATTGATTACAATACATTAAAAATACATTAAAACACAATAATCAGTATTTAAAATCACATATGTTCTTCAATAAATAATTAAAACATTATTGGGATTAAGATAAACCAGGATTAGAACTAAACCTGGCAGGGGCATAAAACTTTCCTCCAGAGATTAAACCTCCGTCTTATACCACTGAACCATCCAGTCATCTTTGGTGAGAGCAACTGTTTAGCCAGGATCTACCAACTCAACCCATCCAAACAAAACAATGAAATATCCTCATTTACTTAGTACACAAAACCTTCTTTTTTATATAAAAAGTAAACATATAATTATAAAAAGTTTTAAAACCGGATTCTCCAGTATTGTACCGGTCCGGTGCAATCCGGCGCCCCATAACAAGGGACTCTATGGTGCCCGATTGCTCCGGACCGGGGCAATCCGGGAGAATCCGATTTGAACTCTGGGTCACATGACCGGAGTTCCCGCGATAACATGACATCACCACAGGTCCTATCAGCAAGAGGACCTTGCCGGAAAGGTTAAAATAGAAATTTTTATATTTTGGATACTTTCTTTTACTTAAAGAAAGTGTCCAAAACATAAAAATGTCTATTTTAACCTTTGCGGCAAGGTCCTCTTGCTGATAGGACCTGTGGTGACGTCATGTTATCGCGGAAACTCCGGTGATGTGACCGGAGTTCCCGCGATAACTGACGTTACCACAGGTCCTAGCAGCAACAGGACCTTGCCGGAGCCATCGGTGGACTGCGGACAGGTGAGCATACATTTTTTTTTTTTTTTAACACTTTATTTAACTTAATACATGTTTATTATGGCTGAAAATGTGGCAGATGCAGTTTTTTGACCCCATCTGATGCATTTTCGAACCAAAATCGAACATGTTCTAGATCCGCCGAATTTGAACACAATTGTTCTAATTCGGCGAATGACTCGAGCACCACCAAAAACAACTCGAATTTGAGATTGGCGAACAATTCGAGTCGAACATTGCTCATCTCTACTCCTAGGGTCAGCTGCTGCTGTCCCTGGTACTGTCATGGAGTGGCACCTGGTGGTTACCTTCAAACACAAGTCTAATCACACCATTAGTGGCTCTTGTGAATATGAGGTAGCTACATAGGTATGCCTTTGTAAGGGAAGCCCATCTTCTTGGTGCAATGGGTCCACACCAGCGTGACATAAACCAGTCCTATATGCCTCTAACCCAAAACTATCCCTGCTCCACCAGTTATCCCTACACTGTATTCAGGCAACATAGTTTTACTGGAATTATACAGTATTAATCCCGGAAAAAGACTTTTTTTTAGATTGCAGTTGCAGTAACTAGTAGCATAACTAGAAGGACTGTTAGGTAATAAACCCTATTATTGTGCCTAATCTAAACTCTTTCCCCTGAACTGCAGTATGACGAGCATCATGGCCCTGAGTCTTATATAAGACCTGATGACTCAATGCAGCTGGCCAATCACAGTAATGCCAGAAGCCAACATGGCTATTGCATAACTGTGTATGACAGGCTGAATGACAGGCATTCTCTGCATGTAGATTGTCTGTGTAAAAGCCACAAAACATGTGGAGTATGGACTTGAGCATGACGCTCGAGCACCCACGATAATCGACTGAGTAATGAGCGTGCCTGAGCACGAATATCGAGCAGTAGCGAGTATGCTCACTCACTACTTATTGAAAATATATAAATAAATAGATGTAAGATAAAATATTGGATAGATTATTTTTAACCAATTTTTTACCATTTGTTCATAATGCTGAGAGTCTGGAGAGGGATAGCACGGAGGCTCAGTGGTTAGCACTGCAGCCTTACAGCGCTGTGGTCCTGGATTCAAATCCCACCAAGGACAACATCTGCAAGGAGTTTTTTATGTTCTCCTTGTGTTTGCATGGGTTTCCTCCAGTGTTCTCTGGATTCCTTCCACACTCTAAAGACATACTGATAGGATGTTTAGGTTGTGAGACACAATGGGGACAGTGTTGCAAATGTATGTTAAAGTAGTTGTCCAGGCTTTTTAGATAATTTCCATGTGTATCCAGGCTGAAAAATATTGACATTTTGTAATGTACATCCTCTCAACATTTTGCATTGTCACCCAGATATGACCTATTTACGGCTGCAAGAGAATGACCAGGAGGCATGTTTGTGTTGGAGCCTGCATGTAAATGGAGAACTGGATGTTACACCCAGACTTCTCCAAACATACCCCTGTCCCCAGTCTACAGTGTGCCCGGCCACCCCCAGACTGCTACAGGCCTGCCGCAACCCCTAATCTGACCACCCACCACCATTGCATACATTGATCCCCTCCTACACTGACACAAAGTGCCGAATCCACGGCTGTGGAGGAGATTCGGTGCACTGTCAGTGGAGGAGGAGACCGCTCTATGCAATACGGTGTGTGCGCTCACCCTGTGGCTCTATAATATGTTGTGTGTGCTCACCTAGTCCTCTTTGGCCGCTGTCAGTGGTGCCGAGGATTGCAGCTGCCGGCTCTCTGTGCATAGTGGAGCTGATGCTCCTCCTTTCTATACCTCCTGTAGCGCACAGGCGGCGTGGTGGCCAGGCATACTGTAGACTGGGGGAGGGGCGTGTTTAGAGGAGTCTGGGCATAATGTCCAGACTTGACATAATGTCCAGATTTGCATGCAGGCTCCAACACAAACATGTCCCCTGGTCGTTCCCTGGCAGCCGCAAATAGGCGATATCTGGGTTACTATGCAAAATGTTTACAGGATGTAAATTACAAACTCTCAACATTTTGCAGGCTGGATACATACAGAAATTATCCAAAAAGCCCAGACAACCCCTTTGAGCGCTATGGAATTAATAGCGCTATGTAAATGAATAAATATCTAATATATAATTACCCTAAGGCACTTCCGTCATATTCGGCGCTGTTTCCGTCGTCGTGTCCGTGGCTGCCTCACAAAGCCTCACTCGCAGTGCCTTTGCGAGTCCGTGCAGAAGCAGAACACGCTCAAGTAACTCGCAAAGCCTCACTCACAATGGCTTTGCGAGTCTTCACAGAATAGGATCCACTGTGAGTCAAAGCTTCACTTGCAATGTCCGGGACTCCTGACTCGCTAACAGTCTCTCTCTCCCTTATCCCGCGCACAGTCTGCACCCTCTCCTCACCTCCTGGACTCCACGTAGTCATCTATGGCCCCCGCAGCCCCCTGGAAGTGCAGCCTCTCCATGCCTCCTTCAGGTGCCTGCTCAGTGAGAAGGAAGAGGAGGAGGCAGCTCCACGAAGAAGCCGACACAGAAGGGAACACAGGAGGAAGGAACGGAGGGAGAGGGGAAAGCAAGCAGGCTCCTGGGCACAACCTGTCCTCACTGAGGTGAACGAACGAGCTGCAGCCAGGTCACAGAGCAGTGTGTGGCACAACAGCTCCCAGTATGCCACTCCTATCTCTGTGATTAGAGCTCTGCCTCTGCCCTCCAGCCTCCCCTGTCCTCTCCCTGTCCTCTGCCATCCAGCCTCCGCTCCCCTTTCCCTGTCCTCTGCCCTCCAGCCTCCGCTTTCCTCTCCCTGTCCTCTGCCCTCCAGCCTCTGCCCTTCATTCTCCTCTGCCCTCCAGCCTCCGCTCTCCTCTCCCTGTCCTCTGCCCTCCAGCCTCCCCTGTCCTCTGCCCTCCAGCCTCCCCTGTCCTCTGCCCTCCAGCCTCCCCTCTCCCTGTCCTCTGCCATCCAGCCTCCGCTCCCCTTTCCCTGTCCTCTGCCCTCCAGCCTCCGCTTTCCTCTCCCTGTCCTCTGCCCTCCAGCCTCTGCCCTCCACTCTCCTCTGCCCTCCAGCCTCCGCTCTCCTCTCCCTGTCCTCTGCCCTCCAGCCTCCCCTGTCCTCTGCCCTCCAGCCTCCCCTGTCCTTTGCCCTCCAGCCTCCCCTCTCGCTCTCCTCTGCCCTCCAGCCTCCGCTCTCCTCTGCCCTCCAGCCTCCGCTCTCCTCTGCCCTCCAGCCTCCGCTCTCCTCTCCCTGTCCTCTGCCCTCCAGCCTCCACTCTCCTCTCCCTGTCCTCTGCCCTCCAGCCTCCGCTCTCCTCTCCCTGTCCTCTGCCCTCCAGCCTCCGCTCTCCTCTCCCTGTTCTCTGCCCTCCAGCCTCCGCTCTCCTCTCCCTGTCCTCTGCCCTCCAGCCTCCGCTCTCCTTTCCCTGTCCTCTGCCCTCCAGCCTCCGCTCTCCTCTCCCTGTCCTCTGCCCTCCAGCCTCCGCTGTCCTCTCCCGGTCCTCTGCCCTACAGCCTCCGCTGTCCTCTCCCGGTCCTCTGCCCTCCACCCTCCGCTCTTCTCTACCTGTCCTCTGCCCTCCAGCCTCCCCTCTCCTCTCCCTGTCCTCTGCCCTCCAGCCTCCGCTTTCCTCTCCCTCTCCTCTGCTCTCCAGCCTCTGCCCTCCACTCTCCTCTGCCCTCCAGCCTCCGCTCTCCTCTCCTCTGTCCTCTGCCCTCCAGCCTCCGCTCTCCTCTCTCTGTCCTCTGCCCTCCAGCCTCCCCTGTCCTCTGCCCTCCAGCCTCCCCTGTCCTCTGCCCTCCAGCCTCCCCTGTCCTCTGCCCTCCAGCCTCCCCTGTCCTCTGCCCTCCAGCCTCCCCTGTCCTTTGCCCTCCAGCCTCCCCTCTCCTCTCCCTGTCCTCTGCCCTCCAGCCTCCGCTCCCCTTTCCCTGTCCTCTGCTCTCCAGCCCTCCGCTCTCCTCTCCCTGTCCTCTGCCCTCCAGCCTCGCCCTCCACTCTCCTCTGCCCTTCAGCCTCCACTTTCCTCTTTCTGTTCTCTGCCCTCCAGCCTCCGCTCTCCTCTCCCTGTCCTCTGCCCTCCAGCCTCCGCTCTCCTCTCCCTGTTCTCTGCCCTCCAGCCTCCACTCTCCTCTCCCTGTCCTCTGCCCTCCAGCCTCCGCTTTCCTCTCCCCTGTCCTCTGCCCTCCAGCCTCGCCCTCCCGCTCTCCTCTGCCCTCCAGCCTCCGCTCTTCTCTGCCCTCCAGCCTCCGCTCTCCTCTGCCCTCCAGCCTCCGCTCTCCTCTGCCCTCCAGCCTCCGCTCTCCTCTGCCCCTCCAGCCTCCGCTCTCCTCTGCCCTGCAGCCTCCGCTCTCCTCTGCCCTCCAGCCTCCGCTCTCCTCTGCCCTCCAGCCCTCCGCTCTCCTTTGCCCTCCAGCCTACGCTCTCCTCTGCCCTCCAGCCTACGCTCTCCTCTCCCTGTCCTCTGCCCTCCAGCCTCCGCTCCCTTTCCTGTCCTCTGCCCTCCAGCCTCCGCTCCCTCTCCCTGTCCTCTGCCTCCAGCCTCCGCTCTCCTCCCCTGTCCTCTGCCCTCCAGCCTCCGCTCTCCTCTCCCTGTCCTCTGCCCTCCAGCCTCCGCTCTCCTCTCCCTGTCCTCTGCCCTCCTGCCTCCGCTCTCCTCTCCCTGTCCTCTGCCCTCCAGCCTCCGCTCTCCTCTCCCTCTCCTCTGCCCTCCTGCCTCCGCTCTCTTTCCCTGTCCTCTGCCCTCCAGCCTCCACTTTCCTCTCCCTGTCCTCTGCCTTCCAGCCTCGGCCCTCCACTCTCCTCTGCCCTCCAGCCTCCGCTCTCCTCTCCCCTGTCCTCTGCCCTCCAGCCTCCGCTCTCCTCTCCTGCCTCTGCCCTCCAGCCTCCCCTGTCCTCTGCCCTCCAGCCTCCCCTGTCCTCTGCCCTTCAGCCTCCGCTCTCCTCCCTGTCCTCTGCCCTCCAGCCTCTGCCTCCACTCTCCTCTGCCCTCCAGCCTCCGCTCTCCTCTCCCTGTCCTCTGCCCTCCAGCCTCCGCTTTCCTCTCCCTGTCCTCTGCCCTCCAGCCTCCGCCCTCTCTCTCCTCTACTTTCCAGCCTCCGCTTCTCCTCTGCCCTCCAGCCTCCGCTCTTCTCTGCCCTCCAGCCTCCGCCTCCTTCTCTGCCCTCCAGCCTACCGCTCTCCTCTGCCCTCCAGCCTCCGCTCTCCTCTGCCCTCCAGCCTCCGCTCCTCCTCCTGCCCTCCAGCCTCCGCTCTCCTCCTGCCCTCCACCCTCTGCTCTCCTCTGCCTCCTGCCTCCGCTCTCCCTCTGCCCTCCAGCCTCCGCCCTCCTCTCCCTGTCCTCTGCCCTCCAGCCTCCATCTGTCCTCTGCCCTCCAGCCTCCCCTGTCCTCTGCCCTCTCCAGCTCCCCTGTCCTCTGCCCTCCAGCCTCCCTCTCTCCCTGTCCTCTGCCCTCTCCCGCCTCCCCACTTCTTCCCTCATCAGCTCTCCTCCCTCCTCACCTCCCCCCTCCGTCCGCCGCTCTCCGCTGCCAGCTCCTCGCCCGCCTCCCTGCTCCTTAGCCCTCTCCTGTCTCTGCTCAGCCTCCCCCTTCTCTGCCTCCGCCCCGCCTCTCCTGTCCTGCTCCGCTCCGTCCCTCCCTGTCCTCTGCCCTCCAGCCTCCGCCCTCTGCTCTCCTCTTTCCAGCCTCCGCCTCTCTCTGCCCTCCAGCTCCGCTCTTCTCTGCCCTCCAGCCTCCCCTCTTCTCTGCCCACTCCGCCCTCCCGCTCCTCTGCCCCAGCCTCCGCTCTCCTCTGCCTCCAGCCTCGCCTCCTCTGCCCTCCAGCCTCCGCTCTCCTCTGCCCCTCCAGCCTCGCTCTCCTCTGCCCTCCAGCTCCGCTTCCTCTGCCTCCAGCCTCCGCCCTCCTCCCTGTCCTCTGCCCTCCAGCCTCCACTGTCCTCTGCCCTCCAGCCTCCCCTGTCCTCTGCCCTCCACCTCCCTGTCCTCTGCCCTCCGCCCCCCTCTCCCTGTCTCTGCCCTCCAGCCTCCGCTCTCCTCTGCCCTCCATCCTCCGCTTCCTCTGCCCTCCAGCCTCCGCTCTCCTCTGCCCTCCAGCCTCCGCTCTTCTCTGCCCTCCAGCCTCCCCTGTCCTCTGCTCTCCAGCCTTTACTCTCCTCTGCCCTCCAGCCTCCCTGTACTCTGCCCTCCAGCCTTCCCTCTCCTCTCCCTCTCCTCTGCCCTCCAGCCTCCGCTCTCCTCTCCCTGTCCTCTGCCCTCCAGCCTCGCTCCCCTTTCCCTGTCTCTGCCCTCCAGCCTCCGCTCCCCTCTCCCTGTCCTCTGCCCTCCAGCCTCCGCTCTCCTCTCCCTGTCCTCTGACCTCCAGCCTCCGCTCTCCTCTCCCTATCCTCTGCCCTCCAGCCTCCGCTCTCCTCACCCTTCCATATGCAATGTACAGTATGTTGTATATATCTGTGTATGTGGCACTTCCGTCACTTTGTCCGCACTTCCCTCACTTTCTACCACACACTACACACACACACACACACTTCGCTATACTTACCACCGGGCCTGCGTCCACTGCCTAGATCCTCAGTCCGACATGTCGCCGCCCCATAACTACTAGATCCAATATAGCGTCCAGATGTCTAGCCAAACTACCCGGACGACATATTGAATCCAGTCGTACGAAAGGGGGCGACATGTCAACTCAGGATCCAGGGGGCGGGGCAAAAAGAAGCAGAGTCGGTGGTAAGTATAGCGGCAGTGTCTGTATGTGTGTCTGTGTGTGTATGTTTGTGCTGACCACTCTGCCCACGGCGCTGCGCTGACCACTCTGCCCACGGCGCTGCGCTGACCCACTCTGCCCACGGCGCTGACCAATCTCACCGCACTCACTGCTAACCACTGAGCCACCGCACTCACTTGCTAACCACTGAGCCACCGCACTCACTGCTAACCACTGAGCCACCGCACTCACTGCTAACCACTGAGCCACCGCACTCACTGCTAACCACTGAGCCACCGTATACTATGCTACCCACAGAGCCGCCTGTATGCACACAATTCATTTCACCGCACTCCCCTAACTATTAGTAAATAAACTATATATGGATTCTAGACTACCCGATTCTTTAGAATCGGGCCGCCATCTAGTTTATATTTATAATAAGCTTGTTTTCAGGGTCCTTTTCATTTGGACTGAACTATATTGAGACCATAAGAAATCTGCTGGCAGATTTAAGAGAATCTGCTCGACACTAATTTTGGCATATTTTCTCATTTCTATTTAGATGACTATTAGTTTGTAGGTGTTTCATTACTTTAGTTTATTTCGTCCATATATTCCATAATAAAGAATATTGCAGTTTCTGCTCCTCTCAATGACTACAAGACATTTCTAGTAAACTTGGTTTGTCGTCTAGGTTTAAGTTTTGCATTTAATTAAGAGTTCTATTTCCTATTCAAAAAATGAATCATCTCAACTAGTAGACTTGAAATGCTTATGTTCCAAGGAAATATACAGTGACATATAACTCATTGAAGTAACCTTTCAATTATTTGTGGAGTAAAAAGAGTAATACTGTTGTGCTGTGTGATCCCATTGAACTTAGCCTGATTGTGTCAATTTAAATCATGGCTGACTCCAAAAAAACAAGCTCTTCATCTATTATGTGCATTCATTTAAATACCAGAGCTGAAATGTGAACCAGCAAAACACATGTTCGTAGCAGAATATTATTAGGCCACATAGGACTAGAACATCAAGAATAGCAAATGAAGATAATACAGGTAAATAATAGCATATGTCTCAGATCAGGTGATGGATTTTAGCTAATGTTTAGTAAAATGGACATTGAAATATTATTTGACTTTAAGCCAAGAGATGAAATATCGTAAATCTTCATGGCAGTTATATGGTTTTTAGGTGAAACGGTGCTCATAACAGCAGATGTTTACTAATGTTTCCATACACTTGGCACTAACCCAAAATGTTTAATACAAGGATTATGGATTATGGGATATTTCTCAGTTAAAATGAGATTTTTGAAGATGTTTATCAATTAATATTATCAAAAAGAAGGAAAACCTTATAGAATTAAAGGGAATGTGCCATCTCTTTTTTTCAACAATTTAAAGATTGTAAAGTATTCATGTTTTATTGAAACAAAAAAATGTATTATTTTTATAATGGAATAAAATCTGAAAAATAATTTTAAAAAGTTTGATATTTTTCACTTTTAAACATTAGGTGCAGCAGCTGCTTTATTTTACCATGAAAACCTAGTCTACTGCTAGCTCACATTGTGACTGTAGTAAATGAGCTGGATCTGGTCCTTGTGTGATGTCACTTCTGGGTGTTTACAAAAGGGTAAAGGAGAATGAAGTTTAAGATCACAGTGCAGAGCCATTTAAGTTGGTGAATGCAAAGTAATACTGATAAGTACACACAGCACCAAGGATGGCTGGTAGCACCCATTCTGTAGTTGGTGCTGTCCGCTGTATCATAAGCTGGGGGTTAGATATGCTTAGAGTAACACAGGCTGCTATTAGATACTGGGCTCAGCTTAGTGTAACATATCATGGGATTAGGTATAGGGCTCAATGAAGTGCATTACACACACACATTATTGTCCTAATGAAGCCCCTAGATTTCTCACATTGTCCTTCATATAGTACAAAGGACCTCATATTGTGTTCCATTTAGTATAATGGCTCCATATAGTGCACCATATAGTATAATGGCCCCTAAATAATGCCCATACAGTATAATGCGCTCCACATAGTGCATTATACAGTATAATGGCCCCACATAGCTCCTGATACATTATAATACATCCCATGAAGTACTCCATACAGTATAGTGCCCCCGATGTAGTATAATGGCCCTTATAGTGCCCCATACAGTATTATGCACCCTATTTAGTGCTCATTACAGTACAATGTGAACTGAATTGTATAATGTGCTCCACATTGTGCACCATATAGTATAATGGCCCCACATAGTGCTGCATACAATATAGTTGCCACATATAATACATCATACAACATAATGGCCCCACATTGTGCTCAATAAATTATAATGTGCCCCACATAGTGCCCAATACAGTATAATGTACCCCAAACAATTCAGTATACAAACCCCATATACTCCTTCATACAGCATAATGACCCCATATGGTCACCATAATTGACATGACATAAATCACTCTGGTTGTATCACACATGATCAGCATTCGATACATGAGTCTCAAGTGTATGGATGCAGGCACACAGGCATCACACTCTTTTGAGTGCAATGCGAGAAATGTCAAACAGTCATGTCAGGCTGTGGTCACACATAGAAATCCGTTTTTGGAAGTGATTTTCATCACCAATCCGTTTTTTTTCTGGGTGCTTTTTGAGCCTCCTGCACTCCTGAACGTTTTTGGAATTTTCATTAAAAAAACGCATGCGCAAACGCAAATGCGCATTTGCATGCGTTCACGCATGCGTTTCCCATAGGGCCCCATGTTAAAAAAAAACGCATGAAAACGCATGCGTTTTTTAAATGATGCCAAAAACGTTGCATGCAACGTTTTTGACTCAAAAACGGACAGGGCAATGTTTGGAGCTCCAGAGAAAAACGGACAGGGTGTTTATTACATCCAATCCGTTTTTCTGTCAGTTTTTGGACTTAGAAAAAAAAATGAGAAAACTGAAGCCAAAAACGGACTGAGGGCTTATGTGGAACCCCAGCCTCAGACTGTTACTTTTTTCCTCCGCTGAACTCGCATTGCATGTCAAATCGCAGCATACTTCAATTGCATGCTAGTCTCGCATGCAAGAGGCCAATGCAAATCAATGGGTATGATAAAAAATCGAACACAGCACACAGAGTTTGTAGCATGGGCTTTCCCATGCTGATAACATTTAGAATAGACAGATAGATAGATAGATAGACTGACTTTGTGCAGAATTATTAGGCAAATGAGTATTTTGATCACATGATACTTTTTATACATGTTGTCCTACTCCAAGCTGTATAGGTTTGAGAGCCAACTACCAATTAAGTAAATCAGGTGATGTGCATCTCTGTAATGAGGAGGGGTGTGGTGTAATGACATCAACACCCTATATAAGGTGTGCTTAGTTATTAGGCAACTTCCTTTCCTTTGTCAAAATGGGTCAGAAGAGAGTTTTGACGGGCTCTGAAAAGTCCAAAATTGTGAGATGTCTTGCACAGGGATGCAGCAGTCTTGAAATTGCCAAACCTTTGAAGCGTGATCACCGAGCAATGAAGTGTTTCATAGCAAATAGCCAACAGGATCGCTAAAAGCGTATTGGGCAAAAAAGGCGTAAAATAACTACCCATGAATTGAGGAAAATCAAGCGTGAAGCTGCCAAGATGCTATCTGCCACCAGTTTTGCAATATTTCAGAGCTGCAGTGTTACTGGAGTATCAAAAAGCACAAGGTGTGCTATACTCAGGGACATGGCCAAGGTAAGAAAAGCTGAAAAATGACCACCTTTGAACAAGAAACATTAGATAAAATGTCAAGACTGGGCCAAGAAATATCCTAAGACTGATTTTTCAAAGGTTTTATGGACTGATGAAATGAGAGTGACTCTTGATGAGCCAGATGGATGGGCCAGTGGCTGGATCAGTAAAGGGCAGAGAGTTCCACTCGGACTCATATGCCAGCAAGGTGGGAGTGGGGTACTGGTAAGGGCTGGTATCATTAAAGATGAACTTGTGGGACCTTTTCGGGTTGAGGATAGAGTGAAGCTCAACTCCCAGACCTATTGCCAGTTTCTGGAAGACAACTTCTTCAAGAAGTGGTACAGGAAGAAGTCGGTATCGTTCAAGAAAAACATGATTTTCATGACAATGCTCAATCACATGCATCCAACTACTCCACAGTGTGGCTGGCCAGTAAAGGTCTAAAAGAAGAAAAAATAATGACATGGCCCCCTTGTTCACCTGATCTGAACCCCATAGAGAACCTGTGGTCCCACCTAAAATGTGAGATCTACAGAGAGGGAAAACAGTACACCTCTCGAAACAGTGTCTAGGAGGCTATGGTGGCTGCTGCCGCAATGTTGATCGTAAACAGAACAAGCAACTGAAAGAATCTATGAATGGAAGGCTGTTGAGTGTCATCATAAAGAAAGGTGGCTATATTGGTCACTAATTTTTTGGGGATTAGTTTTTGCTTGTAAGAAATGTTTATTTTCAAATTTTGTGCAGTTATATTCGTTTACCTGGTGAAAATAAACAGGTGAGATGGGAATATATTAGGTTTTTATTAAGATGCCTAATAATTCTGCACAGTAATAATTACCTGCACAAACAGATATCCTCCTAAGGGCCCTTTCACATCAGCGTTTTTTGAAATTTGCGGCAGATGCGGTGAAAAAACCGCATCTGCCGCGATTACTGCATACCGGCTGCACTTGCGGCGCGGTTGCGGTAAACGCCATGCAAAGTATAGGCGTACTTGCGGCAGGTGCGGCATGTGCGGTTTTGCACTTTGGGCAGGTGCGGCCGCGAAAAAAACCGCGGTATGCGGTAATCGCGGCAGATGCGGTTTTTTAAACCGCATCTGCCGCGAATTTCAAAAAACGCTGATGTGAAAGGGCCCTAAGATAGCCAAATGTAAAAAAAAAAACATTACAACTTCCAAAAATATTAAGCTTTGATATTTGAGTCTTTTGGGTTGATTGAGAACATAGTTGTTGATCAATAATAAAAATAATCCTCTACAAACAACTTGCCTAATAATTCTAAACACATTGTAGATAGATAGATAGATAGATAGATAGATAGATAGATAGATGATAGATAGATAGATAGAGTGTTGGCAAAAAGTATTGACACCCCTGCAATTCTGTCAGATAATACTCAGTTTCTTCTTGAAAATGATTGCAATCACAAAATCTTTGGTATTATTATCTTCATTTAATTTGTCGTCAATGAAAAAACACAAAAGATAATGAAGCAAAAAGCAAAACATTGATCATTTCAAAACTCCAAAAATGGGCCAGACAAAAAGTATTGGAACCCTCAGCCTAATACTTGGTTACACAACCTTTAGCCAAAATAACTGCGATCAACCGCCTCCGGTAACCATCAATGAGTTTCTTACAATGCTCTGCTGGAATTTTAGACCATTCTTCTTTGGCAAACTGCTCCTGGTCCCTGATATTTGAAGGGTGACTTCTTTAAACTGCTATTTTTAGATCTCTCCACAGGTGTTCCATGGGATTCAGGTCTGGACTCATTGCTGGCCACCTTAGAAGTCTCCAGTGCTTTCTCTCAAACCATTTTCTACTGCTTTTTGAAGTGTGTTTTGGTTCATTGTCCTGCTGGAAGACCCATGACCTCTGAGGGAGACCCAGCTTTCTCACACTGGGCCCTACATTATGCTGTAAAATTTGTTGGTAGTCTTCAGACTTCATAATGCCATGCACATGGTCAAGTAGGCCAGTGCCAGAGGCAGCAAAGCAACCCCAAAACATCAGGGAACCTCCGCCATGTTTGACTGTAGGGACCGTGTTCTTTTCTTTGAATGCCTCTTTCTTTCTCCAGTAAACTCTATGTTGATGCCTTTGCCCAAAAAGAGAGAACATTCTTCCAAAACGTTTTAGGCTTTCTTAGGTAAGTTTTGGCACACTCCAGCCTGACTTTTTTATTTATCGGGTTAAGAAGTGGGTTCTTCCTTCGTATCCTACCATACAGTTCCTTTTCATTCAGATGCCGACGGATAGTATGGGTTGACGCTGTTGTACCCTCGGACTGCAGGGCAGTTTGAACTTGTTTGAATGTTAGTCAAGGTTCTTTATCCACCATCTGCACAATCTTGCGTTGAAATCTCTTGTCAATTTTTCTTTTCCGTCCACACCTAGGCAGGTTAGCCACAGTGCCATGGGCTTTAAACATCTCGATGACACTGCGCACGGTAGACACAGGAACATTCAGGTCTTTGGAGATGGACTTGTAGCCTTGAGATTGCTTATACTTCCTCACAATTTGGTTTCTCAAGTCCTCAGACAGTTCTTTGGTCTTCTTTCTTTTCTCCATGCTCAATGTGGTACACACAAGGACAGGACAGAGGTTGAGTCAACTTTAATCCATGTCAACTGGCTGCAAGTGTGATTTAGTTATTGCCAACACCTGTTAGGTGCCACAGGTAAGTTATAGGTGCTGTTAATTACACAAATTAGAGAATCATCACATGATTTTTCTAACAGTGCCAATACTTTTGTCCACCCCCTTTTTATGTTTGGTGTGGAACTATATCCAATTTGGCTTTAGAACAATGTTTTTTTCATTGAAGACAAATTAAATGAAGATAATAATACCAAAGAATTTGTGATTCCAATCATTTTCAGGAAGAAACTAAGCATTATCTAACAGAATTGCAGGGGTGTCAATACTTTTGGCCAACACTGTAGATAGATAGATAGATATGATCTTAAATTGAAATATGAGAATATTACACCTTGCAGCTTTAAGTGAATATTATAAAGTGAAAAAAATACCCCGGGGGTTGCGTTCAAACATTCGCCCCAACCTCATGGCAAATGATACGTTTTTTGTACACGTTTTGGAATGACTTCTAATAAATATAGCATGGATATGATGCTCCTCAACATAGAATACTTACAACAAAAGCTAAAAAAACTGGGATTGGAAGTACCTCCTTTGGAGTTGGACATTTAATACTTGGTTAAAGAGGAGAAGTGGATTGCATTTAAAGATGTGGTGGACACTTGATTGACAAAATTGCACTTGAAGTTGGAGGATGTGAAGCGACAAAAGTGGAATAGGGATATGGACAATTATTGAAATGAAAATATTTACAATTGGCAGAGGGATAATTCAGGAAACTGGAAGAAGAAAGGTTATTGGCCTTTTTTGTTTAGGGATAAAAATGATATTGTTTATACTAATCATTATTTCCCCAGACCCAGAAAACCCGCCAAAGGAAAAACCGAGATCCAGAAAAAAAGGGGAGGAAGGAAACACCGGCGACAATAAAAAAGAGAGAAAAGGGAAAAACAAGTCTGTGGCAGAAAAACAGATTGTGACGAGGAGCAAAGAACAGGTTTAATTGTGAATATGTCAAGTAAGGCCCTTACAAAGGATCATATATCTGTGTTGAATAAGGGGTTAACATTTGGTCTAAGTTCACATGTGAGCTGGTTTCAACTTATGTTTGATTTGCAGTTTTTTGGATTGATCTGGTTAAAAGAACATTTTTGTAATAAACCTATGGTTGCATTTGTTCCCAATAGTGACTTAAGTTTATATCAGGTTTCTTTGAGGAAAAAAACTAATTTTGTGCCAGTGAGTAATTCACATGTGATAGAAGCCTTTATTTCAGCCGTGAATAAGGATATTGGTAAAATGAGGAATAATTTTGACAAAGGTTTTAGACACCCTAAAATGACATCAAATGAAATTAAAGCTCTGCAGGACTTGGCTTCTGATGAAACAGTGATAATTAAGAGCGCCGAGAAGGGCGGCGCGGGTGTCCTGATGGACAAAGAAAAATATGTCAAAGAGATAAGGAGACAGCTGGAGGACCCGGAGGTCTATGAGAGACTAAATAGTGAACCTAAATTTGAAATTGCAAAGGAAATGAAACAAGTATTGGATTATGCACTGGAGAATAATAGATCAGGATCTTTATGACTTTTTATTTATAAAACATCCGACCACTTCGGTCATATATATTCTACCAAAAGTGCATAAGTCTCTCATAGATCCTCCGGGTCAACCGATTGTCTCAGGCTGTGATTCAATCTTGAACAGTATAGGTGTTTTATTTGGACAGGATTTTAAATCCTATAGCTAAGCGTGCAGAGTGATACATAAAAGACACTACAGACTTTCTGGAAAAAGTGGGTAAGATGAGCATATCGGGCGAGGCTTTTTTAGCCTTGTTCGATGTTGTCTCATCGTTTACCTCTATTTCACATGAGAGTGGGCTGAGAGCCGTAAGAAAAAAGCTTCTAAATGAAAATTATTCTACAGAAACAAGAGATTTTATTATTCAGTTGTTGAATCTGGTTCTAACAAAAAATTACTTTCTTTTTGGTGACGATTATTTTATGCAATTACGTGGAACCGCGATGGGTGCCAATATGGCGTCCGTGTACGCAAATATTGTGATGTGTGTACTTGAGCAGGACTTCGTGTATGTGTCCCACCACTTCAGCTATGTAGCTACGTGGTGGAGATACATAAAGGATGTCTTCCTCGTTTGGACTGAGACTGAAGAAGCACTGCGTGAATTTCCTTCTTTTCTAAACACAATTGATGAGACCATAAAGTTCACCCTTGTACATTCACCAAATGAAATTCAATTCTTGGATGTTACTGTTAAACTTGAGAATGATAAATTGACTACACGACTATTTTCAAAAACCACTGACAAAAATGACTTATTATTATATAATAGTCAGCACCCTAGAAAGACGCTGGAGAGTATCCCATTAAGTCAGATGATGTGAGTAAAGAGAATTGAAAGTGATGATGACTCTTTAATAAAGTCTATAGAAAAAATCTTGAACAAATTTACGGATAGGGGTTACCCTAAAAGGCTTTTAAAAAAACAGAAAAATAAGGTTGATAATATGGACAGGTATGTCATGTTGCATGAGATAAAAGAGTAAAAAACTCTTGATCGTATCCCATTAGTAACTACGTTTTGTGAGGAAACCACCCAGATTGTGTCTGTGATCAAAAAACATTGGGTCATGCTGGGTAAATGTCTACCTCAAGTAAAAGAATTTTTGAATCCCCCGATATTTTCATACAAACTTAATAGGACAATTGCATCCACTTTAGTCAAAGCTGACATAGGCCCCTTTAAAAAATCAAGTCAAATGTCATTGACGGGAAGTGACAGAAAGGGATGTTTTCCCTGTCTGTCCTGTGTGAATTGTTGTCCTATGTTAAAAGGGTCTAATTTCCAACATTCAGTTACTAACGAACAATATAAAATAAAACATTTCTTAACATGTGATTCAGATTTTGTAATCTATCTTCTAGAGTGTCCGTGTCGCCTGTGTTACATCAGTGAGACAACGTGTGATTTCAAAACGAGAATAAATCTACACCGATGTACCATCAGGAAAAAACTGATGCATCTACCAGTTTCCAAACACTTTGTAGAGAAATCACATACAGAAAAGCAACTTCGCTTCCGCATAATTGATACGGTACCAGCAATAAGGAGAGAGGGTGACTGGGTATGTCTACTCAAAGAAAGGAACTTGAGTGGATTATGAAGTTGAACACATTGAAACCAAATGGTCTCAATTTGGACTATAAAACGAATAAGATCATGTAAAGTTGAGACATACAACCCTGTCATGAAGCTGTATGAGGAGTTGGCTCTGACTCCGAAACGCGTCGGAAATAAAAAGCCACTTGCTACCAACAATGGTTTGGATGTCTCCTCTGTTGGCAGCACAGGTCCGGTGTAACACAGGGCTCTGTATTTCTTGGTTTTCCACCGTTTCTGTTGATGTGTGGATCCTGCAGCGGACATTTTGCGTGTTTTCCACAGAATCGTAAGAGAGCACGTGTGAGAAGCGGTGACATCAGGGAGTAAAGCGCTGTTCAAACTCGTGTGATAGTCCCTGTGTGACCCCTAAAATCTGAACTGCTCTAATTTTGCTGTTGGCACCGCTTGTCAGACTGTCACCAGTGCCTGATCCGACAGCATATGGGGGATGCTCTCTGTGAATGTGACCTCCCATATGCTTGTAAGAGGGTCCAGGGAGAGCCGCAGTGATGGTGGAAGGGCTAGAGAATTATAGAGCAGGGGTGGAGAACTCCAGTTCTCAAGGGCTGCAAATAGTGTATGTTTTCAGGATTTATATGGCATTGCAGAGGTGTAATGTTTGCAACCTGCACAGGTTGTGATTCCAACACCTTGTGCAATGCTAAGGAAATCCTGAAAATATAATAATAATAATAATAATAATAATAATTTATTCATTTATATAGCGCTATTAATTCCATAGCACTTTACATACATGAGTATGTAAACTGTTTGTGGCCATTAAGGACTGTAGTTGCTTAGCCTTTCTCTACAGGAGTGTGTATAGTCTCCTGCATTCCATACTGTAATAAAAGAGCAAGACAGCAGTCACCAATTTTCAAACGTTCAGGGTCAGTTATATTATGTTCAGTTTGCTTGTGCCTGGATTCACTCTATTTACTGCATTTTGCATTTCATACCTGACACCAGCAAGTCAGAGGCCTCCGACTTCCTCTCCAGTAGGGGAGTATCAAAGCACCTATTATTTTGTACAGTCAGTCCACCACACAAGGAGTTAAGTTCAAAAGTTTTACTTTTGCAGAGTTAATAAATCACACATTTGTACGAGTTGTAGTTTTTCAACTTTAAGTTACACAAAAACTGTTCTTTTTCACATAGGTTCTTAGCATATACTCATATACTATTAATCTAATATATAAAGCTGAATGTGTGTATGTGTGTGTGTATGTGTGTATATCCGGGATTGGCATCTACACCGTCGCAGCTACAGCCGCAAAATTTTGCAGAGTCACACGTCTGGTCCCCGGGAGCGTCATAGGCTATGTTGTGAGGCGAAATTTTAACCCTGCACGTTCCAGTTCACCAAACAATTTTGCCCCTATCTACATAATGGGAAAAAAGGGAAAGGAAACGTGTGGGAGGAAAATCGACAGCTGTCAGCTATAGAGACAAAATTTTGCACAGTCAAGTCTGGACCCCGGGAGCGTCATAGGCTATGTTGTGAGGCGAAATTATAACCCCGCGCATTCCAATTCACCAAACAATTTTGCCCCTATCTACATAATGGGGAAAAAGTGACAGTTACCAGTTGACAGTTGTGAATGAGAGGGGCTTAATGATAGCGCCAAAGACTAACAGCACATACCAGCATATAGTCACTAAGGTGGGGCCACAACATGAGATATTCACCACACGCAGGGACATGTATACACACCACATGCACACAAAGAGTAACAGCAAGTGTATAGTCGCTAAAATGCAGCCCCAACATTGGATACTCACCACGCACCCGAACAAACACACACCACAAAGAGACACACACAACACAGAGACACACACACACACCCCCAAGGGGACACACACACACTCTATAGCGACACATGCACTCACCCCACAGGGACACACACACACCACAAAGAGACACACACAACACACACACCACACAGACCCCCCCACAGGGACACACACGCATAGCCACCCTATAGGGACACATGCACTCACCCCACAGGGACACACACACCACAAAGAGACACACACACACACCACACAGACCCTCCCACAGGGACACACACACATACACACCCTATAGGGACACATGCACTCACCCCTCAGGGACACACACCACAAAGGGACACACACAACACAGAGACACACACACCCCACACAGACACCCCCCACAGGGACATACACACACATACACACCCTATAGGGACACACACAACCACACCACAAAGAGACACACACAACACAGATACACACACACACACCACAGACCCCCACACAGGGGCACACACACATACACACCCTATAGGGGCACATGCACTTACTCCACAGGGACACACACACCACAAAGAGACACACACAACAGAGACACATACCAAACAGACCCCATCCCACAGGGACACACACATACACACCCCAGGGACACACACACCACACAGACAGACACAGATGTGCACAAATCACCTCACACAACTTGCCTCATACGTGTGCTATCTTTATTTTCCAAACATAAACATCTGATTAAAAACAGCAAATGTGCAACACATGTGCCATATAGGGAATTAAGGCAGATGTCAGTCACATGAGCTGTCTATTATGTGTATGTGTGAGGTAACATATACTACCCGGCCAGGGGGAGGGTTTACTGTTGGCTGGAGATTTATTAGGCTGCCTATAGAAATCAATCACAGCTCAGCTTCTATTTTCTTACAGGTCATTAATATGGCATATTTAAATTCTATTTTGTTATAGCTAACAGCAGTTATTTATTAACCCGGGCGTAGCCGGGTACTACAGCTAGTAATAAATATAAAAGATGCATATATATATGTATATTTATATATTTACAAAGTAACAGTGATGTCTGCAGAGGGCAAAGAGTTTATGGGGGCACTGGACAGCCCCCCCCCCTACATACATCTCCTCTTTCACCATGGCTGTCCTCAGCTACAGTGTACACTTGGAATTGCACATAAAACACAGATAAAACATTGTGAAAGGTTTTGTCCCTTTTTCTTGGGTTGTCTCAACCCCATTCTCACTGGGTTGAGACCCCGGAACTATAGAGTCTAAATCTGTTTTTTCCTAAAACAGGCCAATAGGTCCACAGAGGCTCGCATAGGCAATGGAGTCTATTCTTTGCTTGGCCACTAGCATTACACAGGAAGCATCAGCATATTAGTAAGTCCTTCCCCTGGGCACAGTTCATTAACATTGCAAACAAATGACCTGGCTGGCAAATTGGGTCCCCCGATTTTTTCCCTTTTCACACAACAGTCGATAGCACACAGTATGTTTCACAAAGATTGTCAGAGTCCATTAAAATGGGGCACATGCCGTTAAGATAATGGGACACAGCCTATATAGGACACAGTCTATGTAAGGCACACTCCAAGGTCATGGAGGTGTAGCCCAAAGGCTGCAGTCCCGCTAATCCAGTGGGGCACAAAATTGGAAAAGGGGAAAAATATAATTCAGCCTACTTAACCATGGGGCAAAAAAAAAAAAGGTTTTGCTCTTCTCTGAACTCCAAACAGTCCTTATCCAGCCACCAGGGCAACTCCAGGACTAACAGCAAGGCTATCAGCCTTCAACTTTACATTTTGCATGATACAGGGTTCCAAGAGGGTCATTTTTGCACTGACCCAACAACAGCTCTTTTTTAATGCAGCCCTCTTTAATTGAAGGACTCCCATTATAGCATCTCTCAATGCTCACCGGAATGCAGGTGTCCATTCAACACTGTAGGCTGCTCCGGGGTGGGCTCAGGAAGTCGCAGAGGCTACTACTCAAGCTACTACCACCTGCCTCTCAGCACACCCCTTTAGAGCCACTGCTGGTGAAGAAAATGAAGGATTTGGAAAATATTCCCCCTTCTTGCACACACCACAGAAACTCAAGCATCCCCAACAGGCCTTTCAGGCTCTCTCACCTCTGTGGGTTTTACTCCAGCTGGCTAGCTCCCATGTCAGCTAGCAGCCAATGATCCATCCTTTCTATCTCTGCCTCCTGCGCCTACTCTTCCACATTCTCTGTCGTGGCAACCCGACTTACCATCACAGCATACCATCCCTTGTAGCACTTTATTTTCATGAAGGTGACCACCTCACCAACATAATAGGTGCGGAGTCAGGAAAACAGATGCTCCCATTGCAGGGTGGATCTATTGACATAGCACTGGTGACCAGTGTTCTCTAAGGTTAAGAACCTGTACCCCCTCCTCTGGAAGAAATCCACCAACTGATCCACAGTACATTGCTCCTCAAAGCTGGCCCACTCAGACCCCTACAATCATTCTCAGGCACGAGCCTCTTACAGCCTACTTTTTTCAACAAATGACAAGGCCTGAGGTGCTTCATACCAATAAAGATACTGCCTGGGAGGGGTGGGTGGCCTCACATAGCATTCACTCAGTCAAAGGCCTCTGGTGGGGGTTCTATAGAAGGAAGTGAAAGAGGGGCTTCTGGTACTACTACCTCCTCCTTAATTTCCTGATCCACCAGGTGCAGCACTGGCTGCAGGTTTATTAAGGCCTGGCAGGCTGCAGGATCCTGCCTCTAACCTGTGGAAGTCCCAGCTGGCATTGGGAACAGGACTCTTCTTGAGCTCTGTTACGGTGGGACCTCTTCAGGCATGCAAGAGAAGCACTGCAGATAAGGCCCAAAGAGGAGTGCATGGTTGAGCTCCACCTCACATATGTGGGTATCTCCTCTCTTGGTTGCTCCAGTTGCTTTGAAGCACTCTTGGCCACTAAGGTGGTGATGGAAATCAGTTTCTCCAGAGTTTGCATGTCTTGAGATGGATACATCAGGTCTTCAAAGTGCAAACTGTAGACACACGGAAACAGAGTTGCTGCATTGTACAGAAACACTAAGATAGTGCTGGCCTCCGCAGTGACACATCTTTCCTTTTTCTAGGGTTCTGCCTCTTTCAGTGCCAGCACCCAATCACTTAGGAGATATAATTGTTTGCCCAATCCTGTTACCTTAAGGTCGTCATTAATCCCTCTATTGGGTGGGCTGCAGAATGCACATGATTTATACAACCCATACCTATGCCACAGGTAACACTTTGGCTTGTGGTTGGGGGTATTGATCATTGAAGCCTCACATATTTGGAAAAGAAATATGAAAATTGAAATAGTAATTTCAGCTCACCACCAATTCATCTGAAATGTTGAATAGGGTTTGCCAGGGTCAGTTTCCAGGTGAAGTATGAAGTAACATATCAGGAAAACAATGAACTTTCCAAAAATAAGGCCAGTGCTTGCAAAAAAAGTAAAGGTGCATAGTCATATTCTTATAAAAATAATAAAACTTTATTAAAGCACATCAAAAGAGGTTAAAATCAAAGTTCTACTTGTTTTAAGCAAAAAATGCTGTTTCTCATAGCACAGATATGTAAAAAGTGAACAACTTTATATACACCACCGTGCCTACAAATCACTGGAACAACTAACTACACCTAAGGTTAATGGTATAACACACTTGTTTACATGCAAGAAATATGTATTAAAAACATATGGAAGGAAAGGAAAAAAGAGGATTGCATATTTTCAAGAAGCAATATTCATATTCTAGTCTTTTATGAGTGTAAACAGACTTATGAGAACATGCATGTTAAACATGTAATGGACATATACTTTTCTTGTCTGCATTGCCATCAGATAAATGTAGAAGATGTTGCGTCGCATGCTGCTCACCCTCTGCAATAATAAGTTTTCTCTCTTACGAAAAGAAAAAAAAAATTAAAAGTCTCTCTTAAATGGATGATTAAAGGAGAGTTTAAGGTTCCTGGAGTTCACAGCTGCTGGTACATCTGGCACTCTTCCAAAGGTTCACAGCCTGCAGGTTTCCCAACACTTGTAAACTCAACAAAGCTTAAAATCATTCTATTAAAGCTCCTTTAAATTCATCAGGTTGAAAGAAACAGGTAGACCCAATGGCTGTGAACTCATCTCAGCCAGTGGGTCTTCTGATGAGTACTTTGACCCCAAACCTTCAGGGAAGGTTTTAGTGCTATTTTAAAGTTTCAAACATTTTTCCAAACACAGCCGAGATTGCCAGCTTTTTAACAAATTGCTTGGATTTCCAATCACGGACCAAATCTTCAATGTTAGTGCCAAATTTGAGGTTGGCGAACCCTGTTTGGAAAAGTTTGCTCATCTCTAATAGTAACACATTTTTGCCAGGGTCACACATGGCATCCGTTTTTGCCTTGAATCAATTTTTTGGATAATTTTTGTCATTTTTTTACTAAGTCCAATAATGCATATGCGTTAACGCATGGTGCACTTAAGTGTGGTTGCGATTTTCAAAAATGGCAATCCGGTTTTCCTAGACTCAAAAAAATGCTGCATGCAGCGTTTTTGGGTGCAGGAAAAAAATGCATGCGCTTTTTTAACATATGGCCCTATGGGGAAGACATGCGTTAATTAATTGATTAGCAGATTGGTGTGACCCTGGCCTATAAATGAAACATAACTAAGCCCAGTGTCACACATACCAATCTGCTTTTTTGAGGCTTTAGAAAACCGGTTCCGTTAAATTTAGGGTGCCAATAGTGTCTCATGAGCTCCTGGCCTTTTTTTAGACTTTTTTTTTTTCACCAAAAACGCATATGCATTAACGCATGGTGCCTATATGTGCCATGCGTTAACACATGCCTTCCCCATAGGGCCTTATGTTAAAAGAATGCATGCATTTTTTTCCTGCACCCAAAAACGCTGCATGCAGCGTTTTTTTGATCCTAGGAAAACCGGATTACTGTTTTTGAAAAACGCAACCACTCTTAAGTGCACCATGCTTTAACACATATGTGTTTTTGGACTTTCACTCAAGTGAATATTAGAATCAGCAACCCACATGTTTTGAGGCTCTTTCACAGACAATAAACATGTAGGGATTGCCTGCCATACATGGTAAAATTGTAGCCATGTTGACTACTGGCAGTAAAATGATTGGCCTCCAAGATTACATCATAGAAGTAAGGTGGTGCGATGCTTGGCACTATGCATTCGGGGTTGTACAATTGCATCTTTTAGTGTTTTACATGAGGCTATAAAGGGTATTTTTAGTCTTGTTTAACTATATATATATATATATATATATATATATATATATATATATATATAATGGCCTAGGACCTGGCTGTTTTTCATATCCAGCCAAAGTAAAGCAAACAGATGTGGGCTGGTATTACCAAGCTAGGAAAGCCCCTATGTGAAGCTAGTCACTGCAAAGACTTGGGCCAAAGGCCAAGGTCAGGTTTTCCAGGAGAGCATGATGAAAATACAGGGGTTAAACATTGGTTTAAACAGGTAATGGTTCAGGGGTCAAAAAACCATGAGAAAGAGATAACAAGTACAAGGAACAGGCACAAGAGTAGTCAAACAACAGTTTGGGTCAGCTAACAGAGATTAGAGTATACAAAGGAGAGATGGACACACAGCACTTAAGGTACATGCACGACTGACAGCAATCTGGGAAAAGCTGATGAGTTAATTAGGCTGGGGTCACACTTGCGTTTTTTTCATGAGTTTTTGGAGACCTGCATTTAAAAAAAAAACATGTAAAAACGCACCCATAGGCCCCATGTTAAAAAACGCATGCCCTAATAGCAAAAACGCATGTCTTAATAGCAAAAACGCATGTGTGATAGTACCATGCATTTTTGTGTGCGTTTTTGCAATTATGTGTTTAGCTGACATCAAAAACGCATGCAAAATCGCATGGTACATTAGTACCATTTAGTACCATCCAAAAATGCATGCGTTTTCCATAGGGGCCCATGTTAAAAAACCGCATGCGTTTTTAAAACAGCACCAAAAAATAGTGCATGCACTAATTTTGGGTGCAGATTTAAAAACGAATGCAAAAACGCAGGGTGCCATCAGACACCTTAAAAAAACGCATGCTGAAATGAAAAAAACGCATGAGTTTTTATAAGTCACTAAAAAAACTCATGCCAAGTGTGACCCCAGCCTTAGTTAAGTAACAAAATAATCAAATGATGCAGAGACATCTGAGTAATCCAGCCCTTCCCAGAACAAGCATGGAGAATAACGCTGACCATAACATACTGACAACTCAGCACACACAAGTACCAATAGCCGAAACAATCAATAGCATCCTAAACGTGGTAAACATAGGGATCATGACAGCACCCCTTGTTTAAGGGGGCTGGGCCAATGGACCCCCAGGATTCCAAGTTAACCTCCGATGGATGGCCTTGACGAATTGATCAGCCCTTACAGAATGAGTCAGAATCCAGGATCTCTATTCGGTCCATATCCCTTCCAATGAACCAGGTATTGAAGTGAATTCTGGACACTCTGAGAATCAATAATCCTTATACTCTAAACCTCTATCACGTGAAACAGAAGGAGGTAGGGATGAGGGAAACAAAACACAGGGGACAAATTCTTTCAACAGAGATTTGTGGAACACATTTGGGATACAAAAAGACTCTCAAGGCAACTGGATTGACCTCCTACCGAATTTCATACGGCCCAATGAATGTGGGACGCCACTTTGTCAAGGACACCTTCAGTTTAAAAATCATAGATGATAATCACACCTTAACTCTCACCCTGAATGCAGAACCTATTGAGTGTTTCTTATCAGTCTTTCATGCCTGCCTAAGTTGGGCTACACAAATATTCTTTTGAACTTCCCTCCAGACATCACCAAGTTTTTGTATGACTACCTCTACTCTTCTACTCCTGGACAACCAGAACTTATCCTAGAAAGTTCATCAAAACGAGGATGAAAACCATAATTAAAAAAGAACAGCAATTTTCCAGTAGACTAATTGATCTGGCTACTAAAGGTAAACTCAGCCAGAGATAGAAATGAGGACCAATCCTCCTGCTGAGCTGCAACAAAACATCTTAAAATTTATTTAATGACTGATTTGTCTTCTCAGTCTGACCAATGGTGTCAGGGTGATAAGCAGAGAAAAAGACAAAATAAATCCCCTATTTCTTACATGAAGCTCCCCAAAATTTAGAAATTAATTTCACCCCCCTATTGGACACAATATTCAAAGGAATCCTATGCAAACGTACCAAATGGTTAATGAACAAGTTGGAAAGAGTTTCAACATTAGGTAACCCTGATAATGGAATAAAATTAGCTTTTTTTACTGAATTGGTCGACTTTGATCCAAATAACCATTTTCACACTAGAAAAGGGCAAATCAGTGATGAAGTCCATGGAAAAATGAGTCCACAGTCATTCTGGAATTGGCTACTGAGTCAATTCCACAGCTGGCCTGCTATGACCTACTTTGGAGTGTGCACAAGATTCACAAGCTGATGCAAAATCCTTACGCAGCGTTTTTGATGCATGACAGTGATGCGAGTGCTGTGCTTTGTGTTGGTGTGTATGGTGCGAGTATGGTGCGTATGGTGAGTGTGGCTAGCTGTTTGTATGTTAGTGTGCTGTGATTGTGAGGTGTGAGTGCGTGTGTGCTGCGTGACTGTGATGCTGTTCACGGTCCTGAAGGACCGCAGACAGCATTTGACGGGAATAATAACTCGCTGGCTGTCAAAGCCGGCAAGTTTAAATTTCCCGCTTTGTGGGTGCAATAAGCTATCATCTTGTACCACTGTGACAGATGTTTAGCTAAGACAATGATGATTGTAGTTAAATAATGTATTCTGGGGTTATTTTACTGATTAACCCCATCAGCATCCTCTGCACCGCATGTGTGCGCAGAGGATGCTGAGGCTCTAAACCCAGTGCTGAAGGGGTTAATATGCAGCTGGTGTAGTGACACCATGTATGTGGAGAGTGTCCTCACTCTCTGCAGACATGGTGTCATTACACCATGTGTGTGAAGGGGTTAATTTTTAAGTATAATGGGTTAAAAGAACGGGTTTATAACGTCAGAGAAAAAGCTGGCTTATGTTACTGTCTATGGGGAGCTGTCCCCTCTCATGGTGCTGAAGCCACAGCTCCCATAGACAGTAACAGAGAGCCCGCTTTTTCTCTGAAGTGATAAACCTGACAGTTCTTTTAACCCATTATACATAAAAATTAACCCCTTCACACACATGGTGTAATGACACCATGTCTGCAGAGAGTGAGGACACTCTCCACATACAAGGTGTCACTACACCAGCTGCATATTAACCCCTTCAGCACTGGGTTTAGAGCTTCAGCATCCTCTGCGCACACATGCGATGCAGAGGATGCTGATGGGGTTAATCAGTAAAATAACCCCAGAATACATTATTTAACTACAATCATCATTGTCTTAGCTAAACATCTTGTACCACTGCTGTCACAGTGGTACAAGATGATATCTTACTGTACCCACAAAGCGGGAAATTTAAACTTGCCGGCTTTGACAGCCGGCGAGTTTAAAGCGTTTTTGGCTGCTTACTCGCACAGTGTGCTGTATGGGGGTGAGTTTTTCTCGTCCCCATACACTTGCATTGCCCTCACATGCGTCAGAATCGCGTGCAATCGCAGCATGCTGCGATTGCACTCACTTCTGACTCGCAGTGCGAGTTAGGTGCGTGGGACTTGCACCAGTGTGCCCTGCCTGACAGGGCAACACTGGTCCGAGTGCAATGCGTTTTTTTCACGCATTGCACTCTCGCGAGTCTCACGCCAGTGTGCCTTCACCCATATCATTATGCAAGGAAAACCAGCAGGTAAGAACAATTTAGAGGTACTGCGGCACGCAGCAATATTGCTAGCAATTTCACCGGCAATTTGCTTTTTGCTGTGAAATCATGGACACATTGTTAATTTGTACACAGCAACAAAATAGAACAATGTGTCCATGATTTCACTGCAACCTGCAAATTGCCAGTGAAATTGCTAGCAATATTGCCGCGTGTGACGGTACCTTTAAAGTCTGTCTGGCTAAGGCCTGGCTCAGGGCCACTTTACACACACCAACTTCTGTGACCAACTTCTGAACAGATCTCTGGTTGCAGTGAAATCATGGACACATTGTTCCATTTTGTGGCTGTGTACAAATGGAGCAATGTGTCCATGATTTCACTGCAACCAGAGATCTGTTCAGAAGTTGGATACAGAAGTTGGTGTGTGTAAAGCGGCCCTCAGACTTGCGTCGTACATGCTGTAAAAGCATTCTTTTTTTAGGCTGAAGGCACACTGGCTTGAGACCCGCGCTCGGACCAATGTTAAGCAATGCTGCAGGGCATATTGGTGTGTTTATCTTGCGTTGAACACGCATTGCGAGGGCCAATGCGAGTGCAATTGCAGCATGCTGCGATTGCATGCGTTTTTCACGTGCGAGAGTCCAATGTAAGTCAATGGATGCGTGAAAAAAACGCACCATTGTAACACACAAGGCGAGTGTCAAGCGTGAAAAATGCACAAAAACAGTTTGGAGCAGTAAGTTAACTCATCAGCTTATCAGGAAGTGCAGCTGCAATTAGGGTCCCATTACAACCACAAGCTGTGTTTCCTCCTCTACAGAGCCTGATCCTGCATCATGTCCCAGTATATTAATGTTGAGATGTTAATTGTACTTGTTCAGGACCATCCAGTAATATGGGACAAGCGTGATCCAGCTTAGGCTAGGGTCACACTTGCACGATTCTAAGTCCCCTGTGTTGTTTGCAGAAAAGTTAGAATTTTTAGAATCTAAGTTTTCTGCAAACAACGCAGGGGACTTAGAATCATGCAAGTGTGACCCTAGCCTTATTAAGGAGCTAGAAACAAATAAATCAACATGTATCCTTTCATTAACATAACTTAGTCAAGAACTGCACTATGTAGAGTGCAGGGAAAAGAAGGGGCCTATCGTTATAATTACTAACTCCCAACAACCAACCAGAAACGACATTACAGCCCAAATAAGTGAAAAGTGAAATTTATTAAATTATGAAATCACAGAGGAGGGGTGTGGGTGCACAGAATATCAAATATAAGGCAGGACACAATTGATCACAACAATGGTTTGTAAATTTACAGGTGATAATAAGACATAGAATTGTCCAAGATAGTTGAAGACCCAATAACAGTAACAATTGCTAACAGTCAAGATCATGAAAAGTGCTGCAGTGCCTGTATTCATGTAAATAAACTTAAGGTATATACAGGATTAAGATATACTCTGAGTATAATACACTAATTATTAGATTGACTTAGCTATAGGCAAAACTAGTAGTGGATTATTAATATTCTTGGAAATTCTATAGGTCAATTAGATTCCAACATTCAATTCAAATCCAGACCCTATTCAGAATCCATATTATAGATATACCAAACATCCATAACCAGTACTAACACCCACCCCAAAAGGATGGTCAGTTATAAGTCAAAACAGGACAATAGTAGTACCGCAGATAAAGACTAGTAATAGCATTGTAAAGGTGTCAGACAAAGGGGCTGTAAATTTAGTAGGAATAATGTCCTCCAGATAGACAGACCAAACCAGGATGGTGGTGCAAGGTCTCAGCAGAGCCTAAGTGGAGATGCACTCCATATGCAGACAATAGTCTAACATAGCGATATTGTAAAAACACTGCCTGCACTACAGGCTAAAGTGAAACCAGGGACCATGATCTAAACGTGCTAGTCAGCACCAACAGCCTAATTGCCCAACTCCAAGTTAATATTGGGAATCGATGTTAACACCCAAAGGAACCACGGATGATTAAAGCATAATTACCTCAGCGCCGCTGCCAGAAATGAAACCCGCCCGACAAGTGTTTCGGTGTAATACCTTCTTCACGGGGCGTATCTAATCAAAGGGGAGTGTGTCCTTAAAAAGGCCGACCAGCAAATCACCATCAAAGAAACTGATTACGCCGACGTCTCCTCATGGTTGTCTAGGTGATGAGGCAGCACGGCGGCGTCAGACCACATGATCAATCACCTGATCCCTGTATCTAGGGAAACAGACGCCACCGCACCGCCGCCCACCGCAAGCAATGGGGGACCGTGCAGCTGAGATCAAGGAGGCAATTGGACATGGATAGCGGGTTCGGCGCCTCAAATAGATGTCTATAGTTTACCCGATGATTTTAGCAGTCAAATGCAAACGTGCATATTGTGGGGCAGCGCCTGGATTGCAAGTCAGGAAACACGTAAAGCTCGGTAGTGGTTCAAACAGGAGCCGGTGTTTATTGCTGGTACACACAGCGATGGCACAGTCAGCCGGAATCCGGGTCGCAGCCGGGTACACAAGACACAGTTCATATAACGTACCCCGGGTCCTTCAGGCCAAAGGCCTCCGTTATAGGTCACGCCGAGCTCCCAGCCCTCCTGGGCTAGGCCGTGTTAGTCTAGCACACGGTCCTCTGGAACTCTAGACCTCTCCTGTGTATATCTCTGCTGCTCCTGCAGCTAAGGCACAATTCTGTGTACCGGGAACCCCGCCCTGCCTCCTCACCAGGCTTTTAACTCCGTGTCTACTTCCGGGACCTTGCAAGACCCGGAGCGGAGGGAGCGGACCGTCCCTTTCTCTCACACCCTATACCGGGCTCAATACGTGACAGTGCGCATTCTGGGGGAGACATAGCGCCCCTCGCATATGATCCCCCGCACTGTCTCACAATATATATATGACAAATACTAATGAACTGAATGATAATTATGTATGGTATTATATCAAATAGTAAAATTGGCATTTAAGCATGGATAGCGGATGTGTCGCTTCAAACAGATGTATTTAGTCTGCCAGAAAGTTTTAGCAGTCAAATGAAAGCGTGCATGTATATTATATATGAAAAATACTAATTATCTGAATGGTAATTATATATACTATTATATCAAATAATAGAATTGGCATGATATTTAGATTTTTATAAGGATATTAACAGTATATATGCAAAATAGCAAACATACAAAATCTAGACACACACATTCAGGTGTAGGCAACCTAAATGCCCTACATACCTATATAGTCACTAAAATAAAGACATCATATACAGGCTAAGCCCTCATTAATAACATCATTATCCATCATATATATACCAAATTATATATATTCAGTTGTAAGTGTCATACATATCTATATATATTTTTATATGGTCACCTAAATATATACAAGTGCACCAGAAGTAGAATATCAATTATTTCACATAGACAACATATGCTTGAAGTCTTGATTGAAGTAATTTCCACCAAATCCTGTGCAGAATAACTTGACAAAATTAGATTTGAAGCGTCAGAGCCCTTGTTTGCGGCCTAATAAAATCAAGAATATAAAAACAAAATCAGAACACATTAATCTGACAGTTAGATGAACGAAATAAAACTGAGGTTTTCATTAATACCTTTAGGTTGGACCGTTTGCAGTGTCCAGATCCACTTACTCTCTTTCTGTGCAAGACGTTTACTGATATTACCACCCCTTACATCTACTTCCAATAGGTCGATGCCCTTAACCCTCAGCAGCTTACCATCACAGTTATGGTAACTATAAAAATGTCGAGGTATCGTCTTCAATGCGTTTACATCACTAGTATCGACAGCTGCTTCAATACCAAGCACGTGCTCACGTACTCTCACTTTCAATTGACGAGTAGTGAGTAGAGATGGGCGAGTCCTAAAAGACTCGGAATCGCAAGACCCCAACGAGTCCGAGTCAAGGACTCGGGACTCGTTGCGAGTCCAGCGAGTCCAATGTTAATGAATAGGGAACCGAGTAATAGCGAATAATGACATTTACAACTCGCTGATGTGTCTCTGAAAGTGTGCGAGTCCAAACTTGCTGGTTTTTCTCTTATTTTGAGGCTTGGAGCCGATGATGCGAGGGAAGCGATTCTCCAGCACACACCATGCTTTAAAGAAACAGGAAACGAGTCGCGCTGACAGGCGCACACACAGAGCAATCCATTCATCATTGCAATCATGGCAGCAGGCCGTGGCACGGTGAACACACTGCGTCTTATTGCACTTGTGGAGGCTTGTCCATTTCTATGGCTCCCTACAGATCCTGACTATGGGGATACGACCCAAATTAATACAGCCTGGAGAGAGATTGCCCAAGAGATGTTCCCTGCGTTCCATCGGAGTGACCATGAGGAACAGAGCAATCTAAGTAAGTTAAATGAGTTCACACGTTATATATTGCATTTACTGTATATATACTCGTGTATAAGCCGACCCGTGTATAAGCCGACCCCCCTATTTTTGCCCCCAAAAACTGTGAAAACATATTGACCGCCATCCTGGTACACAGCGGCTATCACTGGTAGACAGCCCCCCAGCAGAGTATACACCTCCCCCTGCAGAGTATACAGGCCCCCAGATGGGTATACATGCCCCCATATTGTGGTATACAGGCAGGGGCGGACTGGCCCAGGTGCCACGGGTCATGCGGCTGCAGGAGCCTGAATAATCCGCATGTCCCTGAAGCAGCAGGCGGAAACGGAAGCTCCTGGCCGCGCGATGACGTCATCAGCGCGCGGCTGCGTCCGGGAGTGAGCGTCTGTGAGTGGCGTGCGGCTGCGACTGTTAGCGAGCGGCTGTGAGGAGCGCGAGGCTGCGGCTGGGAGCGAGCCATAGGAGAATGCGGGAGCTGCGGTGACTGTGAGGCCGCCGCCAGTCATCACCCCCCCCACCCCCCGTCCTCACCTGTGTCGGGCCGGTGAGGGAGGGTTGCCACCCAAACTGTAGGGTGCCAGTCAGTTCCTGTATACAGGGCCCTCAGTGTGTGTACAGGCCCCCCCAGCAGTGGGTATACAGGGCCCCCAGCAGTGGGTAGACAGTGGCCCAGTGGGTTTACAGGGCCCCCAGCAGTGGGAATACAGGGCCCCCATAGCAGGGTATACAGGACCCTGAATGTGTTATCATGCTCCACCGCATAGTTGCCTATATTTGGATGGGGTCACAACAGTACACTTAGTTTAAGGTCTGATCCTCCTGGCTCTTTCGGCCAAGGGGTTGGGTGTATATAAATACCACTAATGACCAGAGTCTGGTGCCCGCACTATTACATTCTCTATGCGTTGACATGTGTCCTGCCTCATTTGTGATTGTGGCCATGTGAGCTCAATGTCCGTAATGCTGTTGATGATGTTCCACACTGTCGTGTCACTGTGCCTTGTATACACATTACACACACAAAATGAATAAAATGTTATTGTTGATTTGTACACATACTTTTGTTGTTTCAAATATTGCACATCTCTAAACCCGGTTTGAAATCATTTCACAGTTGACCATCTTAAAAAACGGTGGAGGAGCTGCCGGGACCAGCATAGGAAGCAGTACCGCCAGTACTCAGAGAGAGAACCGGGAGCCGCTCCATTGCTGAACCACTATCATTTTTACGACCGGCTGTCCTTCCTTCACCCGGTGGCCCGTATGCCAAGGTATGTGTCTGCAGCACTGTTGTGTACATTTAGTATTATTTTTTAATATATACATTAGGTTCCAATTCGGCTCTGTGGGTAGCAGAGTATACACGTGGCTCTGTGGGTAGCAGAGTATACAGGCGGGTCTGAGGTAGCAGAGTATACAGGCGGCTCTGTGGGTAGCAGAGTATACAGGCGGGTCTGAGGTAGCAGAGTATAAAGACGGCTCTGTGGGTAGCAGAGTATACAGGCGGGTCTGTGGGTAGCAGAGTATACAGGCGGGTCTGAGGTAGCAGAGTATACAGGCGGGTCTGTGGGTAGCAGAGTATACAGGCGGGTCTGAGGTAGCAGAGTATAAAGACGGCTCTGTGGGTAGCAGAGTATAAATACGGCTCTGTGGGTAGCAGAGTATACAGGCGGGTCTGTGGGTAGCAGAGTATACAGGCGGGTCTGTGGGTAGCAGAGTATACAGGCGGGTCTGAGGTAGCAGAGTATACAGGCGGCTCTGTGGGTAGCAGAGTATACAGGCGGGTCTGAGGTAGCAGAGTATACAGGCGGCTCTGTGGGTAGCAGAGTATACAGGCGGGTCTGAGGTAGCAGAGTATAAAGACGGCTCTGTGGGTAGCAGAGTATACAGGCGGGTCTGTGGGTAGCAGAGTATACAGGCGGCTCAGTGGGTAGCAGAGTATATAGGTGATGAGAATAGGGTTAATAGATGGTGCTACAGTGTTGGGGCGTGCTAGAGGGAGCAGAGATCCGATTACTGCCATCATTACTGACCTTATTAAAGATAGCGGCCGCAGCTGAATGACATCATGGCAAAGGTAAACATGGGGTGTGGTTAGCTGCAGGAGGTTAGTGAGAGGTGTGGGTTGTTTGGGAGAGGGCGTGGTGTGGGCGGGGTGAGCGCGGCTCCTGCGTCAGATACGCTGCGAGCGCGGACCCGCGGCACATCTCCAGGAGCAGAGGACGTGTCCGGTACGTCCGTAGCCCCCGGCCTCCCCGTTGTCCGCACACACAGCCCCGCTGTGACCTCTGCAGTGTCACAGGCCCCGGCGGGCGGCTGTCATCTCCTCCTGACACTGACCTCCTCCTGATTTGATTGTCTGTGTTGTCCCCCCCGCTGTCAGCATCAGTGATCTGCTAAGACCTGTGGGTGCACAGACGGGGGAAGTACAAATGCCAGCATGCCGGGGCGGATGGGGTGCTGTGAGGGGCGCAGGTCTTGCTGTGAGCGGAGGGCGCGAGGCCGCTCGAGAAAACGCTATAGCGGCTGTGTGAGTTAAGCGTCTGCGGCTCGCGAAGGCGCATACGCGTCTCCGCTCGCAGTGACGCTAAGGAGTTTGGGATTCGGCTACAGTGCCGGAATTTCAAACTCCCGATTATATAAATAGATTTATATATATATATTGTATACCTTTCAACCCCTTCCCTGCTTTATATAGATGATATAAGCTAAAAGTTTTGTTAATTAAGTATGTCAAGTTAAAAGTGAAGTCAGGGGGACTTTTTTTTTTCATGTGAACCATTGGTGTTATTGATCGTCTAGATTAGATGGGATGGGGGGGGGGGGGGGGTGGTAATCAGGGGGGGAAAAATTATGTATTAGTATGGAATTAGCAAAGAAAGTCACGTATTCCTTTATGTTATGTACAGTTGGTTATTATTTCATAATAATAACAAATATCTGATTAAGAATACACAGATACACAGAGTCTAAAAAGCGTACAACTTAATGTTTGACCTATGTTTTTGTTTCCAAATGCAATGCATTCACCAAATTTTTTTTTACTTTATCCACAGAGAAGCTTACTACAGAGGGCGGCGTGCTGTTAACCCTCCACCGCCAAACAGAAGGCGGCGTGGAGAAAACCGACCACCACCACCACGGCCGCCGCCACCACCACCACCACCATCGCCGCCAGCAGCGCCAGGGCCAGCACCACCACCGCCGCCACCAGCGGCCGGGCCAGCACCACCACCGCCGCCACCAGCGGCAGGGCCATCAACACCACCACCGCCGTCGCCGCCACCACCACCACCACCGCCACCAGCGGCAGGGCCAGCAGCACCACCGCCGCCACCAGCGGCAGGGCCAGCACCACCACCGCCACCACCAGCGGCAGGCCCAGCTTATGGTCCGATCCCGGGGTCACCTCATTTAAGTGTTCAACAGAGTAATGCTGACTTTGCCCGCAGTATTATACCATTCATGGATAATATTCCATTTGACAGGCTACTGCGGGCAAGGTCAGCATTACAGATAGTGCTTGAAGCCTGTCAGCCCACTAACGACCCAGGTGATGTTTTCCAATATTTGGATGGGTGGAAAATATCGGCCTCTAACAGGCTGGGCAGGGCCACAACACGGGACAGCCATGTGCCACCCCACAGGGCTATACCGCCTTTGCCTCACTCCCAGTGGCCAGCTAACAGGGACCTACCACCGTTCCCTACACCTGTGCAGAGGATCCACCCTGAAGGGTTCGGCCAGGCCATACGTGGGGCCCTTGACCTTTTAGAAGACGCACAGCCCACCTACCAGGACCTGTAGGGCTCCATTTGTTGGTTACTACTTTAATTTTAAGAGGTTGTATTTTTGGGAATGTCCAACCAGTTCTGCCATTTTTTTTTTTAAACACAGTTTTAAAAAACAGCTTTGTGTCTGTCTTTTTTCAAGGAATGAATGTGTAGTTTTTTTTGTGGGTGGGCTTCAAGTCATCATAATTATTATAATTATTATTTATTTATATAGCGCCGATAGGTTCCATGGCGCTTTACATGAGGAAAAGGTAGACAAGGACAAGTACAATAAACATAGACAATAAGGTCATACAGGTACAAGAGTAGAGGACCCTGTACGCGTGGGCTCACATTCTACGAGGGGTGGGTGGGGATACAATAGGGTGGGGAAGGTGTCGGTCGTGGGGCGTGTAGCGGGGTCTCATGGCAGGTTGTAGGCCTGTCGGAAGAGGTGAGTCTTTTGGTGTCTCTTGAAGGTTCACAGGGTAGGCGACTGACTGATGAGGTGGGGCAGGGAGTTCCAGAGCATGGCGGATGACCGGGAGAAATCCTGTATGCGGTTGTGGGAAGAGGAGATGAGGGTGGACTGTAGGACAAGTTCTTGGGATGAACGCAGGTTGCGTGAGGGATGGTATCGGGAGATCATGTCGGAGATGTATGGTGGGGATCGGTTGTGTAAGGCTTTGAATGTAATGGTCAGTGTTTTAAAGTGAGCTCTCTGTGGGGCGGAGGGGCCAGTGAAGGGCTTGGCAGAGGGGGTAGGCAGGGGAGTAGCGTGAGGACAGATGGATTAGTCGGGCAGCAGAGTTTAGTATAGATTGGAGAGGTGCAATAGAGTTGGCAGGGAGACCTATGCGAAGGAGGTTGCAGTAGTCAAGGCGGGAGATGATGAGGGCATTTATGAGTGTTTCAGCAGTGTCAGGATTGAGGAACGACCGAATTGGTTAAATATTTTTGAGTTGGAGTCACAGGGACTTGGTTAGGGACTACAGGTGGGGCTTGAAGGAGAGGGAGGAGTCAAGGATTACCCCGAGACATTTGGCGTGGGGGACAGGGGAGAGAGCATCATTAGCAAGTACTTTACGGCCCGCACGGCGCATGAAGTCACCTTGGTTACTAAGTGTCAAATCATGACTCCACATACAACTGTTGCTGACAAACAGTGCCTGTGTTTGGGGGGTTACTTTATGCCTCGCTATGGCAACAAGACTATGAACACACATGTGAGAGGCTGGGACGTCTACATGCTACACATCGCGTCTACGCGTTTTGTATGGAGCGTACAGTGGGACCCTTCACCAGGCTCCAGCAGGATGATAGTCCAAGCAACGCCCACGATGCAGGAATAGGATTGGTGCCTCGAAAAATTAGCCCAAGGGGCTGTTTCCCATTTTTGGTATTAATGCAGGCCTAAGGGCCATGAAAAGCTTGTTAGCCAGGGTGTCTCCCAAACCATGATAAGCTTGTTAGCCTGGGTGGCTCAAAAAATTAGCCCAAGGGGCTGTTTGCCATTTTTGGTATAAATGTAGGCCTAAGGGCCATGAAAAGCTTGTTAGCCAGGGTGTCTCCCAAACCATGATAAGCTTGTTAGCCTGTGTGGCTCAAAAAATTAGCCCAAGGGGCTGTTTGCCATTTTTGGTATAAATGTAGGCCTAAGGGCCATGAAAAGCTTGTTAGCCAGGGTGTCTCCCAAACCATGATAAGCTTGTTAGCCTGGGTGGCTCAAAAAATTAGCCCAAGGGGCTGTTTGCCATTTTTGGTATTAATGCAGGCCTAAGGGCCATGAAAAGCTTGTTAGCCAGGGTGTCTACCAAACCATGATAAGCTTGTTAGCCTGGGTGGCTCAAAAAATTAGCCCAAGGGGCTGTTTGCCATTTTTGGTATAAATGTAGGCCTAAGGGCCATGAAAAGCTTGTTAGCCAGGGTGTCTCCCAAACCATGATAAGCTTGTTAGCCTGGGTGGCTCAAAAAATTAGCCCAAGGGGCTGTTTGCCATTTTTGGTATTAATGCAGGCCTAAGGGCCATGAAAAGCTTGTTAGCCAGGGTGTCTACCAAACCATGATAAGCTTGTTAGCCTGGGTGGCTCAAAAAATTAGCCCAAGGGGCTGTTTGCCATTTTTGGTATAAATGTAGGCCTAAGGGCCATGAAAAGCTTGTTAGCCAGGGTGTCTCCCAAACCATGATAAGCTTGTTAGCCTGGGTGGCTCAAAAAATTAGCCCAAGGGGCTGTTTGCCATTTTTGGTATTAATGCAGGCCTAAGGGCCATGAAAAGCTTGTTAGCCAGGGTGTCTCCCAAACCATGATAAGCTTGTTAGCCTGGGTGGCTCAAAAAATTAGCCCAAGGGGCTGTTTCCCATTTTTGGTATTAATGCAGGCCTAAGGGCCATGAAAAGCTTGTTAGCCAGGGTGTCTACAAAACCCTGATAAGCTTGTTAGCCTGGGTGGCTCAAAAAATTAGCCCAAAGGGCTTAATAAAGTCTATTTTTAAATAAAGCAGGGCGCTTGGCCCATAGCATATTATTGCTTGGACTAGGAGCATAGAACAAGCAAGGCCAACTATGCAGGCCTAGGCTTGGTGCCTCAAAAAATTAGCCCAAAGGGCTTAATAAAGTATTTTTTTACATAAAGCAGGGCGCTTGGCCCATAGCATATTATTGCTTGGACTGGGTGCCTAATGAAATCAACAGAGCTAAGGGACATGTCATTAATTCCTGTCCAAAATGGGCATATTGTTAACAGCGCAATATCCCAATCATATAAATTATGATTAGGTTAATCTAGGATTGTGTACTGTCGTCAGGAGGGCTTAGGAACTGTGATGATATCCAATCCTTGTTGAATTTAATTAGAGTGAGCCTGTTGGCATTTTCTGTGGTGAGGCGGGACCTTCTATCAGTGACTATACCCCAGCGGCACTGAAAACACGCTCTGATGTCACACTAGCAGCTGGGCATGCCAGCACCTCCAAGGCATACAATGACAGCTCAGTCCAAGTGTGCAGCTTGGAAACCCAGTAATTAAAGGGTACAGAAGGGTCGGTTAGGAAGCTGGTACTGTCACTGAGATACTGCTGCACCATGTTGGACAATTGTTGTCTCCTACTCAAGGTCACCGTAGGCAAATTCCGTTCTTGATTGGAAGGTCTGTTGAACATCGCCCAGTTGGCGGACATCTTACCCCCACCTTACCCCCACCTCTTCTTGTCATTGATGGCGTTTGTGTCCCAACCAAAGGCTGCTGTTGGAAAGAGCTGGTTCTTCGATGTATAGCGGACTCAGACGGTAATATTGCCAGCAAAATATCAAGAAGAACCCTCTTTACATGATCCATCGTTAAGCCCCTGGATGAGTGCGACAGCAGCGACTGAAATTTGTCTTTGTACCGTGGGTCCAAAAACGTTGACAACCAGTAGAGGTCGCTGTCATAGATGTGTATGACGCGTGGATCTTTGGAGACACATTGACACATTACTTCAGCCATGTGTGCTAAGCTGCAAAGACTCATCTCCTCGGTTACAACAGAATGAAGATCACTACGCGTCGTGGCCTCTAAATCGGTGTCCGCCTCCTCCTCTTCAGCCCACCCATGCTGTACCGACATAAACGTAGGGTTGGGAGTCCCATCAGGGTTCACATCAGTACCAGAGAAAAATAAATCTTCTTCATCATCACCCTCATCACCATCTTCCTGAACCAATGTAGCCTGCTGATATTGGCTTGGCTGGCTAGGATCAGCGATGTTCAATTCTGGCTCCATAGCCATCCGCTGTGCTCTCAAAGCATCTGTTTTGAGATTCATTAGGGATTCTTGGAGCAGGCAGAGCATGGGGATGGTGAGACTTATAATCGACTGATCCCCACTGACAAGTTTGGTACAGTATTCGAAGTTATCCAGCAACTCGCAAAGGTCAGCGATCCAGACCCACTCGAAAGTACTGATGTGTGTGGTATGACTTCCAGGTTGACGGGCATGTTGCAGCTGAAATTCCGCTATTGCCTTCTGCTGCTCATTAAACCTTGCCAACATATGGAAGGTGGAGTTCCATCGCGTAGGCATGTCGCAAATTAGCCTGTGTTTCGGCAAGTTAAATTGGATTTGAAGGGCTGAAAGACTTGCAGCTGCTGTGGACGAATGTCTAAAGTAAAATTCGCCTCACCTTATCCAGTAGCTCAGATAACTCTGGGTATATTTTGAGGAATTTCTGAACTACCAGGTTCAGGACGTGAGCCATGCAAGGCACATGTACAAGTTTACCGTGCTTTATTGCCGCCACAAGGTTTGCACCATTATCGCTCACAACTAGACTTGGTTGTAGTTCCAGTGGGGCCAGCCACTCATCGGTCTGTTGCTTGAGACCTTTCCACAACTCTGTTGCAGTGTGACGTGTGTCACCTAGGCAGATAAGCTTCAGAAGAGCCTGTTATCGCCTTGCAGAAGCAGTACTGCAAAGCTCCCAACTCGGACGTGATGGTGCGTGAGGCTCAGCAGTGGACAAGGAAGTGGCAGAAGCCGATTGGGCACTGGACATATATGAGGAGGCAGACACCCGGAATGATGTTGGGCCCGCTATTCGTGGAGTTGGTAGTATGTCAGATGGTACAGTTTTAGAAGTTGGGACACTCTCCACCAGGTTGATCCAGTGAGCCGTTAGTGAAATGTATCTGCCCTGTCCACAACTACTTGTCCACGTGTCCGTTGTTAGGTGGACTTTTGCGGTGACAGCATTTGTTAAAGCACGTTTTAAGTTGTTAACCACGTGCTGGTGTAAGGCGTGAACGGCACTACGTGAGAAAAAGTAGCGGCTGGGTACAGAGTATCGTGGTGCTGCCTCAGCCATCAACTCCCGAAAAGACTCTGTACCCACAAGCCTAAACGGCAGCATTTCCACAGCTAACAACTTGGCTATTTTCGCAGTCACTTTTTGGGAATATGGGTGTGTCGGTTGGAACTTCCGCTGTCTTTCATACAGCTGTGGCACAGACAACTGCACGTTTGGACCAGACTGACAAGAGGATTGACTACTGTCATGTCTGTCTTGTAAAGCACCTTGGGAGGAGTCGCTTGAGCAGGAGCTGAAGCCTGAACACTTGCTGGTGAAGGATGGATCTGAGGTGGCCTGGAAGTGTTTGGATCAGAAGGCACTGATTTTGAACCCTGATAGGGTGCCCACTGAATTGGGTGCTTAAGAGACATATGCTTGCGCATACTGCTGGTGCTCTGGTTTCCTTTTACCGTGCCTCTGCTAAGCCTTGCCTGGCACATCTTACAGATAACCATATTTGGTACTGTTGGGCTATCCTTAAAAAATTGCCACACACTGGCTGTTCGTCCTTTATTTTTAATTGGAGGAAGAGGCGGATGACTCTGTTCAACACCAACTGTGGACACATTTTGGGCAACTGTGTTTGCAGTTAGTGCAACAGTTGGCACAGTTTGTGCCACAGTTGACGCTATTTGGGCAACTGTTCTCACAGTTTGTGTTCTGGAGACAGTACGCCTTTGTGATTTTGCCAGTGGTACATAGCCACTTTCGTCCTCCTGGCTGCTCTCTTGGCTATGCAATTCAGCAATCCAGGTAGGATCTGTGGTGTCATCATCCATCCCTTCCAGTTCAAAGGATTCTGGATAAACTGACTGAGCAGGCTGGCCAGATGAGATGTGTGTCTCATCATCCTCATCATCATCCACCTCCTGAGATACTGTTTGCATTTCGTGAAAGTGTCTTTCTTCAGGACGCGGTACTTCCAAACTTTGGCCATGAGTAGACATTTCGTCTACTTCAAGTATCTCGTCAGGCAGTGACAAAGAAACCCCTTGATAAGAACCGAATAAGTCATCCGAGTGACCAAGGTCCATATCCAAATTTTCCTCTGGCTGCCGATGGGTTGAGGCAATATGAAGACTTTGAGGATTGGATGGCGCTGCATTGTCTGTAGCGACACTAGAATGTCTTGCCACGGATGATTGCGTACTGCAAGAACCAGTGGTCGAGGGCGTCTGAGCCATCCAAGATGTTATCTTGTCATGCTCATCCGGCCTCAACACACGTTTTTTTTGAGTACTGGGATTTCTAGGTAGAAAAAAGGACGTTCTATCAATCCTAGGCTGTGTACTTGTACCAGTGCCTTCTTGGGCAAGACTGCTGCGGCCACGACCTCGTCCCTGTCCCTTTGCAACATCCTTTTTGTTAATTGTTTTTTTTTGAGACATTGTTGACGAATGCACAGTCACCGAGTTGGAGTTAGGTGTTGCTGTATGCGTCACTTGCTGGCGGGGTAAGTGTGCGCGCTCACACTTGGCAGTGAAGCCGCACACTACACTCCCTAAAAAAATTGGTTTGAAGTGCGCACAGCCACCGAGATGTGGTTAGGTGTTGCTGAATGCGTCACTTGCTGGCGGGGTAAGTGTGCGCGCTCACACTTGGCAGTGAAGCCGCACACTACACTCCCTAAAAAAATTGGTTTGAAGTGCGCACAGCCACCGAGATGTGGTTAGGTGTTGCTGAATGCGTCACTTGCTGGCGGGGTAAGTGTGCGCGCTCACACTTGGCAGTGAAGCCGCACACTACACTCCCTAAAAAAATTGGTTTGAAGTGCACACAGCCACCGAGATGTGGTTAGGTGTTGCTGAATGCGTCACTTGCTGGCAGGGTAAGTGTGCGCGCTCACACTTGGCAGTGAAGCCGCACACTACACTCCCTAAAAAAATTGGTTTGAAGTGCGCACAGCCACCGAGATGTGGTTAGGTGTTGCTGAATGCGTCACTTGCTGGCGGGGTAAGTGTGCGCGCTCACACTTGGCAGTGAAGCCGCACACTACACTCCCTAAAAAAATTGGTTTGAAGTGCACACAGCCACCGAGATGTGGTTAGGTGTTGCTGAATGCGTCACTTGCTGGCGGGGTAAGTGTGCGCGCTCACACTTGGCAGTGAAGCCGCACACTACACTCCCTAAAAAAATTGGTTTGAAGTGCGCACAGCCACCGAGATGTGGTTAGGTGTTGCTGAATGCGTCACTTGCTGGCGGGGTAAGTGTGCGCTCTCACACTTGGCAGTGAAGCCGCACACTACACTCCCTAAAAAAATTGGTTTGAAGTGCGCACAGCCACCGAGATGTGGTTAGGTGTTGCTGAATGCGTCACTTGCTGGCGGGGTAAGTGTGCGCGCTCACACTTGGCAGTGAAGCCGCACACTACACTCCCTAAAAAAATTGGTTTGAAGTGCGCACAGCCACCGAGATGTGGTTAGGTGTTGCTGAATGCGTCACTTGCTGGCGGGGTAAGTGTGCGCGCTCACACTTGGCAGTGAAGCCGCACACTACACTCCCTAAAAAAATTGGTTTGAAGTGCGCACAGCCACCGAGATGTGGTTAGGTGTTGCTGAATGCGTCACTTGCTGGCGGGGTAAGTGTGCGCGCTCACACTTGGCAGTGAAGCCGCACACTACACTCCCTAAAAAAATTGGTTTGAAGTGCGCACAGCCACCGAGATGTGGTTAGGTGTTGCTGAATGCGTCACTTGCTGGCGGGGTAAGTGTGCGCTCTCACACTTCGCAGTGAAGCCGCACACTACACTCCCTAAGGTGGTGTACGTGCTAGCAGCAACGCACTGGTCTGCCACAGAAAAAATAACGCTCTATGGCTTATTAGGAACAAAAATCGATCTGGTGCAAAAACAAAAAGGAAACAGCACCTCAGCTAAGCCTCTGACTGCAGCTGTTAGCAAAGCTGAGTGAGTAAGCTAAGCTATGAGGTCCGTCCTGTGTGCACTCTAAGGCTTCTCCTTCCTTCCCTCCCTGCCTGCCTGCCTACACAGCACTACTCCGTCCTCCTCCTAGCTCTCAGAAGAGCTTTTTGGGTTAATATAAGGAATCTTCCCTACACTGACAATCCCTGATCTGCTCCAGCATATATCTCTCTCTCCCTATACTAGGTCAGATCGTCTCAGGAATGTGGCCAAAATGGCAGGGACAAGCCTTATATACTGCCTTGCCTGTCATAGATGACATAGGCATCACGATGGACAGCAGCCAATCATAGTCCTGACACAACCAACTTTGCTATGCCATTACTGACTATGATTGGCTATCTTCACAAGTTTTCTGACCTAACACGCACGCTGTGCTGACTCGGAACATAACAGATTCTGTATTCGAGAGTCCGACTCCCGAATACAGTATACAGGACTCGGAATCGTAGACTCGTAGGACTTGGAATCGTAGACTCGCTCAGACTCGCTGCTGACAGCGGGTATCTGTGAAGAGTCAAGCTTATTGACATTGAATTCCATTGGACTCGTCACTGTGCGAGTCCAAGCTGGGAGATTCGCCGAGTAACGAGTCCTGCGAGTACCTTCAGAATCGCCGAGTCCCGAGTCCTAGCGAGTAGACTCGCCCATCCCTAGTAGTGAGTCCAATGTATATTTTTGGACATGGACAGGATGCAAATAGACAACATTCCTGGATGTACACGAAATCTTATGTTGAATTTTAAATGTTTTAGTACCTGCTGAATTAATAAATTCCTTATTAAGGAGCTAATTGACTGTCATTTGCTATACAATCAGCAACTGATTTGATCATAATTGTTTGCAAAACCTGAAAATCCAGTGAAAGAAAAACGCATTGCTGTCAGATTCAAGATGTGCATTGCACTCGCACCACACTCGCACCACACTCGCAGTACAATACGCAAAGCACTCGCATGACTGCCGTGCGACAAAAACGCTCCGTTTTTAACGCTTGTAGTGTGCCTTCAGCCTTAGAGTTGAAAATGTTGAAAAACGCATGCGTTAACGCATCCATAGGCCCCAATGTAAAAAATGCATGGCAAATGTGCCATGCATTATTTGCATGTTTTTTTGGCTCACCTCCCAAAAGCGCAGTAAGCAGCGTTTTTGGGTGCTTTTTCGTTATTGCATGGTACATGTAGGCACCATGCGTTAACGCATGCGTTTTTGCATGTATTTTTTGGGAAAAATGACTAAGGGTAGGGTCACATTGGCGTTTTTTGTTTAAAATCCTGATCCGGTTTTGAGCTTTAAAAAAGCTCAAAACCGGACCAGGAAAGGCTCCTGATGGAAGCCTATGCAAAACACGGATGGCTTCACAAGCCATCCGGTGGCCGGATCCGGCACTGCTGCCTGCGTTTAAAATCATGCAGGCAGCAGTTTTCGCAGCGTTTACCGGGCCGCACTGCGGTCACCGGATGGCTCAGGATGTGTAATCCCTGAGCCATCCGGTAACTGCCGAGGTTGCGGTTCCCGGCTATTGGCGGGATCCGCAACCTTAATAAAGAGTAAAATTGTTGATCTAAATGACTTTTTAAGGTCTGTAGGGGGGCTTAGACCCCCTACAGACCGGCCGCCCACTTCTATAGTGTACTTCAGCTATATCTCACGGGGCACGGGCTCCCCGGAGCAAAGTGCCCCCCCCGTATCACTATACAGGGGTGCCTACACCCCTCTATTACAATGATGCTTTAATGATGTCCAAAAATGCATTCCAAAAAGGATTTTAGCAATCGCAATGTAAGTTTATACTTACATGCTGTTGTAGGCAGAGTCCCGAGAAAACCATGGGCGGGGCTGTGTGCAGCAGCCTCCGCCCACTCCTTCTTGATGGCCGCCCCCTCTGGCCGTAATCCAGTGTTGTGAGGGCGGGCACGTCGTTAAAGGGGCGTGGCTAACTATTTGCCGCGGTTAGCCACGCCCCTTTAACGACGTGCCCGCCCTCACAACACTGGATTACGGCCAGAGGGGGCGGCCATCAAGAAGGAGTGGGCGGAGGCTGCTGCACACAGCCCCGCCCATGGTTTTCTCGGGACTCTGCCTACAACAGCATGTAAGTATAAACTTACATTGCGATTGCTAAAATCCTTTTTGGAATGCATTTTTGGACATCATTAAAGCATCATTGTAATAGAGGGGTGTAGGCACCCCTGTATAGTGATACGGGGGGGGGGGCACTTTGCTCCGGGGAGCCCGTGCCCCGTGAGATATAGCTGAAGTACACTATAGAAGTGGGCGGCCGGTCTGTAGGGGGGTCTAAGCCCCCCTACAGACCTTAAAAAGTCATTTAGATCAACAATTTTACTCTTTATTAAGGTTGCGGATCCCGCCAATAGCCGGGAACCGCAACCTCGGCAGTTACCGGATGGCTCAGGATTACACATCCTGAGCCATCCGGTAACCGCAGTCCGGTATTCTGCACACATTTTTGTAACAAATGTGTGTGCCCGGCATTGCGTTCACCGCATCCGGATCCGGATGCGGTGAATGCAATTAAGCTTAGCAATGTGACCCTACCCTAAGTCCAAAAAAATGCATTGCAGTGCTGGGGGCATAAAAATCACCCTAAAAATAAAAGCATCAGTTTTTATAAACACTATAAAAAAAAGATTGGCAAGTGTGACCCTAGCCTAAAGCCGATCCACACCACGGCAAGATCAGGTCCGGGGCTGTCTGGTGTGAACTGGATATCCCCGAACCCAATCTTGAAACAGAACTGGAGGGCAAATATGCCCTCCGGTCCGGTTTGCAGCCAGATTCAGTCAAGCACAGCTGATGAAATTTCAAATCGCTAGAGGGCAGATAGCCGCAGTCCTGAAATCTCTGCAGGGGACAGCTCATGATGCTGAAGTTTAGCAGCGCTTGATTTTATGTCAAATCTGGCACGATCTGGCGCCATAGACTTCCATGTTAGGGCGCGTCTGATCCGGGAGGATCCGATTTTGTCTGATTTTTCCCCGGACACAAAATCTGCAAATAGCTCCTATCTGGCTCCATCTGGCCCCGTAGGGCTGCATAACTGCAAAATTGGGTTTACACCGGACAGCCCCGAACCTGATCTTGCCGTGGTGTGAAACCGGCCTAAGAATATGAGTAGACATAAAACATTTTCTTAAAATATTTAAGGCCCCAACTACCTCCAGGGACCAATCTCTTAAATCAGCCCCATTACATGTGAGATTGTTAAGAGATTTGATGAGGTTTGATGAGCTCGGAAATAAGCTTTAATTAATCTGCAAAAATGTTGGAAAGCTTTAAGATTGCTAGGTTGAACGCAATCAATTATGGCCATGTTCACACACAATTTGCGTTTTTTTAAGAGTGCCAAAAAATGTGCCTTGTGTGTGTGAAAGCATCGAAAACGTTTTTGCAAATAGCCATTTTTTCACCAAACACCCAAATAACAAAAAACGCATGGCATAAAAATTTGTGTTTTTGCTGAAGGAATTCTTTTTCCGTTTTCCTGCCGACCAAGGGGGGGGGGTGCTATCATAAAAATTTTTATTTCATTTTCCTGCTTATATAGGGGTGTGTGTGTGTGTGTCTATATGTGCCAAACGTTGACGCTTGCGTTTCCCATTGGGTCCCATGTTAAAAAAGGCATGCGTTTTTGGGAAAACGCACATGCGTTTTTTTACAGCATCCAAAAATGCTGCATGCAGTGTTTTTTGGTCTGGAGGGAGTTTGCCTCAAAAACGCATGTACACTCAAATGTACCCTGCGTTAACGCACATGCTTTTTTTTAACAGCCCAAAAAACGCAGGGATGGGCAAAAAAACGCATGTGTGTGAACATGGCCTATGGCTATACTTCCCTAGGCTCCATTTTAAATCCTGTGAAACTCTAAAGGCCACTTCACACACACAGATATCTGAGTCCAATATCTGAACCAATCTCTGGTTGCAGTGAAATCATGGATACATTGTTCCATTTTGTGGCTGTGTACAACATGGAGCAATGTATCCATGATTTCACTGCAACCAGAGATCTGTTCAGATATTGGACTCAGATATCTGTGTGTGTGAAGTGGCCTTTACTATAAGTTTTTGCAAAAGGAAACAAACATGTCTGTAATGTGAATCCAGTAATCACAAAAAAGTTTGCATATCAAGATAGACCAGAAAAACCTTTCAATATAATCAGAATAAATATCATTTAATATAAAGTTGTGAAAAACTGCAGGTGCGCTAGTTAAACTAAAAAGGCATCAAAAGATTTTCAAAAAAATCCTCAGACTTTAAAAATGCCATCTTCCACTCATCACTTTAGCGGATGTATACCAAATGTTAGGCCCCTCTAATGGTGGGTTTACACACACCAATCATTGTATCCAATCTCTGAACCAATCTCTGGTTGCAGTGAAATCATGGACACATAGTTCCATTTTGTGGCTGTGTACAACATGGAGCAATCTGTCCATGATTTCACTGCAACCAGAGATTGGTTCAGAGATTGGATACAATGATTGGTGTGTGTAAACCCACCATAAGGCTAGTTTCACACTGCAGTTTTTTTTACTTGATCAGTGTCCATCCAGTTTGTGTGCAAAAACCAGGAGAGGAACTCGTAGAGAAAAACTATAAGGCTGGCTTCACACCACGGCACAATCAGGTCCAGGGCTGTTCGGGGTGAACCTGACAGCCCTGGACCCGATTTTGCTATAATGCAATCCTATGAGGCTGGATGGAGCCGGATCGAAGCTATCTGCCATCCGGTTTCCATCTGTCTGAGAGGATCCGGGACAATTCGGATTTTTCTCCCGGACACAAAAATGTTGCAAGCAACATATTTGTGTCCTGGTCAAAAAAAACATCGGCTCAGTTCGGATCCTCCTGGATCTGAGGCAATCCGGCGCTCCCTAACATGGGAGTCTATGGTGCCGGATTACCCTGATCCGGTCAGATCCGGGAACCGGACACCGGCGGCTGGTTTAGCAGCTAGCGCTGCTAAACTTCAGCCCCGCTAGCTATCCTCTGCTGTTATTTCAAGACCGCGGTTAGATCTTGAAATTGCGGCAGCTGCGATTGCTATCAATGGCATCCAGCTGCAAAGCGGACCGGAGGGCATATTTGTCCCTCCGGTTCTGTGTCCAGATCAGGTCCGGGGCTGTCCGAGTCACATCGGACAGCCCCGGACCTGATGCTGCCGCAGTGTGAAGCCGGCCTAATTGAAAGATTGACAGCTGTTCTGAGTTTTAGAGACACTCCTGGTTTTGACACACAAACTGGATGGAACCTGATCAGGAAAAAAACTGCAGTGTGAAACCAGCTAAGGCTACGGTCACACTTTGCACTTTTTTGCGTGTTTTTTTCCACGCACCTTTCCAAAAATGTGCAAGTGCGTCTGCCGACAAAGTAAATGTAAATTCACTTTTGCCGTGCAGACGCTGCATAAATATACACAGCGCTTTTATGGGAGAAAGTGCGGGCATAAAAAGAATCAACATGTCAATTCTTTACGCACCTGCACCCTCGCTTTCTCCCATAGGAGCCCATTATTCCCATTGGAATTGCGCCGACGCTGCAGTATGTGATGTCACACAGGGGAGGAAGAATCCTTCCCTGTGTGATATCTGTGACAGCCCCTTTTGGGTTTCGTAGTGTATTAATATACACTGGGAAACCCAAAGTAAAGTAATCCAAATGGGCTAAAAATAATAAAATTGAATACTTACAGTCGTGGCCAAAAGTATTGACACCCCTGCAATTCAGTCAGATAACACTCAGTTTTTTCCTGAAAATGAATGCAATCACAAATTTTTTGCTATTATTATCTTCATTTAATTTGACTTCAATGAAAAAACACAAAAAGAATTGTCCTAAAGCCAAACTGGATATAATTCAACACCAAACATAAAAAAGGGGGTGGACAAAAGTATTGGCACTGTTTGAAAAATCATGAGCTGCTTCTCTAATTTGTGTAATTAACAGCACCTGTAACTTACCTGTGGCACCTAACAGGTGTTGGCAATAACTAAATCACACTTGCAGCCAGTTGACATAGATTAAAGTTGACTCAACCTCTGTCCTGTGTCCTTGTGTGTACCACATTGAGCATGGAGAAAAGAAAGAAGACCAAAGAACTGTCAGAGGACTTGACAAACTAAATTGTGAGGAAGCATGAGCAATCTCAAGGCTACAAGTCCATCTCCAAAGACCTTAATGTTCCTGTGTCTACCGTGCGCAGTGTCATCAAGAAGTTTAAAGCCCATGGCACTGTAGCTAACCTGTCTAGATGTGGACGGAAAAGAAACATTGACGAGAGATTTCAACGCAAGATTGTGCGGATGGTGGATAAAGAATGACTAACATTAAATCAAGTTCAAGCTGCCCTGCAGTCCGAGGGTACAACAGTGTCAACCCGTACTATCCGTCGACATCTGAATGAAAAGGGACTGTATGGTAGGAGACCCAGGAAGACCCCACTTCTTACCCCGAGACATAAAAAAGCCAGGCTGGAGTTTGCCAAAACTTACCTGACAAAAGCCTAAAACATTTTGGAAGAATGTTCCCTGGTCAGATGAGACAAAAGTAGAGCTTTTTGGGCAAAGGCATCAACATAGAGTTTAAGGAGAAAAAAATAAACATTCAAAGAAAAGAACACGGTCCCTACAGTCAAACATGGCGGAGGTTCCCTGATGTTTTGGGGTTGCTTTGATGCCTCTGGCACTGGACTGCTTTACCGTGTGCATGGCATTATGAAGTCTGAAGACTACCAACAAATTTTGCAGCATAATGTTGGACCCAGTGTGAGAAAGCTGGGTCTCTCTCAGAGGTCATGGATATTCCAGCAGGACAATGACCCAAAACACACTTTAAAAAGCACTAGAAAATGGTTATAGAGAAAGCACTGGAAACTTCTAAGGTGGCCAACAATGAGTCCAGACCTGAATCCCATAGAACACCTGTGGAGAGATCTAAAAATGGCAGTTTGGAGAAGGCATCCTTCAAATATCAGGGACTTGGAGCAGTTTGCCAAAGAAGAATGGTCTAAAATTCCAGCAGAGCATTGTAAGAAACTCATTGATGGTTACCGGAAGCGGTTGATCGCAGTTATTTTTGCTAAAGGTTGTGCAACCAAGTATTAGGCTGAGGGTGCCAATGCTTTTGTCTGGCCCATTTTTGGAGTTTTGTGTGAAATGATCAATGTTTTGCTTTTGGCTTCATTCTCTTTTGTGTTTTTTCATTGAAGACAAATTAACTGAAGATAATAATACCAAAGAATTTGTGATTGCAATCATTTTCGGGAAGAAACTGAGTATTATCTGACAGAATTGCAGGGGTGTCAGTACTTGTGGGTGTTCGGGGAGCCGGGAGCCGACACAACTGCAGGTACTGACCTTCCAGGGCCTTGGAAGATCTGTGATTTGCTACCCACAGTCAAGTGATATGTGATGTGCATATGACGCGCATATCACATGACCGTGAGTGACCAATCACCGATCTTGATAGGTCCTGGAAGGTTGGTACCTGCATTTGCGTCAGCTCCATCACCCCAAACACCTGGCGGAGGGTAGGTATTCAATTTTTATTATTTTTAACATATTTGGATTACATTAATTTGGGTTTCGCAGTGTATATTAATACACTACGAAACCCAAAAGGAGCTATCACAGATGTCACACAGGGGAGGATTCTACCTCCCCGTGTGACATCAGTTCACCCCTGCGCTTTAGGGGAAGGAGTGCGCCCATAAAAGAACACAGTGTGTGAATACACAGCTTTTTTCAGCGCTTTTTTGCGCGGGTGCAAAATGCGGCAAAAAGAGCCCACGCAAAAAAGCGCAAAGAATGTGCATAGTGTGAATGTAGCCTAACATAGAGTTTGGAAAAACATTTGGCCCCAGTAAGCTGATTATAAAGGTCAAAGATAAGTGAAAATAGATAAGTATTTTTAACCATTATTTTGTTTAATTGTTGGATATTCAGGCAGGAAGGAGACCCCCAACTTTTTTTTAACAAAGAAAAATCCAGCAGTTACAGGCAACAAAGGAGGAGTAATATGTCCCTTCTGTAAACTTTAATTCATATATACTTTCAAGGCAGGTCACTCAAGGACAGACAAATTATATAGGTGGGCTTTAGGTATTTTGGCATTAGGGATAAGATTGATAGCACAGTTATAAGGATGGTGGGGGGTTAAAATCTCTGCCTCTTTTTCCAACAAAACATCTAGAAGTCCTTCAGGGACACTGGCATACCCTTCAGACAAGCAGAGAAAACCTATACAGATTTAAAACATTTCCCATGACAATAAGGTGACCATTTGACACTCACCCTCTGACAGGATAATTCAAGACAATGCTTTCAACAGTATAATACAAATGCAAAAGAGATACATATATATGTCATAATGGCAGCCATTCAGGCAGGAGACTCACTGCAGTCCTGGATATATACCAATAAGAAAAATCCCCTGATGAGCCCCCAGTTCGTATAAATAAGTGTACCTATTTGACATTTGGTTTATACTATTAAAAGCATTGTCATGGATAATGAGTATGTCTGATTTTGAGACAAACCAATATGACTAATGCAATAGCTACAGTGCATAAATTAACTATTTGATCCCTTGCTGATTTTGTAAGTTTGCTCACTTACAAAGACATGTACAGTCTATAATTTTAAGGGTAGCGTAATTTTATCAGTGGGACATAGAATATCTAATATATATGTCACGTCGCCATTGGACTCGGTGGCCGGTGTTCCTGCCTCGGCCGCTGGGAGGAGCCGGATTCCTTCGGCTGGTGGCACCGGTGACAGGAGGGCCTTGTCCTCATATGGAACTGCTCCCGCGACGTCTGCCTCTGTCGCTGAGCGCCGCGGTGTTTCCCCTCTGGGTGGTGTTGGTCGCAGAGGAGCGGGCCCTGCAGAGGTGTCCGTTAGGCGCAGCCTGCGTTCTTCTGTCAGAGGTGGCGTGGGTGGAGCCAGTCGTGCATCTCCATCTGGCCTGGATCTAGGGGCGGTCCGGATGAGGTCATCAGGTTGTGAGCTCCAGCCTATGGGAGGTAGCCGTGCCCTTCAAGTACATTGGAGCCTGGCTTGCAGGCCGCCAGATATAGTTTTGGTTCCCCAGTGATAGTGTGTGTTTAGTTTTGTGTCTGACCTTGCCTGGATTTCTGACTCTGCCTCTGCCTATTGATTTTGTACCTTTGCTGCCCTCTTGGTTTTTGCCCTTGACCTTTGCCTGGATTTTTGACTCTGCTACTGCCTGACGATTTTGTACCTTCGCTGCCCTCTCGGTTTTGACTCGGACTTCTGACGTCGTTTTTCGGGTCTTGATTTTCCCCTGGTGACCTCCTCGTCTCTGTTGCTCATATAGGCAGCTACCCCCTGGGCTCCGCTGTAATTCCAGATCCCTGTATAGGGGTTAAGGGTCTCGGGGTTTCTCGGGGTGCTGCCTACCAGCAGCTCGGCCTCACGGTGGATGGTCGTCACAATATAAAGTTGAGTGTATGTATGTATATGTGTATTTGTCATAGTCCTGCCCACACCAAATAGCCCTGTCCAGTCCACATGACCATGCCTACTTCCCATAGCCACACCCATTCCATGGCATGCATCTCCACATAGCCCCATTTTTCCATAGTCCTGCCCCCAGCACTGTGTGGAATGGTAGAGCTATGAATTGGTGGGGCTACCAGGAGGAACAATGTGTAGGGGTGGAGCTATAAAGGGCTTATCAGAATGGGGTGGGGCTATGTTGTGGGCACAACTAGGGAGGCTTGGGGCTACCAAAAAAGGCGGGGCTATGATACACACACATACATTACCATATATGGGCGATATTACCATATATGAGCATTACAACCTTATATGGGCATTACGCCTGCGCAACGCCAGCCTCTAAGGCTAGTCATCAAAAATAAAATCCAGAAAATCACATTGTCTAAATTATATATATATATATATTTGCCTTTTGAAGAGAGAAATAAGTATTTGATCCCCTTCCAATGATTAGGAGTTCTGGCTCCCACATACCAGTTAGACTCTCCTAATCAACTAGTTACCTGCATTAAAAACATGTCTTAAATTGTCACCTGTATAAAAGACTCCTCTCCACACAATCAATTAATCATCAGTCAGTTTATCACCTCTACAGCATGGGCTTTCTAAGGATGTCAGGGAAAAGATCCTAGACCTGCACAAGCCTGGAATGGACTACTAAACTATAAGTAAGATGGGTGAGAAGGAGACAGCTGTTGGTGCAATCGTAAGAAAATGGAAGAAATAAAAATGAGTGTCAATTGACATTGATCTGAGGCTCTATGCAAAATCTCACTTTGTGGGGTATCCAGGATCATGAGGAAGGTGTGAGATCAGCCTAAAACTACACGGGGGGAACTTGTTAATAATCTCAAGGCAGCTGGAACCACTGTCACCAAGAAACCCATTGGTCACACATTACGCCGTAATGGATTGAAATCCTGCAGTACCCGCAAAGTCCAACTGCTCAAGAAGCCACATTTGCAGGACCCATCTGAAGATTGCTAATTAACACCTTGGTGATTCTGAGAGTGATTGCCAGAAAGTGCTGTGGTCAGATGAGGTCACGCATTGGCGTTGGAAACATTATGTTTTGGGGGTGTTTCTCTTCTAAGGGCACATGACTACTTCACCGCATCAATGGGACAATGGATGGAGCCATGTACTGTAAAATCCAGAGTGACAACCTGCTTTCTTCCTCCAGGACATTAAAAATGTGTTGTGGCTGGGTCTTCCTGCACAACAATGACCCAAAACACAAAGTCAAGACAACAAAAGAGTGGCTCAAAAAGAAGCACATTTAGGTCATGGAGCGGCCTGGCCAGTCCCCAGACCTTAATCCTATCGACAACTTATGGAGGGAGCTGAAACTCCAAGTTGTCAAGTGACAGCCTCAAAATCTTAATGATTTAGAGACTTCTCTGCAAAGAGGAGTGGACCAAAATTCCTCCTGACATGTGCGCACAGCTCATCATCAACTACAAAAAACATCTGACTGATGTGCTTGCCAACAAGGGTTTTGCCAACAAGTATTAAGTCTTGTTTGCCAGAGGATTCAAATACTTATTTCTCTCTGCAAAATGCAAATAATTTTATTTAGTTCAGACAATGTGATTTTCTGGATTTTTATTTTTGATATTCTATCTCTCACTGTTAAAATTAATCTACCCTTAAATTTATAGACTGTTCATGTCTTTGTCCATGGACAAACTTACAAAATGAGCAAGGGATCAAATAATTATTTCCTTCACTGTATAGTCTCATTATTAGTCTGTATTTTGGTGATATCCCTCACAAGACTGACATGCACTAAGCAGTTAGTCATCGTGGAGTGGGGGCACTGCAAACTTAGGATACTAACCCCTGATGATCTGTAGCGTTCATTGAGGGGCTGACCTCCTCCTGTGGGCTCATCTTGCCCAGTAATCTTTCCTGATTTAAGAGGCACTACTGCAGGCATTCTTTGTTTAACCCTTTTTTTTTTATAATAGTCTGATTAGGTCTAGCTTATTTTTTGGATGGTGACTATCTTTTTATCCTTATTGTTGATAATAAAGTGCATAATTTTAAAAAGGATTTTTTCTTTATAGTTCTTTTTTCATATGGATGCTAGGCAATATAAAAAAAATCACACACTAGCAAATCACTCACACAACGTAGGCAATAACATATGAATGACACTCAGCCAAATTTAAGGGATGAGTATCTGAGTGATTATTTATGCCCTAGTGGGAGTAAGGCTAGGGCCACACTTAGCAGGTCACTTACGTTTGCCGGATACAGTAACTGCAGAAGCAAGTCTGCAGTAACTGACAGCGTTAATGTCGGGTGCTCAGAGCTAACGCTGCTCCATAGTAAGCCTCACAGAAAGCCCCAGGAACTGCGCTTAAGCAGAGTGCACAGGTAAATGTTGTCTGCGTTGTCTGAAAACGTTGTAACGGCATCCGTCAAATGTGAGTGACATAAGTGTGACCCTAGCCTTAGGCACATAGGGAAAGAGACTTCCGTTTTGTACATGAAGCTAAGATGTATTTGTCTAGTAGGTTTTGGTTGATAGACCAAATGGAAAGGAAAAAAATTAACTGGGGAGAAGGGCAAAATGAGCAAACTTTATATAAAATTGTAGTTCAATATAATATGATTATTGCAATATCATAAGAGGACAAAAACTTTAATAGGAATGTTTCTTTGAATGTGAGACCAGTTACAATGTCAATGTATGACAATTTGACTATTTGTAATGTATGGGTGTGCAGCTAATAAACCACATTTACCTACAAAACATCAAACACCTTACTAACTCTGAAAAACAACACATTACAATTTATAAAAACACTTTCCATAAATAACAAAATTAAACTACTAATCATTTAATTTGCAGATTGATACACACAGCCCCAATGCTAAGCTACAAGTTGTCTGAACAGTTTGCACATGTGCCAACAAGCCTCACTATTTATCACACACTGGCATGTAGTCTCTTGATAGTTTTCTGTTAATTTGTAGTTCAATATAATATGATTATTGCAATATCATAAGAGGACAAAAACTTTAATAGGAATGTTTCTTTGAATGTGAGACCAGTTACAATGTCAATGTATGACAATTTGACTATTTGTAATGTATGGGTGTGCAGCTAATAAACCACATTTACCTACAAAACATCAAACACCTTACTAACTCTGAAAAACAACACATTACAATTTATAAAAACACTTTCCATAAATAACAAAATTAAACTACTAATCATTTAATTTGCAGATTGATACACACAGCCCCAATGCTAAGCTACAAGTTGTCTGAACAGTTTGCACATGTGCCAACAAGCCTCACTATTTATCACACACTGGCATGTAGTCTCTTGATAGTTTTCTGTTAATTTGTCCATAGACTCCTAAGAAATGAAGAGTCTAAAAGGGACTGTAAAAAAGGTTAATTGGTTTTGTCGGCCATCTGTTTGTACCGAGAGTGAATGCTAAGAATAATGTGTAATAAATGACACATACAAGGATTAAATAAATCAGTTCCAAGGATTAGATTTAACCTATGGATTGTGTTAATGGAGAAGATGTCTGCGCTCAACAGGTTTTTTTTATCACTTCACCTAAGGGAATACAAATCTCAAGGTGATGTTCAGTAAAATCTATTGTGTTACCAAACTGCTTAAAAATGTATTCACAACTCTTTCTCATATTATTTCAGAATAAGGATAGGGTCACATTTTACAACAGAATTGCGTTCACCGCATCCAGATCCAGATGCGGTGAACGCAATTGGCAATCCGGTAACCGTACAGTTTGCTCATCCCTGCTGCCGCAGGGATGATCAAAGTGTTTAAACTGTAATAAAATCTTAAATATTAATAATAATTCTGCCCATCATGTCTCTAGGGGTGCCCACCACCCTAGAGACATGCTACCTACTCAGGTGGGCATGTTATGGGTTAATATTGATTGTTCAGTAAGCCAACTCCTGTCGGCTCTGTACAATTTTGTGAATTAAGCCGTGGGCTTCACTGACAGCTGCACACATACTATACGTAGTGTATGTATAGTATGTGCGCTGTCCGAGGTCCTGAAGGCTTTTACAGTAGATCTATAGGCTGTGCAGACTACAGGACCTCGGACAGCGCACATACTCTATGTACATTATGTATAGTATGCGCACAGCTGCCAGAGGAGCAGGCAGCTTCATTCACAAAATTGTACACAGCCGACAGGAGTCGGCTTACTGTACAAGCAATATTAACCCATAACTTGCCCACCTGATTAGGTAGCATGTCTCTAGGGGGGGTGGGCACCCCTCAGAGACATGATGGGCACAATTATTATTAACATTAAAGCCTTTTTCACACTCTTAACAGTATGCTTATCCCGGCGGCAGCAGTAACTATACAGTAACCGCATTGCTCAGGATTACACATTCGGAGCAATGCAATTACCAGATTGTGGCTTCCCACACATTTTGCTTGCAAAATGTGTGGGAAGCCAATTGCGTTCACCGCATCCGGATCTGAATGCGGTGAACGTAATTCCATCTTAAAGTGTGACCCTAGCCTTATTCTGAAATAACCGCTCCGAAAACTGCAGCCAGCTTGATTTTTCACGCAGGCTGCAGAGCCAGATGCGGTAACTGGATTGCATGTAATGTAATCTCGTTTTTATGAGGGGCTCCTATGAGGAGCGTTTCCTGATGCGTTTTTGAGCTTTTTGAAAGCTCAAAACCGGATCAGGATTTAAAAAAAAAAAAAAAATGCAGGTGTGACGTGTGACCCGAGCCTAACTATTTTCAAATGCCCAAACACACTTATAAATGTTAAAAAGGAAACAAATTCTCAAAGCACACATGCAAGATTTTTGTTACCCACCTGAGAGTAGCATGATGTAGGGGAGAGAACCTGAGTCCAGTTACAAATCACCTATTATACTGGTGGCTACAGTTTTGATTATAAACTTTTATCCACTGCAAATATCGAGTCCCAGGCCCTGGAGTACTCGGATGTCAGGCTCGGAGGGGTTTTCATGGGAACGTCATGGGTGGCAGCGCCTGAGCCTGTGACCTAGGTGACACTTCAATAAAGGGGTTATGTACAGGGGATAAGAGTTATTGTCACGTGACGCCACCTGTAGTACCTGGTGAGGGATCACCAGCGCCGCCACAGTCCTCCGGAGGGCGATGGTATTGCGGCAAGGATAGCAAAGCATCCTACAGGTGGAGCTGGTCCTCCGGGGCAGCGTTCCTGTAAGCAAACAGGTTGAATTCTGCTGCACAAAGACACGGAGGTAAAGTCACTCTCCCGGGTACTTTACTGTAAACAGTCATCAGCATACAAGTCCACAGTACAGCAACAGTTGTTAAAGAAACAGGTGGCTGCAAGTGGATGCCAGGTGGTATGGTGGTACCCGTGGTATGTCTTAGTTGATGAACCCGTGTCCTTTCTTCCCCGCCTAGGATGAATCTATACCCAATGGCTCCTTAAAGGTAGACTTGGGGCTCCCCTTCCTCGTGGTGAGGAAGCAGGCAGACCGCTCCATCTGGCAAGGTGCCGCAGCCAGTGAACAGACCGCAGCAGCCGGTTGACGACTTCAGAGGTAGACTCTGGCCATTTCCTCGGGTCCGGTGTTCCTGTGGTGGATTGGGGAATGCCATGGAGTTTGGTGCTCCACGCTGGGGTTTCTTTCTCTCAGGCCCAGACTCACGCGTCAGGCATCGTCTCTCAGGATCCCCTCAGGATCCTCTCTCATCTTCCCTCCGGATCAGCATAAAGCTGTCCGGTTAAACCTTCCGCCTCGCTTCATACTCCTCTGCGACTCCTCTCCAACTCCCTTCTCCTCACTAACTAACTTCTACTCCCCCTAGAGGTGAATATATCTCCCTCCCAGGAGTAACCTCCCACCACTACTCTAATGTGGGAGTGCAGGAATAGGTCACACCCACCAGCCTAGGATCCACTTGCAGTTGGGGAAAATTACACCACTATTACGGGTGCAATACCCCACTGTGACGCCTGACCATGTGGGGCGCCACACAAACCTAGCAGTTTACATACAGTAGAACTCAACTTTGAGACTGACCACCCAACTGAGTGTCAGATCTTTCTATGCACTGTGCATAGGCAGAAAACTGCCAATTAGTGGAGGAGGCAAGTTAATATACCGTATATACTCGCGTATAAGCCGAGTTTTTCAGCCCAAAAATTGGGCTGAAAAGTACCCCCCTTGGCTTATACGCGAGTCAGTGCTGAATACCGATGTATACATCGGTACATACCAATGTATACATCGGTATACAGCAGCCCCCGCATCCCCAGTAATGCAGGGCCCCCCCAGCGTCTCTCCGGTCACCTGTAAAGCAAACTATTCTTATCAGAGTCCCGCTCTCCGCACCCGCCGCTGCCGACATCGCGATCCTCCATCTTCATGCGTCTTCTTCCTGTTTCTGTGCTCGTCGCCGGCAATGACGTCATTCCCTGCGACGAGCACAGGAAACAGGAAGAAGACGCATGAAGATGGAGGATCGGGATGTCGGCAGCGGCGGGCGCGGACAGCGGGACTCTGATAAGTATAGTTTGCTTTACAGGTGACCGGAGAGACGCTGGGGGGGCCCTGCATTACTGGGGCTGCCTGTATACTACCGCTGGGGCTGCTATATACCTCTGGGGCCCTGTATACTAACACTGGGGCTGTATATACTACCACTAAGGCTGTATATACCTCTGGGGCCCTGTATACTACCACTGGGGCTGTATATACTATCACTGGGGCTGTATATACCTCTGGGGCCCTGTATACTACCACTGGGGCTGTATATACTACCACTGGGGCTGTATATACCTCTGGGGCCCTGTATACTACCACTGGGGCTGTATATACCTCTGGGGCTACTGTATACTACCGCTGGGGCTGCTATATACCTCTGGGGCCCTGTATACTAACACTGGGGCTGTATATACTACCACTGGGGCTGTATATACCTCTGGGGCCCTGTATACTACCACTGGGGCTGTATATACTACCACTGGGGCTGTATATACCTCTGGGGCCCTGTATACTACCACTGGGGCTGTATATACTACCACTGGGGCTGTATATACCTCTGGGGCCCTGTATACTACCACTGGGGCTGTATAAACCACTGGGGCTGTATATACTGCTGGGGCCCTGTATACTACCACTGGGGTTGTATATACTACCACTGGGGCTGTATATACTACTACTGGGGCTGTATATACCTCTGGGGCCCTGTATACTACCACTGGGGCTGTATAAACCACTGGCGCTGTATATACTGCTGGGGCCCTGTATACTACCACTGGGGCTGTATATACTACCACTGGGGCTGTATATACTACTAGGGCTGCATCTATACTACCACTGGGGCTGTATATACCACTGGGGCTGTATATACTACTGGGGCTGCGTGTATACTACCACTGGGGCTGCTGTATCTACCTCTGGGACTGGTGTATACCACACTGCTGGGGGCTGTATACTTGTGCTAGGGTCCACCCTCGGCTTATACATGAGTCAATAGATTTTCCCAGGTTTTGGGGGCAAAAGTAGGGGGGTCGGCTTATACACGGGTCGGCTTATACACGAGTATATACGGTACTGCTCAAAAAATAAAGGGAACATTTAACACTAAAATGTAATGTTGAAGTGTTCTCTTTATTTTTTTGAGCAGCATATAATACTCGAAAGAAGCACTATATGACAGTATATTTACTAGTCCTCTAGTCAGCACAGTATTTGGGGAAGCAGGTAAGGCATTTGCCTCGAGCACAGCCAAAATTTTGCCTTCCCTCAGGAGTGGAACTTTTCCACTCAATTGTTCTTGCATCTTTCAGGCATGAGTACAATTGAAGTCCTGACTACTAACACTTCCAAGTAAGGGCAATGCCTTCATTGTGATCAGGGTAGCCACTCTGCTCGGGGGTGTTGCTAGGCATTTAGATCCAGGGCCCCGGCCTAGTATAATGAGTGCACTGCCCCAAATCTCCATTTCACTTGTTTTTTTTTGTGCAGGCATGTGCAGGTTTTGGCTGACACAGCCCTGCACAGTGCAGCTGTGTGATTTCCTCAGCAGCTCAAACTCCCCTGATCTCCCTGGCACCAGTTAAGGCAAGGGATTCCTAAGTCCTTGTCCAGAGGGACTGCACAGCATCAATGAGGGGGTGAGGGGAGGAGGAGGGAGTCTTGGATCAGTAACAGAAGGGGCAGGGCCAAGTCTGTGCGGGACAACATGGCAGCCGACCCTGAGGAATGTCCCCATATGTCAATGCTGATCATACATATGAGTCCCCTCCCTCCTATAATGTCACCAGCAGCCCTGCAGTTGGAACAAGGTGGAAGTGGAGGGAAAGAGATTGGAGTTTTGCAGTGTGATGTATCTGTGATGGTTTTAGTGTGTGATGTATAAGTGGTGGTGTTTGATGCTGTGTGTGTGATGTATCTGTGAAGAAATGTGTGTGATGGTGTGTGATGTATGTAATGGTGTGTGTGATGGTGTGTGTGTGAGTGGCATGTTTGTGTATGTGATTTTGAAGTGCACTTTCCGTATCTACTCTCCTTCCAACCTCCAAGTGGCCGTCATTTATCGACCTCCGGGACCGACCACTGCCTTCACTGACCAATTCTCCTTCTTCTATACTTTCTCTCTGCTGACATTCCCACCATCATAATGGGTGACTTCAACATCCCCATTTACACCCACCGGTCTGCAGCCTACAAACTCCTGTCACTCACCTCATCCTTTGGCCTCACTCAATGGTCCTCCACAACCACCAACACAGATGGACATACACTAGGCCTCCTATTCACCCGCTTCTGCTCCCTAACTAAACCCACAACCTCCCCTCTCTAACCACCATCTACTCACTTTATCATCCTTGTCGTCCTCACCTGCCGCCCTTGTCCACCAACTCGCACACCCTCACAGAAACCTCACACATCTTCACACTCAGACACCTTCCAAAGCCATTTTACCGTTATCATCCATATACTCCACAACACAGATAATGCCACAGCTTTCTACAACTCTACTCACATCAGCTATTGATGCAGTTGCTCCTCTCACTCATGTCAAAATACGGCAAATCAACAGACAACCCTGGCACACAGACACCACTAAAAACTGCAGTGGACATCTGGGGTTGCTGATCGGCGCTGGAAGAAAACACACTCACAAGAAGACTGCACAGCATTCAAACAAACACTTCTCAAAATTCAAGTCAGCATTCACGACCCCTAAACAGAATTACTTCATTACCCTCATATCCTCTTTGTCCCACAACCCCAGGCAGTTATTGAACACATTTAGCTCCCTCCTCAGCCTCCCCACTGTCCCCTCCTACTTCTCGTATCTCTGCAGAAAACTTAGCAACACACTTCACAAACAAGTCTTTGCTGCCCAACCACCACAACCCCATGTATGCCAGACCACTACCCTCCCCCCTACATCACTTACGAAGAACTTGCACACCTCCTCTCTAGAGATGAGCAGTGTTTGACTCAAATTGTTCGCCAATCTCAAATTCGAGCTGTTTTTGGTGGTGTTCGAGTCATTTGCCGAATTCGAACTATTTGCTTCAAATGAAGCAATTCTAGGTTATGTTCGATTTTGGTTCGAAAATGCAGCAGATCTGTGCTAAAAACCACATCTTCCACATTTTCCGCCTAAATAATGAGCTGTGTGGGGTTAAAAATAAAAAAAACTGTATGCTCACTTGTCCGGCGTTCCACCGCTGTCTCCGGCAAGGTCCTGATGCTTATAGGACCTGTGGTGACATCACAAATCGGGTCACATGACAACAGTTACCGCGGTAACTGAGGTCATGTGACCCAATTTGTGACATCACCACAGGTCCTATAAGCATCAGGATCTCGCCGGACAGGTGAGCATAGAGATTTATTTATTTTTAACCCTTTCTTTTACTTAATTAAGTAATTTTTACTTAAGTAAAAGAAAAGGTTAAAAATAAAAAATCTCTATGCTCACCTGTCCGGTGAGGTCTTGATGCTTATAGAACCTGTGGTGACGTCACAAATCGGGTCACATGACCGCAGATACCACGGTAACTGATGTCATGTGATCCGATTTGTGACGTCACCACAGGTCCTACAAGCAACAGGACCTTGCCGGAGGCAGCGGTGGATCGCCGGACAGGTGAGCATACAGTTTTTTTTATTTTTAACCCTTTCTTTTACCTAATTTCACTTCCGCAATGTATATACATTGCGGAAGTGAAAGTGCCCCGCACAGCTCATTATTTAGTGTTTTATGGTGTTCGATGGTGTTCGACAAACATTCGACGAACATTTGTTGAACACCCCCCGATTCGACGAATCGAATCAAACTAGAATGCTAGGGTGGTGGCGCATCTCTACTCCTCTCCAATTAGCACCTCACAGCTTCTGCACTGGACCCCATCCAATCCCACTTTTTCCCCAACCTCACCACCAGACTTATCCCAGCCCTAACCCACCTCTTCAACCTATCACTAACTTTTCAGAAGTTACTTCAGGGAAAATGGTGTATCAGTGTCCGCGCTGCTGAAATCCCAAGAAAACGATCCGGAAACCACATGTAGGTTGCATCAATCATCCATTTATTCCTTTTCCTACGCGTTTCGGCACTGTCCTAGTGCCTTCCTCAGGGATATCCCTGAGGAAGGCACTAGGACAGTGCCGAAACGCGTAGGAAAAGGAATAAATGGATGATTGATGCAATCCCAAGAAAACGATCCGGAAACCACATGTAGGTTGCATCAATCATCCATTTATTCCTTTTCCTACGCGTTTCGGCACTGTCCGCTCCGCGCAATTTCTATGTCTAGCCAGGTACAGCTAAGCAGCTGGGGGCTGGAATCCGCAACGCAGGGATGCCCAAGCTTTCTGGGCACCCCCCGCTGCAAATTGCAGCCCGCAGCCGCCCCAGAAGATGGACGTTCATTGAAGCGCCATCCTCTGGCGCTGAACCCCGCTCTTCCAGCGGCCCTGGTGGCGGTGGCACGCTGGGTAATAAAGAGGTTAGGGCCAGCTTTGTATTATCAGCTGGCCCTAAGCCCGAAATTTATGGCGGTCACGCCAATATTAGACATGACCGCCATGAATTTCTATTAAATTGTTTTAAAAAAAACACAACACAGAGAAATTTTTTTATTAGAAATAAAAAAAAAAAGCCATTAGGGACTCCATCTTTAATTAAAAAAATCCTCTTCCGTCCGACGAAGTCCAAAACGCGATGTCCTGTCTGCTCATCCCTGTGCATAGATATAGATGTCTATGCACAGGGAATGAGCAGACTGAGAACAATCTCAGCTCTGCTACATCAGGCAGCAGGCGGGCTCTAGGACCCTGGAGCTGCGGCAGCCAGCACACAGAGCAGACAGGACTCTTATCTGTGCGAGTTTCCCAGCGATTACTTGCAAAGTAAACGAGTCCAATGCAAAACAATGTCAAAACTAGGATTGCTTCAGGCTGAAGCTTCCGAGACACATCTGTGATTTGTAAATCGCACACAACTCGCTATTACTCGCTTCCCCATTCATTAACATTGGACTCGCTAGACTCGCAACGAGTAGCGAGTCCCGGGCTCGGACAGCTAAGCAGCTGGGGGCTGGAATCCGCAGCGCAGGGATGCCCAAGCTTTCTGGGCACCCCCCGCTGCAAATTGCAGCCCACAGCCGCCCCAGAAGATGGCGCGTTCATTGAAGCGCCATCCTCTGGCGCTGAACCCCGCTCTTCCAGCGGCCCTGGTGGCGGTGGCCCGCTGGGTAATAAAGGGGTTAATACCAGCTTTGTTATACAAGCTGGTATTAAGCCCGAGATTCTTAATGTCAGGCCACGTTTGACCCAGCCACTAAGAATCTCCAATAAAGGGTTAAAAAAACACAACACAGAGAAAAATTTTTATTTGAAATAAAAAAAAAAGCCATTAGGGACTCCAACTTTAATTAAAAAAATCCTCTTCCGTCCGACGCAGTCCAAAACGCGATGTCCTCTCTGCTACATCCCCTGTGCATAGATATAGATGTCTATGCACAGGGAATGAGCAGATTGAGAACAATCTCAGCTCTGCTACATCATCTCTGTGAGCAGGCGGGCTCTAGGACCCTGGAGCTGCGGCAGCCTGTACACAGAGAAGACAGCTGGACTCGGCTCGCAAATTAACAGCAGTTACTTTGCGAGTTTCCCTGCTATCACTGGCACAGTAGCCGAGTCTAATGCAAGACAATGGCAATCCTAGTTTTGTCAGAGTTTGCCATTGATTTGCATTGGACTCATGCGAGTAAACGCTGGGAAACTCACAGAGTACTGAGTCCTAGCGAGTAGATTTGCCCATCCCTAACTGGAACGCTACTCTGTTTTGTCTGTACCTGCTCCACAAACTCTCCCTACACTAATCTGACCTAGTATAGACTTGATGTTGCTCTAAAAAAAGCTTTTGTGTTATAATTAGGTGGCAGAAACACTCTCCCTACTCACTGTTTGTTCTGTCCCTATGCTCACACTATGCTGTTTCCGGATGCATTCTATGCAAGATAGTGGCATTAGAGGTTATATTGACTCTATGACACTGGACGGCCAGCCAATCACAGTAATGCCACAACCAAAATGGCTATGGGATTACTGTGATTTTTAAGCAAGCCCAGCATGTTCAAAGGTTAAAAATCAGGCAACAAATATGCTAGGCGTGACACTCAAATCTCACAAGGCGAGCACACAAATACTCGGCAAGAACCAAGGAGCCCAAATACAGTGATATCGGTGCGGGTACCGAAAAGTAATGAGCAGATTCACTTATCACTAGTTTTCAACATTGTGACAAAGGAAAAGGGCCTAACATGTGGCTTTTTAAAACACTGAAGTCATTATTCATTGGCTGATACATATCACGTGAGCACTGATAATTTATCACAATTTATTCTCATTTGAGATTTACCACAGATGAGTCAAAATGGGTTTCCATACTAATTTAATGTAAAGGGTACCAATACCAGTGTCACAGTAAGCTTTAGGTTTTTCTATTTTTCCCTCCCATGGTTTTTTGTTTTAAATTGTTGTTTATCATTTTCTCTTTTGTATTTAACACGAGTCTCTATACAAAAATAATGTTTCCCTAGATTAATTTTTTTCAGTAGATATTCCTCATTATGGGTGCCAATAACGATGAGCAGGACTCTATATAATAGATTTGGAAACTATGTGTTATGTGCTTTTTATTTTTCTGAAATGTTTAAAAAGTCTTGTATTGTAAAAACATGGCATACTTTATTAATGCTGGAATTGGTCCATTGATCCAAGCGGCCAGGAGCATAGAAATTGCACTTACGACCCAGTAAGGGAAATTTGGGAGATATCACATAAAACAGTGCCACGAATATTTATTATAGTTATCAATCACCCTTAGGCAGACCCCTCATGTATACATTTTCTCTTCAGGCTCAGCTCTACAGGGGGTTCAGTGTACTTTTTATAAAGCATTAAGCCGTTTTCAGCATTCCCGATGCCTTTTTTCTGGGGCAGCAGTATACCTCCCTGGCTTTCTGATTAATTTATGGAATATAACACTTCCATAGTTGAACAGTTATTTAAATAAAACATTGTGTTTAATTATTTTTTATTTCAATCATTGCCAATAAAATATATATTTTCTTTTTTTTAGTATTCACGATTAGAAATGAATATTGTGATAAAAAATATATATTTCTGAAACTTCCTTAACTGTCCGTAATATTTTTCTGATAAAAATCAAAATAATTTTTTGGCCAGCCCTTCCATCCTTCAAACATAAAATTTAAATTATATCCATTATCTAAGAATTTACTACAGTACAGATAAATTAGAGGTATGAACAAATTCTTTAAGAAAAAATGAGCAGCACTCACCATGTTGAAATCTTCTATTTCGTGGTGTGAAGCCAGCCTGAGTCTAGGAACTCATTCCTCAGCTGAACTTTTAGAGCTGAAGAGTTAAAGACCTCCCAGGTAAGTCCTCTCTGTCTCTCTATCTCTTATGGTGGGTTTACACGCCGCGATATCGGTGTCCAACTCCGATCCAACTCCGACCAAAAGTCACGTGGTTCGCGAGTTGGACCCGATATCGTTCGCGCGTTGTACGGTTTGAACGTACAACGCGATCCTGGAACGATGCCAAAACGATATCGGGGTTGAATGAGCGTGCTATTCAACTGCCCGATATCGCATGGCTGTTGTAGCTGGATCGTTGCGTGTAAACATCCAACTACGATGTGTACTCGCACCTCACCCATTAACTCCCATGTTAAATGGTCCTTACTGGGTGGGTGGGCGTACACATCGTAGTGACGTTGTTTCCCGATATCGCAGCGTGTAAACCGCCGATGCGATATCGGGAAAAGTGTCAAAAAATGCGCGCTCCCGCACCGTTGTATAGCGATATCGCGGCGTGTAAACCCACCATTACATCTGACTGTTTCTGTCCTGCTACATCTCACTATCTCACTTAGGCCTTATTCACACATCCGTGCCTCCGACACGTGTGCAGTCCGTGCCGACACATGCCGGAGGCACAGACATACAGGGACTCATGTTTACCTATGGCCCCATTCACATGTCCACATTTCTGCATGGACCGTGTCGCCGTGTGGAGCACATGCGTATCTTTGTGCTCCACACGGAGACATGTCCATTTTTTTGCGGAGGCACGGACCACTTTTGGCCAAAAACGTCCATGCACACGGATGTCATCCGTGTGACATCCATGTGCACAGACAACGGACAAAAGATACAATCCTGAAAATAAAGAATTTCATACTCCTCTCCCTCCAGTGCTGACAGTTCCTTTCACTTCCAATGCCTCTCATTAGGCTTATGAATATTCACTTCACTGAGCCTGACAGTGGCCCAGAAGTGAGAGGAGCAACGGCGCTGGAGAGAGGTGAGTATGTAGTGACAGGGGGTTTTGGTTTGCAGCCAAAAATGGGACTCGTCATAGGAGCTGCATTAAGTGGTCCCCAATGCTGTGTGACCATCTACCCTCAAGACTTTGCAAACTCTATATTGGTAAGGAAATCACCTACATAAAGGTGAAAGGGTGGTTTGAGGTAATTTGAGTCACCAACACAGACCAATTCCAAAACTGGCAGAAGGATGACAACATGGATAGGATGTTGTGTCAGCTGGAGGCCAGGCCAGTTTGAGTTAGCCAGTCAGCTTAAGACAAAAACACAGGGCCATCAATCCTAAAGGGCCTGTTGGTTGTTGTCCAAGTTCCTCCCATCACTCCTAGAGGGAGTGGACGTCCCCTCATTCCTCTATCCTTTTCTCCAGCAGTGTCCATGATGGGGTGTGCTAGGGGCAGGTGGTTGCAGAGAATGACCCTGTAGAAGTAGCCCCTGTGACCCCCCCTGAGACTGTCCAACAGTGAAGTACCATGTGGAATAGTGACATTCATTCCAAGTCGTTTTAATCTGAACAAAGAGGATTTTCCTAAATACGGCATCTTGCTGGGTCGCCGACCCATTCTTTAGTTGGCATGTTGTCCAAAGAAGGACATTTTTAAATTGTTGTTGAGTTCTTACAAGATCAAGTCTCTTTTTTTTGATAAACTTGGGAAGGGGGAAAATAAACTTAACACCAGTTGCACTTTTTCCCTGCTGGATTAGCGGGACTGCAGCCTTCACACTACTCCTCGAAGCCCTTAATGAACCAAGCCCTTACTGGACTGTTTATCTTGATGGCCTGTTCCCCATTTTAATGGAGTCTGCAAATCCCTGTAGCACTTTCCTTATAGTTCAAACTTGGAATTCAAACTCATAAAAATGTTGCAATCTCTAACAATGGGACTAAGTTTAATGCCTGGGTTCATGACTCTTACATGGAGACAGTTCACACCTCCTCAAGAAGGTTTTCAGATTTCTAAAATACCACTTCCACCTGAGCTGCATTACTAACAAAAACCTTTATTTAATTTCTTTGGTCCATCTCCAGTTAATATCACCTCATGTCCTGCTGCAATATCTATTTAAATGTTGTATCAGTAAATGTGTCCATTTTGTGGCCGTGTCCAAATGTAACAATGTGTCCATGATTTCACTGCAACCAGAGATCTGCCAACAATATCTGCACAGATATCTGTGTGTGTGACGTGGCCCTTATTAATTTGTAATATGCCTGATGAAGGGACCTTTTGTGTTCTAAAAGCTTTCAAATATAATTTTTATGGTTAGCCAATAAAGTTTTATCACTCCTAGAAAACTTTCTCCTTTTTTTGGGACATAAGTATTTACATTGATTTCACGATTTTAAAATCTTTTAAGGTTTTAAAGATTACTCAACTTTTCAGTTGTACAGATAGATTTATAAACAGATGGAAAAAGTAGATAGATAGATAGATAGATAGATAGATAGATAGATAGAAACAGCTATATAATGTTCCACCCCCTATATATTGTAAGCTTGCAACCTTTAGTGCCTTTCAGGTTGCACTAAAGAGTGTTTTAGCCTTGTGTTTAGCTTTAAAAAACAAATTAATAAAAGATAAAAATGTGTGGGTTACCCCCTATTTTTCTATGCCAGCTAGGGTACAGTAGACAGCCTCAGCCTGCAGACCACAGCTGGTGGCTTTATCTTAGCCGTTATCAAAATTGGGGGGACCCCATGACAATTTTTTCAATTATTTAGATTTACAGTAATCTGAGTTTTGTTGCCATACTGGCAACCAATCACAGACATCGGCAGAGAGGGTGAGCGGGCTAAGTCGGTCTTTAACCAATCAAAGAGGGGAAGCAGTCAATATGTCTGAAGTTCATGAGTGGGCACGGAAGCAGGGTGACAACTTGCTAAGTAATAGTGTAGGAAGATAATGTCTGTGCCAAATATTGGGTTTAATTGTAATATGGTTAGAGCAGTGTTTGACAGCTTTTGGGCCCCTTTGAAGGTGTTTTGTAAGCGATTGATTATACTTCCTATTGATTTGAATGTGGTTTGTAAGTTCGGCAAACATTCATTGATCAATTCATCAAGCATATGCCAATTCGGCGAACCGAACCCGAACTTCAAAAGATTCACTCATCTCTAATTTCTTGGGATATATAGGTTTTCTAAGGGTCAGCCTTAAGTGAACGGAGGCACCAAATGTGCATATAAGGGGCCACCGCTTTGGCAAGGAACTAGTTGCAAAACAGAGCATCCTAGAGAATATTTTCAACACCCCTTTCAACTATCTAGCTACACTCCAATTGCTTAGGTTCTTTTACTCATTTTTCTGTGGTTATTTCTATTGGTAACGATGAATTGTTGTGGATCTAGTCCTCAAGTATGCCCATAGAATTGCATCTTACATTATATATATATATCCTAATAAAATTCTTGTTTTAGTTAATTGTTTTTAATTATGTTACAAAATCATCTGCTCACTTATTCGGTATAACTACTCTATATAATGTATCTGTGGTAATATGCACCAAACAACTGCAATTATCAAAGAAATAACAAACTCAGTTTACACAAAGGAAGTCAAATCTCCAGGCAGAATCAGAGTTTGATTTATAAAATAAACTAGAAAACTTTACTTCCTATCTGGAAGAATAATGTACAATAAAAATTATGTTGTGGTACTGATACACTAAAGGATTCCACCAAATAGCCAGATAGACAACAAGCAGGAGGTAGGATAACAGTAGAGCACCTCTTGTGGTCTAATACAACCCTCACATCAACATCGTGAGAATTGGTCCATTTTTTCCACAGGAACGACAGACTGAAAGAATTATTCCAAGATCTATACTTTTCTACTAACACAGCCAGTAGACATAAGGAATCTGCTCGACTGAATTTCATCTCATCATCATCAGAGCCTCACATTCCCCTTTTCTTAATGGAACATGCAGGATCTGTTTGAGCATTCTTCACTAACTGACAAGGAAATCTGTATTCCAAGGCAAGCATCCATTTTCACCGGTGATTTGATGAATATGTGAAAAGTATTTTAAATAAAATGTTAAAATTATTTAAATGGTGTATATGGAATGTCTATGAGAGATGAGTGAACCTGTTCATATTTGGATTTCGAGTGCTTTATGTATCCAAATCACTTCAGCGAGCATCGTTGGTTCTTATCCTAGTGCAAGCAGCTTGCAGTGTTTGATTCGCTCGCACTGGTGGCTGAAGTGTGTTTCTAAAATCAAAAAATTACAAATCCCTGCACTCCCACCCCCAGAGGTGCTTTGTTTATGGCTGGTTGTATATGCGCAGACAAAAATGCCCAATCAGTGTCTTCCAATGAGGTTGGGGGTTAAGTTTTAGTCTCTAACAGGTCTGAACCACCAGAATCCGAAGTCAATGGATCCACTCATCTCTAATGACTATAAATATAGGAGAAATCTGCCCTGTTATAGAAGGATGCAATAATGATTTGAAAATTCTAGCTCACAGACAAGAAGTTTCCACATATGCTGAGAGTGTGAAATGGATAACTCTAGCGCATGAGACTACTAGATGCCTAGTTTTTGTAAGTACATCTTATGTGCAGATCAACATGTTAGAGACCATTCTAACAATATTTGTAGGCATAACCCTAGTTTCTTATACAGATACAGAGTAAAACATGATTTTATTAACTTGTACACAGATGAATATGTAATAGTGGTAGGCGAACAGAACTGAAAAATTTTGGATCTGAACCGCACACCTAGTGTTTGTGCACAGATGCCAAACACGGGTTTCCCTGGGAAATTCGTGCTGCAGTTTGGGTCCGGAGGCTGTAAAACAAAGCACATTATTAAAAAACATCATCATTATTCTAACCGGGGTCCCACGATATACGTCCTGCCACCCTATTTTCCCGGCCACATCTACTTCTGGGGTCATTCATCAACTTGCGGGATATTCACTACACTGCTGAGAACCACTTTAGTTCTCAACAGTGTTTGCGGAGATGTCAGCGATCACCCAAGTTCATGGCTCAGCTATGAACTCGATAGACCTCTGCCACTGTCAATCTGAGCCTGCTTGTCGCTCTATTTGGAGGAATGAAGCAGAGTTGACATTGCTCTGCCTGTGAACTTTGTCGGAGGGAGTAATTTTTTGTCCCTAAATGTGTTTATTGTTTTATTACTAATAAAAATAATTTGCCTTTGTGTTGTGTTTTTTTTAATGTTTACTAAAAAATGCTTAGCGGGTGGGTCTAATATGGCTTGACCCCATGAATTTCTGGCTTAGTGCCAGCTGATAGGGATGAGCGAGTACTGAAGTAATTGGACTCACTATACTTGCAACGAGTAGGTCCCAGTACTTGTTGCTCGTTGTGAGTATAGCGAGTCTGATTGAAATACGAGTACTTTCGCAGTATATCTATATATACACTGCGAAAGTACACTAAAAGTGAATTAAAGTTGTTAAAATATAAAAAAAAACATCATACTCAACTTCAGACGCCTGCACCAGGACCCGAAAACCTCACCTCTGATGTGCAGCAAGAACCTGCCAGCCTGATAGCCAATCAGATGGCTGGGAGCAATCTAGCCAATCATATGGCCGGACGTCACAAACCACGTTATCGCTACCAGCCACCTGATTGGCCAGATTGCCAGGTCATTGATGCACGTTCAAGACTTGGCAATCTGGCCTATCTGGCGGCTGATAGCGAACACATGGTTTGTGACGTCCGGCCATCTGATTGGCTATCAGACTGGCAGGTCCTTGCCGCACATCGGAGGTGAGGTTTTCCTGTCCCGATGCAGGCGTCGGAGTATGATGTTTTTTTTATTTTTAAAACTTTTCTTCACTTTTAGTGTACTTTCGCTGTGTATATATAGATACACTGCGAAAGTAAAAGGACTACTCGCTACTCCCAAGTAATCACAAGAGACTCGGCGAGTAGCGTGTAGCCGAATATCGTTATATTCAGCGAGTACCGAATAGTAACAATTATACTCGCTCATCCCTACCAGCTGATAATTAAATTTTTGGGCACATAAATATTTTTGATGTCTTTATTCTGATTTTTGGGAGGCAGAATTAAGAAAAACAAGCAAGTTTGGAATTATTACTTTTTAAAATACCATTCACTGTGTAGTCAAATTGATGAGAGCTTTACTCTTTGGGTCAGTACAGCTACAATGATGCCGCATTTATGTCTTTTTTTTACTACTTTTACACGTAAAAGGAATTTTATATATCAAAAAAGAGCATTTTTTTCCATTGCTTTATTCTGAATGCTGTTTTTTTTTTTTATACATTTGACATAACTAAATGGGCCTTATTTTCTGTGGTACAAAAAGCCATTTTGAGAGATACCGATTTTATATACATTTGAATTTTTGATCGAGCTTTTTTCAACTTTTATTTACCAGTACAATGAAAAAGCATAATCTTTTTCAAGTTTTTTTATGGTGTTCACTGAAGAGGTTAACAAACTGACAATTGTATTAATCGGGTCTTTCTGGACTCGGCAATAACAAATACTTGTATTTTATTTGTTTTCTTTTATTACACAAATATACGTATTTATTGGTTTATATATATATACAGTATATATATATATACTGTGTGTATATATATATATATATCATTGTACATAGCCCCGCATGCTGGCACATGGACCCCAACATTGAATATAGCCCATGTGCTGGTTCATGACCTCCCTCTGTACAAGCAGGAAGACCGGAGGACACCATGGTGCCTGCAGAGATGCAACAGAGGGTAAGTTAAATGGTTTGTTGTTTTATTGTGTGCCTCAGCATGGGACTAGATACTGTGATGGGGGAGGCGAGAACACAGTGTAATGCAATATGCTCTGCTCCCCCCACCGCTGATGGACAGGAGGATGCAATGCATATTACATTACAGTAATGAGCGCGCCCACTCGACCTCCGCCTCACTCTGCAGCTCCCTCCTGCCTCCTCCAGCCCTGAGTCACCGCCCTCCCTTCACTAAATAGCACTGACTCGTGTATAAGCCAAGGGAGGAACTTTTCAGCACAAAATTGTACTGAAAAACTTGGCTTATATTTGAGTATATAGGGTATTTCTTTTTTTTACCTAGGCTCAGGATGTGACATTATTCTCTTGCAATGCTTTTACATTACATGGTATTAGATCACTGAATCATACACAGACAGGAGGTGTATCAGGTCCTGATCAAGGCAGGACCTCATAGGTCACCATGCATGGGTGACTATTATTATTTGTCCAAGGGCGATCATAGAGGCCATCCGCACAAAGGCGTTGTACCGATGGAAGGAAAGTGTCAATCCCTTACCTCTGATAAGTAAATCGATGCCACTGTTACAATGGACAGCAGCATCAGAAGAGTTAGATGCCTGCAATCGGTGCTAGCACCAATCATGGGTAGTGAAGCAGGGTGACAGCTATGATACATAGGTGAAATGTTCTTATAAATTAGCACCTGTTCCGCACTGTGTAATCTCAGTGTTTGATCAGAAAGTACCATGAGATAGAAAGAACATAAACATATAGTGTTCTGTAAAACATAAGTAAAAAAGAATAGTGCAAATAAGTAACATAGGGCATTTAGCACACACTGTTTTCAATTAAAAAAAAAAGAATAAAGCTGTCCCACCACTACAAGATGTGCCCCGATTGAACCAGTCCCTCATTTTTTCAAATTAATACTTCACTTGATGTTAAATAATATAAATGCAGATGAGGCAGAAAAGAATGGTTGTCCAACTGCACAGATACATAGTCAAGTGAAGATATATAAATTGTTTATGCAGCTCAAAGAAAAGGGCACAATCCCCTTATTGGTACATAGCAATAAAAAACAAAGCATTGCCGAAGACATGAGCCATAATATTAGCTGGTATACAATCATTGCATAGAGGCATGTTCACATTGTGATCAGAACTTAAGATAGGCTAGGGTCACATTTGCGGTAGAAAATGCAGATCCTGATCCAGTTTTGAGCATGCAAAATGCTCAAAACCAGATCACGATCTGCAGCCCATAGGCAACCATTATAAATCTGGGTTGCCTAAATGGCAATGCGGTTACCGCATCCGGATTTGCAGCCTGTGGAAAAAATCCTGCATGCTGCATTTTTCGGAGCGGTTTCCTAACTGCAGCAGGAAACCTATAATAGGCTCCTATGGAAGCCCATCCGGCTACCGCAAGGCACATGTGAATGCCTGCGGTTGCCAGATGCTTTGTTCATCCCAGCTGCCGCAGGAATGAACAAAGGGTTAATGTTATTAATAGATGTGGGCAACATGTCTGTAGGGAGTGCCCACCCTCCCTACAGACATGTTCACCACATAGATTGGCATGTTAAGAGTTAATTTCTAAAATTACAGTATTGCCAGCTTTTGTCGGCTTTTACTATTTGTAATGACAGGTGGCGGCTCCTGGCTGTACAGGAGTTTACAGTACGCAAAGTGCGTAAGCATATTACAGGGCAGCATCCTCAATGAGGAGCTGTCTGTGGTGCTTACGCAAATTGCGTACATGCCGCTATGCATGGTGCTGAAACTTTTAACATTACTTCTATGGCAGTGCACCGCCATCCTGGTGCACTACAATTAGGACATGGGTAAGCAGGACTCCTGACCATTTGGGAATCTGTTTTAGGCCCACATCACACACACACACATTGTTACATTTTGTGGCTGTGTATAAATGGAACAATGTGTCCATGATTTCACTGCAACCAGAGATCTGCGAACAATATCTGCCCAGATATCTGTGTGTGTGACGTGGCCCTAAGGTGGAACTATGGGATGTATGATATGCATTGATTTGTGAATTACTTGAAACTGTGAGACTTTTGCCCCTTGATGATGCAATTTATTATGTATAGCAGTTATTGGGTAGTGACACATATCAGGCTTATCTTAGTAATTATGTTCCCAATTGACTACAGAGTCACTCCAAGGTATCAGTAACCTGTTTTTGCCCTATGGCACTGATATGTCACCGGAATTAAAGCTATATATTATCCTGTCACACTCTTGACCAGACCACGTGTTGTTTCACTATTTTTTACTCACTCTTGTGCAATAAGCCGCCTGCCATCTTATACTTGGTGTTTTTTGCAAATAAAAAACGTTTGCAATAATTAACAGTCGTAATTGCATTTATTATTAATGGTGCAAACTCTCCAATCTGAAGAAATATGTGTTTAATAATAAATAATCTGCAGGGTCTCAAATTTCATTGTGGGTTTTATGGACCCAAACAGAACAGCAGGGTTAACATGTGTTGAGAATTTGATGTTAGAATATTAGAGACCGTCCTGATTGGGGCACACCTTGTCACGAAACAGGCTTTCTGTGTTTTTTCGTTGAAAACAATGTCTACTAAGTACCTTATAAGGTGTATGCTTATTTTGCTTCTATCATAGGTTTTGTATTTTAAATGGCCACAAAGTGAACATGCTTCTATACAATGCATGCATATAATCTTATAAACCAGCTCATGTCTTTGTTTTTTCCATGCAGGAGCATGGTCTTAACATACCAAAACTCCTAGGCAAGGGAGGAAGCGAAAAGTATACAGATATTATAGCAGAGGACTGCAAATAATTTTTTCTTTGGGAGTTAAACATTTTTAACAAGCAGACAGGGAAATGATTTACCTTACAAAAAGAATCAGCTGTGACCCCTGCTGTAATGTCTGTATACTTTTTTACTCCCTCTCCTGCCCAGCAGATGTAGTAGGATCAGACTATGTCCCTGTACAGTCAGACACATCCATTACACAGTACATAGCAGGGGCATATATATAAGATTATCTCAGCACAGGAGATCAGTACATAGCAGGGACACATATATAAGATTATCTCAGCACAGGAGATGTGGTATGATCAGACAATGTCCCTGTACAGTCAGACACATCCATTACACAGTACATAGCAGGGACACATATATAAGATTATCTCAGCACAGGAGATGTGGTATGATCAGACCTTGTCCCTGTACAGTCAGACACATCCATTACACAGTACATAGCAGGGACACATATATAAGATTACCTTAGCACAGTAGATGTGGTATGATCAGATCATGTTCCAGTACAGTCAGACACATTCATTACACAGTACATAGCAGGGACACATATACAGTTAGGGCCAGAAATATTTGGACAGTGACACAAGTTTTGTTTTTTTAGCTGTTTACAAAACCATGTTCAGAAATACAATTATATATATAATATGGGCTGAAAGTGCACACTCCCAGCTGCGATATGAGAGTTTCCACATCCAAATCGGAGAAAGGGTTTAGGAATTATAGCTCTGTAATGCATAGCCTCCTCTTTTTCAAGGGACCAAAAGTAATTGGACAATGGACTCTAAGGGCTGCAATTAACTCTGAAGGCGTCTCCCTCGTTAACCTGTAATCAATGAAGTAGTTAAAAGGTCAGGGGTGGATTCCAGGTGTGTGGTTTTGCATTTGGAAGCTGTTGCTGTGACCAGACAACATGCGGTCAAAGGAACTCTCAATTGAGGCTGAAAAAAAAGAAAAAATCCATCAGAGAGATAGCAGACATGCTTGGAGTAGCAAAATCAACAGTTGGGTACATTCTGAGAAAAAAGGAATTGACTGGTGAGCTTGGGAACTCTAAAAGGCCTGGGCGTCCACGGATGACAACAGTGGTGGATGATCTCCGCATACTTTATTTGGTGAAGAAGAACCCGTTCACAACATCAACTGAAGTCCAGAACACTCTCAGTGAAGTAGGTGTATCTGTCTCTAAGTCAACAGTAAAGAGAAGACTCCATGGCAGTAAATACAAAGGGTTCACATCTAGATGCAAACCATTCATCAATTCCAAAAATAGACAGGCCAGAGTTAAATTTGCTGAAAAACACCTCAAGAAGCCAGCTCAGTTCTGGAAAAGTATTCTATGGACAGATGAGACAAAGATCAACCTGTACCAGAATGATGGGAAGAAAAAAGTTTGGAGAAGAAAGGGAATGGCACATGATCCAAGGCACACCACATCCTCTGTAAAACATGGCGGAGGCAACGTGATGGCATGGGCATGCATGGCTTTCAATGGCACTGGGTCACTTGTGTTTATTGATGACATAACAGCAGACAAGAGTAGCCGGATGAATTCTGAAGTGTACCGGGATATACTTTCAGCCCAGATTCAGCCAAATGCTGCAAAGTTGATTGGACGGCGCTTCATAGTACAGATGGACAATGACCCCAAGCATACAGCCTAAGCTACCCAGGAGTTCATGAGTGCAAAAAAGTGGAACATTCTGCAATGGCCAAGTCAATCACCAGATCTTAACCCAATTGAGCATGCATTTCACTTGCTCAAATCCAGACTTAAGACGGAAAGACCCACAAACAAGCAAGACCTGAAGGCTGCGGCTGTAAAGGCCTGGCAAAGCATTAAGAAGGAGGAAACCCAGCGTTTGGTGATGTCCATGGGTTCCAGACTTAAGGCAGTGATTGCCTCCAAAGGATTCGCAACAAAATATTGAAAATAAAAATATTTTGTTTGGGTTATGTTTATTTGTCCAATTACTTTTGACCTCCTAAAATGTGGAGTGTTTGTAAAGAAATGTGTACAATTCCTACATTTTCTATCAGATATTTTTGTTCAACCCTTCAAATTAAACGTTACAATCTGCACTTGAATTCTGTTGTAGAGGTTTCATTTCAAATCCAATGTGGTGGCATGCAGAGCCCAACTCGCGAAAATTGTGTCACTGTCCAAATATTTCTGGCCCTAACTGTATAAGATTATCTTAGCACAGTAGATGTGGTATGATCAGACCATGTCCCTGTACAGTCAGACACATCAATTACACAGTACATAGCAGGGACACATATATAAGATTATCTTAGCACAGTAGATGTGGTATGATCAGACCATGTCCCTGTGTGGAGCCCCAAGGGACGTGGGGTACTCCGTACCGGACCGGTCTGCGTCGGGGATGTCACGGGTGGCATGGTCCGGACCGTGTCCCTGGCTCAGCACAATAAAAGGGGAATATTTACAAGGGAGATTGTCACGGGTGACGCCACCCACTTGGTGCGGCCAGTAATGGGGGCCGCCGCTGCTGCAGAACCTCCGGGGGTGATGTGAGGGCAGCGGAGGTGGTATAGTTCCAGTGGGGGGAACTGTATCCCCCGGGGCAGTAAAGGTTAAAGTCTATTGGGATTATAGATGGTGGAAGAGGGGTTGGAGGACACACACTCACGTTTAGTTGGCACTGTAATTCCCTTCTTGTCCTGATGCTGCAGAGCTGACAGGCTGGATCTGTAGGGAGGAATTGTCTCTGTGCTGAATCTGGAGTAAAGGTCGCAATCACTACACAGACTCCAAAGTTGTTTTCCAAGGCTTTACTGCTGATATTATTGCAGGCTATAGTCCACGGAGTCTGTAATGAGGGCTGAGCTCTCTCCCCACACCCTGTCCGGGTCGTTGGCTTCCTTATGCTGCACTGTGTGTGTGTCCTGAGCTGCTGCTTCGAGCTAAGCTGCTGGGATTCCTCACGTCTCTCTCTGTACTCTGCTGGTACCACTTGGTTAGGCAACTTGGGTCCTCTATGCTGCACTGACCCCTCCGTGTTGCTTCACTCTGGTACTAGGGGGTATCTAGAGATCCCGCTGTTCCTGGATTCGCTGTGCTGTGGGTGCCAGACACAATACTGGATCCGGTGTCCGTCTCTCTGTGCGTACTTCTGGGGCAAGTGATGGTGTCACTCTAGCTCCCAGATGTGTTCCTCTGTCTTTCGTTCTCCTTGTTCTCTGACCCTTGCTAGGTCTGCACTGAGCTAACTCTGCTCTCAATAAGCTCTCAGTTCTCCTGAGCTGTTCACAGCACTACACCGTGCTGTACGGTCTCCTGAGCTGTTCTGAGCTCCTTCCTCATGGACAAGAGTATATAAGGGAGCACGTGGTGCTCCCCCTATTGCCCAGAGGTGGTAGTGTTTGTCAGTGTGTAGTGGGGGAGAGAACCCATGTGATGTTATTGTGGCACATTAACCCATGGGGTGCCACATTCCCCCTTAGTTAAATACAGTACTCCGGACTGTGGAAAAACAAGTAACCAACAATTAAACACAATTTATATTGACATAAACTTAAAATCACTAGTACAAAAATCACTAGAATGTGAAAAAGAGTTCGAAAAGTCAAAAAGCAGTCTTTCCAGAGGTTTAGTCTATTTCCTCCGGGCTGATGAATATATACACAAGAGAGTTCTTACCACAACCAGTCCGTGGTATATATGGTCCATAAGTAAATAAGGAGATTGCAAAGTTCATACAGGATAGTCTCTGTAGGTACTGGGCTTTTTTTTTTTAACGTTGCAATAACTATATACATTTGTCCACAGGCGTTTCTGCTTAGGAGGCCTGAATTCGCTACACCACCCCCAGGCACTTTCTTTCCCTAACTTAATGTACTTGGGGGTCAATCCAGTTCCTCCACCCTCTTGGACACAGTCTACTGGGTTCAATTTACATTTACTTTACACTTAAACAAACATATTTACATTACACATTTAATTCTGCATTTTACTCTTTGTACCTAGCTGGTATCTGACCTTGCGTACTACGCTCTGATCTGCGCAATGTTGGTGGAGTTAGTCTGAAAGTGTGAGTAGACGTGTACCTATTTGGGGTGTTTGGTGTTATGGCAGATGGAGGTCTGACTGCAGGACTGGCAAGTTCGCTGGGACCAGGAATTTGTTCTTCCTCTTCGGATTCTACTTCCAGTTCTTCAAGTCTTGGGTCTTCTTCTGGTAACACAGGTTCTGGTAACACAGGTTCTGGTAACACAGGTTCTGGTTTTGAGTCCATCATTGAAGGGAATGCAATCATTGGTACTACAACTGCTCCATGGTAATTTGGCCATGTCTTAGGAAAATCTCCTAGTACCGTGTGGAATACTTCTTCTTCTTTTTCTTGGATAGGTTGGACCTGTACGGGTTCTATAACTTCAGGTGTCTTCAGGGTTTCAGGACACAATTTGAGTTGATCATGAGATACGACTTGTGAAGTTCTTCCTTCATCTTTGCTTATCAAATAGGTTTTAACACTGTCTAGGTTAGATGGTATGACTGTGTATGGGACGGTTTCCCACTGATTATCCAGTTTGTTAGTACGTCTCTTTCTCTTGAGAACTTGATCACCTTCTTGTAATGGCATTGCTTGAGCATGTCTGTTAAAAGTCTTCTCTTGTCTTGCTCTTGCTTGTTGTAGGTTTCTCTCTACACATTCTTGCACTTGGTGATACTGTTTCTGACGTTTGGTATCCCAATCTGTTTCTTCTACTTCTGTATCTGGTTTTTCAATTCCCATTTCTAGATCAATTGGTAGCTTACCGGGTCTTGCACGCATAAGATAAGCTGGAGTGCAGTTTGTAGAACTCACGGGGACATGGTTGTATAAGTCTACCAAATCAGGTAATTTATCTGGCCACTGGTTTCTTTCTGATTCTGGTAAAGTCTTTAACAGTTCGATTACGATATGATTCATTTTCTCGCATAGACCATTTGTTTGGGGATGATACGTTGTTGTGCGAATCTTCTTACAACCGTACATATTGCAGAATTCCTTGAATAGTTCTGATTCAAAAGCTGGACCTTGGTCTGCAAGGACTTGTTCTGGGTAACCATGTGGTCTACAGAAATGCGTCTGGAATGCTTTTGCTGCAGTCTTCGCTGTCAAGTCTTTGACTGGTACCACCACTAAGAAGCGTGAGTAATGGTCCACGATGGTTAAGGCATAGACATAGCCTGACCGGCTTGGTGACAACTTGACGTGATCTAACGCGACTAGCTCAAGTGGCTGCTTGGTTATTATTGGTTGAAGTGGAGCTTTCTGTAGATCTTTCCTTCTGAGGTTGCATGCGGCACATCTTTTGCACCATAGCTCAATGGATTTTCTCATGCCAACCCAATAGAATCTGTCTCTTAGGATTGCTTCTAACTTCTTCCATCCGAAATGACCTGCGTTGTCATGATAAGCCTCTAAGACCATTTGAGTGTCTCGCTTGGGCACGATTATTTGCCAGACCAGTTCATGCGTCTTGGGATTGGTAAATCGTCTACAGAGCTTCCCTTGATGCAGGAACAGCTTGCCTCTATCCTTCCATAGCTGTATAGCTTCAGCTGGGGCATTCTGACCATGGTGTGCATGTTGTTGCGTAAGCAGTTCTTTCACTAGCTTCACGGCTGGATCAGTATCTTGAGCTTCGGCCCATTCGTAGTGTCTTAACGGGTTAAGATTTATTTCCTGTTTCTTTTGGTAGATGCCGGGTCGATAATCTTCTACCCTTGAACGATGAAAGGCCGGTAGTTCAATCTCTTCCAACTCTTCCGGTTCCTCTTCCACGTCTTTCAGGTGCGGCATCCGGGATAAGGCATCTGCGTTCCCATTCTTGCGGCCTGCCCGATATTTGATGACAAAGTTGTAGTTAGATAGCCGGGCTATCCATCGCTGCTCCAGAGCACCTAATTTGGCTGAGTCCAGGTGAGTCAACGGGTTGTTATCCGTGTAGATGGTGAATTCTGCACCTGCCAGGTAATGTTTAAAGCATTCGGCTACAGCCCAGACCACTGCCAGTAGCTCTAACTTGAAGGAGCTGTAGTTCTCGGGATTTCGTTCTGTAGGCCGGAGCTTCCTGCTTGCAAGGCAATAACTCGTTCTTTGCCTCCTTGCTTCTGCGACAATACTGCTCCCAGTCCCACGTTGCTGGCATCCGTGTAAAGAATGAATGGTTGTTGGTAATCAGGATATGCCAGGATCTCTTCTCCCGTCAGCGCGCTTTTTAGCTTATTGAAGGAATCTTCTCTTTCCTCATCCCACCATGCCAGGGAATTACAGTTCGAAGTCTTCTTTGATCGTCCTACCAGAATGTCTTGCAGAGGAGCTGCTAGCTTCGTGAATCCTCGGATAAATCTTCTGTAATAGCCTACCAGGCCCAGGAATTGCCTCACTTCTTTTACGTTCGTAGGTCTTGGCCAATCCCTTATTGCCGTGACTTTATCAGGATCCGGTGCTACTCCCTCTGAACTCACGACATGTCCCAGGTACTGTACCTTTGGTTTGAGAAGGTGACACTTGGATGGCTTGATTTTCATGCCATATTTCGATAAAGCTTCGAACACTTCTGCCAGGTCTTGTAGATGTTGCTCGTACGTCTTCGAGTATACTATGACGTCATCTAGGTACAGGAGGACAGTCTCAAAGTTCTTGTGTCCTAGGCAGCTCTCCATCAGACGTTGGAAGGTCCCGGGTGCGTTGCAGAGTCCGAACGGCATACAATTGAACTCACAGAGGCCCATTGGCGTAGTAAACGCTGTCTTCTCCTTGTCGGCCTCGGCCACAGGAACCTGCCAGTACCCACTAGTCAGATCAAGGGTGGAAAAGTAGTTAGCAGATTTTAACGCAGCTAATGACTCCTCAATCCTAGGTAATGGGTACGCGTCCTTATGTGTAATGCGGTTAATCTGCCGGTAATCTACGCACATTCTCATGGTCCCATCCTTCTTTTTGACTAACACTAGAGGTGCTGCCCAGGGGCTACAACTGTCTCTTATTACCCCTGCAGATTTCATTTCTCTGAGCATGTCTTTGGTGGTTTGGTAGTGAGCTGGTGGTAAGGGTCTATACCTCTCTTTTATAGGTTGATGGTTACCTGTGGGTATAGTGTGCTCTACCCCTTTGATCTGCCCAAAGTCTAACGGGTGTTTGCTGAATATCTGCTCATATTCTTTCACTACCCGGTATACTCCATGCTTGTGACGGGGAGGTGTAGAACTGGTACCTACATGCAACTTTTGGCACCAATCCTCCAGCTTCTCCTCTGAGCCATTGTCATCCGCCTGACATGACGGGTTCAAGGGCTCGGCGGCTGTGATGTTGTTGTTATCAACCGTGTACAACTTAGCCATGGTAGCATACTTTGGTAATGTGACCTCATCTTCTCCGCAGTTTAATAGGCGTAATGGCACTCTTCCCCGGTGTACGTCAACCACTCCTCTAGCAGTGAGTATGGTCGGTCTACTGTCTGAGTACACGGGTTCTACCAGGGCCTGATAATCTTGCCCTTTAATGCCTATTGCGGCTCTGCACCATACCAACATTTCAGTTTTGGGAGGAATTACGATTGGTATTGGGTCACTTACTCTTACGCTGCCGATCTCACCTCCGGAGATTTCTACCTGCTGCTTCAACATCAGGGCTTTGATCTCTTTGTGCAGAAGCCTCTGTTGTCCTGTTCCGGCAGTCTCGGCGATTTGCTGCAAAACACTTAATACTTCGGAAAAACATTTCTCAATGACATTCATTCCTACCACCATCACGGGTTCACGGCCTCGCCGGTCGACATTTACGATTATAATACCCTGTTTCTGCAATTCTACCTTCCCAACCTGAATATTCATCTCTCTAAATCCAACCTTTGGTATTATCAATCCATTACCAGCCCACACTTCAAAGTTAAAGCCATCTGGCGCATTAGTAATGTCTGAATCAGCCCAGTACCTTTTATATAGAACATGTGGGATGGATGTTATTTGGGATCCGGTATCCAGCAAGGCACTGAAGGGAATGCCATCCAACACAATAGGGATCACCGGCTTTCCTCCCACGAATTTGTCATACCAGGCTGAGGGGCCTTGAGCGTTCATTCCTGGGGAGCGGCCCGCCTGCCCAGGGAATCGTCGTTTAAAGGACACTCACGAGCAAAATGGCCTGGTTTCTGGCAACGGCGGCAAACGGGCTGTCCATCTGGTTGGTAGCGATCGCTGGGTCGTCCTCTTGCTGCTGGGTATCTTCTGGGCCTCATCCACGGAACATCCTCTCTGCTGGTCGCCAACTCGATCTTGGGTGCAGGTTTTGACTCTCGCAGTTCCTTGATGACCTTGGCCATGGAGATCACGGTGCCTGTCAGGGCATCTAGCTTTTGGTTGATGGCTGCATTTGAGATATAGTCCCCGGCCTCAGCAGCCGTCGTTGACATAGCAGATGTCGCTGGCGCTGCCGCCTGCTGAGGTGCTGCTGCAGTGTCAAGCACAGATATTAATTCCCTTGGCTCCTCCAGCTGCTGCAGATGGATAGCTCTATCTTTCAGCTCAGTAAATGTCATGTCAGGGTTCTGCAGCAGTACCATGCTTAACTGTCCTCGATGGGAAGGGGAATGGAGGCCCTCAATAAATTGGTCAAATAGCATTTTATCAGCTCCCGGGGCTAAAGCAGGTTCTGCCAGCTTAAGGGCTTTGAGTGCTTCCTGTAAGTTCGGGGCAAAGTCTCTGGCACTCTGTTTAGGTTTCTGGTGGCATGCAAAGAACCTCATCTTAGCCCGGGTATCAACAGCAGATTCAAACGTTGCTTTTAGTCTGGCTGCTAGATGCTCCACAGTGTCCTTATCTGTGTCCAACCAGGACGCCACCTCACGCCGTGCATTGCCCATTAACTGTCCCATTATCATTCCTACACGCTGGGCTTCAGTGAGGGGATACATCACATAGTACTCTTTAATCTTTTGCATAAAGTCAGTTAAAGTATTAGGCTCACCGGAGTATTGGGGCAGCCACATTGCCCCTGGAGTATACGGCATCAGGAATGGCATTATGGATGCTGTTTCTTGCGCCGCTGCACCGCCGGAACGCTACTGGCTGACCCGGCGCTGCAGCTCCATCGGCTACTCCGCCGTCGCCTTGTGCACCGGGCTGCGACATCTTGGGCCCCCTTAGTTAATATGCGCCCTCCGTCTTCCGCTTCCGTCCGGATGTCTCTGGGAGGATCCGGGGCGCATCAGGGATCTCCTTCCCTGCCGGATGTCGTCAGCACCAGGGGAGGAGGCTGGGTTCGCGCCAATGCAGGGTACCGCCCCCTTTCTTTCCGGCGCGCCGCGCGCTCCAAAATGGCGGATTCTCAAAAGTACAGTTTGGATGGCGCACTGGGTCCAATTCTTTTGGACCGGGTAGATCCTGTTCGTGACGCCAGGTTGTGGAGCCCCAAGGGACGTGGGGTACTCGGTACCGGACCGGTCTGCGTCGGGGATGTCACGGGTGGCTTGGTCCGGACCGTGTCCCTGGCTCAGCACAATAAAAGGGGAATATTTACAAGGGAGATTGTCACGGGTGACGCCACCCACTTGGTGCGGCCAGTAATGGGGGCCACCGCTGCTGCAGAACCTCCGGGGGTGATGTGAGGGCAGCGGAGGTGGTATAGTTCCAGTGGGGGGAACTGTATCCCCCGGGGCAGTAAAGGTTAAAGTCTATTGGGATTATAGATGGTGACAGAGGGGTTGGAGGACACACACTCACGTTTAGTTGGCACTGTAATTCCCTTCTTGTCCTGATGCTGCAGAGCTGACAGGCTGGATCTGTAGGGAGGTATTGTCTCTGTGCTGAATCTGGAGTAAAGGTCGCAATCACTACACAGACTCCAAAGTTGTTTTCCAAGGCTTTACTGCTGATATTATTGCAGGCTATAGTCCACGGAGTCTGTAATGAGGGCTGAGCTCTCTCCCCACACCCTGTCCGGGTCGTTGGCTTCCTTATGCTGCACTGTGTGTGTGTCCTGAGCTGCTGCTTCGAGCTAAGCTGCTGGGATTCCTCACGTCTCTCTCTGTACTCTGCTGGTACCACTTGGTTAGGCAACTTGGGTCCTCTATGCTGCACTGACCCCTCCGTGTTGCTTCACTCTGGTACTAGGGGGTATCTAGAGATCCCGCTGTTCCTGGATTCGCTGTGCTGTGGGTGCCAGACACAGTACCGGATCCGGTGTCCGTCTCTCTGTGCGTACTTCTGGGGCAAGTGATGGTGTCACTCTAGCTCCCAGATGTGTTCCTCTGTCTTTCGTTCTCCTTGTCCTCTGACCCTTGCTAGGTCTGCACTGAGCTAACTCTGCTCTCAATAAGCTCTCAGTTCTCCTGAGCTGTTCACAGCACTACACCGTGCTGTACGGTCTCCTGAGCTGTTCTGAGCTCCTTCCTCATGGACAAGAGTATATAAGGGAGCACGTGGTGCTCCCCCTATGGCCCAGAGGTGGTAGTGTTTGTCAGTGTGTAGTGGGGGAGAGAACCCATGTGATGTTATTGTGGCACATTAACCCATGGGGTGCCACACCTGTACAGTCACACACATCCATTACACAGTATATAGCAGGGACACATATATAAGATTATCTTAGCACAGTAGATGTGGTATGATGAGACCATGTCCCTCTGCGGTCAGACACATCAATTACACAGTACATAGCAGGGACACATATATAAGATTATCTCGGCACAGGAGATGTGGTATGATCAGACCATGTCCCTCTGCAGTCAGACACACCCATTACACAGTACTTGACAGTGATACATATATAACATTTTGGCACAGCAGATGTGGTATGATGAGACAATAATCCAGTACAGTCAGACACATCCATTACACAGCACATAGCAGGGACACATATGTAAGATTATCTCAGCACAGGAGAGGTGGTATTATCAGACAATATCCCTGTATGGTCAGACACATTCATTACACAGTACATGGCAGAGACACATATATAAGATTATCTCAGCACAGGAGATGTGGTATGATCAGACCATGTCCCTGTACCGTTAGACACATCTATTACACAGTACATAGCAGGGACACATATATAAGATTATCTCAGCACAGGAGATGTGGTATGATCAGATCATGTCCCTGTATGGTCAGACACAGCCATTACACAGTACATAGCAGGGACACATATATAATATTATCTCAGCACAGTAACATTTCTTTGAAACACATAAAACATATAGAGCTTATTTTTATTCATAAATCTATTAATTAAAAAGAACTGGAGAAAACCCCTTGACATCTCATAGACATATCATCAGATGTTAGAGCTACTGTTAACTTCCAAGCTTTGTAGTGATTTTAGAACTCAATGCACTTTTCTGGATTCATATTAAGCATTCCTACCTAATATATAATACATTTTTATCAGGTTTTTACTATCCTGTCTCCATGCTTAAAGGGGCCCTGGTATTTCACTAACCTTGGCAAACATTGGCCATTGTAAGGCGAATACCCTCACAGGCTTTACAATTATGATTTGAGAAAAGAATTTCCTTTTACCCGATATTTCCAAGTCATATATCACAGTTAATCAAGTCACTGCCAGCCTTCTATGCCTCTTCAGAGAGCGGTTGCCATTCTCATTCATCATATAGTCTTAGCAAAGCAGGCAATCCATCTGATCTGTGGCCTTAAAGCCTCTAATGTGATATTTCATGTGGTACAAGTCTGATTTGACCTTATTATTTTAAAATGTGAAGAAAAGGACATTGGGACACAGAATTCTGTCAAATAAAGCTGTAGTGGGTGGCAACACTTGTCCTTTCCAGTTACAGCCATGTTTATCAGAGTAATGAGATAACAGAGAAACTTTTTGTTCTATGAACTTTCAAGTTCACTCCTGTCTCTAAAGATTTCTGTTATTGTATATTCTGTTCACAATTTGACTCAGTGACAGCCGGGAAATATTTACATGTCCTCATTACAATTCAGACAGAGGTTACGTTTTCACACTTTGGCCTTTAATATGCTCATATCACAAAAATAGGTATTCTGTAAATACATACATATAGACGGAATGCATTATTTTTTGTGATATGGGAATGTGAGAATTCATGTGATACATGAGGAAAATGTGTCTTTTTTACGAGTTGACGATTCCAGGCTTAGCAATATGCTACAGAGCTTACTTTTAAGAGGGCTTTTCATTTCATCACTTGGAGTGCCCCTACATGAGCTAAAGTGGAGAGCTTGTAAATAAGAACAGTTCTTGCTCTGGCAGACCTGGCCTATACATGTATTATATGGCTGACTATTGTTAAACATCATGTACAGTTGTGGCCAAAAGTATTGACACCCCTGCAATTCTGTCAGATAATGCTCAGTTTCTTCCTGAAAATGATTGCAATCACAAATTCTTTGGTATTATTATCTTCATTTAATTTGTCTTCAATGAAAAAACACAAAAGAGAATGAAGCAAAAAGCAAAACATTGATCATTTCACACAAAACTCCAAAAATGGGCCGGACAAAAGTATTGGCACCCTCAGCCTAATACTTGGTTGCACAACCTATAGCCAATATAACTGCGATCAACCGCTTCCGGTAACCATCAATGAGTTTCTTACAATGCTCTGCTGGAATTTTAGACCATTCTTCTTTGGCAAACTGCTCCAGGTCCCTGATATTTGAAGGGTGCCTTCTCCAAACTGCCATTTTTAGATCTCTCCACAGGTGTTCTATGGGATTCAGGTCTGCACTCATTGCTGGCCACCTTAGAAGTCTCCAGTGCTTTCTCTCAAACCATTTTCTAGTGCTTTTTGAAGTGTGTTTTGGGTCATTGTCCTGCTGGAAGACCCATGACCTCTGAGGGAGACCCAGCTTTCTCACACTGGGCCCTATATTATGCTGCAAAATTTGTTGGTAGTCTTCAGACTTCATAATGCCATGCACACGGTCAAGCAGTCCAGTGCCAGAGGCAGCAACCCCAAAACATCAGGGAACCTCCGCCATGCTTGACTGTAGGGACCGTGTTCTTTTCTTTGAATGCCTCTTTTTTTCTCCTGTAAACTCTATTTTGATGCCTTTGCCCAAAAATAGAGAACATTCTTCCAAAAACATTTAGGCTTTCTCGGGTAAGTTTTGGCAAACTCCAGTATGAGTATTATCTGACAGAATAGCAGGGGTGTCAATACTTTTGGCCAACACTGTAGGTCGGAAAGGGGTTAAACCAAACGATGATCGTCCATCCAACCTGCAGTATCGGTGTGTGTGACAACTTGATAACGATGTAGTTAATGACATCGCCTATTCAGAACTGAAGGACTTAGGCGATCAAATGACCGCAAGTATCGTTCGCTTGTTGCGGAATCGTTGCTGCGTCGTTAAAGATATCTGTACGTGTGGCACTTCACTAGTGATCATTGAACGTCGTTTAGGTGATCTAGGTCAAGTCGGATCGTTGGTCAGTTCGTAACACATTGAGACGGGGCCTTAATGCTACCTCTCCCCTGAAAAGATAAATATACAGCTTATTGTAGAAGGTTTTAGCTCCTTCATCCCCCATCCTGTTTTGACCTTACTGACTGGGTCATTTTTTGCAATTCTGACCAGTGTTTCTTTCTGAGGTAATAACTCTGGAACGCTTCAATGGATCCTAGTGATTCTGAGATTATTTTTTCATGACATATTGGGCTTCATGTTAGCAGTAAATTTAGGTTGATGAATTTTGCGTTTATTTGTGAAAAAAAATCTGAAAATGTATAAAATTTTGCAATTTTCAAATTTTTTATTTTTATTCTGTTAAATCAGTTATGTGACACAAAATAGTTACCACACTATCATTTTGTATTGTACTTTGAAAAATAGTTAAGAAAAACATTTACCACATGTTTACTTTACATAAACACCATTTTGTAAACAGCATTTTTTTTATTGTTAGGAAGTTAGAAGGGTTCATCAGCAATTGCTTATTTTTCCAGCTAAATTTACAAAACCATTTTTTTAGGGACTACATCACATTTGAAGTGACTTTAACGGGCCTATATGATAGAAAACACCCAAAAGTGGCACCACTCAAAAAACAGCACCCCTCAAGCTACTCAAAACCACATCCAAGAAGTTTATTAACCCTTAAAGTGCTTCACAGGAGGTAAAGAAATGTCGAAGGAAAAAATGAATATTTTAATATTTCCAACAAAAAGGTTATTTTAGGTAACAACACAAAAAGGACCATAAAATTTGTTGTGCAATTCCTGCTGAATACGCTGCCACCCCATATGTGGTCAAAAAACACTGTTTGGGCGCATGGTACAGCTCAAAAGTGAAAGACCGGCCATTTGACTTTTTGAATGTAAAATTAGTTGCAATCGCTAGCAGATACCATGTCGTGTTTGGAAAGCTCCTGGTGTGCCTAAATAGTGAAACTCCCTCACAAGTAACTGCATTTTGGAAATTAGACCCCAAAAGAAATTTCTATACCCTGTTTCCCTGAAAATAAGACAGTGCCTCATATTAACCCCTTCCCGACCTTTGACGTTGTGCAACGTCATGAAAGTTAGTGCCTTCACGACCCATGACGTTGCACAATGTCATGGCGGTTGCCGCTGCACCACTGATGCTGTAACCGCCATCGGGCCCCGGTGCTCTGTGATTCCTATCACAGAGCACTGAGGCTCGAGGTCAGGAGGGTGAATTCCCCACCCCATCCCCAGGATCACTGTGGTTGGCTGTTGAAACAGTCAATCACAGTGATACTGTCTCCACTTATAGAAGGGGCGGTCAGAGCCCCTTCTATAGGCTGGAGCGCTGGAGGTGGCAGAGATCGCCCCCTCCAATGCTGATGGGGAGTGATCTGATCACTCCCCATCATCTTCACCAAGATGGCGGCGGTGCCGGCACTTTTGCTGGTTACCGCTGTCTGCTTCCCGACGCCACCGACGCCTACTTCCCGCCGCCGCCACCACCACCAGGTGAGCCACCTCTTCTCTGCAGCTCGATCCCCCATGCAGGGGGATCGGGCTGCTGAATAGCGATCTTGCAGCCCAGGCACTGTGATCCACTTAGTGGATCACTGTGCCTGGGCTGTCAGATTGCTTTCTGCAGCTCGATGTCCATGTAGGGAAATCGGACTGCAGAGTAGCAATCTGACAGCCCGGTCGCAGTGATCCACTACGGACGGTGGATGTAACAGAGGCGATTGAGCGTCGTGGGACCTTCGTTGTGGACTATGTCGGATCTTTATAATAAAGATGGAATCCGGATTTTGTTTGTGTTTTTTTTTCCAAATAAAAATATTTTTCTCTGTGTGGTGTCTTTTTTTTTGACTATTTACTAGAGATTCCTAATGACCGGGTCTAACATTAGCCTGACATTATGAATCTTGGGCTTAGTGCCAGCTGCCAATGAAAAAGCTGGCATTAGCTCCTTTATTACCCAGTTTGCCATCGGCACCAGGGCAACTGGAAGAGTCTGAGTACAGCGCCAGAAAATGGTGCTTGAATGAATGCGCCATTTTCTGGGGCAGCTACGGGCTGCAATTTGCAGCATGGGAGGCCCAGAATGCTTGGGCCTCTCCATGCTGAGGATTCCAGCCCCCAACTGCCTAGTTGTCACTGGCTGGACCAAAAATATGGCGGAGCCCTATGTCATTTTTTTTTTAGAATTACAGTAGTTCTAGAAATTAAAAAAAAATGGCCTTCACTGTATTTTTGGTTGCCAGCAAGGTAAAACAGGCAGCTGGGGGTTGGTGGCAGTCCGTAGCTGCCAAGTTTAACCTGGCTGGACCAAAAATATGGTAGGCCCCACATAATTTTTTTTCTAGAATTAGTTCTAGAAATAAAAAAAAAATGGGCTTCTGTATTTTTGGTTGCCAGCGAGGTACAACTTGGCAGCTGGGGGGCTGGAATCCTCAGTGTGGAGAGACCCAAAGGTTGTGGGCCCCCCACACCGCAAATTGCAACCCACAGCCATCCAAGAAAATAGTGCATTCATTAGAGGTGCCATTTTCTGATGCTGTACCCCAACTCTTCCAGTTGCCCTTGTGTTGGTGGCACACAGGGGTTCTCGATATGCGACATGGTGTCTGCTAACAAGTTGAATGGAAAATTAGCTTCAATTGTTAGCGGACACCATGTCGTGTATGGAGAGCCCCTGTGTGCCTAAACACTGGAGCTCCCCACAAGTGACCCCATTTTGGAAACTAGACCCATCAAGGAATGTATCTAGATGCATAGTGAACACTTTGAACCCCCAGGTGCTTCACAAATTGATCCGTAAAAAATGAAAAAGTACATTTTTTCCAAAAAAAGTTTATTTTTTCATTTTTACATATTAATTTGTGAAGCACCTGGGGCTTCAAAGTGCTCACTATGCATCTAGATAAGTTTCCTGGGGGGTCTAGTTTCCAAAATGGGGTCACTTGTAGGGAAGCTCCAATGTTTAGGCACACAGGGGCTCTCAAAATGCGACATGTCGCATATGGAAAGCCCCTGTGTGCCTAAACATTGGAGCTCTCCCCCACAAATGACACTATTTTGGAAACTAGACCCCCCAAGGAATGTATCTAGAAGCATAGTGAGCACTTTGAACCTCTAGGTGCTTCACAAATTGATCTGTAAAAATGAAAAAAGTTTTTTTTTCCACAAAAATTTTCTTTTTTCATTTTTACGGATACATTTGTGAAGCACCTGGGGGTTCAAAGTGCTTACTATGCATCTAGATATGTTCCTTGGGGCAGGGGCATACTGGCCCAGGTGGCAGGGGGGCAAGTGCCCCCTGGGCTGGTGGTATAGCCCCCACCTAGGGCCACCCACCCACAGAAACGGGCCGGCTCCCCCGGACCTCACCTAGAGGCTGGCGGCTCTGAGATGGGCTGTCGAAAATTTCTGACAGCACCCCCCCTTCCCGGTCCTCACCCAAGGGCTGCCAGAAAAATTTTGCCACCCAGGGCTTACGTTGCCAGTCAGCCCCTGCTTGGGGGGGTCTAGTTTCCAAAATGGGGTCACCTGTGGGGGAGCTCCAATGTTTAGGCACACAGGGCCTCTCCATACACGACATGGTGTCCGCTGACAATTGGGCCTCCCTGCGCTTCGGATTCCAGCCCCCAGCTGCTTAGCTGTACCTGGCTAGCCATAGAAATTGCACGGAGCCCCACGTATATTTTTTTTATTATTTCATGAAATTCATGAAATAATAAAATAAGAAGGCTCGCCTATATTCTTGTGTCTGGCCAGGTACAAATAGGCACCTGGAGGTTGGGGGCAGCCCGTCGCTGCCTGCTGGATGCGGCTGGTTCCAGAAATACGGCGAAGCCCACGTCATTTTTTTTCGACAAATCAATAAAACAATCCTAAAAAAGGGACTGCATCTTTATTAACCCCTCGCCCATGGTCCAGGGGTAAATAAAGATGCAGTCCCTTTTATTTACATTGTTTTATGGATTTGTCAGAAAAAAATTTGACGTGGGCTTCGCCGTATTTCTGGAACCAACCAGATCCAGCAGGCAGTGACGGGCTGCCCCCAACCCCCAGGTGCCTATTTGTACCTGGCCAGACACAAGAATATATGGGAGCCCTTTTTTTTTATTATTTCATGAAATAAAAAAAAATGCGTGGGGCTCCGCGCAATTTCTATGTCTAGCCAGGTACAGCTAAGCAGCTGGGGGCTGGAATCCGCAGCGCAGGGAGGCCCAAGCTTTCTGGGCACCCCCCGCTGCAAATTGCAGCCCGCAGCCGCCCCAGAAGATGGCGCGCTCATTGAAGCGCCATCCTCTGGCGCTGAACCCTGCTCTTCCAGCGGCCCTGGTGGCGGTGGCATGCTGGGTAATAAAGGGGTTAATACCACCTTTGTTATACAAGCTGGTATTAAGCCCGGGATTCTTAATATCAGGCCAGGTTTGACCCGGCCACTAAGAATCTCCAATAAAGGGTTAAAAAAACACAACACAGAGAAAAATTTTTATTAGAAATAAAAAAAAAAAGCCATTAGGGACTCCATCTTTAATTAAAAAAATCCTCTTCCGTCCGACGTAGTCCAAAACGCGATGTCCTCTCTGCTATATCCCCTGTGCATAGATATAGATGTCTATGCACAGGGAATGAGCAGACAGAACAATCATCTTTGTGCACAGGGAGAGCAGGCGGGCTCTAGGACCCTGGAGCTGCGGCAGCCTGCAGGCTGAGAGCAGACACAGAGCAGACAGCTGGACTCCTTACTGTGCGAGTTTCCCTGCGATTACTTGCACAGTAACGAGTCCAATGCAAGTCAATGGCAATCCTAGTTTTGTCAGAGTCTCTGACAAAACTAGGATTGCCATTGATTTGCAACTCGTTACTGTGCGAGTAAACGCTGGGAAACTCGCAGAGTACCGAGTCCTGCGAGTCCCTTACTACTCGCAGAGTAACGAGTCCTAGCGAGTAGATTCGCCCATCCCTAGTGATGTGGTCACTAAAAAAATGGTTTTGTAAATTTTGCTGGAAAAATGAGAAGTTGCTGATGAACTTTGAACCCTTATAACTTCCTAGCCCCAAATTTTTTTTTTCCAAATTTGTGCTGAGGTAAAGTAGACATGTGGGAAATCTTATGTATTAACTATTTTGTGACACATAACTCTCTGGTTTAGCAGAATAAAAATTCAAAATTTGAAAATTGCAAAATTTTTAAAATTTATGCCAAATTTTTGATTTTTTTCACAAATAAACGCGAAAATTATGGACCTAAATTTAATACTAAGATGAAGCCCAATATGTCACGAAAAAACAGTCTCAGAATCGCTAGGATCCGTTGAAGTGTTCCAGAGTTATTACCTCATAAAGGGACACTGGTCAGAATTGACAAAAATGCCAAGGTCTTTAGGGTCAAAATAGGCTGGGTCATGAAGGGGTTAATCTTTGCTCCCAAAGATGAGCTATGTCTTATTTTCAGGGGATGTCTTATTTTTCCATGACATGATCCCCATCATCACATTTCAGCCCCCAAGATTTCCATCATCTCGCTGCAGCCCCCAAAAATCCACTGAAGTCCCCAATATCTCCCTTCAGCTACCATCATCTTCCTGCAGCCCCCATCATCCTCCTGCAGAAAAATACACTCTCACACACTCTCACCCAACCACCACTGCATCCTGGGCCACCGGGCACCGCACTGAGCTCTCTCAGTTATAGTACATATATGAGAAGCAGCGGCCAATCAGATGTCCATGGAGTAAATGCCCGCCACTGCGACCTCCACTGCCCACACTCCACCTCTGTCCCCCGCTGCACAGGCGGGCAGACATAGGCAGGTATTACAGTGGGGGATAGCAGGGATTGCAGCAAAGGGCAGGCAGCAGGTGATGGGGGTGATCGCAGAGCACGGGGAGCTCGGAGTGCACTGGGGTGCTGCAGTAGCCGGTGACAGCAGATCGCAGGCTATGGGGGAGGGGTGCGTGATCAGATAGCAGGGTTGTGTGACTGCAGGGCAGGGGGGAGCGGAGGGAAGGGGGATGAGGGGAGGGCAGGGGAGATTGAAGGGAAGGGGCTGAGCGGAGGGCAGGGGGGATTATCACAGGGCAGGGGGTGATCACCGGAGATCAACGGTGGCAGCAGCAGCAGTTGGGCAGATGATGGCAGCAACAGATTGTAGAGCAGCAGGGGACCTCTCTTTTTAGCCTCCACAGACGGGATGAGGTTGAGGAGGGAGGGCAGAATCAGGTTAAACCATCCCTCCACATCTGATTGGAGAGATAGCATCATATGGATGCTAGTTCCAATCAAATCTGGAGGGACTAACACCGAGGTCACCTAGCTCCAGCTAATGGTAATTACTATTGCAGTACGACCATGGCTGCATCGCAATATATTTTACCAAATTTCATTGGTGAAACATTACAATTGCTGTGATTGGCTTTTCTAAGTTAAACAGACAATCACAGCAAAGCCACTCCCCTGAGGTCAAGCAGAGTTCTCCTCCTATCCGTAGCTCCGGTGACTTTTTGGCTACCCCAGTCACTGGGGCTTCAGGACTGTGATCCCGCCATTACGTTTTGGAACATTACAGATCTGGAAGGGGTTAAAAGAAAGAGCCAAGGAAAAGAGTTGTTATAGTAATAATCAGTTGTCTTTATAATATTATTATTTTTACTTCAAATAAAACCATAAAAACAATTTATACAATCTTCAAATGTTTTCACTTAAAAGGGTTATAGGACAAAACTATTAAAGAGTTTGTAGGCATTAAAAAATAAAAGAAATGTTAGGAATTGCTAGAAAGTAATAAATTGTCACTACTTACCTATTAATATCCACTAACCATTTACTCCTATTTCACCCATTTTTTTAAACTGTGAACGCCTTTAACCCCTTAATGACTCATGACATATTTTATCAACCATGTGTCCTTTCCCAGCCTTTGATGCGGGCTCACTCATGCCAAGCTGCATGTTTCCCTGCACATGTTGACTGATCTGATTATCCAGCATGTGCCTCTAAAGGTACCGTTACATGGTACGACATTGGAATGATGTTTACAACAATCTCGTGGGCACGTGGTCGTTGCAGACATCGTTTTGACATCGTTGGTGAGTTGTCACACGTCTAGATATTGTGGGCAACTTACCAATGATGTTGTGAGCAGGGATCGTTTGCAAACCATGCGAACAATCCGTGCTCATTGGTGTCAATGGGCAAAGTTGTCCATGACATCGTTATCACAGTGTCACATACAACGATCTACCAGGTTGGTGGATCGTTGATCATCAAGTTTGAGACCATGTTCTCAAACCTGCGATTAATGATCCACCAACTTATTGTTGATGAATCGCGGTGTTACACGCGACAACATCTTAACGATGTCGCTGGTACGCCTCCAAACCCGTGACATATCAGCGACATCGTAAATGATGTCGGCCCATGTAATGGGGCCTTAACAAGTGTAAATAGATCAGAGATCCATCTGTGGCTTCTAACATATAAAATACAGCTGTCCATCTATGACAGCGAGATTTAACATGTGAAAGCAGAGAGTTAATCAAATGTTTTTGGACAGGTTCACCAATAATGAGCTGCAGCCTTGTTAATTCTTCGATGTTCCTTATACCCGTCGGCTGGGTGAATAATTGTCCAAGAAAAGGAAGGCAGCTTCCATAATAAATAAAAGTATTACTTTATTTCAATGCATTAAAAATTGTCAAACCATGAGAGAGCTGAGAGCCGTTGACGAGTTTCAACAATAACCGTACAGCTCATTATTAGTAAGCCTGACCAAAAACATATCTATATTTAAATTTGTTGTCTCTGTTGAAGATTTTATGGCCACTTTACATGTCCTGATATCGTCGTCCAACTTCGACAAAACGATATCAGGGAAGAATTGTGCAGGCTCTCCAACTGGCCGATATTGGATGGACGATCTGGCAGGATCGTTCTGTGTGACAGCCCAACACCGAAGAAGAGCTTGAAGAGCAACTTCCCCTATTCACTCCCATGTTAAATGGTCGTTCCCTGGTTAGCGAGTACAAGGGGGCGTATACATTGCAGTTGTGTTGCCTGTCGATATCTCCCTCTGTGACATCTCCTATGCGATCTTGGATTTCAGCCAAAAAAGTGTGTGCTCCTGTGCCGTTGTATACAATATTGAAACGATGTTGGGACGTGTAAAGTGGCCATTAGGTTTGAATTTTATACCAAAACTTTGTAAATAATTTACAGAGCAATGGGTATAATTGGGAAATCATTTTATATTTTTTTCTAAATAACAAGAGACCAAGAGGTGTTCATAGTGAACTGTTAACTCTTCAGGTCACTGTCAAGACAGTATGTCAGTTTAGCGCAAAAATGTAGAAGAGAGCCCTACAAAATAGAGAAAGTGTTCAGAATTATATAATACTAGCTTTACTACCTGGCTTTCCCCTGGGTACATGTAAAGTCATGATTTATTCCTTAAAGTGAATATTATTAAGTGAGTTAAAATAGCAAAATTGAAGGAGGGGAAAACTGAAGCGGAGGAGAATGCAGCATTAATTCTCACAAGTCATGATGATGAAAGGTCATACTATGAAGACAAAATTCCAGAACCTGAAACCAAGAATGGTGATAAGGTGGAAGAGAAATATGCAGACGCAGAAAGGTGTGATAAGCAGGAATGGAGAAATGTAAAATAATGATGTTAAATAAATAGTAGTGGTAAAAGTAAGTGTGTCTGTTACTGAGAAGGAATAATTACAGGGAGGGGGGTACAGATTATAAAGGAAATCATTCTAAATTTGACCAAGATAGTATGTGTGTTTTGAGAAAACATTACAATCGCTTTAATTGGATGTTCTAAGTTAAACAGCCAATCATAGCAAAGCCACTCCCCTGAGGTCAAGCAGAGGTCCCCTCTTATCTGTTGCTCCAGTATCCATTAAGCATTTACTCCCATTGTACCTATTTTGTTTTTAAATGTGAACCCCTTTAACCTCTTAATGACCCATTACATATTTTGTAAAATATGTGTACTTTCCTAGCATTTGATGCAGGCTCACTCATGCCGAGGTGCATGTTTCCCTGCACTTGTTGGCTGATTTGATTAGCCAACACGCACCTCAAACAGGCATAAATACATCGGAGATCCTTTTTCAAAACTGATTACATGTGAGGGTATTGAACACTGAAAACAATACTAAAAGCAATACCCGGTATAAACTATTTTATTAGTGCAACTATTTACACTTGTGAAGGACACCAATACAGATAAACTATTTTTGGCACAACAGCTAGAAAGGGAAAGGTGAGGGGCTGTTAGCCCTAAACTGTACCATACTTAGCTGCATCCTATATTTAACCTAATGGCGTCCCAACTCCTCGAAGACTCACTCTAATGAGCCCTGCACTACACTAGGAAGTGCCGTTGCAATCATGAGTTGGACATTAATCCAAAAATTATGGGGGTGTGTAGAGGAGACCCTACACAGTCTGAAAGTCACAGTAGAAAAGTAATTAGGTATAACCCAAGAAATGTCCAATTGAACTATTACTTATGGGTACAGTGAAGGATTATGTCACAGTTGCATGAAGGGACTGTGTATCCTAGTTTCCCCGAGGTTTTGGTGCTACAACTACACAGTTATGACCAATATTAGGTGAAGGCTTAAACACGTTATTAAATTATTATCCTGTTTTTGAAAGAGGCTCACAAAACCAGGCCATCCTTGGACTGGGTGAGCCCGTTGCCCGACATGTTTCCCCCCTTCTCCAAAACATCTGCATTGGGGTTCATCTGGGCATCGATTTATATCAAGAACCAGTCTCCAATACATTTACAAAAGGGTCTATGAGAGCAAAGCAAGAATTATATACAGCTCCATAAGTTCAAAACTGAAAACAACAATTAAATAGACACCTAAAATAAAAACCAACCATGAATAAGTCATTAATACGCTGGACAAACAAGGTTCCAATGACTTCTAATAATCCTACAAAAGAAGAAATATTTTAATAATATACCCGAAATTCCCATATAAGGGACAAAAAATACCCATGTAAAATTCTTACTTTCCCCGTCCTAATATATAGTACCCGGAGCCACAATAAGATCCAGTCCCATTAGGTTCCAGTACTCCAAAATGACAGACCTAATGTATCAAGTAGAGACCATTATAGAAGGAGCCACAAAGTGAATGGTGGGGTTCACTTAGTAATAGTACAATGTAGTAACTGGAACCCATCTTCAATTGGTATGTATCAGCGCATGTATACAATAAGCCTGGGCACAATCTTATGTAACGCTCAAATATTTAGGGAATCCCTTTTCCAGACACGTTAAATAAGTGACTAGATAACCACTGTAGAGGCAAATAGAATATAACACTTATTCCAATAAGAGAGTGCCTACCAAAAGTGCAAAGAGTTAACATAATCTATATACCATCAGCAGCCTTGAGCAAATATGCTCCATGTCAGGGAATGCTCATGAATCAGAGAAGCTAAAATACATACAAATGCCACTGTGTAATTGACTGTGCACAACCCTGCATAACTGGAGTCTGCGGAGGCTGCATTGAGAAAACTTCTATAAGGAAATATAGCACATACCCAAAGAGGCTGGTGAGAGGATGCAATGTCTCATGTCACTGTGTTTCCAAGCTTGCCAGTGCTCCCCAGCATCTCTATGCAGGCAAAGGGGGCTGCCCAATTCATCCCTAGTAATATGCGGCGATCTAATCAGGCATGATGATGTCATTTAGGGGTGTAGCAAGGACATCATTGATACTGCTCCCGGTGGGTGGGGCTATTGTTTCATTCATGAGATAGTAGGATATCCTGTAGGCGTGTTGCTAGATGCGTGTCACTGGTGGGCAGAGCAATTGCATCATCCAGAAGGTGGTGCTGGGACGTCCTGTGGGCATTTGTTGTAGCCTAATGTTACCGCCCCAGCACTGATAGCTATGGAATGAAGAAGGAGATTGTCATGGGGATGTTCAGAAGTTCGCAAAAGTATATACGGTAGATGGCTATCTGAGAATCAGATTGATCCCTTAATTTGAAATTAATAAGGAGAACCATCATATAGGAGTATTATGAAGAGGAAGATGTAAATAGTGCAGCTGGTAAATCTGGCAATAGACAATGAAATATTTAAGGGGACAGGCATTACCCTATCAGGAGTATCAAAAAGTATAAGACTAAGGGAGAGGTGTGAGTAATGGGTAAAGAGAATAAAAGGATTAACATCCTACACAATTAGGCTAATTGGCCCACAACTATATAGTTATAACCATATCACAAGTCGCATAGAAAGGAAAATATTATAACCATTATGAGGCAAGAATGTACCATAACATGTAGCGGGGTGACTAAAACTACTACTACTGCTCTCTCGTCCATACAGTATGCCTTAGAGTAATAGTCAGAGCTTCTAAATGAAGCTGGCATAACTAAGCTGTTCATTCAGGCCACCAGGGGCCAAAGAACCCAACAAGAAAATCCATCTACATTCTCGTTGAAGAATCCTTTTGTCCCAGTTCCCTAAACATGTATCACGTAGGATAACCTCAATGACCTTAAAGGAAATAGACTTGAAATTACTGGTGTAACACCCATATATATGACGTGATATTGGTGTGTAACGCTTGTTTCTGATGTCGTCCAGATGTTCGCTAATACAGACTTTAAATTGTTGTTTGGTCTTGCCGACATAGTTACGTGGGCAGAAACAAGTACCAATATAGACTATCCCGTCCATTTTACAGTTTACAAAATCCCTGTTCCTATAAATCCTTCCAGAGACCAAACTCTGGAATTCTTTATATGGAGAGATGTATTTACAGAAAGAACAAGCACCACACCTAAACATGCCAACATTCCTTTCTTCCAACCATGTCGGCGCACATTTGGGAGGAGTAAAGTGGCTGCGGATCACCAGATCCTTAATGCTTCGTCTTTTTCTAAAGGTAATGCTAGGGTGTGGCATAATGCAATTATTAAGATCAGGGTCACTCAATAAGATCCCCCAGAATCTTCCAGTATTCCCATAACCTGACCATTTTGGTCATTGAACTTCCCGATTAGTCTAGTAATTGAATTGTCATCGTCTCGTGCTCTTGAGCTAAGAAGGACTTCTCGATGAGTAGTTAGGGTATGATTCATGGCTTTTATAATCACTACCTCCGGGTACCTCCTTCAAATCTACGCTTGAGATAAAAGAATTTGACCATGTAGTCTAGAGGGTCAGAACAATTAGCCGTAATCTCAAGAATTGTCCTTTAGGGATGTACTGTCTCAGTGATTTAGGATGGTAACAGACTATTTGTTGACGTTGTGTTTCTGAAAATAGTCGTGTTGAGAAGGCCACTCAGGGTAATTTTTTTGTGTCTTTGCGGTGCAGTGTTCACACCAAATAGCACACACAGTACTGCACAACTGACACGCAGCCAGCCCTGCTGTCTTCTGTAGTGACTGGCGCGCATAATATCAAAACAAGAAACGGACAGCGCCACAGACCTTTAGATGGTGCAAATTATCGTTGTGTTCTTTATTCCATGGTCAGATACAAGCGACGTTTCGACCACGCCTGTGGTCTTTATCAAGCTTGGCGCGCATAATATATCGCCTTAAACCTCAGGGCAATTTTTTTGGTGCCATTGCGGTGCTGTGTTCACACCAAATAGCACGCACGGTACTGCACAACTGACACACAGCCAGCACCGTTGTGTTGTGGGGTGACTGGCACATGTAATATCACCTTAAACCTCAGGGCAATTTTTTTGTGCCGTTGTGGTGCTGTGTTCACACCGAATAGCACACACGGTACTGCACAACTGACACACAGCCAGCACCGTTGTGTTGTGTGGTGACTGGCGCACGTAATATCACCTTAAACCTCAGGGCAATGTTTTCATGCCGTTGCGGTGCTGTGTTCACACTGAATAGCACACACGGTACTGTACAACTGACACGCAGCCAGCACCGTTGTGTTGTGTGGTGACTGGCGCGCATAATATATCACCTTAAACCTCAGGGCAATGTTTTTTTGCCATTTTGGTGCTGTATTCATACCGAATAGTACGCACGGCACTGCACAACTGACATGCAGCCAGAACCGCGTTGTTGTGTAGTGACTGGCACGCATAGTATATCGCCGGTGTCTTGTGTGGTGATTGGTGAGCGTAATATATCACCATAAACCTCAACACAATTTTTTTGATGCTGTTGCGGTGCTGTGCTCACACCAAATAGCAAGCATGGTACTGCATAACTGACACACAGCCAGCACCGCTTTGTTGTGTGGTGACTGGCGTGCATAATCGCCTTAAATCTCAGGGCAATTTTTTTGGTGCCGTTGCGGTGTTGTGTGTAAAACACAAAGCAGTACTAGGCTATAGTGATACCTTCCACAAAGCACTAACTGCTCCTTGATCCCAAACATATCCATTTGAAAATCTGAAGCTATGTCAGAAACCCACAACATTTCTAAGAAGGCTGTTGTAAAGGGACAGGGACATGGACGTGGATGTGGTAGATGGGTTGTTAGTGGTGCCCGACAAAGCACAGAGTCTGGGAGACAGAAGAAGGTTGATGCATCTATGTTTTTGGCAAAATTTCCCAGTCTGGAACATAAATGAATCTGGAAGCCAGAAGAGAAAGAACAGAAACCGTCTTGGATGGCTGATAAGGCCTCCATGCAATTTTCTAGCAGCACCCAATCGTCCATGACCACATAGTCTCCTGTCCATACAGAGAACACTGAATCATCCTATTCTCAATCTGTTCTTAGTTCATCAACCTGTCAGGAGTCACAAGAAACATTTGACCCCAACCGTGGCCAATCCGAGGATCTATTTGCTTCTGGCCTCTCACCGCGCGACATTGAAGAGGAACGTGAGGAGGTATCGTCTGTTCATGGCCAAATATTTGAAAACCCACGGCCAGAAGAAAGCCACTTTTATCCACGTGATACATTGGGTAAAGAGGTTGAGGCTGATGGTGATGACACACAGTTGCCATCTGGCCAGCCGACAATATCAACACGGAAGGAGGATGACATAGACGACAAGTTGGTAATTGATGAGACCACCGATCCTGACCTATGGAAAGCATAGGCAGCACAGTAGCACATAGGAAGAAGGTGGATACGTAGCACCAACAAAGGCACCAAGGGCTACTGATTTGAGCAGAGTGCGAAGTGTGTCAACTCTTGCCAAGAGCAATCTCTCTGGGCCCCAAGTCAAGACAACGGTGCGTTCAGCCGCTGTCTGGAAATTTTTTTCAGATAATCCTTCTGAACCAAATGTTGTCATCTGTAGCATCTGCCATACCAAGCTGAGCAGAAGCAAGGGCAAAGGCAACCAAAGCTCCACCAGTATGTAGAAACACATGGCAGCCAAGATTCACAGTCTTTCTGTGATCTGTTGGCTGTGGCTGCCCCACAATACTCAGTTCCCAGCCGGCACTATTTTTCCCGATGTGCCGTCCCCATCAACACCGTACCCGGGAAGGTCCACCTTACAACAGACACATGGACAAGTACTTGAGGACAGGGACGATACACCTCTGTCACAGCACACTGGCTCAACCTGGTGGAGGGTGGGACAAAGTCTCAAACTGTACTATCACATATCCTACCCATGCCATTGAATAGCAGGCCCAACCATAATCAGGGTTTCCACCTCATCATATCCTGTCTCCCCTCTTCCTCCTCCTCCTCAGCCTTGTCATCCTATTATGAATTACCCTCCACATCACTCCCAAGTTGGAAGCTGTGCAGCAGCGCATCGGCAAAGCGGTAACACGCTGTGCTGAAGCTTATCTGCTTAGGTGAAACACCACACACTGCAGCAGTAGTGCTGTGGCAAGGAATAAAACAACAGACAGATCAGTGGCTTTCCCCACTGCAACTCCAACCCGGTCTGGTTGTCTGCGGTAATGAGCGTAACCTGGTGGCGGCTTTAAAGCTTGGGAAGCTGGTACATGTGCCATGCATGGCTTACGTGCTGAACCTAGTGGTGCATAATTTTATAAAAACATACCCTGACTTATCGTAACCTACTTGAGAAGGTGCGCCGTATTTGCGCCCATTCCCACCATTCCTCAACTGCTGTTGCTGGTCTTGCAGCGCTTCAAAAGCAATTTCATTTGCCAAACAACCGACTCATTTGCGACCTGCCAACAAGCCCGTCAGACTAATCTAATAAAAATAGAAAAGGGCCGCAATGTAAAGCTCTTAAGGGCATGAATGGGTGTATGGGTATGGGTATGGGTGTGCTGTGAGAGTACGGCGCGGTCTAGGGACAGGACCCTCATCATAGGAGGCTGAAACTGGGGTTGTACAGAGATGTACAACCCTAAAAGGTGAGTGGTTAAAGCCCCCCCACACACCCATTCAAGCCGATAAGAGCCTCACATTGCGCCCCTTTTGTATTTCTATTACATACCCATCAGACTGAGACTCAGCCAAGACACATAACAACTGTCGAGTGGGTGTGGATCGCTGACATTTGTAAGGTGCTTCATAACTTTGAGTACTGCACCAAGCTTTTGAGCAGTGATCAGGCTATTATCAGCGTAACCATCCCTATGGTATGTCCGCTGAAAGAATTGCTGCATAATCTAAAAATGGGATCTTTGCGTGTCCAGTAGCTGAGTATGGAGCAAGATTTCACAATGGGTCATCCTACCCAGCCCAGCCAATTTTATCAGGAAAGATTGGGGTATTTAAACTATAACAAATTGTGGGTATTGGTTTGTCTTTTGGTCCAAAACACGTAAGCTTGTGTGCCCCTACACGGCTCCCCACGGATCACAAGTCCTATCCACTAAATTCTTATCTCAAGTGAGCAAAGGACAAAATAGAAAATAAATTCTCTTACCACAGCAGATTCTGGTCAGACGACCATTACACTCAGTGCTGTCTGCAGCTTTGCCCAGGTTATAACTGAAGGCATTATGAATGCAAGACACCAGCCCCAATCACTAGCAACCTCCTTTCACACAGAGGGAGCGACCACTGGTTGTCCTGCACACACAATGGGCTCCATATAGGGCGCAGTTCACACAGGCCTGCACAGTGTATGCCCAGCCTCTTACATAAGCCCCCATTTCAGTAGGCGGGCTGTTGTGGCATTCAACACCGCTACCTGCGCCGGAACAAACGCACCCATACGGCCCAGCTACACACAGCAACAAAAGAGTGCAAGAAAAAACCACAATGACAGAAAACTGAAATTGTGGAAATTTAGTTAGTTTTAAACTATAACAAATTGTGGGCTATTAGTTTGTCTTTTGGTCCAAAACACGTAAGCTTGTGAGCCCCTACACGGCTCCCCACGGATCAGAAGTCCTATCCACTAAATTCTTATCTCAAGTGAGCAAAGGACAAAATAGAAAATAAATTCTCTTACCACAGCAGATTCTTGTCAGACGACCATTACTCTCAGTGCTGTCTGCAGCTTTGCCCAGGTTATAACTGAAGGCATTATGAATGCAATACACCAGCCCCAATCACTAGCAACCTCCTTTCACACAGAGGGAGCGACCACTGGTTGTCCTGCACACACAATGGGCTCCATATAGGGCGCAGTTCACACAGGCCTGCACAGTGTATGCCCAGCCTCTTACATAAGCCCCCATTTCAGTAGGCGGGCTGTTGTGGCATTCAACACCGCTACCTGCGCCGGAACAAACGCACCAGAATCTGCTGTGGTAAAAGATTGGGGGATGAAGATGATGAGGAAGATGAGGAGGGATAGGACTTCTTTTTCAGTGGTACCGAGGGTACTCCTCATGCTACAGAGGGAACTCCCAACCCCAGCTTCATGTCTGTCCAGAATTAGTGGGCTGAAGAGTAGGAGGTGGAGGAGGAGAGTCAGTGTGAGGAGAGCATGGGTTTTGTTCCTCTTTCTGGGGTCACAGAACATTTGCCTCTTTGCAGTTTGGCACACATTGCATACTTTATATCTAACTGTTTGTACCAAGAACTTCGCGTGATCCACATTTTTAAAAACAACCTGTACTGGTTGTCCACCTTTCTAGACCCACGATACAAGGACCAATTTCCTACGCTACTGTTGCAGTCACCAAGGGGTTTCACAATTCAATCCTTCAAGAGGGCCGTTGTTGATCATTTGATGGCAACATCCCCCTCAGACACCGCTGATAGCAGAGGTACCAGCTCTGTGCAACAGCATACATTAATGGGGAGAGACACGCCCAGCAGGTCCAAAAGAGGGGGTGGTAAAATGTCCATAAACTGGGCCATCATCATTAAATTAGCTCATCAGCAAGGGCTAGTTTGACCAGTAACAATGTCAAGGAGGGAGAAGTTGAACAAGATGGTCAACGACTATCTAAGTGACCATACCTGCGTCCTTCCTGATGCTTCTGCTCCATTTAATTACTGGGTATGCAAGCTAAAGAGCTGGCCAGACCTCTCCTTATATGCCTTGGAGGTGATGGCCTGCCCTGCTGCTAGTGTGATGTCAAAGTGTGTTTTCAGTGCCTCTGGGGCAATCATCACAGATACATGCACACGGCTGACTACAAAGAATGCAGATAGGCTGACTCTGATAAAATTTAACAAGGACTGGATTTTGCAAGTGTATTTAAGCCCTCCTGATGACTGCATCTCAACCTAAAGTCACCCAAAATGTTATTTTATGCAACTGGTAATCACTTCCATCCCTTCCCATACAAACCCCTTTCCTTCTTCTTCCATGTGTTTTCAATGTTTTCAACTCCTGCTTTTGCCACATGTACCTCATGGTTAATAAGCTAAAAACAATGTGCATCACTATTTCCCATTGGAGGCACTTGTGAAAAGACCCTTCTTCCTTTATCAACCATGATACAGCACCTTGGGCTAATTTTTGGAGACACTATGGCTATGCCTGGACATTGGGCACTGCAACTGCTGTGCTTGTAGTCCTAGCTTCATAATTGTTTGGCCCTTGAGGCCTACTTCCTTCATCAACCATGGTACAGCCCCTTGGGCTAATTTTTGGAGACACTATGGCTATGCCTGCCTGCACATATGGGCACTGCAAGAACTATGCTAGTAGTCCTAGTAGTCCTAGCTTCATAATTGTTTTGCCCTTAAGGCCTGCGTCCTTCATCAAACATGATACAGCCCTTGGGCTAATTCTTAAAGATGCTATGCCTGCACAGTGTGCAGTGGCAGTGGACCAACAAGGACAGTAGTCCAAGCTTTATAATTGTGAAGCCCTTGTGATGATGATGATGGGTGGATTCTTCCTGCGTTATCCATCACACAACCCCTAGGGCAGATTGCTCTCTTTACACCACTTACACACTGAGCTATCAGAAGATTGTTTTTATCATCACTCGCTTTTACGGCACTTCTGATATATCACTATCGTGCAGCCCCTGGACCAGGTGCCCCATGTTATATAGATTTGTTTACAGCATACATATTTTTAACATTTACACATTAAGGTCTGCGCACACATGCTGTGATTTTTAATGCATGCTTTTTTTCTACATTATCCAGTAGGATAGTGAAGGAAGATATTTCTAAAAAAATTTAAAAGGGGTCCCTGATGTAATTTCCTGTCTTCTCTATTCGATGGGATGGAGATACAGGGGAGCCCTAATTTGTTTAAAAAAATAAATAAATAAATAAATAATAATAATAATTGACGTGGGCTTCACCATGTTTTTGTATGCTAGCTAGGTACAGAAGGCAGGAAACTCCAGCTGCCTAGTTGTACCCGGCTGGGAAACAAAAATATAGGGAAGCCCTTTTTTTCAATTATTTCATGAATTTCATGAAATAATTAAAAAAAAAAATTATGTGGGCTTTGCCATATTTTTGTGTCCAGCCAAGTACAACTAGGCAGCTGGGGGCTGGAATCTGCAGCGAAGTGTGGCTCAAGCTTTCTGGGACCCCCACCCGCTGTGAATTGCAGTCCTCAGCCGCCCCAGAAAATTGCACATTTATAGAAGCACCATCTTCTGGCGCTGTATCTAACTCTTCCGGGGCCCTGGTGCCGGATGGCTCGCTGGGCAATAATGGAGTCAGGGCCAGCTGATAATACAAAACCCGAAATTCATGATCTCACGCCAACATTAGACATAGCCACCCATAATTTCTATTAAATAGTTGAAAAAAAGCACAACACAGAGAATTTTTTTATTACAAATAACACAAAACCCAATTAGTGACTCCATCTTTATTGAAGAAAAAACCTCTGACGTAGTCCAAATGATATCTTCTTCTTAAGCTCTGCTACATCTCTACCAGCACACACACATCTGCTGGTAGAGATGTAGCTCAGCACTCAGCCGTGGGAAAGTTCAACTGAGTTCACTGAACTCAGATGAACTATCCCACAGCACCGCAATCAATGCCAAAAGTGAGATGAGAGCAGTGCTCACTTCAGGCAATGTTGGCGGTGATGTCAGAGTCGGGGCCCCGCCGGCTATTTCAAACAAACAGCTGATGCATCAGCTGTTCTTTTGAAATAGCCGGCGGGCTTTTGAAAAAGCCAACTATTGCAAATAGCCAACTATTTCAAAGGAGATTTTACCGCTGGGTAATTCAAGCGATCAGCATTAGCTAATCACTTGAAATAGCCGGCGACTTGCTTTCAGCAGAGGAGCAGGGCACGGAGTCAGGGACAGAGAGAGCGAGGCACCGGGCAGCGGAGATGGAAGAACTGGGCGAGGGGGGGGGCATGCATCAGCTGAGTGATTGCTTAAAAGCCGGCTGCTTTATGACGCCCTTTTTTATCAATCATGCGCCCATTTCAGCCTTTTCCTCAGCCTCCAGACTGCTTTTTTGATCCAGCAGACATTTACTCGCATTTCCCATTGACTAACATTGGACTCACTACTCGTACCGAATACACGAGTATTACGATCTACTCAGTACGAGTATAGCGAGTCCAAATATTTGACTACTCTCTCAACCCTAATTAAAATGTCTAAGAAGGGAAAAGAATTCCCCCCGATCTCAAAAGTAAACCTAAGGTAAATAGAATTATTATTAATTCTTTAAGAAAAAATGAGCGGCACTCACCATGTTTAAATCTTCTGTCTTTTATTTGCAAAAGTATAGGCACGACATGGCTGCTGTAGGGGAGGGAGTGTGGAGGAGTGACGACGGGCCGTTTCGCAGTGCTGTACCGCTTCTTCCGGTTAGATCTCGGTCAGAATTATTATTAAGAGATGCCACGAAGGAGATAAATGAATCAATAGTCCCATTCCAAACTACTAGAATGTCGTCTATATAACGTCTCCAGACTCCCTTTGGGGGCACCAGATAGCATCATCAGCCTTAAAGACAAATGTGTTCTCCCACCAGCCAAGAAAAAGGTTGGCATAGGAGGGGGTACATGGGTTCCCCATAGCCGTCCCTCTGAGCTGGTAGTAAAAACGTCAGTGAAAAAGAAAGTAGTTATTTGTAAGGACAAATTCAAGATTATCAATTATAAGTTTATTATGAGACCTAAAATGTGTAGCTCTACTTGAAAGAAAATGATCCACAGCTTTTAGACTCCATTTGTGTGGGATAGAAGCTGTAAAGTGACTCAACTTCTAATGATGCCAATATCATTTGTTTGTCCAGGAACATATTGTCCAGTCTTTTCAGTAAGTCAGTTGTGTCCCTAATGAAAGCTGATAATGTTACAAAGGGATTAAGGACCTTATCTACATAGATACTGAGATTTTTACACAGAGTATCAACACCTGATACTATCTGTCTCCCTTTTCAAGGGTGTGGTGCCTTAATGCAATTTTGGAAGAGCATAGAAAGTCACAATCATCAAGGATTTTGGGACCGTCAACCAATACTCCCTATAGGATATGAGTTTTTGTTTTTTGCTCTTAAGAGGATACCATTCAGTTCCTAAATATATCCCGAGGTAGGGTCTCCCCTAAGTACCTCGTATGTATCGATATCTGCCAGTAGGGACATGCACATATCCACATATTTATTGTGGTAGATGATGACGACATTACTCCCTTTGTCAGATTGCTTGGTTTCAATCAAAGCATTATTTTTAAGCGACTTGAGAGCGGCAAATTCATCTTCCGAAATATTAGAAGGACATGGGTTTCTTGTAGGGTTGATTTTCATGAATTCATCTGAAACTAGCTTACAGAATATATCTGGACTATTGAAGTAATTTCCTGGAGGCATCCATGTACTTTTGTTCCTAACTTTAGTGAATGAGTTTAAGGCATTAGTCTGGGCCTTGGCCTCTGTGATGCAAAACAAAAAGGAAAAGGGGCGCAAATGTGTAGGATCCCTTATTAAAAACGTCTAAGTGGCATGGGTAGGTGGCCACTCATCTTATCGGGTTGTGCAAGTCCTGCACAACCCGGTTTACCAGCCTCCGCCACCGCCGGTGTGTGCGCTGCATCTCCGCTCTCCTCTCTCCTGGTCCTCGGAACAAGACCTATCCAGTCACGGGACCGCGAAACCGAATTTGCGTCACTGCTCTTTGTTGTGGGTTGCCACGGAAACACCAGGTCCTCAAGGCAGATTGTTTGTGCTGTTCCTGAGCTGCTCCAACCACCAGTCCCTCACAAAGGGAGTAGTTTTCATGCAAGAAATAGTAATGGCGGTCTGATTAGGAGCGCTCTAAGGATGAAGCAGTCATGTAAGATGTTTTAATAAATGGCAAACCTTTTATTAATTTCTTTGCTCCCCTCACAGCTCCACTACATGTTTCAACTGTATAAAACCTGATGTACCACCTGATGAAGACTGTTTCATACAGTTGAAATGCATAGTGGAGCTGTGAGGGGAGCTAAGAAATTAATAAAAGGTTTGCCATTTATTAAAACATCTTACATGTCTGCTTGATCTTTAGAGCGCTCCTAATCAGACCTCCATTACTATTTTTTACATCGGCCTTAGTGATGGCAGCCATGAGGACACGTCACTAAGAGGAACTGAAATAATTGTCACAGTTCAAAATTAGGAGTAGACAATACGATAGTTGACCTAGAAACAATCTTTCTGCTTTACAGTTCCTGACAAAAGTTATGTCGCTTATCCATGTTATGTAAATAAAAGCTTATAACCTGATGTTAAATTCATCCAGTGGTTGTATAAATTACTCTTTTGAAAGCTGAAACCCTCTGAAATGTGGTTTAACTTAAGAAAATACATTGGCATCAATGCTGAAATATTGATCATTTAATGAACACTGAATGGTCGGATTTTGGCAAGGCAAAAGTTTTGTCGCCTGGTCATATAATGCACCCAATCCTAGTTTACATCCTCACCTGCGCTCAGTAAATGATCGGTTACTTAGTGAGTGTGTATAAAAAGAAACCCAGCACCCCAAACCTTCCCTTGAACTGCAACTTGAGCTCTGACAACATGCCAAAAATCCACCCTGTGACCAAAGCCTTTATTATCAAGAGGCTGAAGACCAGATCCACTGCAGAGGTGGCTGGCACCTTTAATGTGCCTCAGCGTCAAGTACAAAGAATTAAAAAAAATTTGAAGAGACTGGAGATGTGTTTGACAAGTCCAGGTCCGGCAGACCCCGCAAGACAACTGCTCAAGAGGAACGTTTGTTCGTTAGAAAATCCAAAGCAAGCCCCTCTTCAATAGCAGCAGAGCTCCAACAGGCCTGGTCACCTCAAGACCCTGTGTCAACTAGAATAGTTTGCAGGATTCTGTCTCGAAAAGGCCTCCATGGTCGAATCAGTGCCCAGAAGCAAGCACTAAACAAAAGGCAAATGAAAAAACTTGTTGCATTTGCAAAGTCCCACAGCCTGCTAAACGCTGGAAAAGTGGCAGGGGGTGGATTTCTCTGATGAATCTTCAGTTGAATTACACCACAGCCACCGCAAATACTGCAAGAGACCTACTGGAGCCCGTATGGATCCAAAATACAGCCAGAAAACAGTTAAATTTGGTGGTGGAAAGATCATGGTCTGGGGTTACATTCAGTATGAGGGTGTGCAAAACATTTGCAAGGTGAAAGGCAATATCAATAGCCTAAAATATCAAGAAGTATTAGCTACCTCTTACATTCCAAATCATAAAAGGGGTCAAATTCTGCAGCAGGATGGTGCTCCATCTCATACATCCATCTTTACACCAAAGTTCCTCTAGGCAAAAAAGATTAAGGTGCTCAAGGACTGGCCGTCCCGGTCACCAGACATGAACATCATTGAGCATGTTTGGGGTAGGATGAAAGAAGAAGCTTGAAAGACAAAACCAAAGACTCTAGATGAACTCTGGGAGGCATGTCAGATTGCATTCTTTGCTATTCCTGATTACTTCATTAATAAATTGTATGAATCATTGTTGAACGCATGAATGCAGTTCTTCAAGCTCATGGAAGTCACACAAAATATTAAATATGACTCTAAAAGCACCACAACTTCATTCACCAATGTTATGCAACTTATATTTGTATTTTAGGTTAATTTTTTGTTCGAAATTCACATTACTTTGTGTGGGCGACAAAACTTTTGTCTTGCCAAAATCTGACCATTCTGTGTTCATTAAATGATCAATATTTCAGCACTGATGGCAATTTATTTTCTTAACCTAAACCAAATTTGGGAGGGTTTCAGCTGTCAAAAGAGTAATTTAATGTCAGGTTATAAGCTTTTATTTACATAACATGGATAGGCGACATAACTTTTGTCAGGGACTGTATAGTAAAGATATAAATTTTTATTGTATAACTATGTCAAAATAAAAAAAAACAATAATTGGTGGAAGAGAAAAGTGCAATAGGGTTTTACCCAGGGAGAGGAAGGATTAGCAAGGAAGCGATATAGTGCTCACCTTTTATGGTTGTGCCGCTGCAGAAACCACATGCACTGAGGCAAGTCAATTATGCAGAATATCAGAAAAAATGGTAATAAATCTACGTTGCTTCCAAAGAATCTGATTCAAAGCAATCAATGTAGCATATGGTGGTATGTTCTACTCGTTTCAAAGCGTAACCATGCTTCTTCAACAGGTGTAAAATTCCAGATGAAGTAGAGGGGTTACCCTTCGAAACATGTAGAATAAACCACTATATGCTACATCGATCACTTTAAATTGTATTCTTTGGCAGCAGCGCAGATTTAATACCATTTTTCCTGATATCCTCCAAAATAAAATCATGAGTGTCACCAGGCATTATATGCAGCAAGAGTACAACAAATGGCTAATGCTAAATACTTGATACGGTCTGTTTGCATCCAAATAAATCGATCTGAAGGACCAAATAAGCAGTTACAGAAGAAATATTATATACTGTGCTCAGCATAAATGAGTACACCCTATTTCTTAAGTAACATTTCAATATCTCACTGAACACGAGCAATTTCCAAAAATGTTACAACACTGAATTGCATAGAACAATTCTTTAACCCGTCACATTAATGTAAATGATAAGTAAATAATACAACTTTTATTACAAAATCTTCCATTTCTGGCCTTCTTCACATGTAAGTTGCTTCCTGTACTTATGGCATCTGTCCTTTTAGACGGATAGCACACAAACCCATATCAATATATGGTGATCTTCATATGGATGTGTTTTCACATGGACCTTGCGTCCTTTAGAACCACAAGCAGAAATGAGAGTTTTATCCATCAGCACAGAAGACAAGGGCCAATACAAGTCTATGGGTGTGAGAACAAAATATATATAGTGCACAGATTGCATCCATGTGCCATCCATGTGTCATTCCTGTGCTGTACGTGTTTAACATTGTAAGATACAGAAGTTTTGATTAACCTTAACAGAAAATCACGGATGGCATACTGATGACGCATTGATGGCACACTGATGGAAAGCACTAATGATATGTGCATATTTTATATGGACATGTGAAGTGAGCTTTTTTCAAATCAGTACAAAAATGAAGAAAGCCCTTATAAACAACTACTACAGGGTGGGCCATTTATATGGATGCACCTAAATAACATAGAATTGTTGGTGATAAAAACTTCCTGTTTGTGGCACATTAGTATATGGGAGGGGAAAATTTTTTCCAGATGGGTGGTGACCATGGTGGCCATTTTGAACTCGGCCATTTTGGATCTAACTTTATTTTTTTCAAAGGGAAGAGGGTCATGTGACACATCAAACCTATTAATTATTTCATAACAAAAACAATGGTGTGCTTGGTTTTAACATAACTTTATTTTCATGAGTTATTTACAAGTTTATGACCACTTAGAAAATATGTTCAAAGTTTTGCCCATTGTGTTGGATTGACAATACAACCATCTTCTTCCACTCTTGTCACACTGATAGCAACACCACAGAAGAAATGCTAGCACAGGCTTCCAGTATCTCTTTTTTTCAGATTCAGCACATCTCGTATCTTCACAGCATAGACAATTGCCTTCAGATGAGTGATAGTAATGCTATTGGTCTGACACTAACCCACAGTGGATAGATCCCTCCAAGACTGTTGGAACACAAAAATTGATGGTATGGTGTGGTATATGAGGTACAAAGATAGTGGGACCATTCTTCATCAATGGAAACCTCAATGCCACTGGATATCTGAAATTGCTACATGATTCAGATATCCAGTGGCACTGAGGTTTCTATTGATGAAGAATGGCCCCACTATCTTTGTACCCCATATACCACACCATACAATCAATTTTTGTGTTCCAACAGTCTTGCAGGGATCTATCCACTGCGGGTTAGTGTCAGACCCATAGCGGTAGTTTTGTTAGTTAACTTCACCATTCACAAAAAAGTTTACCTCATCAGTCATCTGACGGCAATTGTCTAGGCTGTGAAAATACGAGATGTGCAGCATCTGAAATACTGGATACTGGAAGTGGTCATAAACTTGTAAACAACTCATGAAAGAATAAAGTTACTTTAAAACCAACCACTTCATTGTTTTTATTATGAAATTCTCAATAATTTGGATGCGTCACATGACCTTCTTCCTATTGAAAAAAATAAAGTTGGATCCAAAATGGCTGACTTCAAAATGGCCACAATGGTCACTACCCAACTGGAAAAGTTTTCCCCTCCCATATACTAATGTGTCACAAACAGGAAGTTGATATCACCAACCATTCCCATTTTATTTAGGTGCCTCCATATAAATGGCCCACCTTGTACATTCAGTGATTTGTATAACCTCCATGATTTTTAAGGACAGCACCAAGTCTTTTAGGCATGGAACGAAATAATGGCAACATATTGCAGACACTATGCCACATCTACTTTTTCTCATTCTTCATGAATGACCTCTTTTACAGGTTGGATGCTCTACTGTACACTGTGTGCAGAATTATTAGGCAAGTTGTATTTTAGAGGATTATTTTTATTATTGATCAACAACTATGTTCTCAATCAACCCAAAAGATTCAAATATCAAAGCTTAATATTTTCTGAAGTTGGATTGGGGTATTTTTAGATTTAGATATCTGTTTGTGCAGGTAACTATTACTGTGCAGAATTATTAGGCACCTTAATAAAAACCTAATATATTCCCATCTCACTTGTTTATTTTCACCAGGTAAACTAATAGAACTGCACAAAATATAGAAAAAAACATTTCGGACATGCAAAAACAAACCGCCCAAAAATTAGTGACCAATATAGCCACCTTTCTTTATGAAGACACTCAACAGCCTTCCATCCATAGATTCTGTCAGTTGCTTGATCTGTTTACGATCAACATTTCAACATTGCGTGCAGCAGCCACCACAGCCTCCCAGACACTGTTCTCAGAGGTTTACTGTTTTCTCTCCCTGTAGATATCACATTGTAGGAGGAACAGATCAGATCAGGTGAACAAGGGGGCCATGTCATTATTTTATCTTCTTTTAGACCTTTACTGGCCAGCCACGCTGTGGAGTTGTTGGATGAATGTGATGGAGCATTGTCCTGCATGAAAATCATATTTTTCTTGAACAATACTGACTTCTTCCTGTACCACTGCTTAAAAAAGTTGTCTTCTAGAAACTGGCAGTAGGTCCGGGAGTTGAGCTTCACTCTATCCCCAACCCGAAAAGGTCCCACAAGTTCATCTTTAATGATACCAGCCCATACCAGTACCCCACCTCCACCTTGCTGGCGTCTGAGTCGGAGTGGAGCTCTCTGCCCTTTACTGATCCAGCCTCTGGCCCATCCATCTGGCCCATCAAGAGTCACTCTCATTTCATCAGTCCATAAAACCTTTGAAAAATCAGCCTTAAGATATTTCTTGGCCCAGTCTTGATGTTTTATTTTATGTTTCTTGTTCAAATGTGGTCATTTTTCAGCCTTCCTTACCTTGGCCATGTCCCTAAGTATAGCACACCTTGTGCTTTTGATACTCCAGTAACATTGCAGCTCTGAAATATGGCAAAACTGGTGGAAAATGCCATCTTGGCAGCTTCACGCTTGATTTTCCTCAATTTATGGGCAGTTATTTTGCAACTTTTTTGCCCAACACACTTCTTGCGATCCTGTTGGCTATATGCCATGAAACGTTTGATTGTTCGGTGATCACACTTCAAAAGTTTGGCAATTTCAAGACTGCTGCATCCCTCTGCAAGACATCTCAAAATTTTGGAATTTTCAGAGCCCGTCATATCTCTCTTCTGACCCATTTTGCCTAAAGAAAGGCATTTGCCTAATAATTAAGCACACCTTATATAGGGTGTTGATGATATTACACCACACCCCTCCTCATTACAGAGATACACATCACCTGATTTACTTAATTGGTAGTTAGCTCTCAAGCCTATACAGCTTGGAGTAAGACAACATGTATAAAAAGTATCATGTGATCAAAATACTTTGTATGCCTAATAATTCTGCACACAGTGTAGGTGTTCTGTTTGATTCAGATCAGGAGACATACTTAGCTACTGAATCATTGTCACCTTGTTCTTCAGAGATTCAACAGGGACCTTAGGTGTGTTTTAGAATATTTTCATGTTATAAAAGTGTGCGTCTACCAAGTGCACAGAGTGATGGTAGAATCTTTTATATCACTATAAAGCAGTAGATCTGTTAATTCATGATACCTTCAATGAAATGTAGCTCCCCAACAATAGCAGCGCTCCAGCAGCCCCACACAGAGACACTGCCACCAGAAGTATCACTGTAGGAGAAACATGCAATGCGTTTTTCTTTGTACCCCCCACTTATGTGATGCCACATAGGCCATGGCAAATTGTAGGTGCTTTTTTTGTGCATGAGCTTTAGAAGACACTTCCTTCATGGGTGACACCCAGGCATGCTATTCTTTTGCAATGTATGCCGTATTGTGTGACAAGAAATATGGCTTTCTACATCTTTACCTACCTGCAGTGAACTTGCACATTGATGTTCTTCAATCAACCCTTCTCTTTAGAAGATGTTTTTGTTACGATGGTAATGTTTGTGAGATGATTGCAGTACCATCTTTGCACGTTTTTTTTAATCACTTTTGCAACAGTATTCTGACTGATAAAGATTAATATTCTTGTAGACTTCACCTTTCTTATATAAAGACACCATTGATATTTCTCTTCCAAGTAGTGCCATTGCTGACAGCATGAACTGAGAATGGAGTTTATTTGTTAAAGAGAACTTTTTTTGGCTATTTCATTTTCTACTTTCCAGCAACATCCTGGGAGTCCAGATGTCTTTCCCATGCTGTTCTCATTCCATTTCAGCACTGTTTTAAACCATTACTTTTTTTGCCCCTTCTCACCCCCAAAGTCATCCTGGGGGGTATTCTGGAAAAATGCTTAAGTTCCTCATAGACTTTTATTATACTCATTATTAGAATCAAGACTATCTGAGCGTCACACTAATTTAACACATTTATGCAATAAAGATTCTACAATTTTTTCAAGAGATTTTCATTATTCTGGTGAACTTATTTTTTTTGTCTTCTTGTTGTTTTATTTGGTTTGCCCATACTTATTCTCATCTACCGCATCTTTGTCACTATTGGGGCTCACGAGCGACATTGAAAGTATGCATTGAGGTGTATGATTGGAACTTTTCCAAATGTATACATCAATTGCCAATAATTCCATTGTCTTATATACAAATAATCTATACACAACATATACTAATCATACCTATTGGACATAAATAGTTTTGCCAGCACACATTTGCACAAACACTACATAGACTACATGCACATATATTACATGCAAGAACAGAGATATGAAAATAACTTCTTCACAAGGAAGGGGACTTGATCTCGAACACTTTATTGGAAGTACAAATCCTAAAAGTCAACATGGACACCTTAATGACACTTGTCACATGAATAAGAAGACAAATCAGAAACTTAATTTGCAGATGTGTTTGGAGGTGTTGCCACTTCTAAGTGCAAGGTAGGAGATTTAATTGAGCTAGGTGGCTACAGTAATCAAGTCAACTTTCTTCTAAGGAGGCTATTTACACATTTAAATTCCTAGAAGGGCATTACATGGCTAATAGGTATTATACCAGCTTGGCACCCTCTGCAAGATGAAGTTTACACCTTAGAACCACAGTCAGAAGCCTCTCACTTAGGCTGCCTTCAGATTTGCAGATGCCTCCGCAGCGTTTTGCTCTCCATTATAAACATAGGGGCTGCCGTCTGCATGCAGATGCTTGCAGATGCCTCCGCAAAACGCTGCGGAGGCATCTGCAAATCTGAAGGCAGCCTAAGGCTGGCTTCACATTAGCATTTGTGTCTGCATGCTGATCGCATGCAGACACAAACACAGTGTAAAGCAGGGCCATTTTCATGTGTCCGCAGCGGAGAATGTCCGCCTGCGGACACATCACTGTGCAGCCCGGCAGCCAATCAGCGGTGTCCGGGGGCGGAGATCAGCACCGGAGATCTCCACCTCCCGGCCGCCGGTAAGCTCCGGGACATGTCGGCGGGGAGAAACAGCTGATTTGACAGCTGTTTGAATCTTCCCGCGCCGACACCGAGAGGAGATGTCGGCGCGGGAAGATTCAAACAGCTGTCACATCAGCTGTTTCTCCCCGCCGACATCACTAGCAGATTATCGGCGGCGGGGAGGAAGAGATCAGCAGAGGCTGAGCTGATCTCCCGGTGGCCGTCGGTGATCTTCTGTGACATCACCGCTGGCCACCGGGAGATTTTTCAATGGGTCTGCAGCGTTCTCCTGCGCTGTCAAGCGCAGAACGCTGCGGACCCATTGAAGCCAATGCATTTTTTGTGCGCTTGGGGACGCTTGCTGATTTTCCAAGGTCCCCAAGCGCACAAAAAAAAACAACATGCTGCGTCTGGGTGCGGACGCTGGACACCGGAAGGAGCAGATATCGTCCGCATCCGCACCCGAACGCAGCAAACGCAGGCACCATGCGTTTCTATGTTAAACATAGGAACGCAGTGCGCATGCGTTTGACTGCGTATGGGAACGCAGCAATATGCTGCCTTCCCATACGCAAATGTGAAGGCAGCCTTAGACAGATCTCCCGCTTTTTCACTGGGATGAGGCTATACCCCAAAACCTATGTTTGCAAATAGAGTTTCTGGTGTGGCCTGTTATCTTACGCTATGTGGCAAGGCTCATTAAAAGGTCCAACTGTTCCGACAACTGTCTGTGGAAAGTAATATAGACTAAATGCCACTTCAATCAAGATGGACCATGCCAAAGTTTGTATAAATTACAAAAACCTAAAGTGAAATCAAACAAATGAGCCAGACCATATCTACTTATATAATCGGGAGTTGGGATTTCGGGCACTGTAGCCCAATCCCAGACTCCTTAGCGGCACTGCGAGTGATGACGCGCAGCGTCATCACGAGCCGCAGCCGCTCTACAGTTAAAAAAAAAAAAAAATCCTCACCTCTCCCCGAGCCCCCGGAGTCTCCCGCCGTCTTCCGCCGTGTTCTGCTAGGCTCCTGGTGGCTCTGCAGGCTCCCGGTGCCTGCAGTGGTCTTCTATCTACTGCAGTCAAGGACCTGTGGTGATGTCAGAGTCACGTGACACCAGCTTACTCCAGGCAAATCGCGGGTCACGTGACTCTGACATCACCACAGGTCCTTGACTGCAGTAGATAGAAGACCACTGCAGGCACCGGGAGCCTGCAGAGCCACCGGGAGCAGCCGCACCGCACCTCACCTCGCCCCTCCTCCAGCCTGACCTCTCCTCACCCCTCCTCCAGCCTGACCTCTCCTCACCCTCCATCCAGCCTGACCTCTCCTCACCCCTCTTCCAGCCTGACCTCTCCTCACCCTCCTCCAGCCTGACCTCTCCTCACACCTCCATCCAGCCTGACCTCTCCTCACCCCTCCTCCAGCCTGACCTCTCCTCACCCCTCCTCCAGCCTGACCTCTCCTCACCCCTCCATCCAGCCTGACCTCTCCTCACACCTCCATCCAGCCTGACCTCTCCTCACACCTCCTCCAGCCTGACCTCTCCTCACCCCTCCTCCAGCCTGACCTCTCCTCACCCCTCCTCCAGCCTGACCTCTCCTCACCCCTCCATCCAGCCTGACCTCTCCTCACCCCTCTTCCAGCCTGACCTCTCCTCACCCCTCCATCCAGCCTGACCTCTCCTCACACCTCCATCCAGCCTGACCTCTCCTCACACCTCCATCCAGCCTGACCTCTCCTCACACCTCCATCCAGCCTGACCTCTCCTCACACCTCCTCCAGCCTGACCTCTCCTCACCCCTCCTCCAGCCTGACCTCTCCTCACCCCTCCTCCAGCCTGACCTCTCCTCACCCATCCATCCAGCCTGACCTCTCCTCACCCCTCCATCCAGCCTGACCTCTCCTCACCCCTCCATCCAGCCTGACCTCTCCTCACCCCTCCATCCAGCCTGACCTCTCCTCACCCCTCCATCCAGCCTGACCTCACCCCTCCATCCAGCCTGACCTCTCCTCACCCCTCCATCCAGCCTGACCTCTCCTCACCCCTCCATCCAGCCTGACCTTTCCTCACTCCTCCTTTAGCCTGATCTCTCCTCACCCTCCTCCAGCCTGACCTCTCCTCACCCCTCCTCCAGCCGCACCTCTCCTCACCCCTCCTCCAAGGGTGTCCGTCTACATTGAAAGTCAATGGGGCCAAAAACTGATGCAAGTGCTTGTGTTTGTGATGAATTCACACAGATGGCAAAAACTGCCTGTGTGAAACTAGCCTAAATTGTGTGAACACTAGTGATGAGCGAGTACTAAAATGCTCGGGTTCTCGAAGCTCGGGCCGAGCATCCCAAGATACTCGTGTACTCGGCCCGAGCACCGAGCCCAATGTTATCCTATGGGAGACCTGAGTATTTTTATGAAATGACCGCATTTAGAAACCCTAAAAATGTCACAAAAGTCTCAGAAGAGTGCTCAAATGACATGGCAACACCATGGGGAAGACCCCTGTAAGCATTTCTCACTCAAAAGTCACAGCTGTGAACAATGTTGTCCGAGTTTCACGCCAATTTTACGGAGTCACCAGAAAACCTTCCAAAATGACACCAAAATGAATATTCAGGGTGGAAATGTGAAGGGCACATACCCAATAGAGAGATACAGCTGGTGTATGTTACTTTTTTTGTGATTACATGAAAGATTTTACGTGAAAACATTGTGCGGCACTCCGATGTCCCGGAGAAGAGACGTACATGAAGCCCTGTCTTGACATAATGTGCCCATTTTGAGGAAGTGGGTCTATTGTAGCATTTTCCTTTGCCAGGGCAGTCCAAAATTGGGAGGTTCACCAATGCCCCTGGATAGAGACATGCATGAGGGCCTGTAAACCTGAAGTGCCCATTGTAAGGAAGTGGGTGTATTGTAGTATAGCCCTTTGGCAGGGCAGCTAAAAATTGGGAGGCTCCACATTGTCCCTGGATAGAGACATGCATGAGGGCCTGTAAACCTGAAGTGGGTGTATTGTAGTATAGCCCTTTGGCAGGGCAGCCAAAAATTGGGAGGCTCCACATTATCCCTGGATAGAGACGTACAGGAGGGCCTGTAAACCTGAAGTGGGTGTATTGTAGTATAGCCCTTTGGCAGGGCAGCCAAAAATTGGGAGGCTCCACATTGTCCCTGGATAGAGACGTGCAGGAGGGCCTGAAAACCTGAAGTGGGTGCATTGTAGTATAGCCCTTTGGCAGGGCAGTCAAAAATTGGGAGGTTCAACAATGACCAGGGCCGGCGTCAGCACCCGGCGTACCCGGGCAAATGCCCGGGCCCTGGCTGACTCAAGGGCCCACCCGCATCGAGCCAGTATTGTTATTTTACCGGCGGCGCAGTACAGTGGCTTAACTGAAACCTGTGTCCGGCCAGCCCACGCTCCGCCCCTGCTTCCTGCCCGTCATTTCTGGTTCTTTGTGCATTCCTCAGATGGAACGTACAGAAGAGGCGCCCCTGTTCCACCTCCTCCTTTCCTCTTTTGCGGTCTACAGTGTGGAGCAGGAGGATCACTCACCCTCCATGTGCTCCAGTCATCAGCACTCGCCACTCGGGGCCCTGGTCTGGCAGGTAGGCCACCCTGGTAGCTGTGTATGTTTTCTCCCCTTACAGGGGCTCCTGAGCACTCTCCCCCCCCCTTACACCCCCCTTCTCTCCCTCATAATCTGAGTCGAGCATCAGCAGCAGATCTCTACTTGCTGCACAGCGATGATGCAGGAGACAGAGTTATCTGCTGCTGCTGCCCGGCTCAGATTAGGAGGGAGAGAAGTGGGGTGGAAAAACAGCACTAAGAGGACCATAGCAAGAGGCACATCACACAGGGCCCCCCCTGTCAGGGGCACATCACTCAAGGGCCCCACTGTCAGGGGCACATTACTCAGGGGTCCCCCTGTCAGGGGCACATCACTCAAGGGCCCCCCTGTCAGGGGCACATCACTCAGGGGCCCCCCTGTCAGGGGCACATCACTCAGGGGCCCCCCTGTCAGGGGCACATCACTCAGGGGCCCCCCTGTCAGGGGCACATCACTCAGGGGCCCCCCTGTCAGGGGCCCCCCCTGTCAGGTGCACATCACTCAGGGGCCCCCCTGTCAGTGGCACATCACTCAGGGGCCCCCCTGTAAGGGGCACATCACTCAGGGGCCCCCCTGTAAGGGGCACATCACTCAGGGGCCCCCCTGTCAGGGGCACATCACTCAGGGGCCCCCCTGTCACGGGATAAGTGCACAGTGCGCATTGGGGAGACACAGCGCAAAGGGGGGAAATGGGTGCAGGAGAGGGACACAGCGCACAGGGGGGAAATGGGTGCAGTGGATGGACACAGCACACAGGGGGGAAATGGGAGCAGGGGAAAGACACAACGCACAGGGGGGAAATGGGTGCAGGGGAGAGAGTGAACGGAGGGAGAGGGAGAGAGACTGCGCACAGGTGGAGACATACACAGGAGGGGAGAGAGTGCACAGGGGGAAAAGATATGCATGGAGGGGGAAGAGACAGCACACGGGGGGGAGAGACTGAATAAGAGGGATTATATCTGTGGGGGAAGGTGTGTGTGTATATATGTATATACAGTTAGGGCCAGAAATATTTGGACAGTGACACAAGTTTTGTTATTTTAGCTGTTTACAAAAACATGTTCAGAAATACAATTATATATATAATATGGGCTGAAAGTGCACACTCCCAGCTGCAATATGAGAGTTTCCACATCCAAATCAGAGAAAGGGTTTAGGAATCATAGCTCTGTAATGCATAGCCTCCTCTTTTTCAAGGGACCCAAAGTAATTGGACAATGGACTCTAAGGGCTGCAATTAACTCTGAAGGCGTCTCCCTCGTTAACCTGTAATCAATGAAGTAGTTAAAAGGTCAGGGGTGGATTCCAGGTGTGTGATTTTGCATTTGGAAGCTGTTGCTGTGACCAGACAACATGCGGTCAAAGGAACTCTCAATTGAGGTGAAGCAGAACATCCTGAGGCTGAAAAAAAAGAAAAAATCCATCAGAGAGATAGCAGACATGCTTGGAGTAGCAAAATCAACAGTTGGGTACATTCTGAGAAAAAAGGAATTGACTGGTGAGCTTGGCAACTCTAAAAGGCCTGGGCGTCCACGGATGACAACAGTGGTGGATGATTGCCGCATACTTTATTTGGTGAAGAAGAACCCATTCACAACATCAACTGAAGTCCAGAACACTCTCAGTGAAGTAGGTGTATCTGTCTCTAAGTCAACAGTAAAGAGAAGACTCCATGACAGTAAATACAAAGGGTTCACATCTAGATGCAAACCATTCATCAATTCCAAAAATAGACAGGCCAGAGTTAAATTTGCTGAAAAACACTTCAAGAAGCCAGCTCAGTTCTGGAAAAGTATTCTATGGACAGATGAGACAAAGATCAACCTGTACCAGAATGATGGGAAGAAAAAAGTTTGGAGAAGAAAGGGAACGGCACATGATCCAAGGCACACCACATCCTCTGTAAAACAAGGTGGAGGCAACGTGATGGCATGGGCATGCATGGCTTTCAATGGCACTGGGTCACTTGTGTTTATTGATGACATAACAGCAGACAAGAGTAGCCGGATGAATTCTGAAGTGTACCGGGATATACTTTCAGCCCAGATTCAGCCAAATGCTGCAAAGTTGATTGGACGGCGCTTCATAGTACAGATGGACAATGACCCCAAGCATACAGCCAAAGCTACCCAGGAGTTCATGAGTGCCAAAAAGTGGAACACTCTGCAATGGCCAAGTCAATCACCAGATCTTAACCCAATTGAGCATGCATTTCACTTGCTGAAATCCAGACTTAAGACGGAAAGACCCACAAACAAACAAGACCTGAAGGTTGCGGCTGTAAAGGCCTGGCAAAGCATTAAGAAGGAGGAAACCCAGCGTTTGGTGATGTCCATGGGTTCCAGACTTAAGGCAGTGATTGCCTCCAAAGGATTCGCCACAAATTATTGAAAATAAAAATATTTTGAGTTATGTTTATTTGTCCAATTACTTTTGACCTCCTAAAATGTGGAGTGTTTGTAAAGAAATGTGTACAATTCCTACATTTTCTATCAGATATTTTTGTTCAACCCTTCAAATTAAACGTTACAATCTGCACTTGAATTCTGTTGTAGAGGTTTCATTTCAAATCCAATGTGGTGGCATGCAGAGCCCAACTCGCGAAAATTGTGTCACTGTCCAAATATTTCTGGCCCTAACTGTATATCTCCAAAGAGGAGTAGAAAACTGGGCACCGACAGGTTAATGTGATTACTGTGTGGTGCACCTATATTCACCACCAATTCAGCAGGTGTTCAACGCTTCAATAGTAATCAATATTATCCATGTGTACACCATTAGCTGATAATGTCCTTTATTTCATCTTAATACATCGGCTTAGATGAATGCGGGGAGAAGGAGTGAGGGTCGGTGGACGACGGACTGGACCCGTTGAAGCAGCAGTTTGCAGTGCAATGTTTATAATATGATATATTTACACAGAGCAGTATATGCTAAAGGGGGCCCACTAAGACTCTTTCGCCCGAGGCCCACAAAAACCTGGAGCCGGCCCTGACAATGACTCATGCATACAGACATGCATGAGGGCCTGTAAACCTGAAGTGGGTGTATTGTAGTATTGCCCTTTGGCAGGGAAGCCAAAAATTGGGAGGCTCCACATTATCCCTGGATAGAGATGTGCAGGAGGGCCTCAAAACATTTTTCCCATTGAAAAGGAGCGGGTCTCCTGTCGTTGTAATGCCCATTTTGAAAGAATGGGTGAAAAAATTTACCACTGGGGGTATACCTGAAACAACAGCCTAACTATTGCAACGGGTATCATGGTGGCACATGAGGAGAAGGAGGAGCAGTCCAGCGATTAGCCAAAGTCCAGAAGTGTGTACCCATGGGTGAGTGGAGGTACATGGCAAATTCCCATAACAAAATTTAAATTCCGCTGTCATTTATTGGTGGTGTGGTGAAGTCTGGCCCAATCCAATCCTTGTTCATCTTGATCAGAGTCAGCCTGTCAGCATTTTCAGTTGACAGGCGGGTGCGTTTATCAGTAATGATTCCACCTGCGGCACTGAAAACACGCTCTGACAAAACGCTAGCGGCAGGTCAGGCCAGGACTTCCAAGGCATAGAGAACCAATTCATGTCACGTGTCCAGCTTGGAGACCCAATAATTGTAAGGCACAGAGGAATGTCGCAGTGCAGTTATTCGATCTGCAAGGTACACCTTCAGCATCTGGCCAAACTTAGCATTTCTTGTGGCACTACCCCGCACCTCAGGGGCTGTGGTACGTGAGGGGCTGAGAAAACTGTCCCACATCGTAAAGACTGTTCCCCTACCTCTGGCGGATTGGATTTGTGCCCCTCTCGGCCGTACGCCTTGGTTGTCTACCTATTCCTGACCTATGCCGCTAGCGTTTTGTGAGGGGAATGTTTTGCCTACTTCCGTGACTATGGCCTTCTGGAACTGCTGCATTTTGGCTGACCTCTCCACCTCAGGAATGAGAGACATAAAGTTCTCCTTGTAGCATGGGTCTAAGAGTGTTGCCAACCAGTACTGATTGTCGGCCAAGATGTTCTGAACGCGAGGGTCACGAGCCAGGCAGCTACCATAAAGTCAGCCATGTGCGCCAGACTCTTAACAGCCATCACTTCAGTATCCTGACCAACACGATGACTGAACATGCTGTCCTCCTCCTCCTCCTCATCTCCCCTGTCCTCTGGCCAGCCACGCTGAAGCGAGGGTGTGACTGGTGTGCATGTCATATCCTCAATTTGGCCAGAGAGTTGCTCCATGTCTTCATCCTCCTCCTCCTCGTCATAGTCCTCCACTGCACGTTGTGATGAGATGAGGCTGGGCTGTGTGTTATGACCCACACCCACTACTGTTTCTTGCTCCAAGTCATCGCGCTCCGCCTGCAACGCATCCTCTTTGTTTTTCAGCAGAGACCGTTTTGGAAGGCAAAGTAGCGATATGGTGACGCTAAATATGGCGTCATCGCCGCTCACCATCTTGGTGGAGTCCTCAAAGTTTTGGAGCACGGTACATAGGTCGGACATCCATCTTCACTCCTCAGGTGTTATGTGTGGTGTTTGACCCATTTCCTGACAGCTTAGGTGATGCAGGTAGTCAACAACTGCCCTCTTCTGCTCACATATTCTGACCAACATGTGCAGAGTTGAATTCCAACGCGTGGGGACATCACACACCAGTCTGTGGGCCGGAAGACACAAACGGCACTGAAAGCCGGCAAGGCCGGCTGAAGCAGCAGGTGACTTGTGAAAATATGCAGACATGCGGCGAACTTTTACCAGCAGATCAGACAGCTCTGGGTATGACTTTATAAACCGCTGAACCACGAGGTTGAGCACACGGGCCACGCATGGAACATGCATCAGCTGGCCTTGCCTCAAAGCTGCCACCAGGTTCCGGCCATTGTCACGCACAACCTTTCCTGGCTTTAGGTTCAGAGGTGTGAGCCAGTGATCTGACTGCTGTTTCAGAGCTGTCCACACCTCTTCTGCATTGTGGGGTTTGTCACCTATGCATATTAGCTTCAGCACAGACTGTTGCCGCTTCGCAGAGGCAGTGCTGCAGTGCTTCCAGCTTGGGACTGGTGTGGAGGGTAAAGTGGACGAGGATGCGCAGGAGGAGGAGGAGGAGGCTGAGGAGCATGACATTCCGGAGCTGTAGAGTGTGGGTGAAACCCTGACTGAGGTAGGGCCTGCAATCCTTGGTGTGGGAAGGACGTGTTCTGTCCCTCGCTCAGACTGGGTCCCGGCTTCCACAATATTAACCCAGTGTGCCGTCAAGGAGATGTAGCGGCCTTGCCCACAAGCACTTGTCCACGTGTCTGTGGTTAGGTGGACTTTGGCTGAAACAGCGTTGTTCAGGGCACGTGTGATGCTTTGTGACACGTGGTAATGCAATGCGGGGACGGCACAACTGGAGAAATAGTGGCGGCTGGGGACCGAGTAACGTGGGACAGCAGCAACCATCAGGTCGCGGAATGCTTCCGTCTCCACCAGCCGGAAAGGTAACATTTCTAGCGCAAGCAGTCGCGAAATGTGATAATTTAGGACTGTGGCATGTGGGGCGTTGGCAGCGTATTTGCGCCTGCGTTCTAAGATTTGCTGAATTGAATTGAACACTGCGCTGGGACAATGACTTGCTTGATGGTGGTGTTATTTGTGCATGGGCAATGTCAGGTGCAGGGCCGGAGGCTTGTTCGTGGCCAGCATGGACAGGAGATTGGCTCGCACGCACAACACCGCGAAGACGTAGCAGTGACATCAGCAAGCACCGCTCCTCGACTCTGTTGTACTTCCCACAAAGTCGGGTGCTTGGCTGACATGTGCCTGATCATGCTGGTGGTGGTCAGGCTGCTAGTTTTCGTACCCCTGCTGATGCTGGCATGGCAGGTGTTGCAAATGGCCTTTTTAGAGTCATCTGGAGCCAACTTAAAAAACTGCCAGACTCGGGAAGACCTAACATTTGCACAGGCACCTTGTGTCGTGTTGTTGTTCCGGGGAACGGTTGCCTGCCTTCTGCCTGCGGACCCGACCCTGCTTTGTACTGCCTGTTGGGATGTTACACCTCCCTCCTCCTGTGCACTGCTGTCCTCGCTCTGCATATCCTCCTGCCAGGTTGAATCAGCTACTGGATCATCTACCACGTCGTCTTCCTCTTCCGCATCCTGATCCTCCTCCTGACTTCCTGGCAATTGTGTCTCATCATCGTCCACCCCTTGTTGAGACACGTTGCCAATGTTCCCTTCGTGAGAACGTGGCTGCTCAAATATTTGGGCATCTGTGCATACCATCTCATCACCCACTTCAACAGGAGCTGGCGAGAGGCCAGATTCTGCGAATGGATACGTGAACAGCTCTTCCGAGTGTCCTAGTGTGGGATCAGTAATGTCCGTGGACGTGTACTCGGCCTGGTGGTAGGAAGTAGGATCAGGTTGGGAAATGTGCGGTGCAGTATCACGGCTACTGACACTTGACCGTGTGGAAGACAGGGTGTTTGTGGATGTGCCAATCTGACTTGAAGCATTATCCGCTATCCAAGTAACAACCTGTTGACACTGGTCTTGGTTCAAGAGCGGTGTACTGCTGCGGGCCCCAAGAATTTGGGACAGGACGTGCGAGCGAGTAGATGTGCCACTTTGTTGTTGCGAAATTAGTGTTTGCACACGACCTCGGCCTCAGCCTGCACCACCATCACGTCCACTTCCTTGTCCCTTGCCAACACCCTTGCGCATTTTTCCTGTATACAGCTACAATAGTCTGATGACTGTTCTGGTCACAGGAAAGCTGGACATTAGAGCCTGCCTGTATAGAGCTAGTCAACTACAACAGTCTGGTGACTGTTCTGGTCACAGGAAAGCTGGATATTAGAGCCTGCCTGTATACAGCTAGTCAGCTCCAACAGTCTCCTGAGGACTGTTCTGGTCACAGGAAAGCTGGATATTAGAGCCTGCCTGTATAGAGCTAGTCAACTACAACAGTCTGGTGACTGTTCTGGTCACAGGAAAGCTGGATATGGATTTTAGACCCTGCCTGTATACAGCTAGTCAGCTCCAACAGTCTCCTGAGGACTGTTCTGGTCACAGGAAAGCTGGATATTAGAGCCTGCCTGTATAGAGCTAGTCAACTACTACAGTATGGTGACTGTTCTGGTCACAGGAAAGCTGGATATTAGAGCCTGCCTGTATAGAGCTAGTCAACTACAACAGTCTGGTGACTGTTCTGGTCACAGGAAAGCTGGATATTAGAGCCTGCCTGTATAGAGCTAGTCAACTACAACAGTCTGGTGACTGTTCTGGTCACAGGAAAGCTGGATATGGATATTAGACCCTGCGTGTATACAGCTAGTCAGCTCCAACAGTCTCCTGAGGACTGTTCTGGTCACTGGAAAGCTGGATATGGATATTACACCCTGCCTATATCCTCCTAGATTAGTCCTGAGAAGGACTGTTGTGGTCAGCAGCAGTTTGCAGCCCTGCTCCGGATCTACCTATGAGTGCCGCAATGCTGTTCCTTAAGCAGCAGCAGACACTCTCCCTACACTGACTCTCTGGATGGCTGTGTGCAGAGCACATCGTGGCCGGGTCTTATAAAGGCTCGGTCACGCTGTGCGGGCCGGCCAATCACTGCAATGCCACAACTAACAGGGCTGTGGCATTGCAGTGACTGCCAGCCAATCCCTGCATGTGGGCTGGCTCTCTAAAGAGTGCCAACATGCAGAGATGAGGACCCCGAGTACAGCACGAGTATCGCGAGATTACTCGGTACTCGCCGAGTAGCCCGAGTACAGTGATACTCGTGCGAGTACCGAGTAGTCACAAGCATACTCGCTCGTCACTAGTGAACACCAATAAATCAAAGCAGTGGAAACAGTAAGCCCCTGATAAGTGTGCAATGACCAACCTGACCACCATCCACATGCCGTACTGATCAGCTGGATTGGCAGTACTACTTTTCAGCACCGCAGTGCCTGTTTGTGTAAAATAATCTTTATTTTAAAATGTGGGTACACTAAGGTTTTAGGGGGCAATTTATTTGAGACTTGGACTACAGAGCTGAAATCAAAGTGCCTAGTGACTCCATTGGTTTCAATAATGTTTATTTCAAATTTTTGAAACATTTGGACATGGTAAACATTTGATAGGGTAAACTAGAAAATAATTGGTTTAATCAGGTTTTGCATTTTCCCTATGTACATAAAAAGGGTTATTTACGTGTAATGCAGCATACTAACAATTTTCATAGACATTTAAGTTTAATAGCTGCTGGCTCAAAACGTATCTGCAAATCAAAGATTAACTGTAGTAAAAACAACAAAACTAGTAACAAGTCAAATACAAAAGCAAAATGGTACCAATACATTAGTGAAACAATTGCACATGTTGTGTGATAACCTACAACTTTCATTTCCTGCTATATAAACATCCCAGAACAAGCAATAAATCAGTGTATAAGTACAAAATGATAAACTTAATAGCTATCTCAAATCATTCTCTGTGGTACATTTAATTGTTTCAGTACGGTGAGAAGATAAATTATGATGGCTATTCATTAGCTGAACTATTCACTGTCGTTATGTTAGTGAAATATGCTTCACTTCAGTGGTATATTTGTGATCCCATTATGCCATTGTGGAAAGTTTAATTAACATAATAATTAACTGTTTCATTTGCTGCCTGTCCTTGGCTGACTTTTAACTGGGCACAGTTATGAGACAACATTTGTCTTTTTTATATTTGCACAGCATGAAGCAGATCTTATTTTTACATGGTATTAAAATTGTATAATCAACAGATAAGTACTTTTTTTAATATTTAATTTTTTTCATTTCAAATGTTATTTTTTCAAATATAACAAGAGTGACATTAATGATAATTAAGGTAAGATTATTTTTGTGAACAAACAAGACATAATGAACTAGATTTTTTAAAATACATGGTCTTCCCGTAGACTGTGAGCCCTCGAAGACAGCTTCCCATCCCCTCCCGTACCTGTGCAACTTGACTGTCCATTTGTATTGTACCTGTCCTCATCTACCCTTCCATATGTAAAGCGCCATGGAACTCTAATGGCGCTATACAAAATAAATATTAATAATACTTTCAATTGATAGATTCTTGTTAAAACTATCCTTTATGTCTCAACCTCATCTTCAGATGTCACAACTGATTTTTATATCCGCTAAGTAGTCATGACTTTAAAGTTTTGAGCTTGAATCCTGCATAGATTTTTTTAAATGTATCAGAGTTTGGTTTTGGAGCTTGGGTACTTTACTTAGGCTAGGGTCACATCTGCAGCAGGGCTATGCAGATCCTGATCCGATTTGAGCAGTAAAAATGCTCAAACCCAGACCAGGAACCGCAGCTCATAGGAGCCCATTATAACAACCGGATTGCATTACATACAATCCGGTTACTCTCATCTCGGAATCTGCAGACTGTAGTTTTCGGAGCGGTATCCCTGCTGCAGCAGATTTTTATAATGGGCCCATGGTAGCCCATGCGGCTGCCGCAAGGCATATGTGAATGCCTGCAGCAGCCGGGGGCTTTGTTCATCCCTGTTGCCGCAGGAATGAACAAAGGGTTAAATAAATAATGAAATGCCATGTGGGCGAACATGGTGCTCACTAAGGGGGTGGCTATTGCCAAACTTTTAATTAAGCTAAAGGCTTTTAATTAAACTAAATGTTCGTGGCGGCTCCTGTCAGTGAAGCAGATACGGTACACATTGTATGCACTGTATCTGTGCTCTCCAAGGTCCTGAAAGCTTAAACAGTAAGTCTATGGCAGTTCTGCTGCCATAGAACTACTGTATAAGCAAGCAACACCCGCAGAACATTTAGTTTAATTAAAAGCTGGCAATAGCCGCCTGTAAAATAAATGTGATGAACCCTTCCTATGCCGACCTATGTGGTCAGCATGTCTCTAGGGAGGGTGGGCACTCCCTACAGACATGTTGCCCACATTTATTAACAACATTAATTCTTTGTTCATCCCTGGGCAGCAGGGATGAACAAAGTATCCGGCAACCGTATTGCACATACAGACCAATCCGGTTGCCGGATTCCGACTTAGGAACAAATTGTGTTCTTTAAATGTGTGTGAAGGTAATTGCAATTACTACATCCAGATGTGGATGCGGTAAACACATTACACTTCAAAGTGTGACCCTAGCCTTAGTTGCATGGCAAGTCGCCTCCAACACCTTGTTTGTAGGTTGAGGTGATTTATCACCTGCACCTGGGCTTGCTACACAAGTGGGGTCTGACTGCGTCCTGCAAGTGCAGTATTGGTTTTTGTCTATGGCATTGATGGTAAGTCTTTTGATGCTGCTTTTTCTAGTAGTTTTTGACCCTAGCCTTACACAAACTATGAGCGAGAATCTCTGTACTCAGGTACACTTGGTGCTTGGCCCAGTGCAAAATGATTGCAGTGTTTGAATGGCGTGCCCTGGGGGTAAAATCAGAGTTATCAGATGTAGGTGTACCAAAAAAATTAAATGACAAAACCCTCCCCTGGAAGTGTTTTGCTTATGGCTGGCTGTATGTGGGTGGGAAACCAAACTATCCAATTAGGAATTTCCAATAAGGTTCGGGTCAAGATTTGGTCCAGAGCAGAGCTTTAAAAAAAGTTCCGCTGAACCCCACAGAACTTGAACTATTTATTGGTCCACTCATCTAGCTACCAATGAGCGACTTTGCACCGGAATCTTTTCATATGGTGGAATGACGGAAATTGCTTGATTTTTCAAATGCAATGGCCTTTGCTAAACCCTTCTCTACGTACTCAAAGCTTTAAGATTTTTTGTTAAAGTAGAAAGCAATTGAACTTCCCAGCTCCATCCTGTCGCTTTCTGAGTCCATCGATTCTACCTGAATAGGTCTCCTATGATACAGTAAAACTAGTCTCCCTCTAAGTAATAGTGTAAAATGATAATACACACAGCAACCTTAATATGCCTTTGTTGCTCTATTACTATACCATTCATAAGGTCATGTGTAAAAAGTTAATGGTATCAATTGTCAATCATATCAAGTTGAATGTGGTTAACTTGAACCTTAGGCAGCTACAGCATGAGGGTAATTAGCGCTAAAAGCTGATGGTTTTTACAACTCAAATGTGAAAAGCCTGCTTTAATGCATTCCAAAGTGGCTCCGTATGTTAAAAAAGCACTGTAAAATCAATGTGTAGCGCTAGGCGTTTTCGCAATACACCACAAAAACGCACTATGCATTTTTGTGTGCTTTTGAAACACTCTGTATATAAGGTATAAATATATATAATAAAATATATATATATATATATATATATATATATTGGCGGTGGTGGGGGGGGCGCAAAAAAAATCTTTGCCCCGGGTGCCAGAAAACCTAGTTACACCTCTGCTCATCTCTACCAATTAGAGCTTGTCTGGAATCTTTTCATATGTAGAAGACGAAATTGCTTGATTTTTTCCAAAATGTAATGGCTTTTCTGAACTTCTTACTAGTACTCAAAAGCTTTACATTTTTTTTTTTTAAAGTAGACAATTGCTATGGAACTTCAAGAATCAATCATGTGTATTATAATCCTATGAATTTTAGATCAATGGTCCTATGATCACACGTAAAACTAGACTCCCTTAAGTGAATATCCTGAAAATGCCTAATACAAACAAGCTTAAATGCTATCTTGATCTTTACATACCATTGAAAGGTCATGAAAAGAAGTTGAATGGATCAATGTCAATCAATATCAATGTTGAATGTTGCTTAACTTGAACCTTAAGTAAGGCTGGGGTCACATTAGCGCTAAAAGCTGAGGTTTTTCACAACTGCAAATTGTGAAAAGCGCTAGCTTTAATGCTTCCAAGGCTCCCTCATAAAGTGCATTTTTGCAATAGCCACAAAAACGCAGCTAGCTGCGATTTTTGGTGCTTTTGCAAAAACGCATGCGTTTTTTAACATGGTCTCCTATGGGAAATGCATGCGTTAACGCTAGCGTTAAAACTGCATCAAAATGGCAACTGAAAAAAACTGCCTAGCATTAACGCAGGCTTCCCAAAAACGTCCCTCCAAGTGTGACCCCAGCCTCATTTCAACCATTCTAGACATTGTATAGTAGAACCAAACATTCTGAATAACTTAAGAACGTTAAACATTTTTGTCATGAGCTTCAAGCAAAAAAAAAGTATAAGATCAAAACTGCAATACTATTAATTAAGGTGAATAACATCTCATCGCAAAAATCTCTTATAAAATCTTGTGAAAACCTGAATTGTAAAGTTTGGGTTTCCTACACGAAATCTAGTGTGTTTAGAGCTGAACACCAAATACGGACCTCCATCGTACGTCCGTGTTAGGGTGTTTTCACATCTATGAGGTGTCTGCGCTAGGCTGCTCTGCCTGCCTGCGCCAGGCAAATGAAAGCGCAGGGGCATTTAGGGGCTTGGGCAGGCCCCGTTGATATCCCAGTTGATATAACCCAGAATTCGGTCACATAGTGAACGGTCAATCACAGCGATGCAATAATTGGCATGGCTGCGATTGCACCGAAAATATCAACAGACTAATAGCTTGCAGATTGGATTTGATGCAGCCTTTCAACATGCATTAGTCAGCTGGTGAACCCAAACAGTAAGGCCTGTTCCTCATCTATGAGGTCTCTTCGCATAGGCTTCTCTGCCTGCCTGTACCAGCGCAAATTAAAGCACAGAGGCACTTAGGGGCTTGGGAGGCTAGCGAGGGACGCATAGATGCCCTGCATTTACGCTCAGCTGCGCTCGGTGCCCCCATTATATCCTATGACCGAGCACAGCTGAGCGCGCGCTCTAGATAGTGAGAATCACAAGTGAAAGTAGCAGACGCCCCAATTGGGCGTTTCTGGGAGCGTCTGACCAGGCGCATGCGCCGTGACGTTTGCTACTTTCACTTGCGATTCATAATTTCCATAGCGCATGCTCAGCTATGCTCGGCCATATGTATAATGGGGCACCGAGCGCAGCTGAGCACAAATGCAGGGCATCTATGCATCCCTGCACTAGCCTGCTAGAGCCCCTAAATGCCCCTGTGCTTTCATTTTGCGCTGGCGCAGGCAGCAGAGCAGCCTAGCGAAGAGAACTCACAGATGTGGAACAGGCCTTACTGTTCGGGTTCACCAGCTGACTAATGCATGTGAAAGGCTGCATCAAATCCAATCTAAAAGCTATTAGTCTGTTGGCATTTTTGGTGCAATCGCAGCCAATTATTGGCATCGCTGTGATTGACCGCTCACTATGTGACCAAATTCTAGGTTATATCAACTGGGATATCAACTGGAGCAAGTAGCTAGGATACCCCCTTGTGCAATCACCTCTAAAACAGTCATGTTTACCCATCAGGTCACGCTATACTGGAACCCAGGGTGAGTTCAGATGCGGCTTGTGAGCCGGTGATTCTGATACTATTAAAAGCTCTGGTCACTGGGCATTAGTAGGCTTCTCCCTGATGAAGCGATTATACTAAAGAGTGAAACGTACGTAGGATTGCCTGCCCTGGATGTCTTGTGTGTCCTGAGTCCAGCCCCTGTACCCTCTTCTTTAGACAGTGGACCTTATGGGTAATACTTTTGACCTTATTTTATTTCTAGATGAAAAATGTTCCTAAATGTGATGTTGATCATTAATGATGATGTCCAGCCTACTTTGCTCCATGTGTCTTGTTGTTATAGTATTTTGAATGTGTGATCATGAACTGTGAATTCCCTGCACATGGGGATAAATAAGATTTTAAGACACAGAGATATATATGTACAACCCAACTAGTGAACTTATAGTAAGGAAAAATATCATATTGTTTTGACTAAATGAGACACGAGAATACCATTGTTTGTGCTTAACTGCACCCGTTCTATTGCTGATCCTGTTGTCCGCCGGCGATGTGGCTCTGTTGTATTCTTTGTCGTGATATGAAGACTGTAAGACACATATGTTCTGGGCATTATTTACTCCTGGTCTCTGTGTAATGCCAACATGTACTCCATGTGCTCTTTTTAGGCAGTTCTGTGATTATGAAATGTACCGGTACTGTACGTGTTTAATGTGCACACTAATGGCCGCTTTACACGTCCCGATATCGTTGGCCAACAATGATAAAAAGTCTCGTGGTTCGCCCCGTTGCCGCCGATATCGTTCGTGCGTTGTATGGTGTAAATGACCAATTCATGCAAGAACGATGCCAAAACGATATCGGGGAAGAATTGTGCAGGCTCTCCAACTGCCCGATATTAGATGGACGATCTGGCAGGATCGTGCTGTGTGACAGCCCAACAACGATTTGAAGCACATCTTCCCCTATTCACTCCCATGTTAAATGATCGTTCCCTGGCTCGCTCGTGCAAGGGGGCGTATACATTGCAGTTGTGTTGCCTGCCGATATCTCCCTGTGTGACAGCTCTATGCGATCTTGGATTACTGCCAAAAATGTGCACACTCCCGTGCCGTTGTATACAATATCGGGACGATATCGGGACGATATCGGGACGTGTAAAGTGGCCATAAGTGTTGTGTCCTTGTAACCTGAATTGTTAAATGTAGTTGTATATAAAAATCTTTTAATCACTGATTTATATCATTAATAAACTTTGGATATGTTTTGAACATAAAATTCCAGTTGTTCTCTGGTTTTCAAGGTTTAAAAAGCTCAAAGTTCTACTAATGTAGCCAGCTCAGAAAACCTGTGGTGCAAATACCTCTAATATCAACTCTAACAACTCTAATATCGACTAGTGCAAAGAGCTCAGATGCACACTGGTGCAAACACCTCTTATACCAGCTGGTTTAAACAGCTCTAACATCACATGGTACAAACAGCTCAGATACCCTCAGGTGCTAACACCTCTAATACTGTCTGAAATTACCACCTGTAATTCCACCGGCTGCAAACATATATAATAAATAAAGATCCTAAGGTCCCCTGTTTGAGTGGAACAGCACTAAGCATATGCATCCCTTTTTCATTACTATCTGTAAAAGTAATGATGCATGTGCGCGCTCCCACTCTACTATGACAGGGGATTTTTAGTATCTTGTTCTTGGAATCAGTTGATCTAAGTAGCAATGTCCCCCATTAATCAAACATTTATAATTTCTTTCCTAGAGATGTGATATATGTTTTTTTCTGGGACAACCTTTTTATTCGCTTTCTTGCTTTCTTATATTGGCCTGTGAAAGACACTGGTTGAGTGTTTGAATACGTTGCCCAGTGTTTTCGGAATCTCAAATAAATGCGTTGTAAGAATATCCTGAATTTTTCCATGTTTTCAGCATCACCTTGCCACTTAGTTATATATGCTTACTTGTATACCAGTTGTAAAATGTTTAATAATTGACTGATTTATTCTCAGCAAAATTAATTTACAAAAAAATGCTTACAAGCATTGGATAGTACCTATAAATTGCCAATTCCTCCAATTTAGGTGTACTATGAATACCAGTTGCTCAATGGAATCCATGTAACACGTGCATCATTTCTACTTGTTTAACTAAACTGGATTAAGATGTATACAGTTTTGTCTGAGCCAGGTATTGATATTGAGCAAAATTGTACATGCTATATTGCTCCCAATAGCAATACCAGAAAACTATTTATAAAAAGCTTGAATATTAGGTGAATTTTAAAAACCCTCCATAACTATTTTATATTAACTACCTGTTTCTACAAAGCTTTCTGAAGGATTGATAAGCTACTAAGAGATCTCCAAGGGTAACTACTAGTGTTTGGGCACAGAACCCGAACACGGACTTCCCCGTGAACTTTGTGTTACAGTTCGGGTTCAGGGATTGTAAAAATAAATCACATAATTAATAAACATCATATTATACTTACCGTGTCCTGCCATCCTGCTGTCCCACTTTCTCTACTTCTAGAGCTGCTCCTTAACTTCCAGGACATTCACTGCAGAGGTTGAAACAACCAATTACAGAAACTGCCACAGAGAATGGATGGCCAGGTCTAATTTGGCCTGACACCATGAATTTCGGGCATAGGACCAGATGACAATACAAAGCTGGGATTAACACCTCATTACCCAGCGTGCCACCCCCACCAGGGCCGCTGGAGTAAAGTGCCTGGAAATGGCCCTACAATGAATGTGCCATTTTCAGGAGTTGATGCGCACTGTGGTTTTCAGCGAAGGAGGCCCAGAATGCTTGAGCCTTACCACAATGAGAATCCCAGCCCCCAGCTGCCTGGTTTTACCTTGGTTGGTGATCAAAATACGGCGGGAGCCCACAGATTTTTTAAAATTATTTATTTAAATAACGCAAAAAAATGAATGGGATTCCCTGTATTTTGGTTGCCAGTCAAGGTAAAGCCAGACAGCTGGGGTGGCAGCCCGTACCTGTCCACTTTATCTGCGCTGAGAATCAAAAATACCAGAGCGCTACAACATTTTTGTTTAATTATTTATTTATTTTTATACTACTATATGCGTGATGGGCCAACAGTCAATCACAGACACTGTAACAGAGAATGGGTGTCTGTGATTGGCTGATGGAGTAAGCTGAAAGCAGAACATAAATTCTACCATAATAAAATGTATGAGCTGATTGCAGATTTCTCAAACAGCCAATCACAGCCACCCATTCTGTGTGACAGCATCTGTGATTGTTTCTTGGAGCCAGTGCAGTGAATATCCTGGAAGCTAATGATCGGCCCTGGAAGAAGACGCAGAGGGACAGCAGGATAGCAGGATGCAGGATGGCAGGACCCAATAAGTATATTGGTAATGCTTATTATTTATGTGCTTTGTGATGCAGAACGCACAAAAAATAAATAAAAATGTTGTGCTTTGTTTTGCAGCCCCCCCCCGCCTGCATCCCATAACTGTAAAGCCCAAGTTTGGGGTTCGGACTCAAGTTTTAGTTATATTCGGCCCCAAACTCAGACTTTATAAAACAGCTGGGCAAGTCTATCGATCTCAAACATCGGCGGGTTCGCCCATCACTAGTAACTACCTTTGCATAAGACTTTATTATTATTATTATTATTATTATTAATTTATATAGCGCCATTATATTCCATGGCGCTTTACATGTTAAAAAGGGCAGACTAGGACAAGTAACAATAAATGTTGACAATTCAGTTGTACAGAAACAAGAGGGTAGAAATCCTGTCCACAAAGGCTCACAGTCTACGAGGGGCGGGTGCGGATACAGTGGGAGGGGGAAATTCCAGTCATGAGGCGGTGTGGTGGACTGGGTCTTATTGCAGGTGGTAGGCTTGGCGGAACAGGTGGGTCTTCAGGCTTCTTTTGAAGGTTCCCAGGGTAGGAGAATGTCTGATGTGTTGGGGCAGTGAGTTCCAGAGTCTGGGTGAAGCACGGGAGAAATCCTGTATGCGGTTGTGCGAAGAGGAGATGAGGGGGGAGTAGAGGAGAAGCTCTTGGGAGGATCGCAGGTTGCGTGAGGGTAGGTAACGGGAGACCATGTCAGAGATGTATGGAGGGGACTGGTTGTGAATGGCTTTGTATGTCATGGTTAATGTTTTAAACCGGGATCTCTGGGAAGCAGGGAGCCAATGAAGGGCTTGGCAGAGGGAGGAGACAGGGGAGTAGCGGGGAGACAGATGGATTAGGCGGGCAGCGGAGTTCAATATAGATTGGAGGGGTGCAAGGGAGGTATTAGGGAGGCCGGTGAGCAGGAGGTTGCAGTAATCGAGGTGGGAGATGATGAGAGCGTGAATAAGGGTTTTTGCAGTGTCGTGGTCAAGGAAAGTGCGAATCCTATAGATGTTTTTGAGCTGGAGTCGGCAGGAGGTGGCGAGGGCCTGGATGTGGGGCTTGAAGGAGAGGGAAGAGTCAAGGATAACCCCGAGGCACTTGGCTTGGGGGACTGGAAAGAGAGAGCAGTCGTTGACAATGATGGATAGGTCAGGTAGTGAGGGGGAGCATCTTGGGGGGAAGACTATGAACTCGGTTTTGTCCATGTTCAGCTTAAGGAAGCGAGCAGAGAAGAAGGATGAGATGGCGGACAGGCAATGTGGAATTTTGGATAGAAGGGAGGCGATGTCAGGACCAGACAGGTAGATTTGGGTGTCGTCGGCGTAGAGGTGATATTGGAGGCCATGGGACTCAATGAGTTGCCCTAGACCGAGAGTGTAGATTGAGAACAGTAATGGTCCAAGAACCGAGCCCTGGGGGACCCCGACAGATAGGGGGTAGGGCGAGGAGGAGGTGTGGGAGTGGGTGACGCTGAAGGTGCGGTCTGTTAAGTATGAGGAGATCCAAGAGAGGGCAAGGTCCGTGATGCCAAGAGATTCCAGGATCTGTAGTAGAAGGGAGTGGTCAACAGTGTCGAAGGCGGCTGACAGGTCGAGGAGGAGGAGAACAGAGTAGTGACGCTTGCTTTTGGCAGTCAGTAGGTCATTTGTGACTTTGGTCAGGGCTGTTTCAGTGGAGTGGAGGGGTCGGAAGCCAGATTGCAGGCGGTCAAAGAGGGAGCAGGAGGAGAGGTGAGAGGACAGCTCAGAGTGGACATGCTGTTCAAGTAGTTTAGAGGCGAAAGGGAGGAGAGATATAGGGCGGTAGTTGGAGACAGTTGTGGGATCGAGGGAGGGTTTTTTGAGGATGGGTGTGATTAAGGCGTGTTTGAAGGCTGAGGGGAAGGTGCCAGTGGTAAGTGATAGGTTGAAAAGATGAGTTAGGGCTGGGATGATAACGGAGGTGAGGTTGGGAATGAGGTGGGATGGGAGCGGGTCCTGGGCACTGGTAGTGAGGTGTGATTTTGACAGGAGGGAGGAGAGCTGGTCTTCAGTTATGGGGGGGAAGCAGTTGATGGAAGTAGAGGGCAGTATAGGTGAGAGGGGAGGCTGTGGGGACAGTGGGTCAAAGCTGTCTCTGATTCTGTCAATCTTTTCTTTGAAGAAGGAGGCAAAGTCTTCTGCAGAGATAAGTGGAGAGGGAGGGGGAGCAGGCGGGCGGAGTAAGGAATTGAAGGTCTTGAAAAGTTGCTTGGGATTGTGGGACAGGGAGGTTATTAGGGATAGGAAGAAGGTTTGTTTGGCGGTGGCAAGTACAGTCTTGAAGGCGATGAGGGACTGTTTGAACAGTGCAAAATGCTCAGTGGAAGGTGATTTTTTCCATCGCCTCTCGGCGATCCTGGATGCCCGTCTCAGGTCTTTAGTGAGGGTGGTGTGCCAGGGTTGCCTATTAGTGCGTGGAGCGTGGTGTGTGAGGGGGGCTGCTAGGTCGAGTGCCTTGGTTAATGTGGTGTTGTAGAGGGTGGTGGCAGTGTCTGTGTCACGTATAGATGTTATGTTGGCGAGAGGGAGAAGGGATTCTGAGAGTGAGTGTAGATCAATGTGTTTTAGGTTTCTGCGGGGATGATCAAGTTTGCGGAGAGGAGGTGATGTAGTAGGGGAGGAGAGGGTGGAGAAGGTCAGCAGATTGTGGTCAGACAGGGTGAGGGTTGAGTTTGTGAGATTAGTAAGGGAGCAAAGACGGGTAAAGATGAGATCCAGCGTGTGGCCATCTTTGTGGGTGGCAGAGGAGGACCATTGGGAGAGCCCGAAGGAGGAGGTCAGGGAAAGAAGTTGAGAGGCGGTTGGGTGGGCAGTGTCAATGGGGATATTGAAATCACCCATAATGATGGTGGGGATGTCAGTAGAGAGGAAATGAAGTAGCCAGGTGGTAAAGTGGTCGAGGAAGGTGGGGATGGATCCAGGGGGGCGGTAGATGACGGCTAGCTGGAGGTTACAGGGGGAGAAGATGCGGACTGAGTGGGCTTCGAAAGATGGGAGAGTAACAGAGGGGGGTAATGGAATAGGGGCGAAGGAGCAGGTGTCGGATAGGAGTATGCCGACACCTCCGCCATGTTTGTCAGAGGGGCGGGGTGTGTGTGGAAAGATTGAATCCGCCGTAGGATAGTGCAGCAGGGGAGGCCGTGTCGGAGGGGTGAGCCAGGTCTCTGTGATGCCAAGGAATGAGAGTTTATTAGAAATAAAGAGTTCATGGATGTCTGTGAGCTTATTACAGACTGAGCGGGCATTCCAGAGTGCACCTGGCAGGGAGATTAGAGGAGTAGGGGCTGGGGGGATGGGTCTAAGGTTGGTCAGGTTGCGAGGGTGGGTGATGGTGGGGTTATGAGAGTTTGTGATGGGACGTGTGGGTGGGGTGTAGGTGACTGTGGGGATGTGGCGGGGGGGGCCGGGATTAGGGGAAATGTCGCCAGCGAGTAGGAGGAGCAGGGAGAGGGTTAGCAGGTGGGAGCATGAGAGTTTACGTGGTGGCCGTGCCTGATTGGAGATGAAGGATTGAAAGTGCATGAATAGTTCAGAGTAGTGGATGAGATGGTTAGGTAGGATGGAGGGTGAGAGAAGTACTTTGTTGCTGGGTGGAGGGATGAGCGGGGGTAGCAGGAAGTGGAGAAGGATGGGAGTGAGAGTGCAAAGGAGGGGATACATTGTGCATGGTGAGCAGGGGATGGGAGTAGCGTGGGTCAGATGCAGTGGGAAGGAGAGCTGTAGTGGTGGGTGAGAGGTCAGTAGTGATGAGTAGTCTGGGGTTTACACAGTGAATACATAATTGCAGTACAAGTGAACAAAATGCATATCTGTTTGTTTGTCTTGCATGACTTACCCGTTTCCTGCCCCGTTTAACTGCACTTGTACAGTTGGCACTTATGCAGGTGGCATGATTGCAAGACCCCGCATGATTGCACCCCTTAGCTGGGTCTACATATATAGTGAGCTTCTACTTAGATGTGGGTCTATTACACTTGTTAATCAATCAATCAATCAAAGAAACTCAGCACAGCAGAAGGTAATAAATGCAAGACAAATAAACAAGAGTTTCTGGCCATCCTGGGTCATAAACACTTTTAAACCAAAGATGACCTCTGAACATCCCACATCACAGAAAGTAAGATGATTTCAGTATATTACATTATTAAAAGACAAGTATATTGTTGATTGAAGTGATAGATTCATATACTCCTCTTGTGGAGAGAGCCAGGCAGGAAAGATGAGTGAATTGAAGTGAATTGAAGTTATAGATTCATATACCTGTATGAAGAGAGCCAGGCAGGAAAGATGAGTGAATTGAAGTGAATTGAAGTGATAGATTCATATACCTGTATGAAGAGAGAAGAGATGACCATTATATTCTTGCCCGGTGTAACTGCACTTGTACAGTTGGCACTTATGCAGGTGGCATGATTGCAAGACCCCGCAAGACTTATTACAATATTACCTCCTATACCAGATAGTTTAATGACTACTGATTTATCTTCCACATGCAAAGCTTCTTTTTTATTTGCTCACTGTGCAATCTAATCTTCTTCTATGATCCTTGAAGGTACCTTTACACGCCGATACAGAAGGTTGAAAACAACCGGGTTACGGAGACAAATGTATCTTGCACCATCAAATCAACCCGAGGTAGCGGCGTGTAAACTAGCTTGTTGCCACCCGTCACTTTCGGCACCTGTTTCAGAGCAGTGCTCTAAAACAGGTTGATTTCAACCCGGTGATAGCGGCGTCTAAATACGATACAGGAAGGTTTTTTTCGCCACCTAGACAACTCCCTGGGGCGTGACACAGCCTCCGGGAAAACGTCCCCCTTCAGCGATCATTGGTGGAAGCTCCTGCGTTACGATTGGTTGCCGCTGCATAGGGCATATTTAAGGAGCTGACCAGTCACACTACACATTTGCAATAGCGTCATGTATTAGCCAGCCTTCCTGCGCTGGCTGGCCAATCATGATACTATTGCATTGTCCAATCACCGTATGAGCATCTCGTAATCCACAATTCTGGCACGCCTATGTGTTGTCCCTGCTGCCCCAGGTCCTCCCATATTACCTTCTGTAGTGGCGTGTAAATGAGGGACGGTGCTCTACAGAAGGTAACTTGTGGCACCCGGCGGTGCCTCCAGGGATAGATTATATATCAGATTAAGACGGCATCACCACAAGCGTAGGTGCTGGCAGAAAATAATAATATACTTACAGTAGGTTATCTGCCGCGACACTACTTTTTCATGATTAATGATAATGTGAATCAATGAGTGTCACTAGAAGCAAGAGGATCCATTGGATATAATGTAAGGTGAATTGCAGAAACTGCCTTATGCTAAATGTAATAAAACGGAGATCTTGGTTTTCAATAGTGATCACTAGAGAGTAAGCTTGGCATCCACTTACAAGGAGCCTCCACTGCCAAGTCCTAACACTAACCCTGATAAAATTGTGAATTGTGAACGGGTTTATATGCCCAAGGATAATTGGAAATAATGAATAGGTGTGTGTAGGGCCTTCACAATGGTGTCCAAGTGTGGATACCAAATTAAGGAATGTTGAAAGGGGAATAATTACAGTGGGAGCTCAGTCACAAATAAACAATATATATATCAGATTAAGACGGCATCACCACAAGCGTAGGTGCTGGCAGAAAATAATAATATACTTACAGTAGGTTATCTGCCGCGACACTACTTTTTCATGATTAATGATAATGTGAATCAATGAGTGTCACTAGAAGCAAGAGGATCCATTGGATATAATGTAAGGTGAATTGCAGAAACTGCCTTATGCTAAATGTAATAAAACGGAGATCTTGGTTTTCAATAGTGATCACTAGAGAGTAAGCTTGGCATCCACTTACAAGGAGCCTCCACTGCCAAGTCCTAACACTAACCCTGATAAAATTGTGAATTGTGAACGGGTTTATATGCCCAAGGATAATTGGAAATAATGAATAGGTGTGTGTAGGGCCTTCACAATGGTGTCCAAGTGTGGATACCAAATTAAGGAATATTAAGGGATAGATTAAACCTTCTGTAAAGCACCTTGTAGCGGCATATAAAGGCGGTATCGGGTACCGTTTGCAACCGTTGGTGTGTGCTCGTACACGTGAGACACCCGGTTGTTTCTAACCTTCTGTAGCGGCGTGTAAAGGTACCTTTAGGTATTTTTCCCAGAACAAAGTTAATATTAACACCTTTACCACCCTGCGATTTTTTATTTTCCATCTTCGTTTTTTGCTTTCCTGCTTCATAACTTTTTTATTTTTCTGTCAATACAGACATATAAGGGCTTGCTTTTGCTAAACGAGTTGTGCTTTCAGCTGAAATCATTTATTTTACCAAATAGTGTACAGATAAATAAGAAAAAAATTCCAAGTGCGGTGAAATTGCATAAAAAAAGTGCAATTACACATTTGTTTTTTTTGTTTTTTTTTATTCACCATGTTCACTATATGGTAAAACTGGTGTGTTGGTATGATGCCTCAGGTCAGAATGAGTTTGTAGATACCAAACATGTATAATTTTACTTTTATCTAAGTGGTGAAAAAAAATTCAGAAGTTTGAAAAAAAAAAACAATTGCACTTTTTGCGACCCGTAGCATCTTCATTTATTGGGATCTGAGGCTGTGTGTGCCTTTTATTTTGCGGCTTGAGCTGACGTTTCTAACGACTCCATTTTTGGGTGAATGCACTGTTTTGATTGCCCGTTATTGCATTTTTTTTGCAATGTTGCGGCAACCAAAATAACATAATTTTTGTCTTTGGACCTTTTTTTCCATTATGCACTTTACAGCTTTGATTATTAGATTTTATATCTTGATACATCAGGCATTTCTGAATGTGGTGATACCAAATATGTATATTTTTATTTTTTTCATTCTTTTATTTTGAATGAGGGAAAAGGGGGTAATTTGAACTTTTGTGGGTTTTTTTTCATATTTTTAAAAACTTTATTTTTTACTTTATTCTTTTACACTGGAACCACAGTGCTGCACAGTCCGATCGCTTGTGCCATGTCCTGATGAGCTGCACTAGTGCCATGTCATGAGCTGTGCAATGACCTGAGTTGGCAGCGCTTGTCAACCTCTCACAGGAAGTGATCTGTGAAAGCATCTGAAGTCACTGCAGGAGCCCGGGCTATCAGTTGATGGCCGGATATCCTGCAATCTTATCACGGAATCTCTGATGCAGGTGGGGAATGGCACTGTCCCTGCAGCGGCACCTTTGGATCGATTGTGGATCCGATCAGTGCAGTTAGCCCCACATCTTAGCTGATGAGATCAGCATGAGATGTCAGGTAAATGATGTGAAAAGAAAGAAAATGGGGCGCAATGAGGTGACAGATCTATATAATTGTGCCGATTGGCCATCACCCCTGTAGTTGTGCTGTGTGCACAACAACAAATCGTGCCTGGAAGACATCAGAATCCCCTGTATGGGCAGCACTGCCGACTGACTATTCCAGCTCCCTCCTCAGTCTCCTTGCAGTTCACGTGATCGGGGCACGATGACTTCAACGCAGGTCTTCCAGCAAGATTAATTAATCACAGATCCTGTTCTAAGAAAAGGTTTGTGAATCTACACTAAAATTCTCCTTTTTGTTTGGACCTTTAGGCCCCAATTAAACGCCAACTTCAACAATTTTTTCCTGGTAAATGAAGTGAACTCACTGCTAGAGCTCATACAAAACGACTGACACAACCCATGATGTCCCTTATGTCATGGGTCGTGAAAGGGTTAAAGTTTATTTATCAATAGACCTTGTAATAATAATAAGTTCCACAATTTGGACGTGTTTATAAAAGATGTTCCTGTGTTTTAAGTTTTGTGGTGTAGCAAATAAGGGAATAGGAAGCAGGATGGTAATAATGGGCAAAGTAGGCTTGGATGCTAGTCTGACCCTATAGACTGGGGAACCCTAGTCTGACCCTGTACCAAAAGGTACCCTCTGAGGAGGACTGGGCCACTACTCTTGCCCTTTGCTCCTCAACCAGTCCTGTGCTGACTTCCCCTCTCCTCCATCCAACATGACTAAGAACACAGAAACATCTACAAGGAAAAGCACCAAGAAGCTTCCGCAAAAATGCACTGACGTCTTCCCAACTCAAACAGACAAGGCAGAGTGAAACTCTATCAATGACATCTGGTGAAAGGAAGTGAAACTACATATAGGCTGAGACAGTGGACAACTAAGTGATCTGACACTCCTCTCACCTGCACCTACACATCAAGCCTCTAGCATTACCCTCCAAAAAATGTCTTTGAGGTCAGCATTTTTTATTTTCACAAGGGTAATGGAAAGATGGATCCCTTAATTTGTTGTACAATTTCTCTGAGTACGTTGATATCCTAAATGGCGGAAAAACTACTGTTTGTGTGCACAACAGGATTGAAACGGTAGGAGTGCCATTTGACTTTTCAGAGTCAATAATTGTCTGTAATTATTAGCGGATGCCATGTCGAGTTTGGAGAGCTCCTGATGTGCCTAAATAGTAGAAAATCCATGAGTGACCCTATTTTCGAAACCAGACCCCTCAAGGAACATTTCTAGATGTGTGGTAAGCATTTTTACACCCAGGTGCTTCACAGTTTAGTCGTGAAAGAAAATAACATTTTCTCCACAAAAATGTTCTTTGAGCTCAATTTTTTTTATTTTCACAAGGGTGACAGGAGAAAATTCACCCTATAGCTTATTGTGTTATTTCTTCTAAGTTCAATAATATCTCATATGTGGTGGAAAACTACTGATTGGGTGCATACCAGGGCTTGGAAAGGAAGGAACACTATTCAACTCAAAATTGACTGGACACGCTAGGAGACAACATGTCGCTTTTGGAGAACCCCTGATGTACCTAAACAGTAAAAAACCCTCAAAATTGACCTTAGTTTAAAAACTAGACACCTCAAGGAACCTATCTAGATGTGTGATAAGCATCTTGAACCCCTAAGTGCTTCACAAAAATTTAGAACATTGAGCCGTAAAAAGCAACAGATTTTGTATTTTCACAAAGTTAACAAGAGAGAATGAGAATTTACCATTCCAGCAGTTGTAATAGTGCCAGACATGCTTCCAGATCCTCCTGAGTGTGACATCTGCTGCTCTTGGTTGGCATGGGGAATGGCTCACCTCCTGTCTGTGAGCTCCTTAGGTCCCTCTCTGGTATCTGAGCCAAGCACAGAATCCTGACCTCATTACATATGAGACCCAATGTGGGTAGCGTAGTGAAGCTCCAGGTGATGTATGTGTCCTGTGCAGGTTGAAGCACCCTCTGTGACTGTGGTGGTGAGGAAAATTACATCCTCTAGAGTTGGCATATGTTGCAGTAGATCCATCATTAATATCACTGTGAACTGCAGGCACACAGTAGCAAAGTTTAGCGGAGTATAGCTGCATTGTAATGCACTGCCAAGATGCTAATAGTCTCTTTGCTTTGTTTGGGGGACCTCCTCTTCCAATGCCAGTACACAGTTATTTACTGGCCATTATTGTTTTCACAATATTTTTCCCTAGCTCCTCATTAACCCCTCCATGAGATGGGCTGCAGAAATAACCTGGCTTACATTACAAATCCCATGCCCCATGTAACACCTGAGCTTGTGGTTGGGTTAAGTAATTATTGAAGCCTGAAATATATATACAGGTGCATCTCAATTAATTAGAATATCATCAAAAAGTTAATTTTTTTCAGTAATTCAATACAAAAAGTGAAAGGCATATTATATAGTCATTACAACCAGAGTGATCTATTTCAAGTGATTATTTTGATGATTATGGCTTACAGCCAATTAAAACCCATAGGTCATTATCTCATAAAATTATAGAAGGGAGGATGAAGGGTGAAAAACGGCACTGCTGTATTCCACAAGACATCAAAGGGTGAATATATAGTGGTGTGCGCGATGAAGATGGTTTCCTGGCTTTCAACATGGTCTGAATGACCTGCTTAGAGAGACCCAAAGATCTCAGCACCACGGCTTCAACAGCCACGCCGTTAAATTAGTGACTAAAAATTCAGATACCGAAAAGGACCCTGAGTTAGGAGATCCGAGAGATCAGGGAGTGGTCACGGAGAGTCTGCAAGTAGATTGACAACCTCTGCGTATCAGAAGCGTCTAGGCCAATCTGGAGCCACAAGGATGATGGCTATTCCTTCCACTCTGATTTTTTTTGAGATCCTGGGAATGAGAGAGGGATGGGGAAAACAGATAAGGGAGGAAGAACTGGGCCCATGGAATTGCTAGAGCGTCCGTGTCGAAAGCCTGAAGATCTCTGGACCTGGCTACAAAGGGGCGGAGTTTGCAATTGTCCCTGCAGTCCATCAGGTCCACATCCAGAAATCCCCATCTGAGGCAGATCTGATGGAATACTGCCGGGTTCAGGGACCACTTTCCTAGGTCTAACCCCCTTCAACTGAGATAGTCGGCTGCCCAGTTGTCCACTCTGGGAATGTGAACTGCTGATATTGTCGGAAAATTTAGCTCAGTACATTGAAGTATTTGGGCTACTTTTCGACATAGCGGAGCAACTTTGCGTCCCTCCCTAGCAATTTATGTATACCACTGCCATCATGTACTATTCCCTGAGGAAGGAGTTGGGACTAACTCTGAAATGCTTCTGAAATAAAAATTATAATGATGAACACCATCTGATCCTTTGGTCCTTGCAGTGCAGGTCCGTATACACCGTCCACCCTTTTGCTTTCCTGACTACGACTGCCATCGTGTTGTCTGTTTGAATTCAGATTTTTTAGATTCTCTTGACAGCAAAAAAGAGCTTGGAGGATCAACCAGAGCTCTAGGATATTTATGGGCAGAGAGGCTTCCTCAGTGTTCCATCTGCCCTGAGCAGTGTGGCCGTAGAAGGTCGCACCCCAGCTCAAGAGACTGGCATCTGTGGGGATGATCGTCCACTTTACTGGTGTAAATGATCTGCCCTTAATGAGAAGGAAGATTTGATCCACCAGAGTAGCGAAGGCATGGGAGAGGTGGACCGGGTGGTCGAGACTACGGAGGGAGCAATCCCATCTCACTAGAAGAAAGTGCTGGAGAGGCTGGGTATTAAATTGAGCGAATGGAATTGCCTCGATCGAGGCTACCATTCTGCCCAGTACCCTCATGGAAAGGTAAAGTGAAGGTGGAGAGGGCTGCCTGAAGTGGTGAATCCCGGACAGCAAGGCTGCACACTTGTCTGGGGGAAGGAAACTGTGCAACTGGGTGGAGTCGAATAGCATGCCCCAGTGGATATTTCTGGGGAAAAGGGGACCGGGAGAAAGATGACAGGCGAACCCACTTCCTCTGTGATTGGACTATCCTCTCGGAGTCCGAGGGTGGGCTGGGAACCAGATTTTCTGGGGGGATAGGCTATGACTTCGAGGGCAATCCACATAGGCAGGTTCACTAGGGCCACCATGAGGGTCGTAAGAAACCTTAGACTTATCTAAGACAGTCTGAATTAAGGAGAAAAAAACACTTCTGGTGGAGCAGAGTCTACTGTGAGGTCAGTGGGAGGCTCCTGAGCTGCCTGCATGGTCTGTGGACTACAAGTGAGACACAGTGGGGAGTACTGACCTGAAGAGAAGTTCTGGTTACACTCAGAGCAGGCTTAATAGGGCAGAGTGCCCTGATGCTTGGACGGGAGCTCCTTGTATTAGGTATTTGCAAGGGTCAGTTGTCTGAGTTTCAGAAGTGTGAGGATTGGGGAAGTTGCAGCTCACCAAGTCCCAGTCTTTCAGAGTCCCCGATCCAGCAAAGGATCTATGCAGGGTCGGAAGGAAACATCAGAGGCAGCTTCAGTATCCTGTGTGCAGGTGCCTGAGAGCTGGGAGAGGGTTCAGTGTAAGAAAAACATGGGCCCAAGCAGAGATCAGTGGGCGGGGGCCCAAACGGCATGACTGGAGCCTGTTCCCACATCCCATTAGTCTAGGGGTTGATTGGGGCTTAAGAGGCAGGGGTAGGTCGTCCCAAGGTTCTGGGAGCATGGCTGCTGCCAGCGCAAACCAGCCTCTCCTGCCTATGATTAGCCTGGGGGCAGTACATGGGGGAACCCCAGGATGCCGGAGGTGGCTGCCATCAGCACAAGTCGGCCCGCGGGTGCCACTAAATGGTCCGGGGATGGTCTGTGGGAAAGCGGATGAATCCCGAGGCTGCAGCCAAACGGCAGGTAAAATTTCAGGCCATGGCAGCGTGGAGCCCCTGATAAGGAGGGGTGCTGTGGTGCACAGGGGCACACAAACTCAGAGAGGCCAGGAACCACCGTTAAAATAAAGCAATGTGCCCCCACGCAAACACAAACTCCCTAGGCCTGCTAAAAAGCAGGTAACCCCAATTGTAGCCAAAAGAGCTGTGTCCAGAGCAGCCTGGACTGAGCACTGTCCAGGTGCCCCGACAGATTGATGGCTGCAGCACCTAAGCTGTGCCCAGTGGGTACCTAGAGAGGGAAAACTCACTGAGGCCCTACCAGGAGGGTAGCTGGTATGGGGAGGAGGGCAGAAGGGTGTCTGGGCCACTGATGGAAGGTCGAGGGATTTTCTGTGAAGATCCCTGCCTCATCCTGTGTGATGCCAAGCTCCAGACGCAGGATGCTGTAACTTCTCCATCAGGGATCGGGCATCTGATGACCCTACAGACTGGCTCTGAAGGTCGAGTGGGGGAAAACTGATGGGCCAGGGCATGCACCCACGCCCCAACCCTGAAGTTCCCCAGGACAAACATCGGTGTGAGGCCATGGCCCAGAGAGGGAGAGTTAACAGTGCAACCAACTCACACTGGATTCTCGATCCTTTCCGGGGTGATGGATTGGCTAAAGCGCTCCATATTCCCAGATAAAATCTTCAGAGAAAAAATAAAAAATGAAAAATGAAATTAACTAATCAAAACTTCTAGTAGATAACGCTCAGAAAGACTTGCTGGGAAGGAGTTGCTTTTTCTATTTTTTCCATAGTGTCAGCCTCCTAGTGGCAGTTAGCATACACCCAAGGTCTTCCTGTGTCCTCCAATGAAGCCATTAGGAAATAACAATTCGTAATGTCCCGCAAACATTTTATTTTATTTAGTCTTTTATAAAGCTTTGATGAATGAAGGGATAAGTGCTGTGTACATCTGAATTGTGTCCAGTTTGGACATAAACTGGCACAAAAAAAGTAAGAGGTAAATTATGAAATTCATTAAGCCAGTAATTAAACGGCTCCGTTATGTTATTCTTGGAAGCTGTTCAAGAATGGACATGGTTTTCATTAAGGTGACATAGTTCTTTAAAAATCTGCCTACCTCCTGCCTCCATAAATTCTCTGTACTCTTGCAGGACTGCAGTACATTCTGTAATCAAGTGTAAGAGTTTATTTATAATCATGAGCAATGATATCATGAATTGTTACAGCAAAATACTTAAAACTAATGATTTGTGTATATTAAAGCCCTGTTTAAGGCAATCATGCATTATTATAATCATCTATTAAACTGCAAACAGGAAGAAATTGTAGAAAGTAATGAGAGCAATACAAGTACAACACAATCTTGTTGGAGATAATGATGTGCATTTGAAGTGTATTTGATTAGATCAGTGGAAAAAGTCAACGAACCATACAACCTTGCACATTATTTAAATTAGTTTCCGAATTGTACTAGTTTTTTATTTATGTGTTTAGGATATGTCATATGCACACATAGGAGATGAATGCACCAGTTATGCATACGATGCATGTATTAAGGCCACGTCACACGTAACGATATCGTTGCCGATATCGTTCAAAAGTCACGTGTTCTGTGACTCTTGAACGATGTTGAAACGACATTGTTGCGTGTGACACTACAAACGATGAAAGATCGGCTGATCGTTCATCATTTGATTTGAGGTCCTGTCCTCTAAATCAATCGTTGGTCGACCGTGACACCGGGAGGTACCGATAAGCCAGCTCCCATCGCCTCTGAGCAAGCGCTGGGAGCTGGTATCCAAGGTAAACTGCGGGTAACTAGGCAGTGCGCGCTGCCTATATACCCGATGTATACCTTGGTTACCAGCCTTCTCCCTCACCGGCTGGTATCCAAGGTACACAGAGGGTAACTAGGGACCCTAGTTACCCGCTGTGTACCTTGGATACCAGTCGGTGAGCGGAGAAGGCTGGTAACCAAGGTATACATCGGTATCTAGGCAGCGCGCGCTGCCTAGATACCCGCAGTTTACCTTGGAGACCAACTTGCTCCCGCTTACCGCAGCCTGGCAGCAGGAGCAAGACATCATGGAAACGATATTTAAATCGTTTCCACGATGTCTCTGGTCCATTTGTGGCACCCTGGTGGGGCACCACAGGAACTCTTAGGACACAAATGGAATGTACACAGCAAGCAGACCTCACTTACTTTTACACCCCTTTCACCCCAGGCCTCTACGGGGAGCTCCGCTGGTTGCCTTAAGCCAGTTTCCCCTATAAATACGGGTCCTGGAGGGAGAAACAGTGGCGTGTGCAGTCACTTTAGAACTGTGAACAGCTAGGAGAGCTGACCTGGTACTGGAGCCACACTAGGCCCATACCAGCACACCCGGAAAGTGGGAGACCCTTGCAATAGGGGTCATAGGAACAGGAGGCAAAGACCTTACAGGTACAGATGAGTTACTCCAACTCACCCTAACAATCCGGTCACTGGGTCCGAGCTGCAGGAGCCATATGCAAGCTGCAGAGAAACCAGCACCTCAACAAGGGAGTTTAGCTCCCCTAAACACCTGAAGAACCACCAAATGAGAGCCCGGAGCGGACGCGCATTAAATAATCCTTTATAGTGCCCTCAGTGCAGCCAACTCAGGTGAATCAAGACACACCAGAACGTGTAACCCCGGTTCGGTGGTATTTCACATCCACCTGACCCTGTAGAACTGTATACTAAGGAAGCCTATACCACTGCTTGCTGTGGAATCTCCAGGAGTGTCTACTTCATCACCCGGTCAAGTGTACCTGTTGCACCAGTAAAAGGTACAGAAAAGACTCTATGTGTTCGTGTATTTTTCCTGGATTGGTACTTAAACTACCCGAGCTGCCGTATTCCATCCAGTACAACTCATGGCCCCGGGGACTACTGCTCATCCTGTGGGGAGCATCCCATCTAGCTGCCGCACATCCCCGGGCCAGCAGCGCCGTTGCAATCACCGGACACCCACAGGTGGTGTCACGACAATCAAGAAACACCCCCATCGTTTAATCCCTTTTCGTTTGACCACCGGGCCCCACAGCCTCAGGTGCGGAACGTGACGAGGGAATCATCGCCTGAGACCTGAGAACCCGGCAACGGTGAGTCACATTGATCGCTGGTGAGTCTGCCTGTATGACAGCTCACCAGCGATCTGAACGATTTTGTTAGCGATCACGCGTGCATGTGCATTAGATCAGATGAGCTGCCCAGAATTATATTAGTGCACCCTTGAAGGACAGAAACGCCAATTTTCTTCACCAACAGGCCTTGCTGCATCTTGCAAAGATAAAAAATACATGACGTTTTGGCCAATATACACACACAGCCTGTATCAAAGACTCTTATTGTCTTGCAAGATCCAACACTAAAACTAAAATAAGCACAAAAAATGACATGAAATCTGAAAACATGGGGTCATACAGCATGTAGCAGTGTTATGAAAATGTATTTCCAACTAAAGCTGCTTATTTATGTTATTTTTTGGCACTAGAGGCTACCAGATATTACATGGGAGCACCAGTAATAACAGAGATGAGAATGTTGTCAGATACAGGTGCATCTCAATCAATTAGAATATCATCAAAAAGTTATGTATTTCAGTAATTCAATACATAAAGTGAAATGCATATATTATATAGAGTCATTACAGACGAGTGATCTTTTTCAAGTGCTTGTTTCTGTTAATGTAGATGATTATGGCTTACAGCCAATGAAAACCCAAAATTCCTTATCTCAGAAAATTAGAATAGTTAACACAAAATACCTACAAAGGCTTATTAAGTGTTTAAAATGGTTCCTTAGTCTGGTCCAGTACCTATACAATCATAGAGAAGATGGCTGACTTGACAGATATCCACAAGGTACTCATTGACACACTCCACAAGGAGGGTAAGCTACAAAGATCCATTGCTAAAGAAGATGGCTGTTCACTGAGTGCTGTATCCAAGCATATTAATGGAAAGTTGAGTGGAAGGAAAATGTGTGGTAGAAAAAGCTGCACAAGCAACTGAGTTAATCGCAGCCTTGAAAGGATTGTTAAAAGGCCATTCAAAAATTTGGAGAGGACTGCTGATGGATGCAGTGCCTCAATAGCCAACACACAGACGTATCCAAGACATGGGCTACAACTGTAGCATTCCTTGTGTGAAGCCACTCATGGCCAATATACAATGCAAGAAGTGTTTTACGTGCGCCAAGGAGAGAAAGAACTGGACTGTTGCTCAGCAGTCTACAGTGTGGATTTCAGATGAAAGTAAATTTTGAATTTCATTTGGAAATCAAGATCCCAGAGTCTGGAGGAAGAATGGAGAGGCACACAATCTACGCTGCTCCACATCTAGTGTGAAGATTCCACAATCAGAGATGGTTTGGGGAGCCATTTTGTCTCCTGGACTCAGAGGTGTGCAGACGTGCCTGTCTGCTCTCTGCCAGACTGTGGAGACAATAGGGCGCCTTGCTAGTGGCAGCCCATTGCAGCAGCTATTATTTTATTTTATTTTGTTTGTTACAGTTTTGCTACAATCTTTGTACCTTTCCTGATGTCTTTTTCAACCTTGGATCTATGCAATGTTTTCATCTCGTGGATTGCGACGTTCCTGCACGCTGGTCTGCTGTGGGATGGAAAATGCAGCACACCCCCACACTTTCTACTGCCGCTGGGCACACAGCATATGTTTTTCACCTGGATCCTCCACTACCACTCACAAGTCCCCTGCTGGCATGGCCACTTTGGGGTACGCAATATGGTCCATCTCAGCTAATACTACGATGGATGTATGCTGTTGGCCACAGCCTGTGTCAGTGATACAGCCATATGTGCTCGGCGGAGAGCACCGTATACAATATGCCACGGAGAGGCTTCGTGGGATGGATGGAATCACTGATCGGATGGTTGTCCCTAGGTCTGTCGCTAAACGAGTAGTGTATTCAAGGAGTCGTCTTCTGGAACTGCGCAGGACAAAGTCTTCTCCAGCAGTTGCAATACCACATGTTCCACGGGAAATGAGGAGACCTTTCAGAGGTTGCAGAGCAGGCAAGAAGATCAAGTCCTGGAGGAGAAGGTTTAAACCTGCGGTCCCATCCATCATCATGGGTAATGTACGATCGCTTGGTAACAAGTCGGATGAATTGCTGGCTCTGAGTAAGACCCAGAAGGAGTTCAGGGAATGCAGTCTCATGTGCTTTCAGAAACCTGGTTGCATGAGGACGTCCCAGATTCAAGTGTATCGGTACCAGGTTTCAAATGGTTCTGGCTGACAGGGACAGAGTGAAGAGCAGTAAGAAGAAGGGTGGAGAAGCGATACTGTACATTAACAACAGATGGTGTACTCAGGGGCATGTAACAGTAAAGGAGAGACATTGTTGTCCCAAACATTGAACTATTAGCAGTGGGCCTCAGGCCTTACTATCTGCCTAGAGAATTCTCTCTTGTTATTGCAGTGGTGTCGTATATACCACCATCTGCAAATCCAGAGGCAGCTGGGGAAGTACTGTCTGGGGTGATTGCCCGGCTTCAGATGAAACACCCTAACTCTCTAACTGTCATTTCTGGGGATTTTAATCGAGCCAAGATCTCATTACCAAAGTTCTATCAATATGTCAAATGTTCTACACGGGACAATTATATATTGGATCTCCTCTATGCCAGTGATAAGGATGCTTACTCATCATCTGCATTGCCCCCCCTGGGGATATCTGACCACAATCTCATACTATTGTCTCCAGCCTATCAACCAGTTGTCTACAAACAACCAGCGACAATTAAACTGATAAAGAAGTCGTCTCCGGCAGCAGAGAAGAGGTTACAAGACTGCTTTGATTGCACAGACTGGGAGTTGTTATGTGCCAGGGAACCTAATGATGATGTTAATGAGGTTACCGGGAGAGTTACTGATTACATCAACTTTTGTACTGACAATATTGTACCTATTCATGAGATTCGGTGTTTTGCAAACAATAAGCCTTGGATTACAAAAGAATTCAAACATCTACTAAACAGGAAAAAAGTAGCTTTTAAAAGGAAGACAAGGAGGAAATGAAAGTTGTACAGCGAGACTTAAAGGGAAAATTAAGATTGCCCGTGAAGCATTCAGAATTAAATTGGAAAATAAATTGTCACACAACAACTCCAGAGAAGTGTGGGCTGGAATGAAACTATTGACTGGGTTTAAGGCAAGGTCAGATCAGGGGGGTGGGGGGCTGATCATGGCTAATGAAATGAATGAGTTTTTCAACAGATTCAACAATAAATGTGCGATGTCAACAGGGGAGAGGGCCAGGGAGCAGCAAGCAATATCAACTGGGGGGAGGAAGTTAGAGACTTTCTTGATCTCCGAAAATGATGTGAGGGAACAGTTTAGTAAGCTGGTCATTGGTAAAGCAGCAGGGCCTGATGGTATCTGTCCACGTGTCCTCAGAGTGTGTGCAAACCAGTTGTGTACTGTCTTCCAGCACCTGTTTAACTGGAGCTTACAATCACAGAGAGTACCAGTTCTATGGAAGACTTCTTGTCTGGTGCCGATTCCCAAGACTACCTTCCCGAGCTCCCATAACGACTATAGACCGGTGGCCTTAACATCGCATGCGATGAAGTCCTTGGAGAGAATTGTACTTGCCTACTTGTTTCCGAGGGTGTCTGCTTTTACGGACCCCCTTCAGTTTGCGTATCGGCAGAGTCTGGGGGTGGACGATGCTGTAGCGTATCTGCTACAAACAGTACATTCCTTTTTGGACAATGATGGAACCACTGTGCGTGCCATGTTCTTCGATTTCTCCAGTGCATTCAACACCTTACAGCCACTATTATTACGTAAAAAGCTGGTTGAAATGGCGGTTGATGAGGGACTAGTAAATTGGATAATTGATTACCTGTCGGACAGGCCACAGTTCGTAAGGTTGGGGGCGGCCGTATCGGTTAGTGTTCGGAGCAGTGTTGGAGCCCCTCAGGGAACGGTGCTGTCGCCATTCCTTTTTACGTTATTCACAGCTGATTTTCAGTATAAATCAGACCTTTGTCACCTTCAGAAGTACTCTGATGACTCAGTGATAGTCGGAGGTATTGAGAGAGGCCGGGGGGAGGAGGAATACAGAAGGGTGGTTTTTGGACTTTGTTGACTGGTGCCAGGCTAACCATTTAGAACTCAACGTAAAGAAAACCAGGGAGTTGGTGTTGAGTTATGGAAGGTGCATGAAGGATTGCTTACCTATCACTATTGATGGTCAGGATGTGGAGATGGTGGAGAATTTCAAATATTTGGGGGTTCACCTGGACAACAAGCTTGATTGGAGGTGCCATATGGAGAAGGTTTGCAAGAAAGGGATGAGTAGACTTTACTTCCTAAGGAAGTTAAGGTCGTTTAATGTGTGAGCAAAATGCTTGAAATGTTCTACCAATCTATTGTGGCGAGTGCAATCTTTGCTGCAATAATATGCTGGGGTAGTAGTGTGCGCACAGCTGACGCTAATAAGCTGAATAAACTTATCAAGAAGGCTAGTGTGGCGGTGGGTCTACAACTTAGGACTTTCGAGGAGGTATTAGAGGATAGAATTAATAAGAAATGCAAGGCTATAATGAGCAACAATACACACCCGCTCTATGAACTGTTTGCGAAGCAAAAGAGCACATTCAGCAAGCCTCTAATCCAACTAATGTGTAAAAAGGAAAGATACAGAAAATCGTTTGTTCCGACAGCTGTGGGGATGTTTAACAAATGTATAAGTGTAAAGCATCCCAAGACTAAGTAAAGTTCTAAGTGTATGGGGGGAATAGGTGAGGTACATGTACCAGTCTACCCACATCTGCTGTCCATATAGACTTATTTTGTAAAGTGTGTAATGTTCTTGATCTTTGTTCTGCTGCTGTAATACTGTAATTTCCTCCGGGATCAATAAAGTTTATCTAATCTAATCTAATGTCATCTGCTGGTGTAGTTCCACGGTGTTTTATCAAGACCAAAGTCAGCGCAGCCATCTACAGGACGTTTTAGAGCACTTCATGCTTCCCTTTGACGACAAGCTTTTAAAAGATGGAAATTTAATTTTCTTTTATGACCTGTCCACCTGTCCAAACTGCCAAAAGTACCAATACCTGGCTTAATAATCACATTATCACTGTGCTTGATTGGCCAGCAAACTCGCCTGAACTAAACCCCTTAGACTGCCTTCACATCACGATTTTTAGGCATCCGAGTGTAGCCGTGTCAAATCGGATACACTCTAATGCAAATTTTCCTCCCATGTATCCCTATGGGGCTCGGATGTGCTCAGATGTGTGCCTAATGCCATCTGAGGTTTGCACTATCCATAGCTTTCCAATTTTGTCACGGAGCCAAAATTGCAGCCTGCTACAATTTTGGTGTCCGTGACTAAAATCAGACACCAGGGATCCATGTCGGATCCGTGAGGTTCCGTAGGACTACACAAAGGTAGCCTATGGACATCGGATCCGAGTCTAAATCGGATCCGATGTCGGCTCTGTAGTTATGGACTGAGCATGCCCAGAGGCAATGCTCAGTCAATATCCCTGCATCTTCTCTATTTGTCCCTGTCTGTCTCTGTCTGTTCCTGTCTCTCCCTCCTCCATCTTCTCTCATCCCTATCCTCTATCCTGTCCCCCCTGTCCTATCCCCTGTCTTCTCCCCTCTGGGTTATAAAAAATAATAAAACTCCTCCCGGAGCATACATCACCTTTCTAGTGGCTCCGTGGATGCAACAGTCTCCATCTGCTGGGTACAGGACCTCTTGTGATGTCACAGAGCCAATCAACCAGGCAGATGGAGACTGTCACATCCCCGGACACTGGAGGGGAGAGGACAGGGGGGGAGGATAGAGGATAGGGGGGAGCAGAGATAGAGGAGGGAGAGACAGGGACAGACAGGGACAGGCAGGGAAGATGCAGGGAAAACAGGGAGAGACATGGACCATAGGATCTACACGGATCTTGCATAGACACGGATACGGATGGCTATTTGCCATCCAAATGCAGGGATTCTTGTGGATTCGTGGCTGTCTAAGGGATTTGATGAAAACACGGATCCCCACGGACAGCCAAAAATCATGATGTGAAGGCAGCCTTAGAGAATCTATGGGGTATTGTCAAGAGGAAGATGAGAGACACAAGACCCAACAATGCAGACGAGCTGAAGGCTGCTATCAAAGCAGCCGGGGCTTCCATAACAGCTCAGCAGCGCCACAGACTGATCGGGGCCCCACCAAGAATTGAGTGCATTTACTGTTCATATTTTTCCTTAAGCCAACATTTTTTAGATAAAATATTTTTTTCTGTTGGTCTTATATAAATTGTAATTTTCTGAGAAAAGGAATTTTGGGTTTTCATTGTCTGTAAGCCATAATCATCAACATTACCAAAATAAACACTTGAAATAGATCACTCTGTTTGGAATGATTCTATATAATAAACTGTTTATGTTTCACTTTTTGTATTGAATTACTGAAATACGGTAAGTTATCTTTTAGATGATATTCCAATTTATTGAAATTCACTTGTACATGGGAGCACAGACAGTTCTCAGCAAAACCCCAGGTTTGGATATTTCTAAAATGCCTTTTGACAAGCAGACATTAACTCAATGAAAATAATGAGGTGTTTGCAATATTTCTTGTTAGTCAGCCTTCTATGAAGGTGGATTGTTGTGTGAATTTAGCATTAAATGCACAGTTGTCTATGAAGGGAATAACTCATTCTGATTTTAAATAAAGTGCAGCAAAAAATCGCCTTTAATGTTTTCTCAGTGGATCTCTATAGAGACCTTTTGGCAGTTGGATGCAGGTTTTTTTGTATCTTTTACTACAGAGAGGCTATTAGTTTAGATACTTTGTCATCATGTATGTGCTGTAACATTTCTGCTTGGTAGATGGAGTATTTTGCTGACTATTGTGATCTTTAACCTATCTGGTCAGAGATGTCAGATCATGAAGGAGAAAGTCGATGTAGTGTTTCTAAAGTAGTTATCAGTAGTTATGTTTTTCCTTCAGGTACAAGAGATATGAGTTCTCTCTTAATATATGTTTTATGAGATTCACATAGTGTGCTAGCAGCAATGCCTGAGGTTTGATTGTAGTTCAATTAGCTTTCTTGCTCTTTTTTCAAGGCAATCTTTTTCTGCTCTGCCTCTGAAAGTTTTGAGAGTTTAACGTATAAAAAAGCAAAATAATTGTGCTACCAATGTCAGAGCACTTAGGGGATCCCAGTGTTTCACACAGGAAAACATACTGCACAATAATGTGGAATTCCAGCTTTCCAAGTAGCAACATTGAGGATAAAAGCTAGGAAAACTATTTGTGCACTGGGGTAAAGTTTGAGGTTCATACCAGACTCCTAGTGCCCTTGCATGGACTCTGAACGTGGACTTCTCAGGGAAGTCTGTGTTACTGTGATAAAGCTTGTTGAAATACTGCAGCACAGCCAATCAGCATGCTTTCTCGGCATGGGCACTTTTGGTCCAAGCTGGCACACATTGAAAAAAAGAAATAAAAAAAATACATGTGGTCCCCTGTATTTTCACACCCAGGACAGATAATGCACACTGCAGGAGGCTGCAGCAGCCAGGTGTGCACATTATCTTGGCTGGGTATCAAGATTGGGAGACTCAACACAATATTTTCAAATTATTTAAATAAATAACTTAAATAAAAGGCATGTGCTCCTCCCCCCATTTTAATATCCAACCAAGATAAAAGTAGATAGCTGGGGGCTGGTATTCTCAGGTTGGAAAATCCCATGGTTATTGGGCCCTCCCCAGCCTAAAAATAGCAGCCAGCAGCCACCCCAGAAATTGTGCATCCACTAGATGCCCCAACACTGGCGCTTTAACTGGCTCATTCTGATTGTTCTGGTGCAGTGGCAGTCGGGATAGTATAAGGGGTTAATGACAGCTGTGATTTGTCAAAAAATCACAGCTGCTACAAAGCCCTGGATTAGTAATGGAAGAGGTGTCTATTAGACCTCTTATTACTAATCATCTAAGTAAAAAAAAATAAAAAGAAACAAACACAAAACACACAAAAAAAATCATTTTTTTAATTGAAAAATACCTTCTTTCTTCAACCTATTAACCCTCATAACAAACCTGCAGATCAGACATAATACACACGAGTCACGATATTCCACGATGAACCCACCTATGCTACATCCTGAGGTTGCAGTGCTCGGTCACATTAGAAATGTGACTGATCACTGCAAGCTGTGAAAAACACTGGCTGAGAAGTAGCTTCAAGAGAGGTGACATCAGTGAGTTCTTCTGAGGTTACAGCGGGCGATTCACATGGGACCCCAACTATAACCTCAGGTGAACTCACTGAACTCACCTCAGGTGAACTCATTGAAATTAATGCCAAATTACCGAATTAGGTTATGTCCACACATTCAGTATTTAGATGCTAATTTTTCTGTACTAAATCTGCATCTCTTGGCAGAAAAACACATAAAAAGTGTGTGTTTTTTATGTGCTTTTGGTGCATTTTTCTTGCATTTTTGGCATGTGTTTTTCGTGGATTTGGGGAAGAAATGCACTGAGAAAAATTCACCAAGAATTGATATGTTGCAAATTTATTTCTGCACTTAATCTGTGAGAGAAAAATAAAAATCATGTGCACAAAAATGCAGAATTTTCAAGAACATATTGTGTTTTTAGTGCTTTTTTCTACCAGGAGATGCTGATTTGATGCAGATATTTCTATAACTTAGTACTCAACATGCATATATAACCTAACCTGGTAATCCAGCACCATTGCACTCAATAATCTGGTGATATGGCACCACTGAAGTCAATAATCCGGTAACCTGTCACCATTGAAGTCAATAATATTGTAATCCAGCACCATTGCACACAATAAACTGGTAAATATTGTAAATTAAATTTAAGTGGCACTATCAGGACTTTGAATATTTTGATTATCTTTTGGGCATTATTGCCCTCTTCCAAAATGGGGTAATTTGTCCTTTGTATTCCTGCCTTTATAAACCCTAGCCCAGCTTTAGTCAATTTTAGAGTATTGTGCCTGGTTTACTATTCCTAGTGGTTTCTCAGGTTCTCTGGCTACAAACCTGTGTAAATTTTCCGATTGCTGCTCTTCAATGGTTCTGCTACCTATACGTTTGCCAGAAATTTTTTCTGCTTCTAGCTGCTCCTGCTACTCCCTTTGTTACAGATCTTGCTTCACCTGCCTTTGCTGACAATTGGTTGCTGCTGTGCTCTGTGATACCCACTGTGTAATCTGAGACAACCTCAAGGAAGTCACGGCTTGTCAAACGTATGCTGGGTCTACTTCAGATTTTATCTGGGCTTCAATTTTTTTTCTAATTATTATTGACATCCTTTGTCGAGAGACTAAAAAAATGGATTTTAATTTAAAAAATGATGAAAGATAAATACATTGGGATAATTAAAAAAAAATGTTTATAGTTGTTTTTATTTGTGCACTTACTAACTTGGTTAGTAATATCTGGTATCTGACAGTCGCTTTGACATTACTAACCTCTGGGTTTAATGTCAGCTGACATTAACCCCTTATTACCCTGTTTGCCACCAGCACCAGGGCAACTTCAGAGAAAAAGCCGGCTTTATGTTAATGTCTATGGGGAGCTGTGGCTTCAGCACCATGAGAGGGGACAGCTCCCCATAGACAGTAACAGAGCCGGCTTTTTCTCTGAAGTTATAAATCCGACAATTCTTTTAATCCATTATACTTAAAAATTAACCCCTTCACACACATGGTGTAATGACACCATGTCTGCAGAGAGTGAGGACACTCTCCACATACATGGTGTCACTACACCAGCTGCATATTAACCCCTTCAGCACTGGGTTTAGAGCTTCAGCATCCTCTGCGCACACATGCGGTGCAGAGGATGCTGATGGGGTTAATCAGTAAAATAACCCCAGAATACATTATTTTACTACAATCATCATTGTCTTAGCTAAACATCTTGTACCGCTGCTGTCACAGTGGTACAAGATGATAGCTTACTGTACCCACAAAGCGGGAAATTTAAACTTGCTGGCTTTGACAGCCGGCGAGTTTCTATTCCTGACAAATGCTGCCCGCGGTCCTTCAGGACCGTGGACAGCATCACAATCACGCAGCACACACGCACTCACACCTCACAATCACAGCACACTAACATACATACAGCCAGCCAAACTCATCACACGCACCTACTCGCACCAAACACTCCCACAAACACGCACAGCACTCACATCACTGTCATGCATCAAAAACGTGGCGTTTTTGATGCATGATAGTGTGCCTCCACCCTAACAGCGTTACTTGTATACTCCTGTAGCGGTGGTGTGCTGTGGAATATCCTGTTACTCAGCCAGAGTTCAAGACATTAAATCCAAAAAGAAAGATGGCGGCACTCAGCATTCAAATTTTGCAGCTGGTTAATTTAATGCAAAAATTACAGCAGCAGGTGCATGATACAGGGAGGGAGGTGCTAGGACGGACGGTGACCGCTTCGCTTCGGACTCCGTAGAAGCGGTGACATCTTTCTTTTTGGAAATACATGGATCTATTGATCTTTAATTTTCACAATTTCAGCACCAGAGCTTTGGGTTAGTAACTTAATTTATTATTTTTACATTGAATTTAATGTGGAAATATAACAATATAAGAGCAAAATTACACATAATAATAATCATGTATATACACGAGGAATTTGATTATTTATTATATACCGTATTTATAATTTTATTACTATTTAATGGCTATTATAATTTATAATTTATATGTACTTATTACTAAAGAAACACATTGTAAATTTTGATTATAATTATTTTAGGTTTATCCATGCGCTAACACTTGTACAATTATGTAATCAGAGCATTTTCGGTAGTCTTTAAAGTGAATCTGTCACCGCCTTTGGGCATTTTAAACTGTGCCCATCAGCATTACACATAAATGGGGTATTTGTAAAACCAATATGTGCCCAGACATGCCCCTCATACCTGAGAAAATAACTTTTATTCTTTCCAGCGCTGGCTCCTATTTAGTCCGGGAGGCAGCTATTTGGTCCAGGTGGATTATGTCCTCGCCGCCCCCTGCATTTTTTAAAATTGCTGCCCCCATCTGAGATCGGCACTTAAGTGACAGCTGCACTCACGCCTGCGCAGTCGAGTGGTTGTCCACACTTAATTGAAGATAGTCCCGACGTCCCACGAGATTTGTGAAGTCTCGTGAGATGTCGGCAATATGTTCAATGGAGCACGGACTCCCGCTCCAATGCGCAGGCATGAGTGCGGCTGTCACTCAAGCGCCGGTCACAGATGGAAGCGACAATTTAAAAAAATGCAGGGTGGGTTTTGCAGTCAGGGGCGGTGAGGACATAATCCACCTGGACCAAATAGCTGCCTTCCGAACTAAATAGGTGGCCAGTACTGAACAGAATAAAAGTTATTTACTCAGGTATGAGGGGTACGTCTGGGCACATAGAGGGGTTACAAGAGCCCCATTTACATTACAGTTGTGGCCAAAAGTATTGACACCCCTGCAATTCTGACAGATAATACTCAGTTTCTTCCTGAAAATTATTGCAATCACAAATTATTTGGTATTATTATCTTCATTTAATTTGTCTTCAATGAAAAAACACAAAAGAGAATGAAGCAAAAAGCAAAACATTGATCATTTCACACAAAACTCCAAAAATGAGCCAGACAAAAGTATTGCCACCCTCAGGCTAATACTTGGTTGCACAACCTTTAGCCAAAATAACTGCGATCAACCACTTCCGGTAACCATCAATGAGTTTCTTACAATGCTCTGCTGGAATTTTAGACCATTCTTCATTGGCAAACTGCTCCAGGTCACTGATATTTGAAGGGTGCCTTCTCCAAACTGCCATTTTTAGATCTCTCCACTGGTGTTCTATGGGATTCAGGTCTGGACTCATTGCTGGCCACCTTAGAAGTCTCCAGTGCTTTCTCTCAAACCATTTTATAGTGCTTTTTGAAGTGTGTTTTGGGTCATTGTCCTGCTGGAAGACCCATGACCTCTGAGGGAGACCCTGCTTTCTCACTCTGGGCCCTACATTATGCTGAAAAATTTGTTGGTAGTCTTCAGACTTCATAATGCCATGCACATGGTCAAGCAGTCTAGTGCCAGAGGCAGCAAAGCAACCCCAAAACATCAGGGAACCTGCGCCATGTTTGACTGTAGGGACCCTGTTCGTTTCTTTGAATGCCTCTTTTTTTCTTCTGTAAACTCTATGTTGATGCCTTTTGTCTCATCTGACCATAGAACATTCTTCCAAAACGTTTTAGGCTTTTTTATGTCTCGGGGTAAGAAGTGAGGTCTTCCTGGGTATCCTACCATACAGTCCCTTTTCATTCAGACACCGACGGATAGAACGGGTCGACACTATTGTACCCTCGGACTGCAGGGCAGCTTGAACTTGTTTGGATGTTAGTTGAGGTTCTTCATCCACGATCCGCACAATCTTGCGTTGAAATCTCTCGTCAATTTTGGTTTTCTGTTCACATCTAGGGAGGTTAGCCAAAGTGCCATGGGCTTTAAACTTCTTGATGACACTGCGCACGGTAGACACAGGAACATTTAGGTCTTCGGAGATGGACCTTGAGATTTGCTGATGCTTCCTCACAATTTGGTTTCTCAAGTCTCAGACAGTTCTTTGGTCTTCTTTCTTTTCTCCATGCTCAATGTGGTACACACAAGGACACAGGACAGAGGTTGAGTCAACTTTAATCCATGTCAACTGGCTGCAAGTGTGATTTAGTTATTGCTAACACCTGTTAGGTGCCACAGGTAAGTTACAGGTGCTGTTAATTACACAAATTAGAGACGCATCACATGATTTTTCTAAAGGCCGCTTTACATGTCCCAATATCGTTATGATATTGTATACAACGGCACGGGAGCGTTTTAGGCACTTTTCCAAGATCGCATAGGAGATGTTACACAGGAAGATATCGGCAGGCAACGCAACTGCGATGTATATGCCCCTTGTACGAGCGACCCAGGGAACGACCATTTAACATGGGAGCGAATAGGCGAAGTTGTGCTCCAGATCGTTGTTGCGCCATCACACAGCACGATCTGGTCATATCGGTGAGCCAATATTGGCCAGATAGCCTGCACAATTACCAAACAATATTGTTTTTTTCATTGTTCTTGCGTCGCATTGCTCATTTACACCACACAACGCACGAACAATATCAGCGGCAACGCCCGAACCACGTGACTTTTTATCGTAGTTGGGCAACAATATCTTGCCGTGTAAAGTGGCCGTCACAGTGCCAATACTTTTGTCCACCCCTTTTTTTATGTTTTGTGTGGAATTATATTCAATTTGGCTTTAGGACAATTCTTTTTGTGTTTTTTCATTGAAGACAAATTAAATGAAGATAATAATACCAAAGAATTTGTGATTGCAGTCATTTTCAGGAAGAAACTGAGTATTATCTGACAGAATTGCAGCTGGCCTGACCAATCAGCAAAGCAGGATTTGGTTACAGACAAACAGACAGAGGTAGACAATTATATAGTAGATGCCTACAGCAGTACCGTTATGCAGCGGTGCCAGTGTGCAGCGGTGCCGGAGCCAGCCACCCACGAACAATCAGCAACGGAGACAGTCCGCCCGCAAATTGCTAGCAATCAGCGATATTGCCGCAGTATTTAAACCCAGCTTTGCTTTGCATTATTCTTAAATCTTCATAAATAAACTACACACATACTCTAGAATACCCGATGCGTTAGAATCGGGCCACCATCTAGTATATATATGTACAAATAGAGGGTCGGGTAACTGCAATATATAACTAGAGATGAGCAGTGTTCGATTTGAAATGTTCGCCAATCTCAAATTCGAGCTGTTTTGGGTGGTATACGAGTCATTCAACAAATGTGAACAATTAGCTTCAAATTCGACAATTTGAGTTTATGTTCGATAACGGTTCGTTCACCAAAAGCTTAAAGGGAACCTTTCACCTAATCTAGCCCTTGTACCCTATCACTACCTGTCCCTGCAGCCTAAAAGTGCTATGCTAAGCATCCCTGTCTGGTATTTTATTGATGCCTACAAGCTGCATAATTCTTTTTATAAATTTACATTTTCTCTGGCGGCTGGGCGTTCCCCTGGGGGTCTATGACGGGTAGGCAGGGTCTCCTTGGGCGCGCTGCCCCCGCCTCGATGCTAAATTGACGCCATAATGGGCGTAATGCTGTTCGCAGTGCGCGGGCATGTTTGTATTTCCCCGCCTCTGGCCGCATCACTGTGACACGGCAGGTCACGTGATGCCTGTATCGCGTCAATTCCGGTGACGTAGGGCTGTGTGCACTCAGTGCACAGGCCGCCTTCAGAGCACGCGCAGATCGCATGCTGAAGTCGGCCTGTGTGCGTCATACAGCCAGCGCCGGTCAACCGGAAGTGACGCGGCCCAGCATCATGTGACCCACCGCGTCACAGTGATGCGGCCAGAGGCGGGGAAATACAAACATGCCCGCGCTCTGTGACAGCATTACGCCCATTAGGGCTTCAATTTAGCACCGAAGCGGGGGCAGCACGCCCAAGGAGACCCTGCCTACCCGTCACAGACCCCCAGGAGCACGCCCAGCCGCCAGAGAAAATGTAAGTTTATAAAAAGAATTATGCAGCTTGTAGGCATCAATAAAATACCAGACGGATGCTTAGTATAGCACTTTTAGGCTGCAAGAATAGGTAGTCATAGGGTACAAGGGCTAGATTAGGTGACAGGTTCCCTTTAACTGGATTTTCACAGTAATGCTGTTAATGAATATTAATATCCAGTTTCAGTGTATAGTGTGGGGGAGGGGGGGGCTTAGATCAGTGCTGCAGAAATAATACCAATCTGTATTTTTTTTCTCCTAACTGCATATACAATGGGGCGGTGCAGGCTGTCAGCCAATCACACACACACACACACACACACACAGCAAAGTGCATTTTTTGCACACAGGCAAGGGTATGTGTCATTGGTTGTGTATGTCATATGTCCTTGCCCTATAAGACCCAGCCATTTTCCCCATCGCCACAATTTCCTCAGTGTTGCAGTTGTGTGTCAGTCAAGCACCGCTACTGCTGCTGTGTGCGCTATAAAGTGTTAGTTAGACAGATAGCGAGCGAATCTCAAGTTAGATAGACAGATAGGTTTAGGCAGTAGGGACTAGTTAGAATCTCAGCCCTTTTGAGAGCTAGGTTAGAGCAGTTCCTATTACTTTTTGCCAGGCAGGTGTGTGCCAGTGCTGTGCAAGTGTTTTCCACAGCATCTGGCCAAATCTAGCTCAGGCTATCCTTTAGGGCAGGTAGTGTAGCACTGCTGTGAAGAAAGCTACACCACCTGTCTTCAGTAGCCAATTTTTTACTGCAGCTAGTCCAGGCCCTTTTTTTGGGCTAGTAGCAGTGTCTGGTAGTCAGTGGTGCAGCCCAGCTGTAAAGTGAGCTACAGTGCCTGTCTATCCAGTAGCCAATTTTTTACTGCAGCTAGTCCAGGCAATTTTTTGGGCTAGTAGCAGTGTCTGGTAGTCAGCGGTGTGGCCCAGCTGTAAAGTAAGCTACACCGCCTGTCTATCCTGTAGACAATTTTTTAATGCAGCTAGTCTAGGCAATTTTTTTGGGCTAGTAGCAGTGTCTGGTAGAGAGTGTTGAACCAAGGTACACCGCCTGTCTAGTTCAGACTAATTTTTAACTGCACCTAGCCCAGGTAATAGTTTGGGCCTAGTAGCAGTGTCATTTAGATAGTGGTGTTGCCTACTTGTGAAACAAGCTACACCGCCTGTCTAGTTCAGACTAATTTTTAACTGCACCTAGCCAGGTAATAGTTTGGGCCTAGTAGCAGTGTCATTTAGATAGTGGTGTTGCCTACTTGTGAAACAAGCTACACCGCCTGTCTAGTTCAGACTAATTTTTAACTGCACTAGCCCAGGTAATAGTTTAGGCCTAGTAGCAGTGTCATTTAGATGGTGGTGTAGCCCACTTGTGAACCAAGCTACATCGCCTGTCTAGTTCAGACTAATTTTTAACTGCACCTAGCCCAGGTAATAGTTTGGGCCTAGTAGCAGTGTCATTTAGATAGTGGTGTTGCCCACTTGTGAAACAAGCTACATCGCCTGTCTAGTTCAGACTAATTTTTAACTGCACCTAGCCCAGGTAATAGTTTGGGTGTAGTAGCAGTGTCATTTAGATAGTGATGCAGCCCACTTGTGAAACAAGGTACACCGCCTGTCTAGTTCAGACTAATTTTTAACTGCACCTAGCCCAGGTAATAGTTTGGGCCTAGTAGCAGTGTCATTTAGATAGTGGTGTAGCCAACTTGTGAACCAAGCTGCACCGCCTTTCTAGTTCAGACTAATTTTTAACTGCACCTAGCCCAGGTAATAGTTTGGGCCTAGTAGCAGTGTCAGGCTGGGGTTCCACATAAGCCCTCAGTCCGTTTTTGGCTTCAGTTTTCTCATTTTTTTTTCTAAGTCCAAAAACTGACAGAAAAACGGATTGGGTGTAATAAACACCCTGTCCGTTTTTCTATGGAGCTCCAAACATTGCCCTGTCCGTTTTTGAGTCAAAAACGTTGCATGCAACGATTTGGCATCAGTTAAAAAACGCATGCGTTTTCATGCGTTTTTTTTAACATGGGCCCTATGGGAAACGCATGCGCGAACGCATGCAAACGCGCACTTGCGTTTGCGCATGCGTTCGCGCATGCGTTTTTTTAATGAAAATTCCAAAAACGTTCAGGAGTGCAGGAGGCTCAAAAAGCACCCAGAAAAAAACGGATTGGTGATGAAAATCACTTCCAAAAACGGATTCTATGTGTGACCACAGCCTCATTTAGATAGTGGTGTAGCCCAATTGTGAACCAAGCTACACTGCCTGTCTAGTTCAGACTAATTTTTAACTGCACCTAGCCCAGGTAATAGCTTGGGTCTAGTAGCAGCGTCATTTAGATAGTGGTGTAGCCCACTTGTGAACCAAGCTACACCGCCTTTCTATTTCAGACAATTTTTAACTGCACCTAGCCCAGGTAATAGTTTGGGCCTAGTAGCAGTGTAATTTACCGTATATACTCGTGTATAAGCCGACCGGTGTATAAGCCGACCCCCCTACTTTTGCCTAGCCCAGGTAATAGCTTTGGTCTAGTACCACTGTTTGGCCACTCAGCTCTGCTCGATTTCCATCCTAATTTTTTTTCCCAACAACTGCAGAGTTGCCAATTTGGTCACATACAAAATGAGTGGCAAAATGCCTGCTGATGGTGGAAAGGGGATTCAGCGTGGTGGAAATGGCAAAAAGGTTTGTGTTCGTGAGGAAGGTGGTAAAGCAACCGTAACATCTGCTGAAGAAAAACCATCTTCCAGCCAAAGTAAGATGTCTATTTCTTTCCGTGGACAATCTGATATGATCCCTTTCTTCCAGACATGACCATCGATACCTATTGTAGATGAGGCACAAAAACAACAGGTGCTTGAATGGATCTCAATTGATCCATCAAGTGGCCTCTCCTCCACTTCCACTTCAACATCCCAAACCCTGCAGTCCTCTGAGGTGTCACCCCAATCGCACTTGCTTCCTCCCAGCTCCCAAGTCTCCAGCCACCCTACTGAGTATGGGGTAACAGAGATGGTTAAGTCTTCAGAGCTGTTCAGTCACACTATAGGCTGGGAATCAGAGGTCTGCTCCAAAGCTGCAGTGAGTCCAGATGAGGAAATGATCTACACTAATGCCCTGAAGCTTTGTGAGTCGGGTCCAAGCCCAGATGAAGAAGGTTCTGAGCATAATGTAGACCCTCATTCCCAAATTGTAACTCCTCTTGGTGGAGACAATGAGGAAGATGCTGATGAGACTCAGATACCTGATTTGACCGACAACTTAACTTTTCGGTCAGGACAAGAAGAGATTTTCTCTGAAGGTACCTTCACACACAGCAATATTGCTAGTTGCAGTGAAATCATGGATACATTGTTCTATTTTGTTGCTGTGTACAAATTGAACAATGTGTCCATGATTTCACTGCAACCAGCAAATTGCCAGTAAAATTGCCTACAATATTGCTGTGTGTGAAGGTACCCTGAGGATGAAGGGTGTGAGAACACACAGGGCGATGATGAGGTTGGAGATCCCACTTACTGTCAACCCACAGTCAGCCAGTTGATAAGGTCAGCAGAGGAGGTGGAGGAGGATGATAGTGACGACGAGTTTAGGTTGCATCTTCCTGGACATAGATGGAGTACTGGAAACACATCAACAACAGCATCCACAGCCACAACTCTGCCTCTGAGCAGACGTAGTGGTGGCTCTGCAGGTCGCATGGGCTCTAAGCCTTGCCTAGCCTGACCCTTTTTGACATTGCCAAGGATCACCCAACTCATCTGATCTGTAAGATTTGTCACCAATCTCTGAGTAGACGCCAAAAACTCAATAGTTTAAGTACTTCATGCATGAACCGTCACATGGATATGAAGCATAAGTCGCAGTGGGAAGCTCACTGTGCTGCAATGTGGACTAGTGGGGCGGGCCAACCACCGTCTGCCCCATGAAGTGCATCCGCGTGCTCTTCATCCTCTGTGACTGTGGGGAGTCGAACAGTTGTCACACATGCTTTTTGACGCAGACCAACCTCTTTACCCACAACAGGCAGTGTGATTGCCAGGTCGTCACTTTTTTTTGAAGTGGAAAATGCTGCTGATGTTGAGCTTTGTCAGACATCGAGAGCACCACCTTTGGATGAAGGCAACATTATATCTCTGCCTGCACCTTCCTCACAGACCAGCAGTTTGCCAGGGACACCCTACTCAACCCCGTCTAAGCACAGCAGCCAGCCCTCCGTCCCTCAGATGTGGACAAGTAAAAGACCATTTCCTCCTAGCCATGACAAAGCTAAGCGGTTGAATTTCACCATCTGCAAGCTGTTGGCTACAGAAATGCTTTCCGGCTGGTGGACACAGAGGATTTTAGAGACCTTATGTCTGTCGTAGTGCCCCAGTACCAGATGCCCAGTCGTCACTACTTCTCCAAGAAAGGGTGCCTGCGCTACACCAGCATGTCGCAGACAACATGACGGCTTCCTTGAGAAACTGTGTGTGACAGGGTGCATTTCCCACAGACACTTGGACCAGTAAACATGGACAGGGGCGTTATATGTCACTGACTGGGCACTGGGTAACTATGGTGAGAGCTGGAGAAGATTCTGCTGTACAAGTCTTGCCGTCCCCACGAGTTCTGCGTCAATCCTCGGAAGTAGCAGTTCCTCTACTGCTTCTCCCTCCTCAACCTCATCTCAGTCCTCCACCTGCGCCCAAAGCCTGTCTGGTAATGCCATCCGCGTTGTAACTGCGCACAAGGAATCCAGCACACTTCCTTACTATGCTGGCAGTAGGGCTCAATGCCATCAGGCGGTGTTTGCCTTGAAATGTCTGGGAAATGTGAGTCACACAGCTGAGGAGCTGTGGTCAGCTCTGGAGACCGAGTTTCAGCAATGGTTCTCTCCACTCAACCTGCAGCCAGAGAAGGCTGTGTGCGACAATGCTGAAAACCTGGGTGCAGCCCTTCGCTGGGGCAATGTGACACACGTGCCTTGTATGGCTCACATGTTGAACCTGGTTGTTCAGTAATTTTTAACACACTATCCCGGCCTAGATGGGCTTCTGCAAAGGGCACGGTCGCTGTGTGCTCACTTCCGGCGTTCGCATCCCACATCGCTCTAGAAGTTTTTCGGCCTGCCGGTTCACCGGCTGAAATGCGATGAGCCGACACGCTGGAATTCCACTCTGCACATGTTGCAGGGACTGTAGCAGCACCGCTGAGCCCTGGTGCAATACATTATGACGTATAGCCTGGGCCAACGAAATCCAGATGTGGGGCAGATCACGCTGCTGGAGTGGTCTCAGATCAAGGACCTACGCACCCTTCTGCACAGTTTTGAAATGACGACAAAGATGTTTAGCGCTGACGATGCCATTAACAGCATGACTATTCCGGTCATCAACAGGCTGGAGCACACTCTAAACAGTATTCGGAGTCAGGTGATGGGACAAGAGGAGGTGGAGGAAGTACAGGAGGAGTCCTATGCAGAAGGGATAACAAGATCACCAAGGTCCTTACGGTTGGTAGCACCAAGGCATGGGAGGGTAGGGGAGAGGGATTAACGAGGGCGCATGTTAGCAGCCAAACTGTTGAGGAAGGTGCAGGAGCCCAGGAAGAAATGGAGGGCAAACTGGCGATGGGCTTGGAAGACTCAGCAGATGAGGGAGACCTTGATCACATTCTGTTGTGCGAGGTTGGGGGGAGAGGGCAGAGGAAGGAGGCATGATTCTCACCTCACCGCCACCAACACAACAAGAACTTGGTCCTCCTGGATGCGCAAGACACATAAACGCCTTCTTGCTGCACTATCTGCAACATGACCCTCGGAATGTCCGAATTGGAAGTAATGCCGACTACGGGGTTTCCACACTCTTAGATCCCCTGTACAAGACAAAATTTGGTGAAATAATTCCTGCCATAGAAAGGGATGCACGCATGCACGAGTATCAACAGAAGCTGTTACACAATCTTCGATCGGCTTTTCCAAAAAACACCAGTGGTACCCAGAGTGAATCTCACAGGAGACGTCTGACACATAGTCAACGCCTGGAGAGGATAGTACAGGAGTATCTCCAAGTGAACATCGATGCAATGACTGGGAAACTGGAGCCTTGCCCATTTTGGGCTTCCAAGCTGGAAAAATGGCCTGAGCTCGCCACTCACGCCTTGGAGATCCTGTCGTGCCCCGTAGCCAGCGTTTTCTCTGAATATGTCTTCAGCGCTGCTTGTGGTGTGCTGACAGATAAGCGCACATGTCTGTCCAGCCAGAATTTGAACAGACTAATGTTCATCAAGATGAACAAGTCATGGATCCGCAAGGCCTTTTCTACCCCTGTGTCATCCTGGGGAGACTAAAGGCTTGTGGATTTTTGATTGTGCTTCATGCCAGTAACCATTTAAAGTTTGCAACTGTGGGGTAATTGATGCCAATTAAGTGGTGTCTGTGCCCAAATTTTTAGAAAAAATGGAGACTCTTGTTGGAGTCCCCTAACTGTGTTTAGAAGGGCATGACATAATTTTAGAAGGGCATGACATGACTATATCTGTGTCTCCTCCTCCTTTTACTCATCCAGCTCTTTTCTTTTCCCATCTCTATGTGTAATTGTCACTTTTCCATGTTTTGTTGTGTCTTCTGAGTAGTTCGTCACCTTTTGGACACCTTAGAAGGTGTTTTCTATGTGTTTGCATGTGTTTGTGTTTGCCTGCCATTGTTTTCAATGGTGTTCGATGGTGTTCGATGAACATTCGACGAACACACCCCCAATTCGACTAAACGAATTTGAACACTCGGGTGATGGCTCATCTCTATATATAACACCAGTGACTTGAAGCATGTAGTGGGCAGATGGGAGGGGGGAAGGAGAATCTGGAGAAGTAAAATTAAAGATAAGGGGAATAGACAGTTTTGTAGTCCTTAGATTAATGACTTGTCCAAGAACAGGGATGAAGGGGGGGGAAGGTTTGAAATGGTTGCGATAACAGTTAACGTCAGAAGTGTCAAAATGTATTGTCCTCTAACTGGGGTCTGTTCAAAGATGTGATATCCCCAAATTCTCTTTCAATTGATGTAAAAATCCATGAATCCATGTGAGACATTCATTCCAGCTTTGAATGTGTCAAAAGTCGTTATCAATTTGTATTCCCAAATTCTTCTCTATTTCTGAGATTTGAAGTTACTTTTTAAAATGAGCAGCCTCATATCTGTTACACTGTGGTCAGAGCTGCAAAAATAATTGTGTGGCAATAATTATTGTGTGGCAATGAGAATTCGTTCTTGTTCTGAATTTTAGTCCAGTCTCCCTTACATTCATACCACCTGTTGTATATTTGGCGCATGTAGTTAAATACGTACATCACATTGCTTGTGGTGCAACTAAAATTACCTGGGATCTTGTAGACCCAATCTGTGATGGGAATTTTTATCTTGTCCGTTGTCAATAAATGGACAGGTTTTCCACCTGTTCTGGTTGCAGGGAAAGGTTCCTGTTGCCGTTGAAGATGACAGGGAGCTTCTGACAATGATTCATTTTAGATTCGGATGTTATCTAAAACACAAGAGTGGGGGGTCCGGAAATATTGATTTCAGTTGGGCATCTTTTTTGTCATTTTAAATATTACATAGAGAGAAGAATTTGGGAATACAAATTGATAACGACCTTTGACACATTCAAAGTTGGAATGAATGTCTCACATGGATTCATCTGAAGAAAGGGGTAGACAAGTGCGCAATGGGTCTAATCTACTTGGTGAAAAATGTGTATGCAGTGTATGAACTGCTCACCTTGATCAGTTGTGTGACCCACAATCAGTTGTAGTGTGTCAAACAGCTGCAGCAGGATCCCCCACCTTGAGGATGGTCACATAATATCCAACAGGACAACGATAATTTGATCCGCTCTGCTCCATATAATGACAGAAGTCACCTATATTTTAAAACGGTGATCTTTATCCCTACGTGTTTCAAGGTCTTCCCGATCTCTTCATCAGGGATACATTAGACGAACATTAAAAGTTACGTTTAATGAATCCCTGAAGAGGTAGGAGCCGACTTTGAAACGTGTAGGAATAAAGATCACTGGTTTATAACACAGAACACTTTTGTGTGAAATGATCAATGTTTTGCTTTTTGCTTCATTCTCTTTTGTGTTTTTTCATTGAAGACAAATTAAATGAAGATAATAATACCAAAGAATTTGTGATTGCAATTATTTTCAGGAGGAAACTGAGTATTGTCTGACAGAATTGCAGGGGTGTCAATACTTTTGGCCACAACTGTATATATATATATATATAGATATATATATACCGTATATACTCATGTATAAGCCGACCCGTGTATAAGCCGACCCCCTACTTTTGCCCCCGAAACCTGGGAAAACCTACTGACTCGTGTATAAGCCGAGGGTGGATCCCAGCACAAGTATACAGCCCCCAGCAGTGTGGTATACAGGCCCCCCCAGTGGTACACAGGCCTCCCCAGTGGTAGTATACAGCAGCCTCCCCAGTGGTATATACAGGCCCCAGCAGTATATACAGCAGCCCCAGCTGTATACAGCCCCCCCATCAGTGGTATACAGGGCCCCATCTGTATACAGCAGCCCCATCTGTATACAGCTTCCCCCCCCATCAGTGGTATACAGGGCCCCAGCTGTATACAGCAGCCCCAGCTGTATACAGCCCTCCCCCCATCAGTGGTATACAGGGCCCAGCTGTATACAGCAGCCCCATCTGTATATAGCCTTCCCCCACCCAATTAGTGGTACTCAAGGCCCAGCTGTATACAGCAGCCCCAGCTGTATACAGCCCTCCCCCCCATCAGTGGTATACAGGACCCCAGCTGTATACAGGACCCCCCCCGTGGTATCCAGGGCCCCAGCTGTATACAGCCCCCCCGTGGTATCCAGGGCCCAGCTGTATACAGCTCCCTCAGTGGTATCCAGGGCCCCAGCTGTATACAGCCCCCCGTGGTATCCAGGGCCCCATCTGTATACAGTTCCCCCGCATGGTATCCAGGGCCCCAGCTGTATACAGCCCCCCCGTGGTATCCAGGGCCCCCCTTGCTGCTGCACATGTAAAGTAAGATGTCAGTATACTTATCGCTGTCCTGCCGCCACCGTTGCTGCTGCTCGGTCACCGCGCTCCTCCGGGTCTTCATGCTTCCTTCTCCGGCGCTCGAATAATGACGTCATTTCCTGTGCGCCGGAGAAGGAAGCATGAAGACCCGGAGGAGTGGGTGACCGAGCAGCGGCAGCGGCGGCGGCAGGACAGCAATAAGTATACTGACATCTTACTTTACAGGTACAGCAGTAAGAGGGGCCCTGGATACCACGGGGGGGCTGTATACAGCTGGGGCCCTGGATAGATACCACGGGGGGACTGTATACAGCTGGGGCTACTGTATGACTCGTGTATAAGCCGAGGGGGGACTTTTCAGCACATTTTTTGTGCTGAAAAATTTGGCTTATACACGAGTATATACGGTATGTGTGTTTGTGTGTGTCTCCAGGAGTTGTATCATTATTAGCCTGATGAAGAGGCCATAGTGTCTTGAAAGCTTGCTTTGCTTTTTCTTACCATCGTTTCAGTTAGCCATTAAAAGGTATCAACCACTGAGGACTCTCAGATTGTAATATTTCTCTATAATAAAGTAGTAGTTTTTTAAGTTCTTCCCAACCTGTGACGTTGTGGAACGTCATAGAAGTCTGTGAATTCCCCTCGTGACGTTCCACAACGTCATGGCAGTATCGTGGCACCATTACCATGATAACTGCCATTGTGCTTCGGTGTTCTGTGATTCTTCTCACAGAACGCCAGAGCTTGATGTCAGGGGAGTGGATTCCCCACCCCCACGATCAATGTGATTGGCTATTGAACAGCCAATTCCAGTGATTGTCACTCCAGCTTTGGAAGGGGCTGTCATAGCATATTCCATAGGATGGAGCGTTGGAGGGGGCAAGTATTGCCCCTCCACACTGATGGAAGTGATCTGATGGGAGTGAGCTGCTCATCATAATGTAATTGCTTAGTTGCCAGTTATCTGCCAGTTAAGCATAAGGAGGTTGGGCTGGGCAGGAATAGAGCTGGAGTGTCAGAGGCTGCAGATCTACCAAATATATTTGTATATTAATTCAACCACTGGTTTCTAAGTAACAGAAGAGAAAACTGGTCATGTAAATCTATTGCTGGACTTGTCTTTGAAAGATATAAAAGTATAAATAGTTTGGGGTGCAACTCCCGCTGACAAAATACCTTTAAATTCAAGGTATAACATAAACTCAATTAATGGTAATTCCAATGTGCAATACTGCTTTAAATGTACAAAAAATATTGGCAAAAAAGTTTCATGGAGTTTGACAGACATCCATAAAACTGGGGCACTCACCTTTCTACTCTTACAAGAAAATTGTATTAAATCATTTTTGAGAAATAATCAAAATGTAATGAAAAAAGTAATCCTGTCAAAGAAATTTATTGTGCAGCTCTATCAATAAATCAACTGGAACCAAAACAAAGCTCCTGTGGGTGTTTTGGTCTGAAGCTCACCAGATGTGGCCGTTTCATTAAAGGTACAACATTTTTAGTACAGATTATGTATTTTGTAAAAGTGATCAGTGTGTCAATTAATTATTATAATTATGCAGAAGGCTTTGCAATGACATACAGATGTAATCTTGATAAGGTTATATATTTGACCTTCTGTATATATAAAACATGAAATAAATAAGTATGTAATTAAGACTAGGGAGCATTATATCTGAAATCAAATCTAAACTGATCTACAGAGTAAAGGCCCCGTTACACGCTTCAATGCCCCAAAAACCCATCAACGATCCCACCTGGCTGGGATCGCTGGGACATCGTGAACTGATCGCTGGTGAGCTATCAAACAGGCAGATTCACCAGTGATCAGGACCAGCGAGAACGCTGGTAACCATGGTAAACAGCAGGTAACTAAGCAGAGCGCTGCGCTTAGTTACTCAATGTTTACCTTGGTTACCAGCTTCCAGCGCTTGCTGTGTGGCGCTGAGAGCTCGTTCATCGTTGGTCTGCCGCTATCCACGCGCCGATGCTGGCCGTCAAGAGGAGACCAACGTTAGATTTATGGTTCTGGCAATAAATCAACAATCAACGATCAACCAACTTATCTTTGATCGTTGATACGTGTCACACACAACAACGTTGTTTTCGACATCGCTGCAATGTCACCAAACAGGTGACATTGCAACGATATCGTTCACGATATCGTAGTGTGTAATGGGGCCATATGGCTAGGGTTCAAAACGAGAATAGAGACACATCAAAATGAGCGATCACCATAAATTAGAGAAAAAGGTTACAAATTTTATTTTTATTTTAAATACACCGTACTCGAAAACTTAAAAACAATTAAAATAGGGGCTAAAGGCCCACTAACATGAAAAGGCGGTTACCCCTGTCATACCTTTGTCTCATCTGTACATACTCAAGATATCTTTAATGATATGAAACTCCCACATCAGCCCCAATATTTATAAAGCATTTGTATTCCTTTTGGAACAATAAAAGAGCACTCTCAGACTATGAAATCAACCTTAAGGCTAGAGTCACATTAGCATCAGCCCTTCGGCTGACGGACCCATTAAAAGCTTAGCATTTGGCAGCCTGAGCACATAGCGTTAATGTGCTGTAACGCCGCGCTCAGGCTACCTATACAATCCTTATGGGTACCTCTCTCACAGCGCAACTGGCCTCTTTTTTTAACCAGTAAGTTTTTATTAAAGAAAAGGTATACAAAGCAAAATGAAACATGGTAGGCATGAACTTATAAGCATTTAGGAACTCGTCTCTTAAGAAGGGGGTGGGGGAAGGGAGAGGGAAGAGGAAGAAAAAGGGGGGAGGAAGCAGCATTCCAAAATAACAATGTACAGGCTGGAATATAAGTATAGAACAATCATCATCATAGAGGAAGTGGAAAACAATCTGATAAAAATAACAGTAGACAACTCCTATTGTTCGTTAGTATACCATCGTAGTTATACCATAACCACCACTGTGTTAAAGGAGGAAGAGAAGCACGGGTCCCACCAGTTCCGAGTTTTAATGTTCTGCGGTAAGTCGTGGGCCAGCATCAGTTCGTATGTACAATGCAAATTTAAACGGGAAATCACCTCGGATATAGAAGGAGGAGGTGTTGCTTTACAGTGAGTAGCAATCACCAGGCGAGCCGCAATCAGGACATGGGTGATTATAGGTTTCAATGGGTGTGGGAATGAGTCTATATCTATGCCTAGAAGGGCTAATGGGCTGTGAGATCTAGTGGCAGGCCAGTTAGTAAAGAAAGGAGGGACTCAACGTCTATCCAGAACTGACGGATGCCGGGGCATGTCCACCACATGTGAGTCTCTGACCCTAAGTCTGAGCAACCTCTCCAACAGAGAGAGGAAGGGGGCTGGTCAGAGGTCCCGAATTTAGCTAATCGCACTGGGGTAATATACCAGTTATACGCTAGTTTTTTAAATTGTTCTAGATGGGAAATACAGCGCGAGTATCGAATGGCATGCGCTGAAGCGGTGTGCAATTGGTCCAGGGACGTCGAGAAACCGAGTCTGGACTCCCATCGGGTCATGTATGGGAGTTTAGTAGAGGATTTAGTAAGTGTAAAGCATTATAGATAATCGATACCCCCTTGCTGGCATGTCCTGACTGTTTAAATAGAGCCTGTAAAGAAGAAGAGATTTCAGCGTGATCGAATTCCGGTATAGAGGTCGAACTAAGGAAATGGCGGAGTCGAATGTAGGAAAAAAAAGACTTAGGAGGAAGGGAGAACTTGGTCCTCAGTGTCTCAAAAGAGAGGAGCTTATTGCACTCTAGGAGGTTCCACAGGAACCTTTGACAATGACGCTTTGTTATACAAGCTGATATTAAGCCCGAGATTCTTAATGTCAGGCCACGTTTGACCCGGCCACTAAGAATCTCCAATAAAGGGTTAAAAAAAACACCACACAGAGAAAAATTTTTATTAGAAATAAAGCCCTCGGCAGCCTGCAGGACCCGAGGGCACAGAGCAGACAGCCGGACTCGTTACTGTGCGAGTTTCCCTGCGATTACTTGCACAGTAACGAGTTCAATGCAAGTCAATGGCAATCCTAGTTTTGTCAGAGTCTCTGACAAAACTAGGATTGCCATTGATTTGCATTGGACTCGTTACTGTGCGAGTAATCGCTGGGAAACTCGCAGAGTACCGAGTCCTGCGAGCCCCTTACTACTCGCAGAGTAACGAGTCCTAGCGAGTAGACTCGCCCATCCCTAACGCATACCCATTGCCTAGGATTGAGGAGTCATTAGCTGCATTAAAATCTGCTAACTACTTTTCCACCCTTGATCTGACTAGTGGGTACTGGCAGGTTCCAGTGGCCGAGGCCGACAAGGAGAAGACAGCGTTTACTACGCCGATGAGCCTCTGTGAGTTTAATTGTATGCCGTTCGGACTCTGCAACGCACCCGGACCTTCCAACGTCTGATGGAGAGCTGCTTAGGACACAAGAACTTTGAAACTGTCCTCCTGTACTTAGATGACGTCATAGTCTATTCCAAGACGTATGAGCAACATCTACAAGATCTGGCAGAAGTGTTCAAAGCCCTATCGAAATACGGCATGAAGATCAAGCCATCCAAGTGTCACCTTCTCAAACCAAAGGTACAGTACCTGGGACATGTCGTGAGTTCAGAGGGAGTAGCACCGGATCCTGATAAAGTCACAGTGATAAGGGATTGGCCAAGACCTACAAACGTGAAAGAAGTGAGGCAATTCCTGGGCCTGGTAGGCTATTATAGAAGATTTATCAGAGGATTCACGAAGCTAGCAGCTCCTCTGCAAGACATTCTAGTAGGACGATCAAAGAAGACTTCATCCTGTAATTTCCTGACACGGTGGGATGAGGAAAGAGAAGATTCCTTCAATAAGCTGAAAAGTGCAATGACGGGAGAAGAGATCCTGGCATACCATAATTACCATCAACCCTTCATTCTATACACGGATGCCAGCAACGTTGGACTGGGAGCAGTATTATCACAGATGCAAGGAGGCAAAGAAAGAGTTATAGTCTTTGGAAGTAGGATGCTGCGGCCTACAGAAAGAAATCCCGAGAACTACAGCTCCTTCAAGTTAGAGCTACTGGCAGTAGTTTGGGCTGTGACTGAACATTTTAAACATTACTTGGCAGGTGCAGAATTCACCATCTACACACGGATAACAACCCGTTGACTCACCTGGATACAGCGAAACTAGGAGCTCTGGAGCAGCGATGGATAGCCCGGCTATCTAATTACAACTTTGTCATCAAATACAGAGCAGGTCGCAAGAACGGGAACGCAGATGCCTTGTCACGGATGCCGCACCTGAAAGACTTGGAAGAGGAACCGGAAGAGTTGGAAGAGATTGAACTACCGGCCTTTCATCGTTCAAAGGTACAAGATTATCAACCCGGCGCATACCAAAGAAAGCAGGAAGTAAATCTTAACCTGTTAAGACACTTCGGATGGGCCGAAGCCCAAGATAATGATCCAGCCGTGAAGCTAGTGAAAGAACTGCTTACGCAACAACGCGCATACCCTGATCAGAATGCCCCAGCTGAAGCTATACAGCTATAGAAAGATAGAGGCAAGTTGTTTCTACATCAAGGAAAGCTCTGCAGAACGTATACCAATCCTAAAACGCATGAACTAGTCTGGCAGATAATCGTGCCCAAGCGAGCCACTCAAATGGTCTTAGAAGCTTATCATGACGGTGCAGGTCATTTTGGATGGAAGAAGTTAGAAGCGATCCTGAGAGAAAGATTTTATTGGGTTGGCATGAGAAAATCCATTGAACTATGGTGCAGAAGATGTGCCGCATGCAACCTCAGAAGGAAGGATCCACAGAAAGCTCCGCTTCAACCAATAGTAACCAAGCAGCCACTCGAGCTAGTCGCATTAGATCACGCCAAGTTGTCACCAAGCCGGTCAGGCTATGTCTATGCCTTAACCATCGTGGACCATTACTCACGCTTCTTAGTGGTGGTACCTGTTAAAGATCTAACAGCGAAGACGGCAGCAAAAGCATTCCAGACACATTTCTGTAGACCACATGGTTACCCAGAACAAGTCCTTGCAGACCAAGGTCCAGCTTTTGAATCAGAACTATTCAAGGAATTCTGCAATATGTACGGTTGTAAGAAGATTCACACAACAACGTATCATCCTCAGACAAATGGTTTATGCGAGAAAATGAATCATATTGTAATTGAACTGTTAAAGACCATACCAGAATCAGAAAAAAACCAGTGGCCAGATAAATTACCTGACTTGGTAGACTTCTACAACCATGTACCCGTGAGTTCTACAAACTGCACTCCAGCATACCTTATGCGTGCAAGACCCGGTAAATTACCAATTGATCTAGAAATGGGAATCGTAAAACCAGATACATAAGTAGAAGAAGAATCAGATTGGGATACCAAACGTCAGAAACAGTTTCAACAAGTTCAAGAATGTGTAGAGAGAAATCTTCAGCAAGCAAGAGCAAGACAAGAGAAAACTTTTAACAAACATGCTCAAGCAATGCCATTACAAGAAGGTGATCAAGTTCTCAAGAGAAAGAGACGCACTGACAAACTGTATAATCAGTGGGAAACCGTCCCATACACAGTCTTGCCATCTAACCTAGACAATGTTAAAACCTGTTTGATAAGCAAAGATGAAGGAAAAACGTCACAAGTCGTATCTCGTGATCAGCTAAAATTGTGTCCTGAAACACTGAAGACACCTGAAGTAACAGAACCCGTAGACGTCCAACCTATTAAAGAAAAAGAAGAAGTTTTCCACACGGTACTAGGAGATTTTCCTAAAACATGGCCAAATTACCATGGAGCAGTTGTCGTACCAATGATTGCATTCCCTTCAATGGTGGAACCAACACCAGAACCCGTGTTACCTGAAGAAGTCCCAAGACCTGAAGAACTGGAAGTAGAACCCTTAGAGGAAGAACAAATTCCTGGTCTTAGTGAACTTGCCAGTCCTACAGTCAGATCTTCATCTAACATAGTACCAAACACTACAAATAGGTACATGCCTACCAGCACCAATAGGCTACATGCAAGTAGTATACCCATTTTACGCAGATCCGAGCGTAGTACCAGAGGCCAGTTACCAGCTAGGTACAGGGATTAAAAGGTCAAGTTAACTGTAAAATATAAATATGTTTGTGTAAATATAAATTGAACCCGGTAAACAAATGTATATAGTTAATGCAACGTTAAAAAAGCCCAGTACCTACAGAGACTATCCTGTATGAACTTCTTGCATATTCTTCAAACTTTTTCCTTTTATTTTATTTTTATGGACCATACTACCACAGACTGGTTGTGGTATAAACTTTCTTGTATACATTCATCAGCCCGGAGGCAAAAGACTAAACCCCTGGAAGGACTGCTTTTTGAATTTTTGGACTGTTTTTGAAGTTTAGTGATTTTTGTGATTTTTACTTTTAAGTCTTTGTAAATATTAATTGTATTAATTGTTTGTTTCTTTATTGTTCCACAGTCCCGGAGTACTGTCTTTAACTAAGGGGGAATGCGGCACCCCAAGGGTTAAAGTGCCACAGAAACACCAACACAGGTTTACTCCCCACACAACACTACACTAGAAAGTGGGAGGAGCTTAGGTGGCACCTGCACTAGTGGGAGGAGCTAAGTTGTTTACCACAGAGCAGGAGTGACAGTTAGTTCAGTTTTAGTTTGGAGTTGACCTGAGGAGCAGCGTCAAGTAGAAGGGGAGGTCCTGAGAGGTCTGAGGAGAGGAGACAGAGGAACATACCCGGGATAAAGAGTTACCCCAAAAACTTAACCCCAGAGGGGCGCTTAAGACGGATACCGGATCCGAGGCTGTGCCTAAGACAGACAGGACAGTAAACACCGGCATAGTGAAGGTCCACCATCTTCACAGCACCATAGCAAAGCAACATGGAGGAGTCAGTGACACAGAGGACTCAAGTTGCCCAGCAGATTGGTACCCATGAGCAGAGACAGGGCCAGCAGTATAGCTACAAGCAGCAGCAGGGCCACACACAGCGCTTAAGTAGGAAGCCAAGGACCTGGTCAGGGTGGGAGCAACCTGGTACAGACTCCGTGGACAATATTGATATACCATCTGCAAGTAAAGACTTGGAAAACAACAGAAACCATGAGTGTGTGTGATCCTTATACTGAAGCCCCACTTGCCCTCATATACTGCGATTACCTCTACTCTCATCATCTCTACTGCTACCCCTACTCTCCTGCAGCATCAATAAATATCCTCACAGACTTTAACTACTACTACAACTGCCCCGGGGAACCCAGTTCTGCCCACAGGAACTATTCTATCCAAGCTGCTATCCCATCATCCCCGGAGGTTCTGCAGCAGCGGCGGCTTCATTACTGGCCGCATATGGTGGGTGGCGTCACGAGTGACAAATCCCCTGTAAATAACCCCCCATTTTATTGTGCGGGCCTGGGACACAGTCCGACCAGGACCGCCGTGACATTCCCCAGCAGTACCCCGGTCCGGCACCGAGTACCCCGTCCCAGTGGGCTCCACATTTACATGTGGCGAAGCCTCCAGCAACGCACCGGCGATCTTACAGGTGGCATCGCCGCTGGTGTGTCTAAAAACCCCAGCGGCGATGCCGTAACATGGGAACCTATGGCTCCCATCACCTGCGGGATCGCCGTCCCCTGTTTACATGAGGCAATGTGTATACAGAGCACTGTGGTGAAACCAGGCGACCACTCAAGTGCCCATTCACATTAGGCGATGCATAGGCGATGCCCCAGCGTCGCCTTAAAATCCGCGCCGACATCGCCAGGTGTGACGGTACCCTAAGTGTATCTTGTTAATCTCCTTATTTATTATAGTTGATTACAGAATCTGTTATTTACAATCAGTACCAGTTTTTCTCACACATGGACATTTCTTGTCCCATGTAAAACACCCGATCCTTCAGCTTAAACAGTATTCAAAATGAAGTAAAATGTTATCCAGCATCTTCAAATGAAAAAGTGTACTATAATTAATATACCTATGCCACTATCTGTTCATCCATTTAGGGTCTGTCACAAGTGACTTGGGGAAATACCCTGTAAAGGTACCTTTACACGCCACAACTGCGGCTGGGGATCCTAAAGGCGATATGTCGCCCTGGAACAATTGCCGTGTAATTGCCTCACATTTGAGGTGTGTAATTGGGGAATTTTGCGGCGATAAATCGCCTGTCGCCTGATTTCACAGCACTGCTCTGAAATCAGGCGACAGGCGATTTATCACCGTGAAATTCCCCAATTACACACCCCAAATGTGAGGCAATTACACGGCAATTGTTCCAGGGTGACATATCGCCTTTAGGATTCCCAGCTGCGGTTGCAGCGTGTAAAGGTACCTTAATAGTTAATATGTGGTGGTGTAAAGCATAATCATTCCAATACACTTTTCCATTTGGAGACTCTGATGAACATTTGTTTCACTTTAGTCTGACATCTACTGTATTTAGCCTGACATATATTTTTTCTGTCTTTGTTATTATACTGTTAACCATGATAGCAATACAATGTACGATATAATAGCAATATGTGGGATCTGTAGGATATCCCTCTTTCCCTTAGCACCCAGCTATCCCATCCCTTGCTCGGATATCTCTCTTTCCCTTAGCACCCAGCTTTCCCATCCCCTGCTCTGATACCCCTGTTTCCCTAAGCTCCCAGCTTTCCCATCCTCTGCTCGAATATCCCTCTTTTCCACAGCACCCAGCTTTCCCATCCTCTGCTCTGATACCCATTTCCTCCAGCACCCAGCTTTCCCATCCCCTGCTCTGATGCCCATTTCCTCCAGCACCCAGCTTTCCCATCCCCTGCTCTGATAACCCTGTTTCCCTAAGCTCCCAGCTTTCCCATCCTATGCTCGAATATCCCTTTTTCCCACAGCACCCAGCTTTCCCATCCCCTGCTCTGATACCCATTTCCTCCAGCACCCAGCTTTCCCATCCCCTGCTCTGATGCCCATTTCCTCCAGCACCCACCTTTCCCATCCCCTGCTCTGATAACCCTGTTTCCCTAAGCTCCCAGTTTTCCCATCCTATGCTCGAATATCCCTCTTTCCACAGCACCAGCTTTCCATCCCTGCTCTGATACCCATTTCCTCTAGCACCCAGCTTTCCCATCCCCTGCTCTGATACCCATTTCCTCTAGCACCCAGCTTTCCCATCCCCTGCTCTGATGCCCATTTCCTCCACACCCACCTTTCCCATCCCCTGCTTTGATAACCTGTTTCCCTAAGCTCCCAGTTTTCCCATCCTATGCTCGAATATCCTCTTTCCCACAGCACCAGCTTTCCATCCCTGCTCTGATACCCATTTCCTCTAGCACCCAGCTTTCCCATCCCTGCTCTGATACCATTTCCTCCAGCACCCAGCTTTCCATCCCTGCTCTGATACCCATTTCCTCCAGCACCCAGCTTTCCCATCCCTGCTCTGATACCCATTTCCCCAGCACCCAGCTTTCCATCACCAGTCTGATAGCCATTTCCTCTAGCACCAGCTTTCCCATCCCCTGCTCTGATACCCATTTCCTCCAGCTCCCAGCTTTTCCATCCCCTGCTCTGATATCCTTCTTTCCTTAATTTGAACTGTTTTTGCAGCTTTTGGGTCCCCTGAAAGTGTATTTTATGCATTAGGTTTTGCCTCCCATTGAATCTATGGTGGTAGGAAGTTCGGTAAACTTCAAGCAACATATTGAGATTTGGCGAACCGAACCCAAACTTCAAAAGGTTTGCTCATTTCTAGTGGCCATTACAAAGCTTTGGTCTCAATCTTATTGAAAATTTATGGGCAATGCTGAAAAGGCAGGTTTGAGAGGAATGAACCCAAATTCCTACCATTTATTGCAGGAAGCTTGTGAAAGGATATCCAAAACATTTGACCCAAGTCATACAGTTTTTAAGGCAATGGTACCAAATACTAATGAAATATATCTAAACTTGTGACTTTGCAGAAAGTAATAAAAATGTAATAAAAACATTCTCTTTCACAATTCTGCTATTTATCAAATATTAATAATTATGGTAATTCCAATTGGCCTAAAATGGCAATATTTTATTCTGATTTCATATCAGATAGTGAGAAAAACATGCATATGTGTCTTTTTATATAGTGCATGTAAACATCTGTCTTGAACTGTATGTTGCCCCTCATGGTCTATATATTCTGTATCCTGGTATATATTAGTTCCGCATCTTGTCCCCATCTTGGTTTATATGTCCCTTATTCTGGGATTTATGACTCCCCAACCTGCTATATTCGTTCCCCATCCTGGGGTATATATCCACCATGCTGGACCGATCATTTTATATATGTCCCTATCCTGGGACCATCTTGATATTTATTAAATGTCCCCATCCTGGTGAAAATTGTTACATCCTCCATCCTGGAGTATAAATCCTCCATCTTTGGCCCATCACTGCTCCCCATCCTGGGACTATCCTGGTATATACTGAATTTCACCTATTCTGCTGTATATAGTATGTACAAAATAAAAAAAATGGCTTACCCATGTAGAGAGTTCCCTGATGTCCATTTGTAATAAGCTAGTTTCTGTAGGTTGTATTGCTTCAGCGTTATCTATAAGGAGTGAAAGGCAGTGGGTCTTTCCACACAGGACTCCCATGACACAACTGCTGTGGATTATATTGCATGTCCCCCATTCTGATATATATGTATCTTATCCTGGTATACATGTGCCCAATCCTGGACCATCCTCTTATATGTCTCCCAACCTGGAATATAACAGTTCCCCATCCCAGTGTATATATCACCCATCCTGGGATTACCCTGGTTTATATATCTATATATATATATATATTATATATATTTTATATATATATATATATATATATATGCTATGAAAAAAAACATTAGATACTCACCTAATCTGGGATCCTGATGGGTCAGCATGGGCAGGTCTTCATGCTGTCATTGCACACAAAGGATGTCAAAGACCTAGAGCTCCATGATGATGTCAGCACCTGGCACTCAGACAACCATGCGCTCCCATCCTGCTGTTTTGTAGACTTCAGACTCCTGAGAGCAGCAGTGGTGAGAGATCATGTTTCCCTGCTTTACCTGAGAGATTAAGGTTTTGTTCACACATAGCGTTTTTTTTTTGCGTTGTTTTACATTGGCGCTTTTACCAGCGTTTTGCAAAAAAGAAGCAGTGCTTTTCACACAGCACGGTTTTTTACGCCTGGGGAGAAGTGATGTCCCTCTGTGACATGTCTGCCAGACCCCATTTGATTTCACAGTGCACTAATATACACTGCGAAATCAAAATTAAAAAAAGCCAAATGTATTAAAAATATTAAATAATGAATACTTACCTCTCCACCGGCTTGTTTGGCGCCTTGCTCCGGATAGCCCAATGTGAAAAGACCTTGCGTGACGTCATGGGCACTGATTAGCCCTTCACGGTCATGTGATTTGTATCACATGACCGCGAGCAGCCAATCAGCACTCAAGACGTCATCAATGACGTTATTCAAGGTCCTGTCGATTGGTACCTGGCCTTGGCTCTGCACCCGATAGCGCGAAAAGGCATCGAAAGGGGTAAGTATTAATTCTTTATTATTTTTAATACATTTGGCTTTATTTAATTTTGATTTCGCAGTGTATATTAGTACACTGCGAAATCAAATGGGCGCTCACACATGTCACAGAGGGGAAGAGGAACCAGGATTCTTCCTCCCCCTCTGTGACATCAGATGCAGCAGCGCCACCTCCTATGGGAAAAAGCGCTGGCGCTGCTGCATAAAGAATTGACATGTCCTTTTTCCTATAAAAGCACTGCGTAAAAATATGCAGTGTCTGTACGGCAAATTGAATTTTCCATTCACTTTCCTGGCAGACAAAAGGCACATTGCACATTTTTGAAAAGCGCTCAAAAATGCGCAATGTGTGAACGTAGCCTAACTCTGATTGTGAGGCCCAGGACGATCACACCTTCTGCTCCCCTCCACCCCACCCCTCACTAACTACACTACTGCATACACCAAAATGTTTTACAACCCTTACAACTACCACATAAGAAAAATAGATTCAATTAGCTTTTATTCTAGTATACATGTGCATATCAATAAATTAAAATATCATCAAAAAGTTAATTTCAGTAATTCAATACAAAAAGTGAAACACATACCGTATATACTCGTGTATAAGCCGAGTTTTTCAGCACAAAAAATGTGCTGAAAAGTCCCCCCCTCGGCTTATACACGAGTCATATACATCGGTATACAGGCGCCCCCCCATCAGTGGTATACAGGCGCCCCCCCATCAGTGGTATACAGGGTTCCCCCTTGCTGCCGCACACCTGTAAAGTAATACATCATTATACTTATCCCTGTCGCTGTTGCCGCTCTGATACCGCGCTCCTCCGGGTCTTCATGCTTGCGGCATGTAAAGGTACCCTAAGAGACCCAATTCCTATTGTAGTACCACCAAGAAGTGAAATGATGATCTGGTGTCGGGCAGCATTAGGTCTCAGCGGGCAGGACTACCAGGCGGTAGTGGAGCCAGTGATGTCTGTCAGTAGTCCTACACTCCTGACAGCCAGGGGGTGGTTGATGTACGCAAAGGAAGGGTACCAGTACATGTATTGAATTATGGTGATGAAGAAATAAAGGTACTAAAATATTCCACTGTTGCTAAGTTGTACCATGTAGACAACAACTCCATACACGTAGCTGAATCATTAGCTCAGTCAGTGTCAGATGAACCTCACAACTCCAAGAAGCAGTTAGAGAAATGGGGTCAGGAGCTCCATGTAGGAACTGACAGCACACCTTCTCACCAGAAACACAGAGTTTATCGGGAGTATGAACAGGTGTTTAGCAAGCAACCACTTGATTTTGGGAGCTTAAAAGGGGTACACCATCACATACCCACAAGAAGCCATTCACCCATTAAAGAGCGATACAGGCCTATACCACCAACACACTACCAGAAAGCAAATAACTGCTGCAGGATATGAAGGAAGCAGGGGTTGTCAGAGATAGTTGTAGTCCCTGGGCAACACCACTGGTCCTGGTTAGAAAGAATAAAGGTAGTATGAGGATGTGTGTAGATTATAGGCAAATCAATAAAGTAACACACAAGGATGCATACCCGTTACCCCGTATAGAAGAGTCACGTGCTGCATTAAAGTTCTACACCTGGATGTGTGTGCATGTGGGGGTCACACAGGAAAGGTAAATATGTTACTATATGAGGTGCCACATCCTTAGGACACTTGTCAATCATGTGTGTGTGACTCCCTGTGCCAGGTCACCACAGATTCCCTTGGGACATGGAAGGATGGTAAACAGCAAGCAGACCCCACTAACAAACAAAACCTTTCACCACAGGCCTGTAGGGGGAGCTCCACTGGTTGCCTTAAGCCAGTTCCCCCTATAAATACGGGTTCTGGAGGGAAAACACCAGAGTGTGCAGTCACTACAGAACTGTGAAGAGCTGAGTGAGCTGAACTGGTACAGGAGCCGTGCAAGGCCCATACCAGAGACACCTGAAACAGTGGTAGACCCTCAGAGTAGGGGTCACAGGAAAAGGAGAGAGAAAAGAGTACAAGAAGGGGCAGAGGAGTCATACCGGCTCACCCTAGCAGAGTTCCGGTCACTGGATCCGAGCTACAGGGACACAGTATAGACCTTGCAGAGAAACCAGCACTACAAATAGGGGGGTTAGCTCCCCGGACACCCGAAGCACCACTAAATGAGAGCCCGGAGTCTAGGCCAAGACACGAATCCCATAGAGTGCCCTCAGTGCAGCAAATCCGGGTGTGAAGAGTCACACAGAGAGTGAAGTAACAGTCTGGTCGGGATTCATGCCTGCCAGACTCCAGCAGAGTAACAGACACAAGGAAGCCTACAACCCTGCTTGCTGTGGAAAGTCCTGAAGTGTTTACCTCATCTCCGGTCGAGTGTACCCGTCAACAACATCAATAAAGGTACCGAAAGACTTTATGTGTGCGTGTCCCTCCTTCCAACTACACCACACCAACCGCGCTACCCTATTCCCCACAACTCCATTAACTGCCCCGGGGAACCCTGCTCGTCCTGTAGGGAGCTTTTCCATCTAGCTGCCGCACATCCCTCCCGAGGCTAAAGCAGCGCCAGTGCCATCACCGAGCCCCTACAGGTGGCTTCATGACAAACATTTTATTATTTTACTGCCATCTCCACCCTTTATCTGCATCCCCCGGGCCTACGGCTTCAGGCACCGCTACCCGTGACTACCCGAGACAGCTCCTGAGTGACCGAGTACCCCCAGGGCCTGTGCCGGACATGTGCATTTTGTGTTGAGAACCCTTTTCAGTGATTTCTATATGTTATAGGTACATACTAGGTTATTAGCCTTGTTCAAATTAACTTGCATTTTATGTGTGCATAGGTAATGACAGACTAAGGCATAGTGTGCAGATTTATATCATCATCTAGGTGTCTGCACACAGGCTTGTAACCTACACCTAGGGGTGGGTAAAAATAGTCCTAGGAAACTAATTTATTGCTGTGAATTAGGCCTTATTTGTATATAAAGTTTCTTTATACAAAGTTCCTGGGTCCCAAGGGAGATAGTATAACTCCGCGGTGTGAGATTGATTTAACACAATTCTCACATATTTTCACATGATTTTCTGGTTAGTTGGTTGATTTCACACAATTGTCACATATATTTTCTGCACATATATTTTTTGGCACCTGCATAATTTAATTAAAGAATTTGAGCACCACACTGTTTCATATAGCCTTGTAGCCTATCCTTAAAGGAGTTTATACTAATTTTATGGAGCATACTTCTCCTTTGTTTTAGGGATATCACGTTGTTTTGAGTCACCTTTTTCTTCACATCAGGTATTTTTCCTACACCTTTTTTGTATTTTTCTTATATTCCTGACATTACATGTTTTGGGACTAGAACACATTTTTATGTTAAAAAAACTATAAAGTATATTAAAGGTTAAGATCCAGCTTATTTTGGACTAGAGGACATTCTCATGCCCATTTTTTAGCCTGCCTACTACCATAGCACCTTAATGGACATGCTGCATTAATTGATTTTATTTACCGTATATACTCGTGTATAAGCCGACCCGTGTATAAGCCGACCCCCTACTTTTGCCCCCAAAACCTGGGAAAACCTATTGACTCGTGTATAAGCCGAGGGTGGACCCCAGCACAGGTATACAGCCCCTAGCAGTGTGGTATACAGCAGCCCCAGAGGTATATACAGCAGCCCCAGTGGTAGTATACAGCATCCCCAGAGGTAGTATCCAGCAGCCCCAGAGGTATATACAGCCCCAGTGGTAGTATCCAGCAGCCCCAGAGGTATATACAGCCCCAGTGGTAGTATCCAGCAGCCCCAGAGGTATATACAGCCCCAGTGGTAGTATCCAGCAGCCCCAGTGGTATATACAGCCCCAGTGGTAGTGTACAGCAGCCCCAGAGGTATATACAGCCCCAGTGGTAGTGTACAGCAGCCCCAGAGGTATATACAGCCCCAGTGGTAGTATACAGCAGCCCCAGAGGTATATACAGCCCCAGTGGTAGTATCCAGCAGCCCCAGAGGTATATACAGCCCCAGTGGTAGTATCCAGCAGCCCCAGAGGTATATACAGCCCCAGTGTTAGTATCCAGCAGCCCCAGTGGTAGTATCCAGCCCCAGTGGTAGTATACAGCAGCCCCAATGGTAGTATACAGCAGCCCCAGAGGTATATACAGCCCCAGTGGTAGTATCCAGCAGCCCCAGAGGTATATACAGCCCCAGTGGTAGTATACAGCAGCCCCAGAGGTATATACAGCCCCAGTGGTAGTATCCAGCAGCCCCAGAGGTATATACAGCCCCAGTGGTAGTATACAGCAGCCCCAGAGGTATATACAGCCCCAGTGGTAGTATACAGCAGCCCCAGAGGTATATACAGCCCCAGTGGTAGTATACAGCAGCCCCAGAGGTATATACAGCCCCAGTGGTAGTAAACAGGCCCCCCAGTGGTGGTATACTGGCCCCCACCAGTAACACACAGCCCCCGCTCCTTAGTATGTCCCCCCCAGGCTGCGACAGCTGTCAAAATAACAAACACTTTATACATCACCTTCCGGCGCAGCTCCTCCGGTCCTCCGCTCGCCGGCTTCTTCTTCCTTTTTGTGCCGGCTTCTGTGACCGCGCGCAGGAAATGACGTCATCTCCTGCGTCCGGTCACATGACACCGGCACAAGCAGGAAGAAGAAGCCGGCGAGCGGAGGAGCGGAGAACCGGAGGAGCTGCGCCGGAAGGTGATGTATAAAGTGTTTGTTATTTTGACAGCTGCCGCAGCCTGGGGGAGATATGATAAGGAGGGGGGGGCTGTTTATTACTGCACAGGGGGACCCATAATAAGGAGGGGGGGCTGTATAGTGCAATATGCACGGCATCCCCCCGCCGCTGATGGACGGGGGGATGCCGTGCATATTCATTGCACTAATGAGGCGGCCCCACGTCCCCGCCTGCGGTCACCGCGGTCCCCTCCTGCCTCCTCCAGCCACCAGTGCAGCCCCCTCCGCAGCATATCGTATGACCCGTGTATAAGCCGAGGGGGGACTTTTCAGCCCAATTTGTGGGCTGAAAAACTCGGCTTATACACGAGTATATACGGTATGTATGTATTTTATGAGTTTTTCCTGCTTCTCTCTCCCTCCTATAGTGGTTTAATACCATTTGGATGTTTTTCAATCATGGTGTATTTCATCCCAGTTATTATATTGTAATTATCTGAGATATTGTTTTTAATCATGTATCAATAAAATATTTACTTTTATGCCACAAATTCGGGCTATAAACTCATTTCTTGATAGGTTTTTTATACTCTAGATTCTTAGTAGTAGCACAAGTCAAGGACTTCACTGCAGACGTAGCAGCCAAGACTTTCCAGAACTGTTTTTGTAGACCCCATGGGTACCCAGACCAGGTACTAACAGATCAAGGTTTTGCATTTGAATCCCAACTATTTCAAGAATTTCTAGGATTGCATGGTTGTAAGACGATCAGGACTACACCGTATCATCCACAGACAAATGGTCTTTGTGAGAAAATGAACAACATTGTCATTGATATGTTGAAAACCTTACCACTTGAAGAAAGAAACCAATGGCCAGAAAAACTACCTGACTTAGTGGATATATACTGTAGAACCACATCCTTGTAAGTTCTACTAACTGTGCGCCAGCTTATTTGATGCGCGGAACATCTGGAAAACTCCCAGTTGACTTTGAGATGGGAACTGTAGAACCAGACCAAGATACTTCGGAAGAAGATTGGGATTAACACAGTCAACAGCAATACAAGAAAAATCAGGAATGCGTGGAAAAGAATTTAGAACAAGTCAGAATCAAGCAAGAACAGGACTTTAACAAGAATGCCATAGCTGAACCCTTGATACCTGGTGAACTAGTTCTCAAAAGAGAAAGAACAAATAAACTAGATAATCAATGGGAAGCTGAACCCTACAGTCATTCCAAAAAATTTTGACAATTCCAAAACCTGTGTAATCAGTCGAGATGAACGTAGAACATCATCTACAGTATCTAGAGATCATCCAAAAAGATGTCCTGAACAACTGAAACAGCAAGAAGTCAACCAATATTCAACTCCAGAATATCCCTACTCAACACAAGTGGAGAAAAAGAAAGAGAAAGCCTTGCATACTGTACTCGGAGACTTCCCAGAAGATTGGCCTCAATGTAATGGAGCCATCATAGTACCAGTACTTTCCTTCTATCAACCTGTTGAAGAACAAGTTCAAATTCCTGTAGAACTAAGAAAAGTAGAAGAACCTGTTCAAGTACAAGAAGTTCAGCCTGTTGTACCAGAACCAGAGATTTGTGCAATTGGTCAACCTGCCAGTCCACTAGAAAGACTACATCAATACTACGGTATTTTAGAATTACGTAGATCTAACAGACTATGGAATAGTGCATACACATAAGCAGACACTAGTAAAACACCAGTACTATGCAGATCAACCCGTAGTAACTTTGGTCAGCTACCACTCAGATACAGAGAGTGAATTGTAGAGTGTCAAAGTAAAATTTAACTATTGACTTGTGTATAAAAATGTAAATAGTAGTGTATAGAAGGGTGGAGGATCTGGGCACAGCCCCATGCACATTAAGTTGGGAATAGAAAGTGCCTGGGGTAGAGAGAAGGTAAGACTCAGCCTCCTAAGCAGAGACACCCGTAGGGAAATTGTGCGTAAAGTGTGTCAACCCGTTAAATGTTTGAAGCCTTCAGAGACTTTACTGTGAGGACTTTACCCTCTTTCCCTGGATTTTCCCCTTTGTCTAAACAATGGACCATAGCCACAGGACTGGTGGTGGCAAAACTATTCTTTTCTTTTACAGCCTGCGGCAGATGGACTGGCACCGTAAGGACTGATTTTTCATATTTTTACGTTTTACAGTGTTTTTTTGTAATTTCTTTCAGTTTTGAGACTTTGTAAATTCCTGTTATTGTTTACGTGTTGTTCATGTAACAAAAACTTTGTTCAGTCCGGGAGTACTGAAGTTAACTACGGGTGAATGTGGCGCCCTGTGCCAGGTAAGCCACAGAACCAACTAGTTCACTAAGGTATTTCCACATCTTGTACTCACATACAGCCAACACCTTCCACTCCAGGCCTGTAGGGGGAGCACTACTGGTTGCTGTTAAGCCAGATCCCCTATAAATACAGGTGCTGGGGGCAGAGTTAGCCAGAGTGTTCAGTCACTAGGAGAACTGTGAAGATCAACTCAGTGCCTAGTGAGTTAACCTGGTCACCAGAGCCGTGCTAGGCCCAAGATTAGTGCACCGCCAGAGCCAGTGTGAGGTCCAGAGAGAGTGAGGGCAAAAGGCAGAGGAGAGGAACACTACAGCGGGGGCAGAGGAGCCATCCTGGCTCACCCCAAGAGAACACCAGTCACTGGAGTCCGAGTCTGCAAGGGAGAGAAGTTAGCCCAGTAGAGAATCCAGATCACCACAGAGGCTTAGCTTCCTGGACACCCGCAGCACCCACATTTGAGAGACAGGGACCGCAGGAGAGATAGCGGTAGCCAAGTGAAAGCCCTCAGTTCATCAACACGGGTGTGGAAGAGCAGGAAAGATCAGGCCTGGTTTCATACACGTCAGACTCAACACAAGGGAAAAGAACAAGGATTGTGTGCCTCTCCACTCTTCCTCCTGGAGGGACCTTGATTATTTGAAAACAACACCTTAGACTGCTGAGCAACAGTCCAGTTATTTTTCTCCTTGGCACAGGTAAGACGCTACTTGCCTATTGGTCATGAGTGGCTTGACACAAGGAATGCAACAGTTGTAGCCCCTGTCCTGGATACATATGTGTGTGGTGGCTCTTTAAGCACTGACACCCAGCAGCAGTCCACTTCATGAGACTCTCCCCCAAATTTTTGAATGGCCTTTTCTTAAAAATCCTTTCAAGGCTGTGGTTATCCTAGTTGCTTGTGCACCTTTTTCTACTACACATTTGCCGTCAACTCAACTTTCCATTAATATGCTAGCATGCAGCACTCTGTGAACAGCCAGCTTCTTTAGCAATTAAAAAGAAAAAATAGTGTTGCGCCACCTGTGGACCTCTCCTGTCTTTAAAGCGGTCGTATTATAAGCAAACTAACCTTTAAAGGTTGTGCCCGATCCGCACAACCAGATTGTGAGCGTAGTTTTGTGGCTCAGGCTGCCAGCCTTGCATCTGTAGTGCTCCTGTATCCTCAATCACCTCTGCTCCTGGCCTCGTGCTGTCCACACTCTCTCTCCAGGGTTAGGTCAGGAAACACCAGGTTGATCCATTAACCCTATCCCTCCTGCAGCTCTGTCACCGCTTTCCACAATGGAATTAGATTAATAGAATTCAAATAGAATATGCGGTTCTAAGGTAGAGCGCAGGTATGAGACGGGATACTTTAATCTTTATCTCCGTAACTTTATTCATAAAAAGCTCCAGACCACAACATGTTTCGACGTACAGACGTCTTCCTCAAGCGGATGAGGAGCTATTAATAACAAACCATTATATACTTCCTCTAACCAATCAACCATCAGTGCAGCCTCCCTGACAGCTGAAAGGTGGGAGGTTACACAATTTTAAAACAATTTAAACAAAATTAAAAACCTTCAGCTACAGAACTATTTATAAAACCAGAAACTAAATATAAAAACCCCAGTAAAACAAAACACATAATAATACAATGAGTTTTTCTGTTGATGTTGATGATCATTTTGAACATATGCTCACAATTCCCGATTCTCTATATTTTCAACTTAAGAGCAATAATAAATTTAATTGTATTATTTTTACTATCCCCAGTTATCTTATTTCTCCATTAAATTACTTTTCCAGGGGTTGGTCATTTATTTAAATTCTCATATCCTTACAAGTCAGAACTGTGCAAAACAATAAATTAAATATAAATTCTGATTTTTATTATTTTTTATTGCTGCCCTACTGGGCTATTTTAGTGACCCCTCTAGTTATCACTGTAATCTTGAAGGATCCTTTCTAAACCAGTCTTATAAACATATCACTAGCATGATATTTCCAATATTATTCCATAGATGTTGATGATTATTTATCTCAGGCTGTTTCTTTCAATTAATTATTCATAACCTCACACTAAATTAAATTAACAGTAGGTAGCACCTAAACTCCATCACCGCTGCTCCTCTCACTTACGTTCCTACTCAGTAAATTATTATCAATTACTCTATATTTAGAGTATATAGTATATAGAGTAATATAAATACAGAGTAATTGATAATAATTTACTGAGTAGGAACGTAAGTGAGAGGAGCAGCGGTGATGGAGTTTAGGTGCTACCTACTGTTAATTTAATTTAGTGTGAGGTTATGAATAATTAAATGAAAGAAACAGCCTGAGATAAATAATCATCAACATCTATGGAATAATATTGGAAATATCATGCTAGTGATATGTTTATAAGACTGGTTTAGAAAGGATCCTTCAAGATTACAGTGATAACTAGAGGGGTCACTAAATAGCCCAGTAGGGCAGCAATAAAAAATAATAAAAATCAGAATTTATATTTAATTTATTGTTTTGCACAGTTCTGACTTGTAAGGATATGAGAATTTAAATAAATGACCAACCCCTGGAAAAGTAATTTAATGGAGAAATAAGATAACTGGGGATAGTAAAAATATACAATTAAATTTATTATTGCTCTTAAGTTGAAAAATATAGAGAATCGGGAATTGTGAGCATATGTTCAAAATGATCATCAACATCAACAGAAAAACTCATTGTATTATTATGTGTTTTGTTTTACTGGGGTTTTTATATTTAGTTTCTGGTTTTATAAATAGTTCTGTAACTGAAGGTTTTTAATTTTGTTTAAATTGTTTTAAAATTGTGTAACCTCCCACCTTTCAGCTGTCAGGGAGGCTGCACTGACGGTTGATTGGTTAGAGGAAGTATATAATGGTTTGTTATTAATAGCTCCTCATCCGCTTGAGGAAGACGTCTGTACGTCGAAACATGTTGTGGTCTGGAGCTTTTTATGAATAAAGTTACGGAGATAAAGATTAAAGTATCCCGTCTCATACCTGCGCTCTACCTTAGAACCGCATATTCTATTTGAATTCTAGCTTCTTTAGCAATGACCTTTTGTGGCTTACCCTCCTTGTGGAGTGTGTCAATGACTGCCTTTTGGACATCTATCAAGTCAGCAGTCTTCCCCATGATTGTGTAGGCCACTTAACCAGACTAAGGGACTATTTCAAATGCCTACTAAGCCTTTACAGGTGTTTTGTGTAAGTTTTTCTAGTTTTCTGAGATAATGAATTTTGGGTTTTCACTGGCTTTAAAAGATTTATCTGTAATCACTCTATATAATATATGCGTTTCATTTTATGTATTGAATTACTGAAATAAGCTAACTTTTTGGTGATATTGTAATTTAATGAGTTGCACTTGTATATTGAATCAAAGAGATAAAATAATTTAACTATTCAGATTACTTGATATTATATTCATTTTAAAAATTGTTTTAATATTTCCTATGTATAGAATGTATACATTGTTACAAAAATATATATATTGTTTATTAAAGAGAATGTAACCAGTTCATGGTGGTTTTAGAAGAGAAAAAGCTACATACAGAAATGTGACATGATAGATGAGGAACAAGGCTACTGGGTATATATCAGAGTGCATTTTTAAGACAGTGTGGTCAGTTAATGCACTTGCCATCGACATGTACATTAATCTCTTAAACTGTCCACTCCATTGGACATTATTGCTTTCCTGAAAGATTGCTACCCGCACTGAATAAATCTATCACTTACCATTGACCTGGAGTTTTAAATTGTCATACATATAGTGAAAGTATTTTTAATAACAAAACTCGAGCTATAATTTTATAAGAGCCACAATATTGGAGATATTTCAGAGCAGGTTGATTTCACTATTATAATGTGTTCTAGAGTCTCTTATGTATTATATTCTACTAGTAACATATACAGTAAATATGGGAATAAAAATTGAAATATGGAAGAATTTTTCAAGGAAATCATAGACTTCTGAAACATTTCCATTTCTATAAATACTAAGTAAGGTCATTTTCAATTATTGTAGTAAATTTGTAAAGTAAAATTTGGTCTTGGAACTTGCTATCTACCTTATGGAGAGAAGCTTCTCTCCATAAGGTAGATAGCAAGTTCCCAGACTTTGTCTTAGCCCACTCACACAACCAGATCAGAATATCCCACACACTACACTGATGAGGGGCAGTTACCCCGAAACGCAGCGTCTGTAGTTTGGGGTTTTGATCTGGCATAAATCCCTTAGTCATATTTAAAAGCTTGTTGGAAAGCGATTATGACTTTGAGGAGCTACTTAAAGGTGGCACTGGAGTTATTCCACTTCCTTACTGAAGTGCAAATTTAAAGTAAAACTTAGCATTCAACTGATTTTTATGTGAATATTTTATTAAAGTGACCAAAATGTAGCATAACAATTTCGGCCCCTATTAGCGGACCTTCTTCAGTGTGCTTTGAGCAAGTCACAATAATGAAGTACAAGCCAGTCAGGAGAATCCTGACAAGAAGTGGGCAGGGAAGTCACTTATGAGGCAATGTTAGAAATGGATGGCGGGGAATAACCGCGTTGTCCACTACTTGGTAAATGTGAGCTGACACTTATTCTCTTCACCAGAATTCTCCTGAGTGGCCTCTCCTTCATTTTGGTGACTTGCTCAGAGTACACTGAAGAAGATCCGCTACTGAGGACCGAAACAAGTGTGCTTCATGTTGGTCACTTTAATAAAACATTCACATCATAAATCCATTGAGTGCTAAGTTTTACAAATTTACTGCAATAACTTAATACTGAAGGTATTCTTATGTTCAGTCTCATGGTCCAAAATGCCCCATTTGCGAAGAGGGTTTTCCTCCATCACCCCTACCCCCCCCCTTTGGTTTAATTATTTTGAATATGCCAAAAAATGAAAAGTATCAAGTTCTCCCTCAAGAATTTCAAAAAAATGTTTTCCAGTACCTGAAGTGTTATTAGCTTTTTTTCTTTTTAATATCAGCTATGTGCTCTGCTACGAGTTATCTGATGATATATCCAGCATATAACAAACCAAATTTAGTGCATTTAATTATATAGTTTGTATGTGTTGTGTCAAAATTACTGAAAGATTTTATTTGAAATTTATCAGAATTTGCTCCCTGAAAAGCAAGCATTTTATGTGCATACTGAAATACTGAACATGTGGTCAAGCCACATTAAAAAACAATGTGCAGGGATAACAATGCTTTCAGATATTTTGGAATTAGTGAAAAAAAAGTGTGGGGGACTACATATTTCGCCGAGTTTTTGCCTTCTTTGCTACAAAACCAAATCCTCATTTTAAATTATTCACTAAGATATCATCCTGGTTTAATACAGGCAAATATGTTTGTACTGTGTTATACTGTATTATACTAGAAAATATAGTAAAGATAGGCTCACTGTTTTTGTCCACGGGTGCACCAGAAAAATGCGCATACACAGAGAAGAAATATCTGGGCACACCTCAATTTCTCATGAAAAAAATGTGGATCACACAACGTGTCAAAGGTTAAGTGTTTCTTGTTTTTCTATTGCCACACCATGTCCAAAACACCAAATATCACCAACGTTTCGGCCTCTTGCATAGGCCTTTATCAAGGTTTCTGATTATACAAAAAATAAACAAGTAATATGTATTAGCATCATACATTATATCAAAACACAATTGTTGACCAGATTGGGACTAGTGCCAGTGTGAAGCTTATGGTGGACTGTGGTATGTGGCAATGTGAAAACGAATGCAATTTTAAAAAAAGCGGGAGTGCCCGATGGTCGTGGAAGTGTTGTAGGAGTGGAGCGGTTATAAGAACTCAAACCAAGAAAGGAACGGGGAATAAGTGAAGACTACAGGAAGAGATGATATGGGAAACTGAATATCTCGTGCTGAGGTAAAAGAAAAAAAGTAAAAGTGAAACACAATAAATGAGGATAAAAAAGGTCAAAAGAAAAAACAGATAAATTACCAGTGTTGGAACAGGTGGGGGTTCCAAACAGAACCCAAATGGAGAAAGCGAAACTACAGCAAACGCGGATGGACACCTTACGATTCCTAGGACAAAGTACATGGAATATAAACAAGGAATATCTACTCTATAAAACAAAGAAGCTGGTGCAAGAGTCACCAAAGTTGAATAAGAGACATAAAAGCAAAGAGACCTCTCTAGAAAAAATCCAAGGAAGAACCGAGGGAAGGACAAAAAAGAGAAGGGAACAGAAGGAATATGAATAGTCCCATAGACAGGAAAAGAGCAAAAACTCATAAGAATATGTAAATGCCAAAAAAGAGGGAGAACACCTCACAGGGTCATATCATAACCTCAGGTTTCACTAAGGACAAAAATACCTGCTGTATATATCCAAGCATGAAAGAAAACACCAGAAACAGGCACTGGTAAATATACTAGAAATGGACAAAAAAAATATATATAACATGTAATACGTAATCCAATACAGTTACCCATAGTGTCCAAAGGACTAAAAGATTATGGGTCAAGAATATGAGGTGGGACCAACCCCCACACTCAGCATGGACGCAAGAGGGAAAAGAGCAGACAGAAATAGTAAACTCCTCAATATGCATCCATATTACCTTCGGTATGAGGCAAGGCTCAAGGAAAACACCTGGGAGATATGGAATAAAGAATCAAACTCAATAAGGCAGTAAGAATACAAAGATGTGCAGGCAGACAACAAGATTCCAGAGAGCGAGGTAATACCTTGTATGTGGTCTGTGGCAGTGAAGCGGCGGTTTGCGGGGAACGCAGCGCCAACGCCTGTTTATGACAGGCGGGGAGGCGTATTTAATATGACGCATATCCGGTCCGTGGACCGCAAATGAAACGCACGAGTGGCGCATACGCAAAAGAAAGCTTTGTATAGCGCATGCGTGTTCAAGAGGATGAGAGAATACATTGAGCAAAGTGCTGTAAGGTGCCAGGAGTTCCGTTCAAGACGTGCTGGTGCTCAGTGTAGGTAGATGTTCCATAAGAAGCGATCAATAATGCATCTAGAACAGAGAAAAAGACATCAATAAGTACCAATACAAAAAATGATCAACATTAAGATTACAGGTCTGAAAGATAATTATAATAAACAGGATTAATTGAAGTAAAATCAGTTATGCAAGGATGGTGATCTCATAAGAACACTCACATAGATAGGATGCCACAGAAGGCGGTCTGGAACACATATGTATTTGGAAAATATATAGCACAATCAATATACATCCATAAAATACAAAATAATGATGGAAATATTAAATGCAAGGAAGTTCATGACAGAAATGAACAATTGATAACACCAAAATAGTATATGCTTCTATGTTAAAGTGTAAAGGTAAATGAGGCCATATTGATTTCTGCTAACTGAATGAATTTCAAAGGAAATTATGTAAATATCTCATATTCGCGGTTCATACCTTGCGGTTCTAAAGTCTGGAGTGTGTGGATCCAGTAGGCTTCCCGTTCTTTCAGCCTCTGGATCCTATTACCTCCACGTCTCAGTGGTGGTACGCTTTCCAACACTTGGAAGCGAAGTTGCAACACCGAGTGGTTACATTGTGCAAAATGGAAAGGTATAGGGAGTAGTGTGTTTTGACATCGAATCGTAGATTTATGCTTGCTGATGCGATTGCGCACATGCTGGGTGGTTTCGCCAACATATGAGCGACCGCACGGGCATTTAATCAGGTATATTACAAATGATGAATCTCAAGTAAAATAGCTTCTAATAGGGAAACGTTTGCCTGTCTGGGGATGTGTAAAAAATTCACCCTTAATAACGTTGTTGCACTGATTGCATCCTAAACATGGGAAAGTGCCCTTGCGTACTGTTTGAAATGTGAGTTGATAAGGAGACTTTTTATTGGTACCAATGTCTGCTCTCACAATGGATTGTTTGAGGTTGGGAGCCTTTTTATGACAAAACAGAGGCTGATTCCTGAATTCGGGGATATTGGGGAAACTGGAGTTGAGAAGTTGCCAATGCTTTAAAATCGACCCCTTGATCAGAGGACTGAAAGGGTGATATGACGAAACAAAGGGTATTCTCATACCCGTGGATGATCTATGATTATTTGACATACGTTTGCCTTCTGCGATGTGAGCTGGATATCCGCGATCCTGGAATTTAAGGGCCATTTGTTTATGTCTTTCAATTTCTTGTATAGCATCAGAAACGATCCTGTCAATTCTCATATGTTGGGAAATAGGAAGTGCTATTTTAATGTGGCGTGGATGACAATTAAATCATAAATTATTTACTTCTGCTAAAATTTTTAAACTTTATTTATGCACTTATGCAAGTATACATACAAAAACCAATAAAAACTGAGTGCACAGAAAAGTGTGGGAAGGAAGGAGCTAGCCTTAGTACTTATGCCTCCCTCCTTGCCCTACCTGCCAGCGGGGTTGGCACCCTAGAATCGATATGGTGCCCCCACTCGTCGGCGGCTCACCATAAGCTTACCCTGAACTCTCCCTTTTTGAGGATGAAAGTGGTGCACCCCACCTATAAACCCTCAAAGGTGGTGTCTATTGGGAAGCCCAGTCACAACCTGTGTCTCAGTGTTAAAGGGATCCTGTCACCCCCAAAACACCTCCTAAGGTATTAAAAGCTGTCCCTAGAGCATATTAACACTTACCCTACACTCCTTTTACCTCCTAAATGCACATAGTCAAAGTGAATAAAAACGTTATTATAGTACCTCATTACTGATGATAATGAGTGACTATGGTATTCATAGTCACTCATCCAGGCTGCCCCTCTTCATCATATCACGCCTGAATAGGCGTGATCTACATCACAGATTCAAATTCTGACATCTGTTCGTTAATCCCCCCAGGGCCAGGGTATCATTTATGTTCAGACACTTTTCTGTGCACTCAGTTTTTATTGGTTTTTGTATGTATACTTGCATAAGTGCATAAATAAAGTTTAAAAATTTTAGCAGAAGTAAATAATTCATGATTTGAATGCAATGCACGCCCTGAGGAAAACAACAACTTTGAAACATACGTCGGCTGTGGGATTGAGGCAGGAGCACTGTGGCAGCAGGGGTCCAAGGAGTGATTGTCTATAAGGACCATTCTGGCACCAGGTATTTTGGACACTCTAGTATCTAATGTATGATCATTCAATGACCGCTTAGGTCTGTAGGAACTTCCTTTTAGATATAGGAGAGGGATTAAGAATAATACAAGTGTGATGGTGCTATAAATATTTTATTCTGTTCCCCTGTCAGTAATTGCTGCTATTCGTGTATTTTTTGTAGCCCACCCTATTATTTTGTGCATGATAGGGACTGTGTTCCCGTTTAAGACATGTTATGTACAGTAAATAATTTTAATAAGAATTAATTTTAATCAATAAAGTGATTTTTTGCCATAAATATTGGATGTGCTGATTCACTAAAAAAATATCAACACAGTTTAATCTGTGGCGATATTTTGTAAGGTATAACGTGTTGAGGTGAAGCACTTTTAGTTGAGGGGACCCTTTTATGTGTATAAAGCTAATCTATGCAGTATAATTGAGTAAAGATTAGTTGTGTCACATGTAAAAAAGCACAATTGTGATTCCACTGAAATTCCTCCAAACTCTGCAAAACATCTGTGCTGTCTTTCAAATAACACATCATATTTCTAATCATTGGTTGTAAAAAAATATCGACCCCGTCCCTGAGTCTCTCGTTGAAAAATCTAATTCCCAAGACGATTGGCTGGAGGGGAGGAGAAAACACCTACTTGTTGACCTTGGGAAGTCCATGAACAATTGTAATAATTCAACATTTGACAAGTAATAATTCTTTTTTGTTAATGATTAGGGATGTGCAAACCCAACCTGTAACGTTCGGGGTCCGTACCGAATTCCTAGTGTTTGGGCATGGTCCTCAAATGTGGACTTTCCTGAGAAGTCTGTTATAGTTTGAGTTCGAGTTCAGCGGGAGCTGTAAAAAGAAACAAAGTAGTGATTAAACATCAGCTTATACTTACCAGGTCCACGTGCTTGTACTTCTGGGGCCAATGTATAACTTCCTGATTATTCACTGGTGAGGAGCACAACAGCCAATCACAGATGCTGTCATAGAGAGTGAGAGTCTGTGATTAGCTGTTGGAGCCAGTGAAGTAACCTGGAAACAGTCCATACATTCTATCAAGTACCTTGCTAGAATGTATGGGTTGTTTCCATGTTAATGCACTGGTTTCAACAGGCAATCACAGAAGTCCACTCTCTGTGACGACCCATTGACTGATGTCCTAGTAGTGTAAAAAAAAAAATTTTAAAAAATTGACGTAGAGCTTCACTGAAATTTTGATTTTCATTGCAGACAAAGGGGACAGCTGTGGGCTTTCACCCCAAGCTGCCTGGCTATACCTTGGCTGGCAATCAAAATACAGTGAAGCATGTTATTTTTTTAAAAATTATTTAAATAAATAATTGCAAAACAAATGTGTGGGATTTGTCCTATTTTTAATTGCCAACCAAGGTAAAACCCAGGCAGCTGGAGGCTGGTATTCTCAGTGTGGTGAGGCCAATAGTTATTGGGTCCCCCCATACTACAAAATAGTAGCTTACAGCCTCCCCAGAAATTGGCACATTCATTAGAAGCACCAATTACTGGCGCTTTACCTAGTTCTTCCTGATGCCCTGGTGAGGTGGCATTGGGGTGATAGAAGAGGTTAATGACAGCTGCATATAGACAGCTTGTCATTAAGCCTAGATTGATAATGTCTCAATGAGACCCGTACATTATGAATCCTGTGAGGAAATAGATAAACATTGAGAAAGATCTTTTTTAAATAACTCACAGAGAAAAATTATTTATTCGAAATAAATCAGACAACCCTCATTTGCCAATGTACACTGTGTGCAGAATTATTAGGCAAATTGTATTTTAGAGGATTACTTTTATTATTGATCAACAACTATGTTCTCAATCAACCCAAAAGATTCATAAATATCAAAGCTTAATATTTTTGGAAGTTGGAGTGTTTTTTTTTTAGATTTGGCTATCGTAGGAGGATATCTGTTTGTGCAGGTAACTACCGTGTTTCCCAGAAAGTAAGACACTGTCTTATATTTTTTTTTGGTCCAAAAAGACCGCCATGTCTTACTTTCGGGGGGTGTCTTATATTAGCCAAATCCCACTGCAGTCTCCCATACACACACATACACCACACACCCATGCACACACACATACACCCAACACACCCATACATACCCATACATACCCATACACACACATAACCATACACACACACATATACCCATACACACAAACAGTTTTTTACCGGTCTCCGGTGGCCCCCGCTCCGGTGTCCGCGCTCTCCCCGCTGGCCTCTGCTCTCCGGTGGTCCCCCGTCCTCCAGCTGGCCTCCGCTCTCCGGTGGCCCCCTCCGCTCTCCAGTGGCCCCCTCCACTCTCCGGAGGCCCCCTCTGCTCTCTGGTGGCCCCCCCTGCTCTCCGGCGTCTCACCGCTCTCCTTCCCACTGTAGCTGCCAAACTCCGCCCAGGTCAGGAGCCCTGCACCAATTACAGCGCAGGAACCGCTAGCCAATCAGAGGTCATGCACGATGTCAGCTGGCCGCGGATTGGCTTGTGGTTCCTGGGCTGTGATTGGGTCACGGTTCCTGCGCTGTAATTGGCGCAGGGCTCCTGACCTGGGCGGAGTTTGGCAGCTACAGCGGGAATCAGGAGAGCGGGGGGCCGCTGGAGAGTGGGGGGCCACCAGAGAGCGGAGGGGGCCACCGGAGAGCGGGGGACCAGCACAGTCCTCAGGTACGCCTTACATTCGGGGGGGTGCCTTATATTAGAAGGTAGGGCGCCCCCCCAAGCAGGCCTTACTTTCGGGGCACCCTACTTTCGGGGAAACACGGTATTACTGTGCAGAATTATTAGGCAACTTAATAAAAACCAAATATTTTCCCATATCACTTGTTTATTTTCACCAGGTAAACTAATATAACTGCACAAAATTTATAAATAAACATTTCTGACATGCAAAGACAAGACACAAAAAAAATTAGTGAACAATATAGCCACCTTTCTTTATGATGACACTCAACAGCCTTCCATTCATAGATTCTGTCAGTTGCTTGATCTGTTTACAATCAACATTGTATGCAACAGTCACCACAGCCTCCTAGACACTGTTCAGAGAGGTGTACTGTTTTCCCCTCCCTGTAGATCTCACATTTTAGGAGAGACCACAGGTTCTCTATGGGGTTCAGATAAGGTGAACAAGGGGGCCATGTCATTATTTTTTCTTCTTTTAGACCTTTACTGGCCAGCCACGCTGTGGAGTAGTTGGATGCATGTGATGGAGCATTGTCCTGCATGAAAATCATGTTTTTATTGTACAATACCGACATCTTCCTGTACCACTGCTTGAAGAAGTTGTCTTCCAGAAACTGGCATAGGTCCGGGAGTTGAGCTTCACTCCATCCTCAACCCGAAAAGGTCCCACAAGTTCATCTTTAATGATACCAGCCCATACCAGTACCCCACCTCCACCTTGCTGGCGTCTGAGTCGGAGTGGAGCTCTCTGCCCTTTACTGATCCAGCCTCTGGCCCATCCATTGGGCCAATCAAGAGTCACTCTCATTTCATCAGTCCATAAAACCTTTGAAAAATCAGCCTTAAGATATTTCTTAGCCCAGTCTTGACGTTTTATCTTATGTTTCTTGTTCAAAGGTGGTCGCTTTTTGCCATGAAACGCTTGATTGTTCGGTGATCACGCTTCAAAAGTTTGGCAATTTCAAGACTGCTGCATTCCTCTGCAAGACATCTCACAATTTTGGACTTTTCAGGACCCGGAAAATCTCTCTTCTGACCCATTTTGCCTAAGGAAAGGCATTTGCCTAATAATTAAGCACACCTTAAATAGGGTGTTGATGTCATTACACCACATCCCTCCTCATTACAGAGAAGCACATCACCTGATTTACTTAATTAGTAGTTGGCTCTCAAGCCTATACAGCCTGGAGTAGGACATGTATAAAAAGTATCATGTGATCAAAATACTAATTTGCCTAATAATTCTGCACACAGTGTATGAACACTAATCATACACCTGCAATGATAATCCACAACGATGGTCCCACAAAGCTCACTCGCCTCTGCTACATCCAGAGTCTGCAGCGAGAGAATAAATGTGTCCTCTCCCTGCAGTATCTCTGATCACACTGACTGCCTAGGGAAGGAGTGATGTCACTGAGTCACTCGGAGCTTCCCATGGCAGTGAACACAGGTGACCCCACTGCTGGCCTCGGTCTCTTCCTGCATGTATGAAACAGCCCCCAAGAATAATTTTTTTAAAGTTGATACACATTCTGCACTGGCCCCACTATTAGAGTAAACCTATTGCTACCAATATAAATAATGTTTTTCATTAGAGGCCCTTGTCATGGTCTCTTCCTGATTGTATGAGACAGCCCCCAGGGATAATTTTTTAAAAGCCGATGTACATTCTGCAAGTTTACAATAGGGGGGTGTTGGGACATTATACAGTTTGATATCTGTGCATCTATCTAGCTTTTTAGAGTATATAAAAGATAATGTAGAAATGTCACCTTGTGTGCGGTCCATGTGCGGTCCAAGTGCGATTAATGAAATTTTTTTTCACATTGCACTCACAGATTTTATATGCATATGTGAGTGAACCATGAGAGTAAATTGTTAACACAATCAGTATTTGTAGCGGTTTGGAATCAGCTTGTTATCACTATGTCCAAACTGGTGCATTGTATAGTACAAGCAGAGTGGACAGGATTTACAATGATCCGGTGCCCACTATGCTTATTTTCTCAGTACCATAAACTGACCTGCATGGCAGCTTTCCAGTGCTGCCGCTTGTCTACAGCATCTCAATTTAGCACTGCGGAGTCGTAGGTGATCTCGATGGGTGAATGCAGGGAAAATGCCATGCCCCATATGTAGATTGTGGGCACGGGCAGCTGCCTTCACCTGTGGAGATCCCCGGCATCCTTGAAGGAGAGGTGACACTGTATCCAGCGGATGTAGTGTCTCCAGATCATTTGCACATACCCTAAAAGTGAAAAATAAAGTATGAAAAAATAAAAATTTTAATGTGACTGTGGCGCCCCTCTGGCTAGGCGCCACAGGAAGTACTACACTGTGACAATCAATGTGTGTTATCCCTGTAAGTTGTCAGTTCAGGGTTTAACCTGTGGAGTCTGTCTTTACAAACACTTAGGACTAGGCCACTTAGAATAGGGGGGACCACTAATTTAGTAGGTCCCAAAAGGGGGTGGAGCCTAGGGGTAGTAGCAGTGAGAGAGTGACAGTTTTAGAGGAGACAGTGCTGGGAAGGCAGTCAGGAAGGACAAGCCTGACAGCACAGCCGACAGGAGGGATCCCATCTTTCAGTGGGGGTCCAGGAGAGAAGGCAAGGGCCAAGACTGGTTGGAGCCAGCTGGTCATGGTGAGGGAAACACTGGCAACCGGGAAGCCGAGGCGGTCAGAAGTTCACCTCTGACCGCAGACTGATGAGCTGCAGGCCCATAGAAACTGGGTTGCTGACAGCGCCACAAGGTACCTCGCCCCTCAGGACTAAGAACCGGTTAAGGACACTAGAGGAGAAGGCAAGAATTCCAGAGGTGGGGGAGACTTTGCTTACTTGGGCCCCCTCCGTCCAGACAGGTGGGGCACAGATCTTGCCTACTAGCTACAGACCGTGGGACTGGCGGGAAAGCTCTGCGAGGGTGGTAGAGACTAGGAAGAGAGAAGTTAACCCTGAAAGACAAAGAGAGAAAACCCCTAGAGACTCCATAAAGGGGACCCTGAGCTGGCAACATCCACCCGGTAAACCAAACTGTACCATGTTCCGTTTTACCATCTGCTGGTACCTAGTAAAGTGGAGTAAAATTTGAACCATTTCTGTTATTCTTCCTGCTGGTGCCCAGAGGGTTCTGCACCACCAGCAGCTCATCAGAGGGGTAAGAACCATCACTGCTACAACTACAACTCCCCTCATCCCAATCCATCATCGCTGTCCTGAGGTAATTGCTCCACCTGTAGGGAGCTGGACCACTCTCTGCTGTACTCACCATCACCTCAGCGGCCGGCTTGCAGCGCCGGTACCATATTACCGGGAACTACAGGTGGCGTCACGTTCCCCTGTAAATATCCCCTTCCTCCCCACCATCTATTCAAATGATAACCAGGGCACGGAACCGGGATCCCGATCACCCGTGATTTCCCTATCCAAGCCACCATCAGTCCCGGTGTCCCACTACCCCTAACCCTGGCCGCATCATGACAACCTAATGATAGCAACTTCTGTGAAGTACCTGTGGATTCAAAATGCTCACTATACCCATGCATAAAATCCTTGAGGGGTCTAGTTTCCAAGATGGGGTGACTTTTGGGGGAGAATTGCTATTTAAGCACCCTAGCGGCCTTGCAAATGTGACATAGTGCCTGCAATCTTTTTCAACTTTTCCAAAATTCAAATATTGCTGCTTCTCTTCTGAACCCTCCCATTTGTCTAAAGAGAACTTTTTGTCTACATGTGGGGTATCGTCTTTTTAGTGTTATCTCCTGGAAAAGTGAAATATTTGGTGCTAAAGCAAAATGTTTGTAATAAAAAAGAAAAAAAAAACATTTTAAATATAACAACCTTTTGTTATCAAATGTCTGTGAAGTACCTGTGCATTCAATATGCTCACTATACCCCAAGATATAATCTATCAGGGGTCTAGTTTCCAAAATGGGGTTATTTGTTGTGGGGGATTTATGCTGTTTAGGTACTTTAGGGTCCAGGAAATGCAACATGGTGCCCTCCATCTATTTTAGCCAAATTTGTTTTCCGAAACTTAAAAAGTGCTCCTTCTTCTCTGAGCCCTCCCATTTGTTCAAACAGCGGTTTCTGACCAAATGTAGTGTATTGGCACGTTTAAATGAAACTGGGTAACAAATTTTGGCATCCAATTTTTCATGCTATCCCTTGTAAAAGTGAATACAGTGATTCTAAAGCTTCATCTTAGGTAAAATATAAATGTATTTCTTTTTTCTTTCAACTTTGCATTTATTCATGTGAAGCAGCGGAGGAGTGAATAAACATCTTGAATGTAATTTTCAGCAGTCTGAGGCATGCAGTTTTTGGAATGGTGCCATTTTGGGTATTTTCTTTTACAAGGGCCTCTCAACGTGACTTCAAATGTGATGTGGGCCCTAAAAAATGGTTTTCTAAATTTTGATGTAAAAATGAGAAATTGCTGATAAATTTTGAACCCTTCTAATGTCCTAACAAAAAAAAAGTAGAATGATGTGAGAAATATTAATTATTAACTATTTTGTGTGACCTATTTCTCTGGTTTTAACAGAATAAAAATTCAAAAGTTGAAAATTTTTTTCTAAATTTATGCCAAAATTAAATTTTTCACAAATACCGTATATACTCGAATATAAGCAGACCCGAGTATAAGCCGAGGCCCCTAATTTTACCCTCAAATACTGGGGAAACCTGTTGACTTGAGTATAAGCCTAGGGTGGGAAATGTAGCACTCCCCCGTCCTGGTATATAATCCCTCATCACTGTAGATAGCCCTTCAAAATGGTGTATATAGCCCCTCATAATATCGTGCCTCCATCACTAGTATATAGTGCCTCCATTACTGGTATATAGCCCCCATCACAGTACATAGCTTCCATTATTGGTATATAGCCCCCATCCCTGGCACAGCTCCCCATCCCTGACACAGCTCCCCATCCCTGGCAGAGCTCCCCATCCCTGGCACAGCTCCCCATCCCTGATACAGCTCCCCCATCCCTGCAGGGTTCCGCCATCCCTGCAGGCTCCCCCATCCATGCAGGTTTCTCCCATCCCTGCAGGGTTCCTCCATCCCTGCAGGGCTCCCCCATCCCTGCAGGGTTCCCCCATCCCTGCAGGGCTCCCCCATCCCTGCAGGGTTCCCCCATCCCTGCAGGGCTCACCCATCCCTGCAGGGTTCCCCTGTCCCTGCAGGGCTCCCCCATCCCTGCAGGGTTCCCCTATCCCTGCAGGGCTCCCCCATCCCTGCAGGGTTCTTCCATCCCTGCAGGGTGCCCCCATCCCTGCAGGGCTCCCCTATCCCTGCAGGGTGCCCCCATCCCTGCAGGTTTACTCCATCCCTGCAGGGCTCCCCCATCCCTGCAGGGCTCTCCTCTGGTAGGCCCCCCCATCCCTGCAAGGCTCCCTGATCCCTGTAGGGTGCCCCCATCCCTGCAGGACTCTCCTCTGGTAGGGCTCCCCATCCCTGCAGGGTGCCCCCATCCCTGCAGGGTTCTCCTCTGGTAGGGCTCCCCCATTCCTGCATGGTGCCCCCATCCCTGCAGGGCTCTCCTCTGGTAGGGCTCCCCCATCCTTTAAGTGCCCCATGCTGCCGCCACCATAAAATAACAAACGTTCTTACCCTTCTGATGCTCAGCACTGTCTGCGGGCTGCAAGCGTCCTCCCTCCGGTCTGCCGGCTTCTAATCATGTGACCGCGACGCAGCTGCGATGACGTCAATGAAGCGCCGGTCACATGATTTGAAGCCGGCAGTCCGGAGGAGGACGCTTGGAGCCCGCAGACAGTGCTGAGCGTCGGAAGGGTGAGTAAGATGTTTGTTATTTTATGGTGGTGGCAGCATGGGGCACTTAACAAAGGATGGGGGAGCCCTACCAGGGGGAGGCAAGTAAATATGCACTGCTCCCCCTGCCACTGATTGACAGGGGGATGCAGTGCATATTTAATGAGCGGGCCCACGTGACCGCCCGCTCACTCTGCAGCCTCCCCCTGCCTCCTCCAGCCCCCAGTCACCACCCCCCACACTCAGGCTTGAGTATATAGTGTATAGACTCGAGTATAAGCCGAGGGGGGCACAAAAATCAGACACCATAATCACAAAAAATACTTCTCCACAATGTGCAACACGTAGAACAAAAACAAATTTCACTCACCATCCAAAGGTTAAGTTCACCAGTCCAGTACGATGGCCGTTTCATATATAATGGGTCCATGCACAGATTGATGTCAGACTAGTTTCACTTAAGTCATTCAACCCATACATCTAAGTAACCAGTTAGGGCCGCTTCACACTGCGGCGTGATCCGGTCCGGTGCTGTCCGGGAGGACCCTGACAGCCGCGGACCGGATCAGCACACAGGACTTGGGGGCTAATACGCCCTCCGGTCCAGTGTGCAGCGCACGCAGTTCCCGTTGCTGACCTGTCAGCGGCTGCAGCTGCGTGTGCTGCACACTGGACCGGAGGGCATATTAGCCCCCCAGTCCTGTGTGCTGATCCGGTCCGCAGCTGTCAGGGTCCTCCCGGACAGACCCGGACCAGATTACACCGCAGTATGAAGAGGCCCTTAGAAAGCATTTCATATAATACTTACAATTACTATTTTACCTCAAAATTAGAAAAAAAAACACAATTATAAAAATACAGACGAATCATTTTTATCATTTAAGTCTAATGGTACCTTTACACGCCGCTACAGAAGGTTAGAAACAACCGGGTGTCGGAGACAATTGTATCTTGTACCGCCAAAACACCGCGAGGTAGCGGCGTGTAAATCAGGTTGTTGCCACCCGTCACTGTCGACACCTGTTTTTGAGCAGTGCTCTAAAACAGGTTGGTTTCAACCCGATGGTAGCGGTGTCTAAATGAGGAACAGGAAGGTTTTTTCGTCACCTAGTTAACTCCCTGGGGCGTGACACAGCCTCCGGGATACCGCGCCCCATCAGCGATCATTGGTGGAAGCTCCTGCGTTACGATTGATTGTCCCTGCATAGGGCGGCATATTTAAGGAGCTGATCAGTCATACTACACAATTGCAATAGCATCATGTATTAGCCAGCCTTCCTGCGCTGGCTGGCCAATCATGATGCTATTGCTTTGTCCAATCACCGTACGAGCGTCTCGTAATCCACAACTCTGGCATACCTATGTGTTGTCCCTGCTGCCCCAGGTCCTCCCATATTACCTTCTGTAGCGGCGTGCAAATGAGGGAAGGTGCTCTACAGAAGGTAACCTGCGGCACCGCCGGTGCCTCCAGGGATAGAAAAAACCTTCTGTAGAGCACTTTTTAGCGGCGTGTAAAGGCGGTATCGGTTACCGTTAGCAACGTTGGAACGTGCTCGTGCACGTGAGACACCCAGTTGTTTCTAACCTTCTGTAGCGGCGTGTAAAGGTACCATAAGAGGACTTGTGCATTTAAACGTAGAATCCGTTTAGATTTCCTTTTTAAAAAGATTTTATGGTAATTAACTTATTGGAAAGGAGATTAACCCTTTCCAGATATGCAAAGCGAAACATTTCAGGGTTAGAGTTGATGGAATTCTTGTGTATGCTTAATTAACCGTGTTGCTTCTTTACCAGTTCTGATAGAATTAAAATGTTCTTTGAATCTAACCAAATATCAGTCTTGCTATATAATAAAAATTACACTTTCAAAAAGCTACATAGAAGATATGCTTTGTCTTGCAAGAAATATATTGTTGATCTCAATGTGAATAAGAGCCCAATTGTATTAGGTTATCAGTGTAATGGTATTTACAAAAAGAACAGTTTTTTTATTGTTTAAATTTCCTTCTGGAACCATTCTGTAAATCCATGTCACAGAATAAATATTAAAGGGAATTTGTCACAATGTTTTGCCATCCCATCTGAGAGCAACATAAAGTCTAGATACAGACCTTAATTCCAGCGATGTATCACTTATGGTACCTTTACACGCCGCTACAGGATGGTGGAAACAACCGGGTAGATGAGACAAATGTATCTTGCACCGCCAAATCAACCCGGGTCGCGGCGTGTAAAGACGGTTGTTGCCACCCGTCACTCGAGGCATCTGTTTCAGAGCAGAGCTCAAAACAGGTTGATTTCAAGGCGATGGTTACGGCCTGTATCGGCGTGTAAATAAGGAAGAGGAGGGTTGTTTCGACACCTTGCTATCTTCCTGGGGCGTGACACAGGCTCCGGGATACCGCGCCCCATCAGCGATCATTGGTGGAAGCTCCTGCGTTACGATTGGTAGTCGCTGCATAGGGCGCATATTTAAGGAGCTGACCAGTCACACTACACAATTGCTCAAGCGTCATGTATTAGTCAGCCTCCTACGGTGGCTGGCCAATCATGATGTTATTGCTTTGTCCTATCAGCGTACGGAATTCTGTAATCCACAATTGTGGCACGCCTATGTGTTGTCCCTGCTGCCTTTGTTCCACCCATATTACCTTGTTATAGCGGCGTGTAAATGAGGTAAGGTGAGCTACAGAAGGTAACTTGTGGCACCCGGCGGTGTATCCAGAGATAGATGTAACCTACTGTAGCGCACCTTGTAGCGGCGTGTAAAGGTGGTGCAGGGTACCGTTTTCAACCGTTTGTGCGTGCTCGTGCACATGAAGCACCAGGTTGTTTCCACCATCCTGTAGCGCGTGTAAAGGTACCATTACTGAGTTGCTTGCTGTCATTTTGATAACATTACTGTGTTCTCTGCTGCAGATTTAACAGTTCATGAATATACTGGACTACCTTGCAGCCAAAACCTGATGACAGATTCCCTTTAATTCTGTTACAAATTAATAGATCTTATAAATTATGGCATCTTTTGTAAGTGACCAATGGTTTTCGCAAAGCGATGTAACAGAAATCTTTGTCACTTTTAAAAAGGTATCAGTTTTCCAATCGTGACAATGCTATTATTATTTTATCATTTATCGGCCTTCAGCTCGATCTCGAACCATGGCAACTTGATGGATAAACGCTTTGTAGGAAGATCAATCTTGCACAAGCCTACATAAGTTCACCAGGGTCTTCTCCGTTGTTATCTTGACAGTATCAAGCCATTGGGTTGCTGGTCTTCCTCTTCACCTTGTACCTTCAATTCTTCCTACTATAATGCCCTACTCTAGTGATTTTTCTCTTTGTATAATGCGTCCAAACTAGTCAAGTCATAGCTTTGCTTCAAGTGACATATCTGGCTTGATTTTTCCAAAATTAATTTGGTCTTCTTACCATCCACTGTATTGATAACATCTTCTCCAGCACCACATTTCAAGGCATTGATTCTTCTCCTGTCTTATTTCTTTATCTTCCATGTTTCACTTTTACATGTTACTACAGAAAAGACTAGACTATGTACAAGCTGTGTCTTTGTTGCCTTTGAAATATTCAGTGATTTGAAGACCTTTTCCAATGACTTCTGGATTTTGCTATAGCTATTCTACTATTGACTTCCAGTGTTGTCGTTGCATCTTGAGTGATCATTAATCCGTGTAGGTTGAAGTCCTTTACCACTTCTAGATTGTTGCCATCCATCTCAAATGTGTCCCTGTTGTAATTGGCAGTAGTCAAAATATTTATCTTCTTTGTGTTGAGTAGCAGTTCCATGTTCTAGCTTTCCATCTTGACACTCTATATTAAGTCCTTCATTCCATCTACTCTTGTTGTTATCAGGGTTTTATCATCTGAGTATCTTAGAATGTTGATGATTTTTCCATCAATTTTAATTCCTTCTTTTTTGGCAAGTCCTGCTTTCCTGAATAAAACTTCTTCATATAAATTAAAGAGAAATGGTGACAGGATGCAGCCTCCATGGTACTCCACAGTTTCTGGTGATTAACACAGTCGAAGGCTTTGCTGTAGTTGATGAAGCAAAAATAGAACTCCGTATTGTATTCTGTATTCTCTTGTTCGATTGCCTTTTCTGAATCTGGCTTATTCCTCTGGCAACTCTTTTTCAAAGTAAGGCTGTAGCCGTTGTTGTAGGATCTTCAGCAGTATTTTGCTGGCATGAGGTATGAGCTTAATAGTCTGATAGTTTCCACAGTTGGTACCATCTACCTTCTTCATAATAGGAATAAAAACCAATCTTGTCCAGTCCTTGGGCTATTTACCAGTAGTCCACATGTGTTGACATAGGCATGTGATGACTTCTACTGCTGCTTCAGAAGACTTTATTAGCTCTGTTGGAATATTATCACATCCAGGAGCTTTGTTTTTTGACTGAATTTTTATTGAAGCAAAGACTTCTACTTTCAAAATATTCAGTATGCTGTCATGTCCAGTCTCAGTTTCTTCCCTTATCAATGACTCATTTTTGTAAAAATGGTCTGTGTATTCTTTCCATCTATCCTTGATCTGTTCTGGCTCAATTTGTTCCTGTTGGCGTCTTTCAGCATTCCTGCACTTGATTGAAACTTTTGTTGTTCAGTTGTGGCCAAAAGTATTGACACCCCTGCAATTCTGTCAGCTAATACTCAGTTTCTTCCTGAAAATGATTGCAATCACAAATTCTTTGGTATTATTATCTTCATTTAATTTGTCTTCAATGAAAAAACACAAAAAGAATGTCCTAAAGCCAAATTGGATATTATTCCACACCAAACATAAAAAAGGGTGTGGAAAAAAGTAGTGGCACTGTTAGAAAAATCATGTGATGCTTCTCTAATTTGTGTAATTAACAGCACCTGTAACTTACCTATGGCACCTAACAGGTGTTGGCAATACCTAAATCACACTTGCAGCCAGTTGACATGGATTAAAGTTGACACAACCTCTGTCCTGTGTCATTGTGTGTACCACATTGATCATGGAGAAAAGAAAGAAGACCAAAGAACTGTCTGAGGACTTGAGAAACCAAATTGTGAGGAAGCATGAGCAATCTCAAGGCTACAAGTCCATCTCCAAAGTCCTGAATGTTCCTGTGTCTACCGTGCGCAGTGTCATCAAGAAGTTTAAAGCCCATGATACTGTGGCTAACCTCCCTAGATGTGGACGGAAAAGAAAAAATGACGAGAGATTTCAATGCAAGATTGTGCAGATGGTGGATAATGAAGCTCAACTAACATCCAAACAAGTTCGAGCTGCTCTGCTGTCCGAGGGTACAACAGTGTCAACCCGTACTATCCATCAACGTCTGAATGAAAAGGGACTGTATGGTAAGATACCCAGGAAGACCCCACTTCTTACCCCGAGACATAAAAAAGCCAGGCTGGAGTTTGCCAAAACTTACCTGAGAAAGCCTACAACGTTTTGGAAGAATGTTCTCTGGTCAGATGAGACAAAAATAGAGCTTTTAGGTCAAAGGCATCAACATAGAGCTTACAGGAGAAAAAAAGAGGCATTCAAAGAAAAGAACATGGTCCCTACAGTCAAACATGGCGGAGGTTCCCTGTTGTTTTGGGGTTGCTTTGCTGCCTCTGGCACTGGACTGCTTGACCGTGTGCATGGCATTATGAAATCTGAAGACTACCAACACATTTTGCAGCATAATGTAGGGCCCAGTGTGAGAAAGCTGGGTCTCCCTCAGAGGTCATGGGTCTTCCAGCAGGACAATGACCCAAAACACACTTCAAAAAATATCAGAAAATGGTTTGAGAGAAAGCACTGGAGACTTCTAAGGTAGCCAGCAATGAGTCCAGACCTGAATTCCATAGAACACCTGTGGAGAGATCTAAAAATGGCAGTTTGGAGAAGGCACCCTTCAAATATCAGGGACCTGGAGCAGTTTGCCAAAGAAGAATGGTCCAAAATTCCAGCAGAGCATTGTAAGAAACTCATTGATGGTTACTGGAAGCGGTTGATCACAGTTATTTTGGCTAAAGGTTGTGCAACCAAGTATTAGGCTGAGGGTGCCAATACTTTTGTCTGGCCCATTTTTGAAGTTTTGTGTGAAATGATCAATGTTTTGCTGTTTGCTTCATTCTCTTTTATGTTTTTTTCATTTAAGACAAATTAAATGAAGATAATAATACCAAAGAATTTGTGATTGCAATCATTTTCAGGAAGAAACTGAGTATTTTCTGACAGAATTGCAGGGATGTCAATACTTTTGGCCACAAATGTATCTCTTGTTTTTTTGGTATGCCTTCTTGTTCTTGCCTTTCAGTTGTTTGTTTTCATGCTCTGTACATATCTTCTGGTAATAAAGTTCTTTGTCTGCTCCAATGGCTCTCTTTTGTCTTTTACTGATGTTTTCTGCATCTTGCTTGTTAGATTTTACTTTTTTCATTTTTCTTTCTTCAATGAGCTTTAGGTTCCGTTCTGCTAACTATGGCTGCGAGGTCTCTTCTGCTTCTTGTTTATGGTCTTTCTGGCTTCTTCACTAATGATAGTCTTTATATTTTTCTAAAATTCCTCAGGCTTCCTTTCATCTGTGTCCAGTGATTCAAATCGGTTTTGCAGACCATTCCAAAAAGCTTAGGACATGTTGGGCAAATTTAAATTGAAAATGATCTATTGTCTTGTCTGTTTGCACAGCTTGACTCTGATCTTTGCTGTGAAAAGTTCATGATCAGTTCCACAGTTAGCTCCTGTTCTGTCCATTTCAGCTTTGTCAAGTTTGCAGCTTTTGACCTTTCCTTGAGATCAAAGCAATATCAGCAGTAGTGATGGGCGAACTTTCCCCAAACATGTTCGTCAAATTCAAATTTGGCAAGAACATGGCTGATTCGATTTGGTGACTGGAAACCCAAAAACATTCCCCAAAAGTCAGCAAATCAGTCTAACTTCGAGAAAAAGTTTGAAATTGAAAATGGTCCTAAAACTAGTGATGAACGAGTACCATAATATTCATAATCGCTATACTCGTAATAAGTACTTTGCAATAATCGCGTATTCGTTCCGAATGGCGAATACAATGCAAGTCAATGGGAAATGCAAGTCATTTTCTGCTTGATGTTACAAAGGGGTCTCAGGGCCCTAGGAAAAGGCTGAGATAGATGAGAAAGTGATGAAACAGAATGGGATGAGACTGGAGAATATGCCTGTATGCATTTGTTACTCACATATAGTTTCTGGGAATAAGTTTGTCACAGTATAATGCCACTTTTACAGATACACAAGAACAACTACCAAACCTAACTTAAATTGCATTTAACAGGCTAAATGATTAAAAACAGTTTTTCCTGCATAATAACTTGTGTATAAGGCTAAATAAACCAGAGAAACAAAAAAATATCGCTTTTAGCATTTGTTCACACGTACTGTTGTGGCTTTTTTCCGCCTTTTACAATTAGGAGGCCCTGACATTTCGTAGGTTCATCGGTCATACATCATTTTTAGTTAGCTACTCCCCAGCACTTTACAAGACCAGCTACAACGGACCAATATATATGTTGTTGATCTTTGACCTGAGAGGTCTCAGGTGGCCTTGTAACATGCGTTTTGGAGGAACTACTCTTACTTAGACATTTGGACGGTCCCTCCCTCATAGAGACTCAGATAGTGGAATACATATTCCATAGAAGTTTACAATGTGTCCATTGTAGCGTTGGGCTTCACCCTCCTCCTCATCCTCTATCTCCTCCACTGCCATGTGATTCTGCAGCACTAAATTCAAATGTTCAGAAGGCCTGCAGTAGTCAGGAAAACTGACTGTTGTGAGGGCCCAGAGATGGCCCTTTAACTTACGTTTTGGAGGGACTGCTCTTACTTAGACATTTGGGCGGTCCTTCCCTCATTTAGACTCAGATAGTGAAATACATATTCCATAGCAGTTTACAACGTTCCCATTGTAGCATTTGTCTTGACCCTCCTCTTCATCATCATCCTCACCCACCTCCTCCACCACCATGTGATTCTGCAGCCTGCAGTAGGCAGAAGACCTGAGTTTTCTTAAGGCCTAAATATGGCCCTTTAATGTACAGTTTGGAGAGACAGATCTTGCTTAGACATTTGGGCGATTCCTCCCTCATTGAGACTCAGATAGTTGAATACATATTTCATAGATGTTTACAATGTGTCCATTGTAGCGTTGGGCTTCACCCTCCTTTCTCCTCCTCTATCTCCTCCACTACAATGTGATTCTGCGGCCCTCAATTCACATGTTCAGAGGGCCTGCAGTAGTCAGGAAAACTGAGTGTTGTGAGGGCCCAGAGATGGCCCTGTAACGTACGTTTTGGAGGGACTGCTCTTACTAAGGCATTTGAGAGGTTCCTCCCTCACTGAGACTCAGATAGTGGAATACATATTCCATAGCAGTGCGCAGTGTGCCTATTGTAGCATTGGGCTTGACCCTCCTCCTCCTCCTCCTCCACCCCATGCACCACCATGTGATTCTGCGGCCCTACATTCAAATGTTCATAGAGCCTGCAGTAGTCAGGAAACCTGAGTTTGGTAAAAACCCAGTGATAATCCTGTAACATATGTTTTGGAGAGACCGCTCTTACTTAGACATTTGGGCGGTCCTTCCCTCATTTAGACTCAGGCAGTGGAATACATATTCCATAGCAGTTTGCAATGTGCCCATTGTAGCATTGGACTTGACTCTTCTCCTCCACCTCTATGTGATTCTGCGGCCCTAAATTCAAATGTTCAGAGGGCCTGCAGTAGGCAGGAAACCTGAATTTAGTGAGAGTCCTCAAGTGACCCTGTAACATACGTTTGGAAGTGCCCTCCTCTAGAGGTTTTGGAGGTTCGTCTTGTGTACATTTGAAAGTTCCCTCACTTATTCATAATGTAGGGCCCTCACTCTATTATGTAACTCATTTAAGGGCAGAGACTACATGGAAAAAGGGCAATAGATATGGAGTAATACAAGGTGTTAGTGAGTGTGGCCTACGATACTCAGGTTTGGCTATACTCCGTGAACTGGAAAGTAAAACTGCACCAGTCAACTGGATGACCAGCTCAAATATATCTCTTGTGCATGTCAATGGACAAAGGATATATGGTGCCCCCCCCCTCCAGGATGGGTTGGAGGAGCTTCTCCAAATGGCTCAGAGATTGTGATTTACAATGTTCCCCAGATTATATAGGTAGAGGAGACTTCTTGATACTCCACTGCATGGCCCACTGCAGAATGTGCATCTTATTTCCAAAAATTACTCTTGGGGGCTGTGTCATAGGTGCAGGAAGACACCATGAGAAGGGCCTCCCTTGTCACGCTTCGGGGGGAAGGCGCCCTAGAGTGGACCCACTGGGCCATGGTACTGAACTCCCCTGGGTGAGCTGATTCCTTGTTTACCCAACCCCTATACAGGGATTGTCAGGGGCAAGCCCAGGGAGTCTAAGTACCACAGCAGCTAGTACCAGGGCAGTGGCTTGTAAGGTTAGCCTATACTAAGGCACAGTGAAGGAATCCAGGTAACAGAGTTCAAGGCTAAGAGTGCAGGAATGGTGCTACCGGGTAAGAGCACAGCTAAGGATTCCAAGTAAGCAAGCACAAAAAGGGCCAGACCAACAGCCAGCAAAGCAGAAGCTCAACTAACTCAATAATCAGGCACCTCCCATCAGTGGAAGTGGCCTGATATACCAGAGGAAGAGCAGCTATTGGTCAAGGGGAGTGTCAGGTTGGACCGTGCTGGCCCCTAGAGTCACAGGGGAGGAGTGCACCTAATGCGCCGCTGATTGGTCACATGAATATGACCACTGCAATGTGCTCATGTGTGAGCCGGTGGTCAGCTAACAGGAAGGGAACCCGGCGACGGCTCCGAGACACCGCACGCCTGGACGCCGGATCCCGGTCGGCAGAGGAGGAGAGGATGCCGACCCGGGGAGAGGTGAGCTGGGGATCGGTGCCAGGGGACCTAACACAAACATTATCTACGATGGACTACTGTAGTAGTTGTGGCTCTCAATTCAAATTTTCAGAGGGCTATCAATCGGTCATCAACAGTCAGTGTAAATTTCTGTTAAATATATATCCTCCCAGTCACAATGTGGCACAAGCCAGGCATGTTTTTTTGTTAAATAGGGTTACTGACAGTATATATCTATTGAAAATGTATCCCCTATCTCAGTCTCAATGTGCCACAAGCCTGGCATGATTTTTGTTTGCTAAATAGGGTGACTGACAGTAGATTTTATAGAATCTGTGTCACCTGTCTCAATCACAATGTGGCACAACCCAGGAATATTTTTTTGCCAAATAGGGTGACTGACAGTAGATTTCTATTAAATTTGTATCCCCATATCTGAGTTACAAGGTGGCACAAGTCAGGCATGTTTTTTTGCCAAATAGAGTGACTGACAGTAGATTTCTATTGAATATGTATCAACTATCTCAGTCACAATGAGAGACGACCTGTCACAAGGGCCTCCAATGACAAATATTAGTTTGGTAGGACCACTGTACATTCTAGATTTGTCTACTGCACAATGAGAATAGGGTTTGTAAAAATTAGCCCTATGGGCTGAGTCATGGTTGACGCAGGAAGTCAACCGTCCCAAGGGCCTCCAATCACAAATAGTAGGTAGGCTGGAGTAAGAATATTTGGAAGTAAACAGGAGACTGTGGAATTAAGAGCGCTAAAGCAAGAGGGTAAAATTAAAACATAGTTTATAAGCAGAAACATTTTATTAATAATCTTTGCACGCCCTAACGTGTTTCAGTAGTCACCTGAGGAAGATAACATGTGCCTGTCGAAAACACGTTGTGGCGTGCAGCAAAGGTTACTAATTAAAGGTTTGTGCCTTTAAATAATGTTTTATTTTTACCCCTCTTGCCTTAGCACTCCTAATATTGCGGGCTCCTGTTTACTTCCATGCATATATTCCCCATCGTGGGTGAGCGGTAGAAGCAGCTCCAGGCATTGTTCTAACTCCTTTATAGCTAAAGGACCTGCGGTGAAGTGGAAATCACTGTCGCTCATCTTCAGTCACATGATTGGGTCCCATGATCAAATCCAAGAAACTCTGCACAGCGCTGCTCTCTGGGATCATCTCTTTTCACGTTGATCCTCACCTCCATGCTATAACTGGGGTTGTGCAGGAGTGCACAACCACAAGAGGTGAGTGACCACTTGGCACATATATTAAGTAACCCCCTAGACCACCAGGTCTGGGTCATGGATGCTCCTTTGTCTACTTTTCCTTGCTGAGTAGGAATACTGTCCTAGTTTATCCACTGCACAATGTGCATAGGGTTTGTAAAAATTAGCCCTATGGGCTGAGTCATGGTTGATGAAGGAAGGAAACATGTTTTTATGGGAAGGGGTTGATGTTAACAGCAGTAGCATGAATCAGCAATTTGGTGAATTTAAGTTAGCTTGCTGTCATCTGGAAGGGATTGCAAACTGTGGAGATATCTAGTCCTTGTTGAATTTAATCAGAGTACGTTTGTCTGCATTTTCCTTTGAGAGGCGTGTGCGCCTATCATTGCTGATTGACCCAGCGGAAATTAAAACACTTTCTGACACCACACTAGCAGACAGGCAGGCCAGCACCTCCAAGGTGTATAAGGAGAGGTCAGGCCAAGTGTTCAGCTTGACATCCAATAATTAAAGGGAACTAAAGCATCAGAAAGGATGCACATATGGTCACTAAAGTACGGCTTGACCATGTTCTGCAACTTATCCCTCCTTGGCATTGTTGCAGGCACAGATAGCCATTGCTGTTGTGCTGGTTTATTAAAAATGGCTGAGTTTGCGCACATTTTCCCCCCACCATTGTTGGAACTGATGTTCGTGTCTCTCCCCATTATCCTTGGTGTTGAAAAGAGCCAGTATCTCTGCCAGCAGCATTGTCTGAGGGTGATGTTTTCAGCAACTGATCTATGACGACATCTTAAAGGATTCCATTGTAAAATTCTTTGGTGACTCCAAAAGGAGAGAAGGAAATTTCTCCTTGTACTGTGGATCGAGAAAGGTGGCCAACGAGTATAGGTTGTTGGATAAAATGTGTATCATAGGAGGGTCTTGCCACAGACAGCTACACATGAACTGTGCCATGTTGGCCAAGCTGCCAAAAGGCAAATCTTCTGTGTCTGCAATAGAACGAACAGTACCCATCCTCTCCTCAAGCTCACTCGCCTCCTTCTCCTCCACCCCCTCTTCTCCAGCCCATCCAGCCTGAATAGACATGAAGCTTGAGTTTGTTGTCCCCTCTGTAGCATTAGGAGTCCCTCGTTAGCACAGAAAAACAAGTCTTCTCCCTCCTCATCCTCCTCATCTTCCTCGGCATCACCCAATGTTGTTTCAGAATATTAGATGGGCGGGCCGGGTAGTATCACCCATTGGGAAATCTGGTTCCATACCAACATGCTGCCACTCATAGCTTCCTCTTATGCAGTGATTGTTTGAAGAGACACAGCAGCGGGATGGTTATGCTGATAATAGCCTGATCACTGCTCCTGAGGTTGATGCAGTAGCCAAAGTTCTCAAGAACCTCACAAATATCAGTGATCCACATCCACTGGACAGTTATTATGTGTGGTGGCTGACTCTCAATCTAACAGGCATGTTGAAGCTGGTACTCAGCTACTGCCCTCTGCTGCTCACTAATCCTTGCCAACATGCTGTATGATAGGTAGAGTTCCACCGCATGTGCAGGTTGCAAATGAGTGGGTAACTTGGCAATTTCAAGCGCTTTTACAGTGCTGTAAGAGAAGCAAAAGCAGTAGAGGAAGGGCGAAAATATGTGCTAATAGGACGCACCTTCGCAAGGAGGTTCAGCAAGTCATGGTAAGTTTTCAGAATTTTATGAACAACATGGTTCAGCACGAGAGCCATGCATGGCACGTGTACCAGCTTGCCATCCTTTAAAGCCGCCACCAGGGTATGACCATTTTTGCAGATGATCAGACCGAGTTGGAGGTGCAGCAGGGAGAGACACTGACCGGTCTGTTGTTTTAAATCTTGCCATAGCTCTGCTGCAGTGTGTGTTTTTGACCTAAACAGATCAGCTTCAGCAGAGCATGTTGCCACTTTGCCAATGCTGTTTGAAGGTGGACACAGGGAGAACACTTTAACCACTCCCTACCTAATACACAATCTCTCCCTCCCTGTACTCTGACTTTGTTGTGTGTCTTCAGCTCTGAAAAGAGCTATTTTTTGGTGATATTATGGATCTACTTACTGGCTTCTTTAAACTGTCCCTGCCTGAGAATCTCTACCTCCCTAATCTACAATAACCTAGTATACACTGCAGGTAGCCCTGTAAAGGGCTTTTTATGTTATCAAGAGGCCTAAACACTCTCCATAGAATGCAGGCTCCGGATGCAATGTGCTCAAAATGGAGGTGGCAGGGCTTAAATTGCCCCTTTGACTCTGGGCGGCTAGCCAATCACAGTAATACTACAACCAAGATGTCTGCGGTATTACTATGATTGTTTAAGAAGCTCAGCAGGTTTAGTGGCTGCAAAGGAGGCACCAAAACTGCATGGTGGCATCCGAATATAGCAAGGCGAGTACACAAATATTCGCAATATAACAAGTAACCCGAATACCGTACTATTTGTGCGAATAGTGAATAGTAACAAATACACTTGCTCATCATGGTGGCTCAGTGGTAGCACTGCAGCCTTGCAGCACTGAGATCCTGGGTTCAATTCCCACCAAGGACAATATCTGCAAGGAGTTTGTATATTCACCCTGTGTTTGTGTGAGTTTCCTTTGGGCACTCTGGTTTCCTCTCACACTACAAAGACATACTGATAGGCTTTTAGATTGTATTGATTTTAGATCCCCAATGAGGACAGTGTTGCAAATGTGTAAAGCGCTATAAATTTAAATAGCGCTATATAAAGAAAAAATATTATTTTATTATTATCATCACTACCGAAAACTTTACCTGTTTATTTAAGGCCAGAATGCTTGCTGGAAGACCCATTGGCTAGGGACTTCACTTAACCTATGGTTAGCTATGTTCCCAGGCATCCCATCTACTGGCTTGTGTTAAGCTGTAGAACTTCATTGAATTTTTTTTAATTTTTGTAAGCTTCCCTGAGTTTGCAGGTGTTTTGACACCTGCAGGGTCTGGATTTTGGAAAAAGTGCCAGATGTGTCAGCAGCTGGGAAGTCCATGAAGCTTACAATGTCCTTAAAACATCAGTTTAATACTTCATACCTAAGGGATTTTTTTGTGAATATTTTTTTTTTATTGGAGAGCAAACTTGTATTATTGCAGATGGTCATCAGCATGTGGTACCATCAGTTCCACACTTATGTGATAGAAATGCATATAAAAATAGTTGAATGATTCATGGAAGGGAGAAGGAAGGCGGCTCCTCAGACAAGTACTCTGTGGACTCCAGACACTGGATCAATGGCATGGCAACCATCCTTAGTATACAGCATATAAATGAAGAGGATCCAGCGTCAATTTCTGCTTCTTATCTGTTTTATTGACACACAAATAAAATCATCACATACCCAGTAGGGTCACGCTATACACGTTTTAGGGTTCTCCCCTTAGTCGTTAGCTCAGTGAGATAACGACTAAGGGGAGAACCCCGAAACGCATATAGCGTGACCCTACGGGTGTGTGGTGATTTTATTTGTGTGTCAATAAAACACATAAGAAGCAGAAATTGACGCTGGATCCTGTTCATTTATATGTACATTAAAACAGTATATGGCCATTATATGCTCCACATCCATGCAGGGCCAGTTTTAGGCAAAGTGGGGCCCTGGGCAAAAGGTTAAAGTGGGCCCTAAATGCTGACATATTGCACCCATCACACTCAGACATTTGGGTTACATGTACAAGCACCGAATTCAGACTGGTGAATGAGTGCAATTTATAATATTCAAGTCATTCAGCGCTTGTTTCCAGACTTTTTACACAGGATGATGAAGGGTGCAGAGCAATCACCTGTAGAGCAATCTGTCCTCTACAGATTCATGCTATCGGCAGCACTCCTTTATTCAATATAGCCTACTTAACTGTTTTTGCAATAATGTTTACCCTACTGTTTTGAAACTATTAAAGCTATCATTTATTGCAGAAGTGTCCACTTTGATGCCATATTTTTGGGCATGTTATTTATTGTAAGTCATTTTGTGGAATTTGATTAATTAAGTCTATGTAACAGCTTTCCTGATTATTCTCCAATACTCCAGGGTTGTGGTTATTTATCTATGACTATTCAGACCATGCAATATTTGTGCCTGATCTAATTTTCTTTAAAATGGGCATTCTGTTCTTGCTAAATCATTCCAGTTAATCTGTTTATGAATTTTCAATCTTTTGGTTGAGGAGCTTAGAAATAACCTTATTATAGGCACATCTTTGCTATAGCTTTTGGATTTTTAATTGTTTTAAATGTGTTATTATTGCATGATTTTTTTTAAATTTTTAATAAAAAAAAAAAATTTTTTGGCAATCACCATTTTATTGCATACTTTTGTTTCTCCCATTTTTGTTTGCCCCTTTGGTATTGGGTTCATCCTCTTGACATCCATCCACAAGACGCTTGCCGAGTAGGATTTTTGGCATACTCACTTATATTTTGGCAATCTGCAGGCTAGCTTTTTTATGCATCTCCATCAGTAGTGAGGTTCTCATGGGTCTCCTGCTATTAGCGTTTCATTGTATCCAAATGTTGATGGAGAGTTTGCGTTGACACTTATAATAGACACTTAGCCTGCAACTTGAATTTTTTTTTAACTTGACTGGGGCTGATTGCCCACCATCTGTACTATCCTGGTTGCCACTTTTCATCAATTTTTCTCTGCCATCCAAATCTTGCATTTCTTGTGCACCATGACATGGACAAAGGAGCATCAAGATCTCTGGATACAGATTTTTAACCTTGAGATTGTTATTTTTCATCAATTTTTCTTCTCAAGTCCTGACAGTTCTCTTTTCTTCAGTCTATACTCCATGCTTAGTGTGGCACACACAGTTTAAAAATTTAGTCAACTTCTTCACTTTTTATCTGATCTAAGGTGTAATTTTCAAATTGCCAGCACGTTATTTTTCAAGGGGAGTTACATCAATCATCACATGCTGAAACAAAGTTGTTTACCCCTAATTTTGGAACGATGCAAACAATTTTGTCTGACCCATTTTTTGTTTTTTTTGTGTAAAATTATGACTCATTCTAATTTTTTTCTCTTTTTTTGTGAACAGTTGCCCTATCGTTCAAGAGGTTATCCAGGCTTTTTGTATAATTTATATGTGTATCTAGGCTGCAGAATGTTGACAGTTTGTAATTTACACCCTGTCAACATTTTGCAGGGTTACCAAGATATTTTTTGCATCTGCAGGAGACTGACCAGAAGGCGTGTTTGTTTTGGAGCTTGCATGAAAATGCATACCTGGTTGTTTACACCCAGTCTCCTACAAACATGCCTCTGACTGCTATAGACCCAGCCCCCAGTCTTAGCATGCCAGGCCACCCCCAGACTCCTATAGGCCCGCCCCCCCAGATTTCGGTATACCCAGCCACCTTCAGACTCCTACAGGCCCTCCACAGTCTCAGCATGCCCAGCTACCCCCAGACTCCTACAGCCCCCCAGTCTCAGCATACCCAGCCACCCCAGACCCCTACAGGCCTGCCCTCACAGTCTCAGCATGCCCAGTTGCCCAAGACTCCTATAGGGCTGCCCCCCAGTCTAAGAATAGCTGGTGGCCCCCAGACTACTACAGGCCCACTCCCCAGCCTCAGCATTCCTAGCCACCCAAGACTTCTACAGGTCCACTTCCCCCATTCTCATCATACCGACTACCCCCAGGCTCTTAAAGGCCCACCCCCCCAGTCTCATCATGCCCAGCCACCCTCAGACTCACACAGGTCTTCCCCAGTCCCAAGCATGGCCACCCCCATCCTCAATATGACCACCTATCCATTTTGTACACAGTGGTCCCCTCCTCCTCTGACACAGTGTGCCGAATCTGCAGCTGTGTGAAGGAGATGACCGCTATGTGCACTAAGCTGCAGATTTGGCACACTTTGTCAGTGGATGAGATGAGTTCTGTGTGCAATGCAGTGTGTACTCACCTCCTCTCTTGTGGCCATGCTGTCAGTGGAACCGATCCTCCTCTCTCCTGCAGCCGTCTGCTCTAGGCCTCTCACAAACTGTTAACATTTTTTAGCCTAGATATACATATAAATTATACAAAAAGCCCAGGCAACCTCTTTAGTGTGCAGAGTAACAATATCTTAAAATGGCAAATTAAACTTTTAACATGTTGCATTTTTTGGTGTCATTAAAATAAAAGACACATTTATTTGTTGAACTAGCTGTGAGCCCGATGCAAATGCATCGGGATTCTAGAACGTGCATTAATTTGATTATAGTAGTTATAGCTGTTAGCCTGATGCAAATGCATCGGGTATCTAAAATATGTTTATTGTTTTTTTAAAGATTTTTAAATAATAATCGCATCATCAATAGCAATAATATAAGCCATAGCATTATTATTAGCAGTAATAGCAGTATTAATAGCATTATTAGCAGTATTATGAGCATTAATAACATTATTAATAGCATTAATAGCATTATTATTAGCATCAATAGCATTAATAATAGCATTATTAGCATTAATAATAGCATTAATAACATTATGAATAGCATTAATAGCATTATTATTAGCATTAATAGCATTACTAATAGCATTATTAGCATTAATAATAGCATTAATAACATTATTAATAGCATTAATATCATTATTATTAGCATTAATAGCATTATTAATAGCATTAATAGGATACATATTAGCATTAATAGCATTAATAGCATAATTAATAGCATTAATAATGGCATTATTAGCATTAATAATAGCATTAATAACATTATTAATAGCATTAATAGCATTATTTTTAGCATTAATAGCATTATTATTAGCATTAATAGCATTAATAATGCCATTAATAGGATAAATATTAGCATTAATAGCATTAATAGCATAATTAATAGCATTAATAGCATTATTAATAGCATTATTATTAGCATTAATAGCATTAATAGGATAAATATTAGCATTAATAGCATAATTAATAGCATTAATAACATTATTATTAGCATTAATAGCATTATTAATAGCATTAATAACATTATTATTAGCATTAATAGCATTAAATAATAGCATTATTAGCATTAATATAGCATTAATAACATTATTAATAGCATTAATAATAAATAGCATTAATAGCATTATATAGCATTTATATAATACCATGATGATAAATATTAGCATTAATAGCAATAATAGCATAATTAATAGCATTAATAGCATTATTAATAGCATTGATAGCATTATTATTATATTAATGCATTAATAGGATAAATATTAGCATTAATAGCATTAATAGCATAATTATAGCATTAATAGCATTATTAATAGCATTAATGCATTATTATTAGCATTAATAGCATTAATAATAGCATTATTAGCATTAATAATAGCATTAATACATTATTATTAGCATTAATAGCATTATTATTAGCATTAATAGCATTAATAGCATTATTATTAGCATTAATAGCATTAATAATACCATGAATAGGATAAAATTAGCATTAATAGCATTATTATAGCATAATTAATAGCATTAATAGCATTAATTAATAGCATTAATAGCATTATTTTAGCATTAATAGCATTAATAATAGCATTATTAGCATTAATAATAGCATTAATAACATTATGAATAGCATTAATATCATTATATTAGCATTAATAGCATAATAATAGCATTATTAGCATTAATATTAGCATAATAACATTATTATTAGCATTAATAGCATTATTATTCGCATTAATAGCATTAATAGGATACATATTAGCATTAATAGCATTAATAGCATAATTAATAGCATTAATAGCATTATTAATAGCATTAATAGCATTATTATTAGCATTATTAGCATTAATAATGGCATTATTAGCATTAATAATAGCATTAATAACATTATTAATAGCATTAATAGCATTATTATTAGCATTAATAGCATTATTATTAGCATTAATAGCATTATAATGCCATTAATAGGATAAATATTAGCATTAATAGCATTAATAGCATAATTAATAGAATTAATAGCATTATTAATAGCATTAATAGCATTATTATTAGCATTAATAGCATTAATAGGATAAATATTAGCATTAATAGCATAATTAATAGCATTAATAGCATTATTAATAGCATTAATAACATATTATTAGCATTGATAGCATTAATAATAGCATTATTGCATTAATAATAGCATTAATAACATTATTAATAGCATTAATAGCATTAATAGCATTATTATTAGCATTAATAGCATTAATAATACCATGAATGAATAAATATTAGCATTAATAGCATTAATAGCATAATTAATAGCATTAATAGTTTATTAATAGCATTAATATCATTATTATTAGCATTAATAGCAGTAATATGATAAATATTAGCATTAATAGCATAATTAATAGCATTAATAGCATTATTAATAGCATTAATAACATTATTATATAGCATTAATAGCATTAATAATAGCATTATTAGCATTAATAATAACATTAATAACATTATTAATAGCATTAATAGCATTATTATTAGCATTAATAGCATTAATAGCATTATTATTAGCATTAATAGCATTAATAATACCATGAATAGGATAAATATTAGCATTAATAGCAATTAATAGCATAATTAATATCATTAATAGCATTATTAATAGCATTAATAGGATAAATATTAGCATTAATAGCATTAATAGGATAAATATTAGCATTAATAGCAGAATTAATATCATTAATAGCATTATTAATAGCATTAATAACATTATTATTAGCATTAATAGCATTAATAATAGCATTATTAGCATTAATAATAGCATTAATAACATTATTAATAGCATTAATAGCATTATTATTGCATTAATAGCATTAATAGCATTATTTTTAGCATTAATAGCATTAATAATACCATGAATAGAATAAATATTAGCATTAATAGCATTAATAGCATAATTAATAGCATTAATAGTATTAGTAATAGCATTAATATCATTATTATTAGCATTAATAGCAGTAATAGGATAAAATATTAGCATTAATAGCATAATTAATAGCATTAATAGCATTATTAATAGCATTAATAACATTATTATTAGCATTAATAGCATTAATAATAGCATTATTAGCATTAATAATAGCATTAACAACATTATTAATAGCATTAATAGCATTATTATTAGCATTAATAGCATTAATAGCATTATTAATAGCATTAATAATACCATGAATAGGATAAATATTAGCATTAATAGCAATAATAGCATAATTAATAGCATTAATAGCATTATTAATAGCATTAATAGGATAAATATTAGCATTAATAGCATTAATAGGATAAATATTAGCATTAATAGCAGAATTAATACCATTAATAGCATTATTAATAGCATTAATAGAATTATTATTAGCATTAATAGCATTAATAATAGCATTATTAGCATTAATAATAGCATTAATAACATTATTAATAGCATTAATAACATTATTATTAGCATTAATAGAATTAATAGCATTATTATTACCATTAATAGCATTAATAATACCATGAATAGGATAAATATTAGCATTAATAGCATTAATAGCATAATTAATAGCATTAATAGCATTATTAATAGCATTAATAGCATTATTAATAGTATTAATAGCATTAATAGGAGAATATTAGCATTAATAGCATTAATAGCATAATTAATAGCATTAATAGCATTATTAATAGCATTAATAGCATTAATAATAGCCTTATTAGCATTAATAATAGCATTATTAGCATTAATAATAGCATTATTAACATTATTAATAGCATTAATAGCATTATTATTAGCATTAATAGCATTAATAATAGCATTATTAGCATTATTAATAGCATTAATAGCATTATTATTAGCATTAATAGCATTAATAATAGCCTTATTAGCATTAATAATAGCATTATTAGCATTAATAATAGCATTATTAACATTATTAATAGCATTAATAGCATTATTATTAGCATTAATAGCATTAATAATAGCATTATTAGCATTAATAATAGCATTAATAACATTATTATTAGCATTAATAGCATAATTATTAGCATTAATAGAATTATTATTAGCAGTAATATCATTATTATTAGCATTTTATTTTTTAATTATTATTTTTATTTAATTATTTAATATTTTTTATTTATTTTTTTATTATTTTTTAATTATTTTTAAATTATTTTTTTTATTATTTAATTTATTTATTTTTTTAAGTGAGAGTGAGAGACAGTTCTCATTCAGGTCCGCATTTTTTTTTTTTTTTAATTATTATTTTTATTTAATTATTTATTATTTTTTATTTATTTTTTTTATTATTTTTTAATTATTTTTAAATTATTTTTTTTATTATTTAATTTATTTATTTTTTTAAGTGAGAGTGAGAGACAGTTCTCATTCAGGTCCGCATTTTTTTTTTTTTTTTATTATTATTTTTATTTAATTATTTATTATTTTTTATTTATTTTTTTTATTATTTTTTAATTATTTTTAAATCATTATTTTTATTATTTAATTTATTTATTTTTTTAAGTCAGACTGAGACACAGTTCTCATTCCGGTCCGCCTTTTTATTTTTTTTTAAATTATTATTTTTATTGAATTATTTATTATTTTTTATTATTTTTTTTTATTATTATTTTTAATTATTTTTAAATCATTTTTTTTATTATTTAATTTATTTATTTTTTTACTTGCGACAGTGAGACACAGTTCTCATTCCGGTCCGCCTTTTTTTTTCCCATTGACATACATTAGCGGTGTGTCGGCGATTTTATGGCCGTCCACCTGGTTCTATTTATCGGCCCTAAAATCGCGGACACACCGCTAATGCATCTCTATGGGCAGTCACAGCTCGAATTCTGATTGGTCGGCGTTCAATCCGAAATCGGGCTGACTGCCCATAGAGATGCATTAGCGGTGTGTCCGCGATTTTAGGGCCGACAAATAGAACCAGGTGGGCGGCCATAAAATCGGCGACACACCGGTAATGTATGTCAATGGGGAAAAAAAGGCGGACCTGAATGAGAACTGCGTCTCAGTTTTGAGGGGCTCTTCTGATTGGCTGAGGGCAGTTTACAGCGACCAATCAGAAGAGGGCCTCAGATCTCATTAAGGTAGAATGGCGGATTTTTCGTCCATTCTATGTTAATGAGAAGGAAGAGGACGTCGGAGGTGGAAGTTATCGAAAAGAAGACAGAAGATCCCCGGGGCCGGACGAAGAGGCGGAGATGGCGGAAGGAAGAGAGAAGACCCCCGGGGCCGGAGGAAGAGGACGCCTGGCCGGACGGACGATCAGATGACTTGAAGGCATGTAAGTGATCGACGGGGACGTTAGGTTAGGGGACTGCGGGGGCTTAGGGTGTAGGGCTTTAGCGATAGGGGCAGGGGGTATCGGCGGGGGCCTAGGATGCTACGGGGGTTAGGGGGTAGGGGCTTAGGGGCTGCTGCGGGGCTTAGGGGGTAGGAGCTAAAGGGCAGCGGTGGCTTAGGGGGTAGACAGCGGGGCTTAGGGGGTATCGGCGGGGGCTTAGGGGGTGGGTGTGCGGACATGGGGGGGCTGTGCGGACATGGGGGGGCTGTGCGGACATGGGGGGGCTGTGCGGACATGGGGGGGCTGTGCGGACATGGGGGGGCTGTGCGGACATAGGGGGCGGGCTGTGCGGACATAGGGGGGGGCTGTGCGGACATGGGGGGGCTGTGCGGACATAGGGGGCGGGCTGTGCGGACATAGGGGGCGGGCTGTGCGGACATAGGGGGCGGGCTGTGCGGACATTGCTGGGGGCGGGCTGTGTGGACATAGGGGGCGGGCTGTGCGGACATTGCTGGGGGCGGGCTGTGCGGACATTGCTGGGGGCGGGCTGTGCGGACATTGCTGGGGGTGGGCTGTGCGGACATGGGGGGGGGGTGGCGAATTGTGGGTGGCGGGGAGCGGAGGCGGCAGTGCCGCCTCCGCTCCATGGTCCCCGGGTAGCGATTTGCGGCTCAGGCAGCGACTCGCAATGGCCTCGCGGCCATTGCTCGCGCTACCTGAGCGGTAAATCGCTAAGGTTGTAGCTGGGCCTGTGGATCGATTTTGGGCCAGCGGCTCGCAATGGCCTCGCGGCCATTGCTCGCGCAGCATTGGGTGCTTCGCGCCCAATGTTAAATTCGTATCCACATGACGACATCGGAAAGTGCGCGTGAAGGGGCGCTTTTCCGATTCGCGATTATATAATAGATATAAGTAAGCTTGCTATACTGTATCTATAAAATTTACTTGTGAAAGCACAATGACTTATATTCATGATTCCAGCTCACCCAGTTGCTGTATGCTCATCCACCTGGGGCTCAGACACTGGCCTTGCCCTGGCCTCACATCAAGATTAATAGAAAAATTGGAGTCCGACTCAACAGGACTGGATTTTCTTTTGTTTTTATTTTTCGAAAGAAAATATAGTGCATACAAAAGAAAAATTTACATGGTCGACATGACCTAGTCGACGTGTTTCGACTGCACTAAACAGTCTTACTCATGTCAACCATGTAATTTTTTCTTTTGTATGCACTAAATTTTCTTTTGAAAAAAAAACAAAAAATATAGGAAAATCCAGTCTTGTTGAGGCGGACTCCAATTTTTTCTATATATTCATGTACTTTTGTGTAATATTTATGTCAAGAACCCAGATGACTATTCCTTAAGAAAACTACAAACATAAGTATTCTTTAACATATGTGGATGTTACAGAAATGATTAATGTACGTGAATGTTAAAAACATATTCAATATAAAAACATTCAAGAATCTTTAAAAGTACAAGGATATAAATAATACAAGAAACTTATAATTATCCAGTGGGATAGAATTTACATAATCATTATTTCTACTGTACTGACAGATAATTTATAGGACTTGACAGCAATAACCATAATAAATGATTTAATTATAATACCTGTTGATAATTTTTAAAACAGGATTAATGACTAATGTGCAAACTAGCAGGGGGTACTTAGGGAAGAGCTTTTACAAATCCATGCATTATATACACACGCACATATATACTCTGTATATATATATATATATATATAATATATACAACTATACAGTATATATATATACCTATATATACAGTATGTATATATATATAGTTAGCTAGATACTGTAACAAGTTGGCTGTTGATTTTAAATGCTGATAATTACCTTTGGGACATTAAGGGTTAATATCAGTTTTTTCCATGCCAGTGTTGCAGTTGCTTTGTTGCTTTAATAAGGGGATGTGGTGATGTGGTGGATGACTTCTACCCCACCCTTAAAATAGTCACGTGATTTTGCTGTTAGAGTTCATTCTCTGCTGAATGCTCTTGCTGAGTAGTAGTAGTTTTCTGCTTCTGAAGCTTTCGTGGGTACCCCTTTGTTCTGCCTTGGAGTGCTTCTGCTTATTTCAGTATCCTTATCGTGAGTTCCCCTGTCTAGAGACTAGATATGTGACAGTGGCAGGGGAAGAACCTGCTCAGGGTGTCAGGGCAGAAAGGGACAGACAGCAGGCCAGTATCAGGAAGTGACACAAGCCCCGTGCTCCCTACTGTTAAGGCTTTCCTTCCCATTTTAACGATCCTGCAGTCCATTTGCGTCGTGCTGTACGGCAGGCATTTTACCTGTCTGTACGTGATACATACATACAGTCACAGCCAAAAGTGTTGGAATCATTTATTGGTTCGAGAAAATTAAGAATTTCTCCCATAAAATGGTTTAAATTACACATATTTTGTTATACATATGTTTATTTCCTTTGTGTGTACTAGAACAGCACCAAAAATAAGATAGAAAAAAAAGTAAATTGGACATAATTTCAGGCAAAAACTCAAAAATGGGCCTGACAAAATTTTTTGGCACCCTCAACTTAACCCTCTTTAGAAAAAATAACTGCAATCAATTGCTTTCTAAAACAATCAACACGATTCTGTGGAATTTTGGACCACTCCTCTTCTGAAAACTGCTTCAGGTTTCTCATATTTGAAGGTATCTTCTCCCAACTGCAATTTTTAGATCTCTTCTCAGGTGTTCAATGGGATTCAAATTCAGACTCATTGCTGCCATTTCAAAACTCTCCAGCAATTTGTTTCCATCTATTTCTGGGAGTTTATTGAAGTATTTTTAGGGTCATTATCATTCTGAAGACACATGATCTAGGATGCTAACCAAGCTTTATAACCCTGGACACTACATTAAAAGCCAAAACCCTTTGGTAATCAGATTTCATAATGCCTTGCACACCGTCAAGGCACCCAATGTCAGAGGCAGCAAAACAGACACAAAGTATCTTTGAACCTCCATCATATTTGACCGTAGGTAGTGTGTTTTGTTATTTGTAAGGCTGGCTTCACACTACTTTTTTTACTATCCTATTCTGTTAGTTTTTGAAACAAACAGAACAGGATCGTTTTTTGGGCCCCCATGTATCCCTATGGCACCGGATTGGCCCTATTTGGCCATCCAGTTTTGTGAATCCGGTGCAGGATTCGTTTCTGTCCTGTTTTTCACCAGTCCCAAAAACAAGGGCTGCAGCGGTTTTGGGCTCCGGTGACAAAACAGGACAGAAACGAATCCTGTCCTGTCCGGCACACTTATCATGGGGGCCTATGGCACCGGATCCGGGAAACAACAGAATCGTTTCCCAGTTCCGATGCCAGGGTACAGAGCATGCGCAGAAAAGATGCGCTGCTCTGTACCCATAGTAAATCTGTCTAATATCACTTTAGCAGTGTATCTATATACAATGCTAATCTGATATTAAATATAAGGATGGTTAAAAATAAAAAATCATAGATACTCACCTTCTGGCGACCACGAGTTTCCCACGCTGAATCTCTGGACCATTCAAGGACCTGGCATGTTGTCACTGGGAGGGCGGGGCAACCCGATCACATGACCACATCAGCGCTGGGTTTAATTGGTGCTGATGCGGTCATGTGACACAGAAAAAGCATCTGAATGTGCCATTCCAGTGCCGTCCATTCCTGTTCATTTAGATCCTGCAAAAAACAGGATCCAAACGAACAGGACAAAAACGTAGTGTGAAGCCAGCCTAAGTCTCATTCTGTTTTCGGTCAACAATAGACTGATGTTTACTAGGGATGGGCGAATCTACTCGCTAGGACTCGTTACTCGGCGAGTAGTAAGGGACTCGCAGGACTCGGTACTCGGCGAGTTTCCCAGTGATGACTCGCACGAGTCCAATGCAAATCAATATCAATCCTAGTTTTGTCAGAAACGCTGACAAAACTAGGATTGCCATTGTTTGCATTAGACTCGTGCGAGTCATCACTGGCTACTGTGCCAGTGATAGCAGGGAAACTCGCAAAGTAACTGCTGTTTCTTTGCGAGCCGAGTCCAGCTGTCTTCTCTGTGCAGCTCCAGGGTCCTAGAACCTGCCTGCTCACAGAGATGTAGCAGTGCTGAGATTATTCTAGTCTGCTCATTCCCTGTGCATGTAGCAGAGAGGACATCGCGTTTTGGACTACGTCGGACGGAAGAGGATTTTTTTAATTAAAGATGGAGTCCCTAATGGCTTTTTTTTTTTATTTCAAATAAAAAATTTTCTCTGTGTTTTTTTAACCCTTTATTGGAGATTCTTAGTGGCTGGGTCAAACGTGGCCTGACATTAAGAATCTCGGGCTTAATACCAGCTTGTATAACAAAGCTGGTATTAACCCCTTTATTACCCAGCGTGCTACCGCCACCAGGGCCGCTGGAAGAGCGGGGTTCAGCGCCAGAGGATGGCGCTTCAATGAACGCGCCATCTTCTGGGGCGGCTGCGGGCTGCAATTTGCAGCGGGGGTGCCCAGAAAGCTTGGGCATCCCTGCGCTGCGGATTCCAGCCCTCAGCTGCTTAGCTGTACCTGGCTAGACATAGAAATTGCGCGGAGCCCCACGCATTTTTTAAAAATTATTTAATGAATTTCAGAGTCAGAGTCTCAGAGTCAGAGTCAGAATCTCAGAATTTCATGAAATAATTTAAAAAAAATGCGTGGGGCTCCGCGCAATTTCTATGTCTAGCCAGGTACAGCTAAGCAGCTGGGGCTGGAATCCGCAGCGCAGGGATGCCCAAGCTTTCTGGGCACCCCCCGCTGCAAATTGCAGCCCGCAGCCGCCCCAGAAGATGGCGCGTTCATTGAAGCGCCATCCTCTGGCGCTGAACCCCACTCTTCCAGCGGCCCTGGTGGCGGTAGCACGCTGAGTAATAAAGGGGTTAATACCAGCTTTGTATTATCAGCTGGCCCTAAGCCCGAAATTTATGGTGGTCACGCCAATATTAGACATGACCGCCATGAATTTCTATTAAATTGTTTTAAAAAAAACACAACACAAAGAAAATTTTTTATTAGAAATAAAAAAAAAAGCCATTAGGGACTCCATCTTTAATTAAAAAAATCCTCTTCCGTCCGACGCAGTCCAAAACGCGATGTCCTCTCTGCTACATCCCCTGTGTATAGATATAGATCTCTATGCACAGGGAATGAGCAGACTGAGAACAATCTCAGCTCTGCTACATCATCTCTTCATGTCTGTACACAGGGATTGAGCAGACTGAGAACAATCTCAGCACTGCTACATCAGGCAGCAGGCAGGCTCTAGGACCCTGGAGCTGGCAGCCAGCACAGAGGAGACAGGACTCTTATCTGTGCGAGTCAGCGATTACTTACAAAGTAAACTAGCAATGCAAATAAATGACAAAACTAGGATTGCTTCAGGCTGAAGCTTCCGAGACACATCTGCGAGTTGTAAATCTCACACTACTCGCTATTACTCGCTTCCCCATTCATTAACATTGGACTCGCTAGACTCGCAACGAGTAGCGAGTCCTGGGCTCGGACTCGCTAGAGTCAAGCGATTCCGAGTAATTTAGGATTCGCCCATCACTAATGTTTACCAACAAGCCTTATCTTGGTCTCATCTGTGCACAAGACACTTTCACAGAAGAATTTTGGCTTACTCACACATTTTGGCAAATTGCTGTATAGGTTTTTTATAACTCTGCCATAGTGTTTCATTTAATTCAAATGTCGACAGATAGTTTGTGCTGACAATGATGTACCCTGAACCTGCAGGACAGCTTAAATTTCTTTGAAATCTGGCTGGGTTTGCTCATCTACTATTTGGACTGCCCCGTGCTGCAACCTTTCATCAATTTTTCGCTGCCACATCCAAGGAGATTAGCTAGAGTTTCATGGTTATAAACCTCTTGGTTATGTTTCACACCATAGACAATGGAACATCAGGATGTATGCAAATTTACTTGTATTCTTGCGATTCTCAATATTTTTCAACAATTTTGGTTCTCGAGTCCTCAGAGCGTTCTCTTTCTGTTCTCCATATTTAGAAGCCATGAATGGAGGAGCAAAGCTGGTGGACAGAGAATTGCGCTGCCTTCAAAGAATCACTGTCCCATCGAAATCCAAGTGTATTAGTTCAAAGGATTTTATTGATTTCAACGTGTTTTGTGGGAAAACTGTCCACTTCTTCAGGAGATAAAATCTTATTACAGACATAAATGAAATCCGCCTCTGTACAGGAGACTGGATGTATGACGTACAAGAACGTTAAAAAAAGGGGGAGAGGAACATGAAAAACCAAAGACTACTGCTTATGACCGCAGCCTAAAACATCACCAAAATGCAAAGTAAAAGCATTATTAAAATACACATGAAAACAATAAAATTATTACAAACTTACCCATAAACAAGGTCAGGCACCTCAGGAGATGAATGCCTTGTCAGCGCTCAATCATATATACAAAACCAGAGAAAAAGAGCAATAGCTAGTATCATTAAAGTGCTTTTTTTATTTTATGATTTGGAAAAAGGGGGGAAGGACAGGTACAGTGGGTCAGAGCCCCAAAACACATAGGTACATTTGTGAGATTTTACAAGGTCACACAGGACTCTCAATACAAATTATGGAGGGGAAACTGCTTCACATGTATATGTATACAATGCTTAGTTGACTACAAGTATTGCACTATTTTTTCACCACTATAGCCACTATTTTGACAGTATAAATACAAGAGCTCTCTGTCTCATACTGCAAGATGCACATATACAATATATACAATATTGGTCAGGTGACCCAGCAGGACTACACCTCTATCATATATCTCAAAAGTGCATATATATTGTTGGGCAAGTGACCTGGCAGAACTAAGTATAATAACTGCTATCATAAGGTGCGTTATTTAGTGCAGTCTTTATATAGGAGGACTGCTGGGCCCAGCAGACCTCACTGTGATAAAGCATTAAGCGCTAAGCTGTAACTACAAAGCAACCTAAAACCGCCATAATTACCAGTACCGCAATGTTTCAGGGCCCAGGAGAGGAACAAGTCAGGACTGCAGACCCCCATTGCTTTATCAACACTATATATGCACTTTTGAGATATAAGATAGAGGTGTAGTCCTGCTGGGTCACCTGACCAATATTGTATATATTGTATATGTGCATCTTGTAGTATGACTAAGCATTGTATACATATACATGTGAGGCAGTGTCCCCTCCATAATTTGTATTGAGAGTCTTGTGAGACCTTGTAAAATCTCACAAATGTACCTATGTGTTTTGGGGCTCTGACCCACTGTACCGTCCTTCCCCCCTTTTTCCGGATCATAAAATAAAAAAAGCACTTTAATGAAACTAGCTATTGCTCTTTTTCTCTGGTTTTATAAAAACAATAAAATGTTTACACAAATGGATTATCATTTTTTGTAAAACAAGTGAAGAATATGTACTGATGGGAAATTTTTAAAATTAAATAAAAACACATGTCAGGTCCATCTACTTTGGGACACATACCCATTTAAGCTTCGGGGCACAACTATATTATTGGCCCATTATCAACTGATGTGGATATATAAGCGCCACCAGATCCTTGGTTAGGATCAGGAGACTAGTTCAGAATTGTACCACGTTTATTCAAATAATCCCAGTTGTACATCTATTTAGTATCCTTTAGCTTTTATGATTGAGAGCCATACATGTTGGAACCCATATGTATTGAGAGGTGAAAAGGAATCATGTTGCTGTATAAAACAAAATGATCATGGTTGACAGGAAAAAATAATAATTAAAAACACTATTAATTTGGATGTTTATGTTACCATGATCAGGGCCTTTTTTCTACATCTTCAATTTAGAATGACCCACATAAAATTAATTACTCATATAAATTAATTGCCTCACAAAAATATGATAGTTATCCTGTTTCCAGATATTGGTGATGCCATAATCCAGGCTAACATGTCTTAAAAATCAATTATACTGTACAAAAAGGGTCTAACTCTGTTTCTTTCAATGTATTATACACCACAAGGAGAACGTATCGACCCAGAGAAAATTCACAGTTTTTCCAAACTGGAGAGTAGCAACCGCCGAGCACTGCTACCCCCAGATGCACAGGAGACCCAAGGACCTGGATCGGATCCCAAGAGGATCGGCTTTTTACTTACAAAGTGCCCAGATCGGATGCAGGAAGAATTACGGTAGGTAGAAAGGAAAGAAAGTAAAAGAGAGGAATGACTGTGCATACAATGCAGTTACGCTCCAAGAGAAATTGTTACCGGAGAAGAAAACACTAGTTGGATGGTGAGTAACCCCGGGACTTATGATAACATGGCTGCACAAACAGGTTCCATACCCAGGTATCTGATATGGTGATGAAAGAGAAAAAAAGGGAAAAAAGAACAAAAAAGGGAAAGGGGGAGAGAACAACAGCAATGGAGGAAGAAAAACCAGGGTTAAATGCATATTATTTGAACAAATCAGACACCTCATTGAGGCCCTGTGGTTTTAAAGTATTCAATCTGTGAACCCAATATATCTCCTTGCACGTGAGTATCTGGTGGTCACGACTGGTAACAGAGATGGGCACATGATCCATGTGAGTGACCGTAAACACTGCTTTTTTTCATATTTTTATAGCACAATTTTGTGATAGGCCCTGGGTCATTAGACCCTCCTTTACATTAAACTATATTATTCATTCTGCAATAAGCTCCTGTGTCGTTTTACCTATGTACTGTTTTCCACACGTGGATGGTATCAGATTGATTATATAGGATGATCAACAATTCTAAAAATTCGGGATTTGAAAAGTCTCATCAGATTGCCCTGAACCAATAGATCTCACTTTGTCTGTATAAATTGCTCAACAATGGCATTTGGGACAGCCACATTTAAAGGAGCCAACAATTTTGGATTGCATACCAACTACAGGCTGGGGAATTTCTCCTGAGGCGACTACCGTGTTTCCCCGAAAATAAGACCGTGTCTAATATTTTTTGGGGTGCCAAAAGTGGCCCCCTGTCTTATTTTCGGGGGGGGGAAGACTTATTTTGGCAGCCCCAGCCCCATCCACACACATACACACACATACACACACATACATACACACACATACATACACATACATACACACACATACACATACATACACATACATACACACACACACATATGCATCACTTCTTACTTTGTCCGGTGCTGTCCGCTGGTGTCCCCGCTGTCATGCCCTGCTTCTCCGGCCGTCCGGTGGTGTCCCCGCTCCTCTCCTGGTCTGCGGTGCGGTGTCCCGGTCCGGATGCATGCTGATCGGTGCGGTGCCCGGCCGACTTCCTGCTTTCTCCGGCAATCCCCGCCCAGGTCAGGCCCTTCGCCAATGAGAGCGCAGGACCTGTGACGTCAATCACAGCCCCAGATCCAGAAAAATGAGGAAATTATAGAGCGCAGAACATGGCGCAAAAAGTGCAATTTTCTGTTTTCAAACTTCTGAATTTTATTTCACCACCTACATACCAATAAAGATACACATGTTGGGCGTCTACAAATGCATACCGACCCGAGGCATCACTCCGTCACATCGGTTTTACCATATAGTGAACATGGCGACTAAAATTCCCAAAAAACAAACGTGTAATTGCACTTTTTTTGCAATTTCCCTGTACACTATATGGTAAAATAAATGATTGCATAGGAAAGTACAACTTGTCCCGCAAGAAACAAGCCATCATATGTCTATATTGATGGAAAAATAAAAAAAGTTATGGCTCTTGGAAGCAGGGGAGCAAAAAACAAAAATGAAAAATTCCAAGGTCATGAAGGGGTTAAGACACCGGAGATGAATGCATCGCGGGACACATGGCAGAGAGGTGAGGATTTTTTTTTTCATTTTTAACCATTGCTTTATTTAATTTCACATTCGCAATGTATGTACAGTATATACATTGCGAAAGTGAAAGTCAGCCCTGCTTGCTTGCACTTTGCAAGCTCAGGCTCCTCTCAGCTTTCTGTGTCTGGATCCATGAAAATCACGGATCCGAACACAGAAATGGCATCCGGAGTTCACATCCGAGTCTGTCCATTCCTGTCCATGGGGTCCTGCAAAAAACAGGATCCCCACAGACAGGAAAAAATCGTGATGTGAAAGGAGCCTAAAGGTACCATCACATGTAACAATATCATCAGGCGGCTGATCGTTCATCGTTTGATTTGAGGACAGGACCTCAAATCTATCATTGGTCGACCGGTGGACACGCAGCATCGCTGTGTGTGACACGAGGAGGCAAGCGATAAGCCAGCTCCCAGCGCCTCTCTGCAAGCGCTGGGAGCTGATCTCCAAGGTAAACAGCGGGTATCTAGGCAGCGCGCTCTGCCTAGATACCCGAAGTATACCTTGGTTACCAGTCTTCTTCACTTACGGGCTGGTATCCAAGGTACACAGCGGGTAACTAGGGACCCTAGTTACCCGCTATGTACCTTGGATACCAGCCGGTGAGCAGAGAAGGCTGGTAACCAAGGTATACATTGGGTATCTAGGCAGAGCGCGCTGCCTAAATACCCACTGTTTACCTTGGAGACCAGCCTGCTCCCGCTTACTGCAGCCTGGCAGCGGGAGCAAGACATTGTGGAAACTATATTTAAATCATTTCCACGATGTCGATGGTCCACTAATCATTGGTGAGTCTGCCTGTGTGACAGCTCATCAGCGATCTGAACTATTTTGTTAGTGATCACGCGTGCATGTGATCTCTAACAAAATCATTTATTAGATTGATCTGTGTGACGTGACCTTACGTTTTCGCATCTGAGAGTATATAGGAAGCTTGTTTTAAATAATCTATTCGATCCTGCAGCACCATCCTCCCCTATATCGACCGCTCAACTCACTAGATTGGTGTTTTCTCTGAGGCTTTTGATTGCCTGTGATTCTGCAGCACTCAAATTTCTGATATGATTGAAATTAGCTGTTTCCAGTGTTATCTTTCAGGATCATATCAGGAAAAGTTCTGATATGGTGTCCCTGATTTTGGATAGGATAGAAGTTGGAAGGATTTTTTAACCCTGTGTGAACTATTCCATTATCAGATTGATCAATAGTGTGGACTGTATCAGTTTGCACAGCAAAATATCTTTTTATTACCAATTTCCGTATGAACATCTGAAAATCAATATAGAGGTCAAAATCATTGGGGGAATATGATGATAAATTAAATATATTGTTTCTATGGTGTATGGTGTATCCCAGTATTTTTAGTTACACCTGATCTATTTTGTATTATTTTATTCTCTCTTGTGCCTCTGAAGGGTTTTTTCTTTTCTTCGGTTGTATTGATAAATACTTTATGATGGAATTGGATTGGTTTGTGGCTTTGGGCAAAAGAGGTACCAATGCATTATGATTGTCGGAGTTGTCCACTGTAATTTTGTTTTTGCAGATATCGATCTTTGGAAGAATGGGAACTGGCACATTAGGAGTATTGTTAATTTCTGTATTGGTAGCATCCTCTAGAAAATTGATCATGTTAGGTAATGCAGTACTTCCATTTTCTACACCTCACAAGACGCTGTCTACCTGTACGCAACATTTGTAGCAGGTGTGTGGCCTGTAATATCCACTTTTTCATCGATCCATCCCAAAACAGTTCTATTAAGGATTTATTTAAATCTCTATAGGCAAGAGGGGTATATAGCTCCATTTTCTAGACCTCACAAGACGCTGTCTACATGTACGCAGCATTTGTAGTAGGTGTGTAGCCTGTAATATCTAATTTTTCATCTCTCCATCCCAAAACAGTGCTATTAAGGATTAAATCTGTATAGTTAGAAGGGGTAATATAGGCCAATTGTCTATACCTCACAAGACGCTGTCTACCTGTACGCAGTATTAGTAGCAGTTGTTTAGCCTGTAATATCTAATTTCATCAATCCATCTAAAAAGCATTAATTGGAATCCTTCAGTTAGTTGTATACAGGAAGTGTATATAGCACACCATTCAAAATGCGCAATGCTGGTGGCAAGGGACCAGGAAATGAAAGTGATGGTGGTGCATGCAGAGGCCGAGGCCGTGGGCAAGCTCGAATTGGGCCACGAGAAACGCCAACATCATCTCGCTCAACCTTCCTGTCACAATTTCTAGGAGACTGCAGCAATACAACACTTTTAAATCAAGAGCAGTGTTGTTAGTTGGATAGCAGATGATGCTTTAAGTCAGTTAGGCATCACCACAAACACCCTGTTTTCCACACGGTCAAGTGTCAGTAGCCATGAGACTGGACCGGATATTCGTCTCCCTGATCCTCCTTCCTCCCACTATGCCGAGTGTGATCCCACACTTGGAGACTCTGAAGAGCTGTTCAGTATGTCCTTCATGGATTTGGGCCTCTCGCCCGCTCCACTTGAACTGGGGCCTGAGGAGACTGTATGTAGCGATGCCCAAATATTTGAGCAGCCACGGTCGCACTAAGGCGACGTGGGAATATGTCACAACAAGAGGTGGACGATGATGTGACACAATTGCCAGACAGTCAGGAGGAGGACCAGGGTGCGGAAGTGGAAGACGACGTGGTGGATGATCCAGTAACTGACCCAACCTGGCAGGAGGACATGCAGAGCGAGAACAGCTGCGAAGAGGAGAAGGGAGGCGTAGCAACATAACAGGCCGGAAGAAGCAGAGTGGTGTCCGCAGACAGAAGACGGGCAACCGTTCGTCGTAACAGCAACACGACGCAAGTTGCCAGTACAACAGTTAGGTCTTCCCGAGTCTAGCAGTTTTTTAGGGAGTCTGCAGAGAAATCAAAATAGGCCATTTGCAACACCTACCATGCCAGCATCAGCAGGGGTAGCAAAAGTAGCAGCCTGACCACCACCAGCATGATCAGGCACATAGCAGCAAAGCACCCAACTTTGTGGGACATGCCACATGGTCCAGAAGCAGTGTCTGCGGGTGACACAGCTGCTTCTTACACTGTTGTGTGTGCAAGCCAATCCCCTGTCCATAGTGCATGTGAAGATGCCTCCTGTCCTGCAACTGTTGTTGCACAATCAGAAATGCCACCATCATCAATCACGTCCTTGTCCCAGCACAGCGTTCAGATATCAATACCACAGTCATTGGAACGCAAGCGCAAATACGCTGCTAACGCCCCACGTTATTTGGTCCTCAGCCACCACCATTTCTCCCGGTGTGCCATCCCCGCATTACACAAGGACGTGTCCCACAACATTGGCCGTGCCCTTAACAATTCTGTTTCAGGCAAAGTCCACCTAACATAGTAACATAGTAACATAGTTTTTAAGGTTGAAGGAAGACTTTAAGTCCATCTAGTTCAACCCATAGCCTAACATGTTGATCCAGAGGAAGGCAAAAAAAAACCCATGTGGCAACACTAAGCTCCACATTGGGGGAAAAAATTCCTTCTTGACTCCAGATACGGCAATCAGACTAATTCCCTGGATCAACGCCCTATCAAAGAATCTAGTATGTATAACTGGTAATATTATAGTTTTCAAGAAAGGCATCCAGGCCCTTCTTAAATGTTAGTAGTGAGTCACTCATTACAACAGTATGTGGCAGAGAGTTCCATAGTCTCCCTGCTCTTACAGTAAAGAATCCGCGTCTGTGATTATGATTAAACCTTCTTTCCTCCAGACGTAGAGGATGCCCCCTTGTCCCCGTCTCAGGCCTAAGAGTAAAGAGATCATTAGAAAGGTCTCTGTACTGCCCCCTCATATATTTATACATTATTATAAGATCACCCCTAAGCCTTCGTTTTTCCAAGCTAAATAACCCCAAGTTTAATAACCTGTCTTGGTATTGCAGACCCCTCAGTCCTCTAATGACTTTTGTCGCTCTTCTCTGGACCCGCTCTATTTCAGCTATGTCTTTCTTATACACCGGAGACCAGAATTGTACACAGTATTCTAAGTGTGGTCGCACTAGTGACTTGTATAGAGGTAAAATTATGTTCTCCTCATGAGCATCTATGCCTCTTTTAATGCATCCCATTATTTTATTTGCCTTTGCAGCAGCTGCCTGACACTGGCCACTAAATGTGAGTTTAACATCTATCCATACACCCAGGTCTTTTTCAGTGACAGTTTTGCCCAGTGTTTTACAATTAAGCACATAATTATACCTTTTGTTTCCTCTGCCCAAGTGCATGACTTTACATTTATCCCCATTAAAGCGCATTTGCCATTTAGCAGCCCAAGCTTCTAGTTTACATAAATCCTCCTGTAATATAAAATTGTCCTCCTCTGTATTGATTACCCTGCAGAGTTTAGTGTCATCTGCAAATATTGAGATTCCACTCTGTATGCCCCCTACAAGGTCATTAATAAATATATTAAATAGAAGCGGGCCCAACACTGACCCCTGTGGTACCCCACTATTAACTGTGACCCATTCTGAGTGTGTTCCATTAATAACCACCCTTTGTTTCCTATCACTAAGCCAGTTCTTAACCCACTTACACATATTTTCCCCTATCCCCATTGCCCTCATTTTATGTATCAACCTTTTGTGTGGCACCGTATCAAAAGCTTTTGAAAAATCCATATACACCACATCCACTGCATTTCCTTGGTCCAGTCCAGAACTTACTTCTTCATAGAAGCTTATTAGATTAGTTTGACAGGAACGGTCCCTCGTAAAACCATGTTGATAATGGGTCATGAGGTTATTTTTCTTCAGATACTCCAGTATAGCATCTCTTAGAAAACCCTCTAGGATTTTACCCACAGTAGAGGTTAAGCTTACTGGCCTATAATTTCCAAGTTCAGTTTTTGTCCCCTTTTTGAATATTGGCACCACATTTGCTATACGCCAGTCCTGTGGTACAGACCCTGTTATTATGGAATCTTTAAATATTAAAAATAATGGTCTATCTATGACAGTACTTAATTCCTGCAGCACTCTGGGGTGTATCCCATCCGGGCCCGGGGATTTGTCAATTTTAGTGATTTTTAGACGATGACGTACTTCCTCTTGGGTTAAGCAGGTGACATTTAATTGAGACTTTTTGTTATCACTGATCATATTGTCTGTCATGGGATTTTCTTGTGTAAATACTGTTGAAAAAAAGTCATTTAGCATATTGGCTTTTTCCTCATCCTCATCCACCATTTCACCCAGACTATTTTTAAAGGGGCCAACACCATCATTTTTTAGTTTCTTACTATTTATGTAGTTAAAAAATATTTTGGGATTCTTTTTACTTTCTCTGGCAATGAGTCTCTCTGTCTCAATCTTTGCTTCCTTGATTTGCTTTTTACAAATGTTATTTAATTTTCTGTATTTATTTAATGCCTCATCACTACCTACTTGCTTTAATTCCCTAAATGCTTTCTTTTTGTCACATATTGCACTTCTTACCGCTTTATTTAGCCATAGTGGTTTCCTCCTATTTCTAGCATGCTTATTCCCATAGGGTATATATTGTGCACATGTCCTATTCAGGATGCTAATAAACATCTCCCATTTGTGTTGTGTACTTTTATGTCTCAGGGCATCGTCCCAGTTTATTGCACTAAGATCATCTCTCAACCGTTGGAAATTTGCCTTCCTGAAGTTTAGTGTCCTTGTGGCCCCTTTACTACACGTCTTAGTAAAGGATACTTGAAAGTGCTTGTGGGCAGGGATGCTACATCTCACTTACAGCACACTGGGTTAATATAGTGGAAGCGGGGACCCAGTCGGACCTTGGGACGGAACACGTCCTCCCAACGCCAAGGATTGCAGACCTTAACTCAGTCAGCGTTGCCCCCACAGTCTACAACTCCGGAACATCATCCTCCTCAGCCTCCTCCTCTTCAGCCTCAACAACAGTTCCAAGCTGGAAGGTCTGCAGCAGTGCCTCAGCCAAGCGGCAACAGGCTGTGCTGAAGCTAATATGTGTAGATAAACAAGGCAGATCATTGGCTCACACCGCTGAACCTAAAGCCAGGCATGGTCGTGTGTGACAATGGTCATAACCTGGTGGCGGCTCTGAGGCGAGGTCACACATGTGCCATGTCTGGCCCATGTGCTCAACCTGGTGGTTCAGCGGTTTCTTAAATCCTACCCGAAGCTGCCAGATCTGCTCGTCAAAGTACGCCGCCTGTGTGCCCATTTTAGAAAGTCACCTACTGCTTCAGCCACCCTTGCCGGGTTTCAGCAGCGTTTGCAGCTTTCGGCTCACAGACTGGTGTGTGATTTCCCCACACGTTGGAATTCCACTCTGGAGATGTTGGTCCGGATTTGTGAGCAGAAGAGGGCAGTTGTTGACTACCAGCATCAACTAGGCCATCGGTATTTGGTTCAAACTCCACACATAAGACCCCTTGAGTGGACATGGACGTCTGAAAATGTACAGTCCTCCAAAACTTTGAGGACTCCACCAAGATGGTGAGCGGCGATGACGCCATCATTCGCATCACCATCCCGCTTCTCTGTATTCTAAAACGCTCTCTGCTCAAACTCAAAGATGATGCATTGCAGGCGGAGTACGATGAGATGGAGCAAGGAACCATAGTGGGTGATTACACACAGCCCAGCCTCATCTCAACCCAACGTGCATTGGGGAACAATGACCACGATGAGGATGAGGAAATGGCAGTTAGAAGAACAGGAGCTAGTTTCACGCGGAATTGACAGTACTACCTGAACAACCATCATACCGTTGGTTCAGTGTAGATAGCCAGAGGAGAGAGACTAGGAGGAGGATGAGGCCAGCATGGTCAGTCATCCTGTTGTTGATGACCCCGAAGTCTTGCCTGTTACCAGTCTAACTTTATGTTACACTGCCTGTCCCGTGACCCTCGCGTTATCAACATTTTGGCAGACACTCATTACTGGTTGGTGACACTTTTAGACCCACGCTACAAGGATAACTTTATTTCTTCTATTCCACCAGTGGAGAGGTCTACAAAAATGCTGCAGTACCAGAAGGTCCTTGATAGGGAATTAGTCAAAAAATTCCCTTCGGAAAACGCTGGCGGCAGGGGTCACAGTTCGGTGGCCAACCGAGGCGTCCGGGAGAGAGAGCCACAACTCCAATCCAGCAGAGTTAGAAGAACACTCTCAGAGATATGGCCTCTGATAGCACAGGCCCTGAGGCGCGGGGTACTGTCACAAGGACTGCAAAGATTGTAAAGATGGTGAAGGAGTACCTTGGCGACTGTACAAAAGTGCTCCAGGATTCCTCTGTGCCTCATAATTTTGGCTCTCTACGCCTTGGAAGTCCTGGCCTACCCTGCCGCTAGCATTTTGTCAGAGCGGGTTTTTAGTGCCGCCGGTGGAATCATTATTGATAAATGCACCCACCTGTCAACTGAAAACACTGACAGGCTGACTCTGATCAAGATGAACAAAGGTTGGATTGGGCCTGACTTCAGCATACCACCAGATGATAGCAGCGTAATGTAAAGTTGAAGCCATTGTATTTATTGGGGCTATATATTCCCAAGCCCCTCCTCACACCCACACATGGGTACACACTTCCTGATTTGGGCTATTTGTTGTACTCCTCCTCCATCTCCTCATCCGCCACCACCATATCATCAGGGCGACCGTGGTCCATGATGCCACAAAAACATAGTTTATTTACATGTTGTTTATGATGCCCCTAACAGTAGGTTCATGTATAACCCCCAGGGGTAAATGTTTTAGTCCATACTTAGTGCATAGGCATTACAAGTATAGGAAACCCGCACCTTTGTAATGGGAACAATATTTAAAGAGGCTCTCCTCCACATCTCTTCCCAGGGGCATCAGAGTGCCTCACAATTTTTGGCAGCCCTGCCTAGGGCAATACCAGAAAAGACCCAGGTTGTATTAATGGGCACATTATTCAAAAGAGGCCCTCATCCACGTCTCTTCCCTGGGGCATTGGAGTGACACATATTTGTTTTTTTTAAATCTTTCATTTAGTCCAAAAAACTATCATACAGCAACACTGTCTCACAAATGAGTGTAACCCCTTAACATTTTCCCCAGGAAAATGCATTTTGGTTTAATTTGTGGACGTTTTATTGTGAGTCCGTAAAAGTGGAGTAATACTCAGACAACATTGTTCACAGCAGTGACCTGGGAGTCAGAAATGCTTACAGGGGTCTTCCCCATGCTGTTCCCATGTCATTTGAGCACTGTTGTTATACTTTTGTGACATTTTCAGGGTTTATCCAGGCTGCCGGGGGTCATTCCGGAAAAATGCTCGGGTCTCCCATAGGATAACATTGGGCTCAGTGCTCGGGTCGAGTACCCGAGCATCTCGAGATGCCTGACCCGAGCATCGAGCACCCAAACATTTTAGTGCTCGCTCATCACTAGTAATAAACATGTGTAATTGAAATAATTTACTTGGAGAAATACTTCATTTTCTGGAACAATTTCAAGTGTGCCAAAGCTTTCAGCCATGACTATAGCGCTTTTTTCAAGCCTTATCATGAACCCTAACAGTAATTTCTGACCACATATGAGTTTCAGTGTGTTCAGGGGAAATTTGAGCTTGAAAAATATGGGGCTAAAACAACATTTTAATAAAACTGATTGTGATATTTACTTAATGATTTTTAGTCTATGCATCACACTGATAATGCATATGTACTGTACATACACATGCTTTTCTAATAGATAGATAGATAGATAGATAGATAGATCATAAGTAAGGTAAAAAGAATATAAGCAATGCTTGTTTTTTTTTCCAATGAATAGAGATGAGCCACCACCCTAGTGTTCGTGTTTGATTCGATTCGTCAAATCGGCGGGGTGTTCGACGAATGTTCGTTGAATGCTCGTCGAACACCGTCGAACACCCCGGAGCACTAAATAAACAGCTATGTGGGGCTGTTTCACTTCCGCAATGTATATACATACATTGTGGCAGTGAAATTAAGTAAAATAAAGTGTTAAAAATAAAAAAAATGTATGCTACCTGTCCGGCAGTCCACCGATGGCTCCGGCAAGGTCCTGTTGCTGATAGAACCTGTGGTGACGTCACAAAATCGGTTATCGAGGGAACTCCGGTCATGTGACCGATTTTGTGACCAGTTTTGTGACGTCACCATAGGTCCTATCAGCAAGAGGACCTTGCCGGAAAAGTTAAAATAGACATTGTTATATGCTGGACACTTTCTTTTACTTAATTAAGTAAAAGAAAGTGTTCAAAATATAAAAATGTCTATTTTAACCTCTCCAGCAAGGTCCTCTTGCTGATAGGACCTGTGGTGACATCAGTCCTTGCGGGAACTCCGGTCATGTGACCGGTTTTGTGACCGGTTTTCTGACATCACCACAGGTCCTATCAGCAACAGGACCTTGCCGGAGCCATCAGTGGACCACCGGGCAGGCGAGCATACATTTTTTTTAACACTTTATTTTACTTAATAGCTGTTTATTTTAGCTGAAAATGTGGCAGATGTGGTTTTCTGACCACATCTGTCGCATTTTCGAACCAAAATCGAACAGCTTCTAGAACTGCCGAATTTGAACCAAATTGTGCGAATTCGGCGAATGACTCGAACACCGCCAAAAACAACTCGAATTTGAGATTGGTGAACAATTCGAGTCGAACATCACTCATCTCTACCAATGAACTTAATGTGACCTTCTCTACAGTTTTGAAAACACATGCCCAATAGTGATGAGCGAGTACAAAAATGCTCGGGTGCTCGAAGCTCGGGCCGAGCATCCCGAGATACTCGTGTACTCGGCCCGAGTACCGAGCCCAATGTTATCCTATGGGAGACACGAGTATTTTTATGAAATGACTGCCGGCAGCATGGAAAAACCCTAAAAATGTCACAAAAGTCTCAGAAGAGTGTTCAAATGACATGGCAACACCATGGGGAAGACCCCTGGAAGCATTTCTCACTCATTATTCACAGCTGTGAACAATGTTGTCCGAGTTTCACGCCAATTTTACGGAGTCTCCAGAAAACCTTCCAAAATGACACCAAAATGAATATTTAGGGTGGAAATGTTAAGGGCACATACCCAATAGTGAGATAGAGCTGGTGTATGTTACTTTTTGTGATTACATGAAAGATTTTACGTGAAAACATTGTGCGGCACTCCGATGACCCTGAGACGAGACGAACATGAAGCCCTGTCTTGAAATAATGTGCCCATTTTGAGGAACTGGGTCTATTGTAGTATCTTCCTTTGCCAGGGCAGTGCAAAATTGGGAGGTTCACCAATGCCCCTGGATACAGACATGCAGGAGGGCCTGTAAACAAGAACTGGGTGTATTGTAGTATAGCCCTTTGGCCAGGGCAGCCAAGAATTGGGAGGTTCAACAATGACCCATGCATACAGACATGTAGTAGGGCCTGTAACCCTCAAGTGGGTGTATTGTAGTATTGCCCTTTGGCCAGGGCAGCCAAAAATTGGGAGGTTCAACAATGACCCATGCATTCAGACATGTAGTAGGGCCTGTAACCCTCAAGTGGGTGTATTGTAGTATTGCCCTTTGGCCAGGGCAGCCAAAAATTGTGAGGTTCAACAATGACCCATGCATACAGACATGTAGTAGGGCCTGTAACCTTCAAGTGGGTGTATTGTAGTATTGCCCTTTGGCCAGGGCAGCCAAAAATTGGGAGGTTCAACAATGACCCATGCATTCAGACATGTAGTAGGGCCTGTAACCCTCAAGTGGGTGTATTGTAGTATTGCCCTTTGGCCAGGGCAGCCAAAAATTGGGAGGTTCAACAATGACCCATGGATTCAGACATGTAGTAGGGCCTGTAACCCTCAAGTGGGTGTATTGTAGTATAGCCCTTTGGCCAGTGCAGCCAAAAATTGGGAGGTTCAACAATGACCCATGCATACAGACATGTAGTAGGGCCTGTAACCCTCAAGTGGGTGTATTGTAGTATTGCCCTTTAGCCAGGCAGCCAAAAATTGGGAGGTTCAACAATGACCCATGCATTCAGACATGTAGTAGGGCCTGTAACTCTCAAGTGGGTGTATTGTAGTATAGCCCTTTGGTCAGGGCAGCCAAAAATTGGGAGGTTCAACAATGACCCATGCATACAGACATGTAGTAGGGCCTGTAACCCTCAAGTGGGTGTATTGTAGTATTGCCCTTTGGCCAGGGCAGCCAAAAATTGGGAGGTTCAACAATGACCCATGCATTCAGACATGTAGTAGGGACTGTAACCCTCAAGTGGGTGTATTGTAGTAAAGCCCTTTGGCCAGTGCAGCCAAAAATTGGGAGGGTCCTCATTGTCCCTGGATAGAGACGTGCAGGAGGGCCTGTAAACAAGAACTGGGTGTATTGTAGTATAGGCCTTTGGCCAGGGCAGCCAAAAATTGGGAGGCTCCTCATTGTCCCTGGATAGAGACGTGCAGGAGGGCCTGTAAACAAGAACTGGGTGTATTGTAGTATAGGCCTTTGGCCAGGGCAGCCAAAAATTGGGAGGCTCCTCATTGTCCCTGGATAGAGACGTGCAGGAGGGCCTGTAAACAAGAACTGGATGTATTGCAGTATAACCCTTTGGCCAGGGCAGCCAAAAATTGGGAGGTTCAACAATGACCCATGCATTCAGACATGTAGTAGGGCCTGTAACCCTCAAGTGGGTGTATTGTAGTATAGCCCTTTGGTCAGGCCAGCCAAAAATTGGAAGGTTCAACAATGACCCATGCATTCAGACATGTAGTAGGGCCTGTAACCCTCAAGTGGGTGTATTGTAGTATAGCCCTTTGGCCAGGGCAGCCAAAAATTGGGAGGTTCAACAATGACCCATGCATACAGACATGTAGTAGGGCCTGTAACCCTCAAGTGGGTGTATTGTAGTATAGGCCTTTGGCCAGGGCAGCCAAAAATTGGGAGGCTCCTCATTGTCCCTGGATAGAGACGTGCAGGAGGGCCTGTAAACAAGAACTGGGTGTATTGTAGTATAGGCCTTTGGCCAGGGCAGCCAAAAATTGGGAGGCTCCTCATTGTCCCTGGATAGAGACGTGCAGGAGGGCCTGTAAACAAGAACTGGGTGTATTGTAGTATAGCCCTTTGGCCAGGGCAGCCAAAAATTGGGAGGTTCAACAATGACCCATGCATACAGACATGTAGTAGGGCCTGTAACCCTCAAGTGGGTGTATTGTAGTATTGCCCTTTGGCCAGGGCAGCCAAAAATTGGGAGGTTCAACAATGACCCATGCATTCAGACATGTAGTAGGGCCTGTAAACCTCAAGTAGGTGTATTGTAGTATAGGCCTTTGGCAGGGCAGCCAAAAATTGGGAGGTTCAACAATGACCCATGCATTCAGACATGTAGTAGGGCCTGTAACCCTCAAGTGGGTGTATTGTAGTATAGGCCTTTGGCAGGGCAGCCAAAAATTGGGAGGCTCCACATTGTCCCTGGATAGAGACGTGCAGGAGGGCCTCAAAACATTTTTCCCATTGAAAAGGAGCGGGTATCCTGTCGTTGTAATGCCCATTCAAAAAGAATGGCCGTAAAAATTTACCACTGGGGGTATACCTGAAACAACAGCCTAAGTATTGTAACGGTCATCATGGTGGCACATGAGGAGAAGGAGGAGCAGTCCAGCAATTAGCCAAGGAAGAGGAAGACGACGTGGTGGATGATCCAGTAGCTGACCCAACCTGGCAGGAGGATATGCAGAGCGAGGACAGCAGTGCACAGGGGGAGGGAGGCGTAGCATCCCAACAGGCAGTACGAAGCAGGGTCGGGTCCGCAGGCAGAAGGCAGGGAACCGTTCCCCGGAACAACAACACGACACAAGGTGCCTGTGCAAATGTTAGGTCTTCCCGAGTCTGGCAGTATTTTAAGTTGGCTCCAGATGACTCTAAAAAGGCCATTTGCAACACCTGCCATGCCAGCATCAACAGGGGTACGAAATCTGCAGCCTGACCACCACCAGCATGATCAGGCACATGTCAACCAAGCACCCGACTGTCATATATGATACAGTCTATATGGAGTCTAATGCATGGGTATAATGAGACACATGAGACATACGCTTCTTAAGCAGCTCTTGTATTGCTTCATACAAGTTAGTGCATCAACAGGATAACATAAATGTAAGTTGCAGAGTGCAAGGCAAACAACCAAGGACATCAGAGCATTAAAGCATAGTACAAGTCTCAAGGAAAGCATTCAGAGTCTATGACTTCCCTGTCAGATGTTGCTGGCAAACAGGAGGATTCTGTGTCCATAAATGATTCCAGGCAGAGTGAATCCAGGCTTCAGAGAGCAAGTCACAGACAGATTGCAGACCTGATTCAGGAGCACAGGTAAATCATCTGAAACTGATTAAAAGGGCAATTGGCAAGAAACAGGGCAGGGACATCAAAGCTGAGGACTCCATATTGTTTGAGGGCAAAAGTCAATGCACAGGACAGGAAACAAGATGGCCGACAAAATACACTAAATGCAAACATAACAACAGATATAGCAAAAAAGACTGAAAACCTTACACCGACTTTGTGGGAAGTACAACAGAGTCGAGGAGCGGTGCTTGCTGATGTCACTGCTACGTCTTCGCGTGTTGTGCGTGCGAGCTAATCCCCTGTACATGCTGGCCGCGAACAAGCCTCCGGCCCTGCACCTGAAGTTGCCCACGCACAAATAACACCACCATCAAGCACGTCCTTGTCCCAGCGCAGCGTTCAATTATCCATTCAGCAAACCTTTGAACGCAGGTGCAAATACGCTGCCAACGCCCCACATGCCACAGTCCTGAATTCTCACATTTCGCGACTCTTAGCGCTAGGAATGTTGCCTTTACGGCTGGTGGAGACGGAAGCATTCCGCGACCTGATGGCGGCTGCTGTCCCACGTTACTCGGTCCCCAGCCGCCACTATTTCTCCAGATGTGCTGTCCCCGCATTGCATAACCACGTGTCCAACAGCATCACACGTGCCCTGAACAACGCTGTTTCAGCCAAAGTCCACCTAACCACAGACACGTGGACAAGTGCTTCTGGGCAAGGCCGCTACATCTCCTTGACAAAACACTGTGTTAACATTGTGGAGGCTGGGACCCAGTCTGAGCGAGGGACGGAAGACGTCCTTCCCACACCAAGGATAGCAGGCCCTACATCTGTCAGGGTTTCACCGACACTCTACAACTCCGGAATGTCATGTTCTTCAGCCTCCTCCTCCTGCGCATCCTCATCCACTGTACCCTCCACACCAGTCCCAAGCTGGAAGCACTGCAGCACTGCCTCTGCGAAGCGGCAACAGGCTGTGCTGAAGCTAGTCTGCATAGGTGACAAACCCCACAATGCAGAAGAGGTGTGGACAGCTCTGAAACAGCAGGCAGATCACTGGCTCACACCTCTGAACCTAAAGCCAGGAAAGGTCGTGTGTGACAATGGCCGGAACCTGGTGGCAGCTTTGAGGCGAGGCCAGCTGACGCATGTTCCATGCATGGGCCATGTGCTCAACCTGGTGGTTCAGAGGTTTCTAAAGTTATACCCAGAGCTGTCTGAACTGCTGGTAAAAGTTTGACGTCTGTCTGCACATTTTCGAAAGTTACCTGCTGCTTCAGCCGGCCTTGCCGGCTTTCAGCGCCGTTTGCGTCTTCCGGCCTTCAGACTGGTGTGTGATGTCCCCACGCGTTGGAATTCAACTCTGCACATGTTGGTCAGGATATGTGAGCAGAAGAGGGCAGTTGTTGACTACCTGCATCACCTAAGCCGTCGGGAAATGGGTCAAACTCCAGACATAACACCTGAGGAGTGGAGATGGATGTCCGACCTATGTACCGTCCTCCAAAACTTTGAGGACTCCACCAAGATGGTGAGGGGCGATGACGCCATTATTAGCGTCACCATACCACTACTCTGCCTTCTAAAACGGTCTCTGCTGAAAAACAAAGAGGATGCATTGCAGGCCGAGCGCGATGACTTGGAGCAAGAAACAGTAGTGGGTGTGGGTGAAAACACACAGCCCAGCCTCATCTCATCACAACGTGCAGTGGAGGACTATGACGAGGAGGAGGAGGATGAAGACATGGAGCAACTCTCTGGCCAAATTGAGGATATGACATGCACACCAGTCATACCCTCGATTCAGCGTGGCTGGCCAGAGGACAGGGGAGATGAGGAGGAGGAGGAGGAGGAGGAGGACAGCATGTTCAGTCATCGTGTTGGTCTGGATACTGAAGTGATGGCTGTTAAGAGTCTGGCGCACATGGCTGACTTTATGGTAAGCTGCCTGACTCGTGACCCTCGCGTTCAGAACATCTTGGCAGACAATCAGTACTGGTTGGCAGCACTCTTAGACCCACGCTACAAGGAGAACTTTATGTCTCTCATTCCTGAGTAGGAGATGTCAGCCAAAATGCAGCAGTTCCAGAAGGCCATAGTCACGGAAGTAGGCAAATCATTCCCCTCACAAAACGCTAGCGGCATAGGTCAGGAATCAGTGGACAACCAAGGCGTACGGCCGAGAGGGGCACAAGTCCAATCCGCCAGAGGTAGTGGAACAGTCTTTACGATGTGGGACAGTTTTCTCAGCCACTCACGTACCACAGCCCCTGAGGAGCGGGGTAGTGCCACAAGAAATGCTAAGTTTGGCCAGATGCTGAAGGAGTACCTTGCAGATCGAACAACTGTACTGCGAGATTCCTCTGTGCCTTACAATTATTGGGTCTCCAAGCTGGACACGTGGCAAGAATTGGCTCTCTACACCTTGGAAGTCCTGGCCTGCCCTGCCGCTAGCATTTTGTCCGAGCGTGTTTTCAGTGCCGCAGGTGGAATCATTACTGATAAACGCACGCGCCTGTCAACTGAAAATGCTGACAGGCTGACTCTGATCAAGATGAACAAGGGTTGGATTGGGCCAGACTTCACCACACCACCAACAAATGACAAATTAATTTAAATTTTGTTATGGGAATTTGCCATGTACCTCCACTCACCCATGGGTACACACTTCTGGACTTCCAAGTGTCCAAGTGTGGGATCAGTAATGCCCGTGGACGTGTACTCGGCCTGGTGGTAGGAAGGGGGATCAGGTTGGGAAATGTGCGGTGCAGTATCACGGCTACTGACGCTTGACCGTGTGGAAGACAGGGTGTTGGTGGAGGTGCCAATCTGACTTGAAGCATTATCCGCAATCCAAGTAACAACCTGTTGACACAGGTGTTGGTTCAAGAGCGGTGTACTGGAGCGGGCCCCAAGAATTTGGGACAGGACGTGTGAGCGAGTAGATGTGCCCCTTTGTTGTTGCGAAATTAGTGCTTGCACACGACCTCGGCCTCTGCCTGCACCACTATCACGTTCACTTCCTTGTTCCTTGCCAACGCCCTTGCGCATTTTGCTTGTATACAGCGACAACAGTCTGGTGACTGTAATGGTGACAGGAGATTAGGATTTTAGTCCCTAACCTGTATCAAGGTATGACGTACACCAGTCTGGTGACTGGTCAGATCACAGGAGATTAGGATTTTAGTCCCTAACCTGTATCAAGGTAGTACGTACACCAGTCTGGTGACTGTTCAGATCACAAGAGATTAGGATTTTAGTCCCTAACCTGTATGAAGGTAGTAATTACAACAGTCTGTTGACTGTAATGGTTTCAGGAGAGGATTTTAGTCCCTAACCTGTATCAAGGTAGTAAGTACAACAGTCTGGTGACTGTAATGCTGTCAGGAGAGGATTTTAGTCCCTAACCTGTATCAAGGTAGTAAGTACAACAGTCTGGTGACTGGTCAGATCTCAAGAGATTAGGATTTTAGTCCCTAACCTGTATGAAGGTAGTAATTACACCAGTCTGGTGACTGTAATGGTGACAGGAGATTAGGATTTTAGGCCCTAACCTGTATCAAGGTATGACGTACATCAGTCTGGTGACTGGTCAGATCACAGGAGATTAGGATTTTAGTTCGTAACCTGTATCAAGGTAGTACGTACACCAGTCTGGTGACTGTTCAGATCACAAGAGATTAGGATTTTAGTCCCTAACTTGTATGAAGGTAGTAATTACAACAGTCTGGTGACTGTAATGGTTTCAGGAGACGATTTTAGTCCCTAACCTGTATCAAGCTAGTAATTTCACCAGTCTGGTGACTGTAATGGTGACAGGAGATTAGGATTTTAGGCCCTAACCTGTATCAAGGTATGACGTACACCAGTCTGGTGACTGGTCAGATCACAGGAGATTAGGATTTTAGTCCCTAACCTGTATCAAGGTAGTACGTACACCAGTCTGGTGACTGTTCAGATCACAAGAGATTAGGATTTTAGTCCCTAACCTGTATGAAGGTAGTAGTTACAACAGTCTGGTGACTGTAATGGTTTCAGGAGAGAATTTTAGTCCCTAACCTGTATCAGTGTAGTAATTTCACCAATCTGGTGACTGTAATGGTGACAGGAGATTAGGATTTTAGGCCCTAACCTGTATCAAGGTATGACGTACACCAGTCTGGTGACTGGTCAGATCACAGGAGATTAGGATTTTAGTCCCTAACCTTTATCAAGGTAGTACGTACACCAGTCTGGTGACTGTTCAGATCACAAGAGATTAGGATTTTAGTCCCTAACCTGTATGAAGGTAGTAATTACAACAGTCTGGTGACTGTAATGGTTTCAGGAGAGGATTTTAGTCCCTGACCTGTATCAAGGTAGTAATTTCACCAGTCTGGTGACTGTAATGGTGACAGGAGATTAGGATTTTAGGCCCTAACCTGTATCAAGGTATGACGTACACCAGTCTGGTGACTGGTCAGATCACAGGAGATTAGGATTTTAGTCCCTAACCTGTATCAAGGTAGTACGTACAACAGTCTGGTGACTGTTCAGATCACAAGAGATTAGGATTTTAGTCCCTAACCTGTATGAAGGTAGTAATTACAACAGTCTGGTGACTGTAATGGTTTCAGGAGAGGATTTTAGTCCCTAACCTGTATCAAGGTAGTAAGTACAACAGTCTGGTGACTGTAATGGTGTCAGGAGAGGATTTTAGTCCCTAACCTGTATCAAGGTAGTACGTACACCAGTCTGGTGACTGGTCAGATCACAGGAGATTAGGATTTTTGTCCCTAACCTGTATCAAGGTAGTACGTACACCAGTCTGGTGACTGTTCAGATCACAAGAGATTAGGATTTTAGTCCCTAACCTGTATCAAGGTAGTAATTACAACAGTCTGGTGACTGTAATGGTCACAGGAGATTATGATTTTAGTCCCTAACCTGTATCAAGGTAGTAATTACACCAGTCTGGTGACTGTAATGGTGACAGGAGATTAGGATTTTAGGCCCTAACCTGTATCAAGGTATGACGTACACCAGTCTGGTGACTGGTCAGATCACAGGAGATTAGGATTTTAGTCCCTAACCTGTATCAAGGTAGTATGTACACCAGTCTGGTGACTGTTCAGATTAAAAGAGATTAGGATTTTAGTCCCTAACCTGTATGAAGGTAGTAATTACAACAGTCTGGTGACTGTAATGGTTTCAGGAGAGGATTTTAGTCCCTAACCTGTATCAAGGTAGTAAGTACCACAGTCTGGTGACTGTAATGGTGTCAGGAGAGGATTTTAGTCCCTAACCTGTATAAAGGTAGTAAGTACAACAGTCTGGTGACTGTAATGGTGTAGGAGAGGATTTTAGTCCCTAACCTGTATCAAGGTAGTAAGTTCAACAGTCTGGTGACTGTAATGGTGTCAGGAGAGGATTTTAGTCTCTAACCTGTATTAAGGTAGTAAGTACAACAGTCTGGTGACTCTAATGGTCACAGAAAAGCTTGGATTCTGATCTGTATCACCCTGCCTATATCCTCCTAGATTAGTCCTGAGAAGGACTGTTCTGGTCACTGGAATGCTTGGACTCCGATCTGGATCACCCTGCCTATATCCTCCTAGATTAGTCCTGAGAAGGACTGTTGTGTTCAGCAGCAGTTTGCAGCCCTGCTCCGGATCTACCTATAAGGGCCGTACATCTGTCCCTAAGCAGCAGCAGACACTCTCCCTACATTGACTGTCTGGATGGCTGTGTGCCGAGCACAGCACGCCGGGAGTTATAAAGGCTCGGTCACGCTGTGCAGGGCGGCCAATCACTGCTATGCCACAACTAACAGGGCTGTGGCATTGCAGTGGTCTGCCAGCCAATCCCTGCACGTGGGCTGGCTCTCAAAAGAGCGCCAACATGCAGAGATGACGACCACGAGCACAGCAAGAGTATCGCGAGATTACTCAGTGCTCGCCGAGTAGCCCAAGTACAGTGATACTCGTGCGAGTACCGAGTAGTGGCGAGCATGCTCGCTCATCACTAATGCCCAACTGTTCAATGTTTCAGTACTTTTTGCAAAACTTGCTGTTCTCTAGCAAGGAGCTTAATGGTAGAATTCACAACAGGTATTTGATCCACGAATAATCTAATACATTTTGTGGTTCAATTAGAATTGATATTTTAACCGCCCTCCTCATCATGTTGTTGACATTTTGACAACATGAGACAAAGACGAAACCTAGCAATTGATCAGCAGTACCTCACCATTGCAAGGCTTCAAGCAGGATGTTCTCAGCTGGAAGTGGCTGCTAAGATTAGAGTATCAGGATTCACCGAAAAGGACATTAAAATCAGCACAGAAAAACTCACCAAAAAACTGCCAGGTAAATATCCATTTCATTCAGCAGCAGATTGTGAGCTCCCCTGGAAGGCAAACTATGTGTCATTAAACCGGTTTAATGACACATAGTTTGCCTTCCAGGGGAGCTGACAATCTGCTGCTGAATGAAATGGATATTTACCTGACAGTTTTTTGGTGAGTTTTTCTGTAAGATTAGAGTATCCCAGAATGTCATTAGCAGGTTGTAAAAGAGATACTGAAAGAGTGGTAGAGTCACAGAAAAGCATAGAAGTGGATGTCCTTTGGCCACATACCACACTGATGACCGCTGCATTGTGAACATTGGTCTGCGGAACTGGATGATGAATGCGACACAACCCCATGAACATTTAAGTGAGAGCTACCAAAGTTTCACATCATGCGAGTGTTATGCATGTTTTTTGTGTTTGTGGCGCATGTGGTGAGTGTGCATAGCTGTATGCATGTGAGTGTGCTGCGAGTGTTGTGCGTGTATGATGCATGTCAGTGTGATGCTGTCCGCGGTCCTGAAGCAAACTTTAGGTCCGCGGACAGCATTTGCCAGTAAATTCAAACTCAGTGGCTGTCAAAGCCGCAGAGTTTGAATTTGGCGCTTTGCCGGTACAGTTAATAATCATCTTGCACTGCTGTGACGAGAGCGGTGCAAGATGCTTAGTAAAAACAGAATTGAAGTTAAAGATGTAAAATCGGACAAAATCGGATCATCCCAGATCCTCCAGGATCTGGGGCAATCCGGTGACCCCTAACATGGGAGTCTATGGCACTGGATCGCGCCAGATCCAGGAGGATCTGGGAACCGGATGCCGGCTGCTGGAGTTTAGCAGTGAGCACTGCTAAACTTCAGCACCTAGAAGCTGTCCCTTGTGCTGTGATTTCAGGACTACGGCAGCAGGGACAGCTCCTCTCTTACATTATCACAGCGGCTGGTAATATATGCAATTTGCAAACAGGATCAAGAACAGCTCCTCATGATGGGAGCCTGCCCTGCATGTACTCTACGCAATTTGCGTACATTACCACTGACAGCTCCTGAAGTCAGGAGCCGCCGGTATTTAATGTAATGCTGCAACTGAACACGCATTTCCCTCTTACTTACTGGTCCAAGTGCAATGCGAATTTCCCTCGCATTGCACTCGCGCGAGGAAATCTGACAGTGTGCCTTCAGCCTTAAGAACACAGTTGCATCCTTAGGGATTGGCTGATAGAAATTTGAGTACCTCAAATTGAGTGTTCTGTACTTTCCTCACACCAAAATTCTATAGAAAACTTATTGGATTAATAGAGTCTATGTAGAGATATGTAACTCTGAACTCTAGAACATCAATTACACCTGTGCTCAAAAGTTTGCATATCCAGGCAGATTGTTTGCTTTCTTGACCTTATTTCAGAGAATATGAATGATAACACAAAATCTTCTTTTCCACTCATGGTTAGTGGAAAACTACTGTTTTCTCTTTATAAAACATAATGACAACCAAAAACATCCAATTGACCCTGATAAAAAGTTCACATACCCTGGTGATTTTGGCCTGATAACATCCACAGAAGTTAACACAAATAGTTTTGAATGGCTAATAAAGGTTACATCCTCACCTGTGACCTGTTTGCTTGTAATCAGTGTGTGCATAAAATCTGAGTGAGTTTTTGCGTTCCAGATAGACTCTTGCATTTTTCATCCAGCCACTGATGTTTCTGGATTGTGAGTCATGTGGAAAGCAAAAGAATTCTCAATGGATCTATGGGAAAAGATAGTTGAACAGTATAAAACAGGAAAGGTATGCAAAAAGATATTCAATGAATTGATAATGCCAGTCAGAAGTGTTCAAACTGTGATTAACAAATGGAAAATCAGGGGCTCTGTAAAAACCAAACCACGATCAGGCAGACCAACCAACATTTCATCCACAACGGCCAGGAAAATTGTTCGGGATGCAAAGGAAAACCCAAAAATAACATCAGCTAAAATTCAGAAATCATTTAAAACTAGTGATGTGGCTGTTTGAAGATGCACAATAAGGACACACTTGAAAAAAAATGGGCATCGAGGAGTCGTCAAAAGACGACATTACTGCGCAAATGCCACAAAGTATCTCGCCTACAATAAGCCAAAAAGCACAAAGACAAGCCTCCAAACCTCTGAAACAAGGTAATTTAGAGTGATGAAACCAAATTCGAACTTTTTGGCCACAACCATAAACGTTACATTTGGAGAGGTGTCAACAAAGCCTATGATAAAAGGAACGGAGGTGGATCACTGATGATGTGGGGAAGTGTGAGCTACAAATGCACAGAAAACGTGGTCAAAGTTGAATGAAAGATGAATGCAGCACGTTATCAGCAAATACTGAAGGCAATTTTGCCCTCATCAGCCTGGAAGCTGTGCATGGGACGTACTTGGACGTTCCAACATGACAATGATCCAAAACACAAGGCCAAGTCAACCTGTCATTTGCTACAGCAGAACAAAGTGAAGGTTCTGGAGTGGTCATAGTCTCCTGACCTTAATATCATTGTGCCACTCTGGGGAGAACTCAAGTGTGCAGTTCATGCAAGAAAGCCCAGGATTTTACAGTAACTGGAGGCTTTTTGCCAAGAAGAATGGGCAGCTTTACCGTCTGAGAACATAAAGAGCCTCATCCACAACTTCCACAAAAACCTTGATTTGTTATTGATGTTAGAGGGGGCAAAACATGGTATTAAGTACTGGGGTATGTGAACTTTTGCTCAGGGTCATTTGGATGTTTTTGGTTGTCATTATGATTTAAAAAGAGAAAACACAGTAGTTTGACAATAAATGGCTTCACCCAACCACTAACCATGAGTGGAGAAAAAGTTTTTGTGTTGTCATTTATATATTCTCTGAAAAAAGGCCAAGAAAACAAAAAATCTTCTGTGGTATGTAAACCTTTGAGCACAACTGTACTTGAGGGTCACCCTTCAAAAAGAGTCGATGTCCATGCCTCAGAAGACAATAACTCAACTCGTTAACAGCATGAGACATCATTGTCAAGCTGTATATGATTCTCAAGGACACATGATAAATTATTTAATATTAACATTTTCTGGGGGGTACACCCACCACTGTTGGACTCTCAATTATTAAATTGTTTGAATTAATGAAATCAGCATTGCAGGTTTCTACTTAAGTATCCTTCTTTAATTATGAAATATTACTGTAGCGTCAACTTTTGACACTGTATTAGCGCCCATTTCAGCCATTCCTCTACCGCTTTTGCTGCTCTTACAGTGCTGCAAAAGCACTTGAATTTGCCAAGTCACCAACTCATTTGGGACCTGCCCATGCGGTAGGACTCAACCTGCCATATGTTGCTGAGGACTAGTGAGCAGCAGAGGGCAGTAGCTGAATATCAGCTTTAACATGCCTGTCAGACTGAGAGTCAGCCACCACACATAACAACTGTTGAGTGGTTGTGAATCGCTGACAATTGTGAGGCTCTTGAGAACTTTGAGTACTGTATCACCTCGTGAGAGGTGATCAGGCTATTAGCAGCATAACCATCTTGCTGCTGTATCTCTTGAAACAATCACTGCATAATCTCAGAGAGGAAGCTTTGAGTGGCCAGCTTGTGGCTGTGGAACCAGATTTCTCAATGGGGGACACTACCCAGCCCAGCCAATATTCTGAAGCAACATTGGGTTATGAGGAGGAAGATGAGGAGGGAGAGGACTTGTTTTTCTGTGCTACCCTTGAGACCTTGAGAAGGTGTGCCATATTAGAGCCCATTTCTGCCATTCCTGTACTGATTTTCTGCTCCTACAGCACTGCAAAAGCGCTTGAACTTGCCAAGTCACTGACTCATTTGCGACCTGCCAATGCGGTGGAACTCTATATGATAATATGTTGGCGCGGATTAGTGAGCAGCAGATGGAAGTAGCTGAATACCAGCTTCAACATGCCCGTCAGATTGAGAGTCACACATAACAACTGGGTGTGGATCGCTGACATTTGTGAGGTTCTTGAGAACTTTCACTACTGCACCAACCTTGTGAGCGGTGATCAGGCTATTATCAGTGTAACCACCCCACTACTGTGTATATTGAAACAATCACTGCATAATCTCAAAGAGGAAGCTTTGAGTGGCCAGCATGTTGGTATGGAGCCAGATTTCCCAATGGTTGATACTACCCGGCCCAGTTAATATTCTAAGGCAACATTGGGTGATACGCAGGAAGATGAAGAGGATAAGGAGGGAGAGGACTTGTTTTTCTGTGCTACCTAGGGGCCTCTCAATGCTACAGAAGGGACAACCAACCCAAGCTTCATGTCAGTCCTGCCTGGATGGGCTGCAGAGGAGGAGGGGGAGGAGGAGGAGGAGGAGGAGGCGAATCAGCATGAAGAGAGGATGAGTACTGTTCTTACTAATGGGGACACAGAACATTTGCCTGTTTGCAGCTTGGCCCACATGGCACAGTTCATGTGTAAGAGTCTGTGGCAAGACCCTTGCATGATACACATTTTATCCAACAACCCATACTGGTTTGCTACCTTTCTCGACTTACGGTACAAGGAGAAATTTTCTTCTCTTTTTTTGGACTCAACAAAGAGATGCACAATCAAATCCTTCAAGAGGGCCGTTGTAGATCAGTTGCTGTAAACATCACCCTCAGACAACGCTGGTGGCAGAGACATGAACACCAGGACCAACAGGGGTGGGGGGAAAATATGCACAAACTGGGCTGTTTTCAATAAACCAGCACATTAGCAAGGGATATTTATGCCTGTAACAATGCCAAGTTGCAGAACATGGTCAAGTGGTAGTTAAAGGAGCATACGTTTGTTCTATCTGACACTTCAGTTCCATTTAATTTGACACCGGACCTGTAGAAGCAAATTTTCTTGCAAAACGGCGTCGTCGTCCGCCCTCCGTGGTCACCTCCCTGCACCCTGTCATGAATCCATGAATATACTGGATTAAAGCGACCACTGCTGCACAATAATGGTGAGTGCTGCCTCTTTCTTTATAGTTCCATTTAATTATTGGATGTTCAAGCTGAACACTTGGCCTGACCTCTCCGTATATGCTTTGGAGGTGCTGGCCTGCCCGGCTGCTAGTGTGATGTCAGAGTATGCTTACCGTTCCGCTAGGGCAATCATCTCTGATATGAACGACAGAGGGCACTCTCAAATGTACAGAAGAGGTCCCGCAAATATTTATAGAGGGGCCTTCCAAATGTATGTTACAGGGCCACCTGTGAGCCCTCACCAAACTCAGGTTTCCTGCCTACTGCAGACTCTCTGAACATTTGAAATTAATGCCGCAGTATGGAGGTGGAGGAGGAGGGTAAAGCCATATGCTTACAATAGGCACATTGTGAACCGCTATGGAATACGTATTCCACTAACGGAGTCTCAATGAGGGAGGGACCACCCAAATGTCTAAGTAAGAGCAGTCTCTCCAAAATGTACGTTACAGGGACACCTCTAGCCCCTCATTAAACTCAGGTTAACTGCCTACTGCAGGCCCTCTGTACATTTGAATTTAGGGCCACAGAATCACATGGAAGTTGAGGAGGAGGAGGGTAAAGCCCAACACTACCATGGGCACATTGTAAACTGCTATGGAATATGTTTTCCACTAAGTCTCAATGACGCAGGGATTGCCAAAATGTATAAGTCCATTAAAACCAGTAAGAAACCCGGTATGGTACTACGCCAACCAAGGAGACAATCCAGATACTTATAATTCCTTTATTCATGCCAATGCGTTTCGTAGCAACTGCTACTTCATCAGGGCTATAAGGAAGTAGTAGATGCAACAAAACGCATCAGCAAAAATAAAGGAATTATAAGTATCTGGATTGTCTCCTTGGTTGGCACGGTACCATGCCCGCTTTCTTACTGGTTTTATTGGATTTCTTGGACACAGGGAACCACTGCGGACATTTTTTATATGCTCTTTCAGTTGGTTGTGACTCACACAACTAATGTGTGAAGCAATCACGAGACCACCGCTGACACCTGCACAGCTTGGGGCCCTGTAATGACCCTGGAAACTGCATGGAATCACTTCCTGCTGGCGATGAGCCAGTGACATCACCAGCAGGGAGTTTTCACTTCCCATGTGTTCAGATAAGGAACAATGCAGAAATGGTGGTATTTAGATTATGAGCGCTATACAAGGACACTGCACTGATTAATATTACCTTTAGGTCTTTATTGAATATTGACAAATGTGAGTCCTCGCCACAACATGTTTCGACACTAATGCGTCTTCCTCAAGCGGATCACGGGATCCGGAGAAGCGAGCTGGAGCTGGGCGCTCATTCTGGAACCAGGAACCGGCGAGCAAAGGTCTCGGATCCCTTCCTCACCACTGGATCACGGGATCCGGAGAAGCGAGCTGGAGCTGGGCGCTCATTCTGGAACCAGGAACCGGCGAGCAAAGGTCTCGGATCCCTTCCTCACCACTGAGCCTACTATCTGGTTGTGCAGAGACGGCACAACCAGACAAGGTGAGTGAGGAATTAATATAACGGAGGCGCAACCGAATTTTTATTTTACATGTGTTCAGATAGGCTGTAGGAACACAGGGGAAGCAATCATACAGTGGAGTGCTGAGGCCCTCTAGTGGGAAAAGTAAAATGATGAAAAAAATAGTTATTAAAAATATGAAAAAAAATATAAAAGTTCGAATCAACCCCCTTTTGCCCCAAATGAAAATAAAATTATTAAAACTATATATATATATATATATATACACACATTTGGTATCACTGTGTTAAGAAATGCAAAATATTATATTTTTGGTTGACGCATCTTTGCAATAAAATGCAATAACAGGCGATGAAGACAGTGCATCTATTCAAAAATTGTATCATTAGAAATGTTGGCTCAAGACACAAAAAATAAGCCATCACACAGCCCCAGATCCAGAAAAATGAGAACACTATAGGTCGCAGAAAATGGCAAAAAAGATATATTCTTTTTCTTTAAAAAATTGAGAATTTTTTTCACCACTTAGATAACAGTAAAAGTATACATTTTTGATATCTACGAACTCATATTGAATGGAGACATCATACCGACATGTCAGTTTTATTATATAGTAATCATGGTGAATAAAATACTTAAAAAACAAACATGTATTTGCAGTTTTTTTTTTGCAATTTCACCGCACTTTCACCTTTAAGGTTATCTAAATATGGAAAAGTATGTTGGTTGAAAATTTCAGATTAACCAGGATAACTCTCTGCTTTGTGGAATCTATATACCTGGGGTTTTATTTTTGTGTAACTTTGCAACTATTGTTATATGATACAGTCTGACCTCATCACAGGAAACTCTTTCCAGGAATATGGGCACTTTTCTTATCTTAGTGTTTTCAGAAATCTTGTAAAATAACTATCTTGCCTCAAAGATTTGTTGCCGATATATATGACAGGTTTACAAGAAACTCTGACAAATGAAAAATTGCAATATGATAATGAACTAAAAGGTTTTTTATAGACTTGAAATCTGCCAAACAGCTTAGTAAATTTCTCAAACTGTGTTGTTCCTACATTAATTAACACAACTTTCGCTTACCAAGTGTTAGTGACATTTATTTGTTGAGGAGAAAAATGGATACTCGTCATATAATTTTTCTTGAACATAAACCTTCGATTTTTGAGTTAGTTCTTTTCCATCAAACCACTATAAATAATAGTCTGCAGAGTATCATAATACTTTGTGGAAAAAAAAGCTAACATTAATGGAAATTCAAATTAATATAATAAAACAGACAATTTAAAGGGAACCTGTCAGCTCGTTCTAACCCCCTATTCTATCACTACCTGTTCCTGCTCCTTGCTAGCTGATCCCTAACCATCCCTGTCTGATTGAAAAGTGCCCCATAAAGTTTAAGAAAAATGATTTATGTGGAGCCCACTGGTACGGGGTACTCTGTACCGGACGGGGTATCTCAGGGATTATCACGGCAGTCTAGGTCCGCACCGTGTCCCGAGCCCAAAAGTAATGGGGGTATTTACAGGGGAGAAAGTTGTGACGCCACCCGTGGTATGTGGTCAGGGTGACCACCACTGCTGCAGAACCTCCAGGGATGATGGATGGCTGCTTGTGATGTGATGGCTCTCCATGGGCAGAGCCTGGTCCCCGGAGCAGTAGTGATGATAGTCTATGGATAATGCAGGGTAGGGGTAGCGGTACAGATGATAACAGTTTGTGAGGGAGAGTAGGGTTCAAGCACAAGGAACACACTGACTCACGGTTTTGTAGTTTTCCAAGTCTTTACTGTAGATGGTATTCAGTAAGTTTTGTCCACGGAGTCTGTAGCGGGGCCGGGTTGCTCCCACCCTGACCGGGTCCTTGGCTTCCTACTCCTGCACAGCGTGGGTGGCCTTGCTGCCGCTTTAGCTAGGCTGCCGGCCCTGTCTTCCCTCACGAGTACCAAACTTGCTTGGCAACTTGAGTCTTATCTTTGTGTTTCTGACCCCGCCGTGTTCCTTCACTGTGGTACAGTGAAGATATATAATCTTCACTTATCCGGTGTTTTCTGTGCTGCTTGGTTCAGGCACAATTTCGGATCTGGTATCCGGTCTTTGCGCTTCTCTGGGTGAGTTACAGGGAACTCAGTCTCCAAGATGTGTTCCTCAGCTTCTCCTACTCCTTTCCTCAGACCCTGGCTAGGCCTGGAATTGGACAGTGGACCGTGGGTTGGGCCTAATGCAGCCCTTTAACACCCATGTCCGTCTTCCTCAGTGCTGCACCGCACTGAGCTAAACTGCTCTCTACACCAGAATATATAGGAAAGCAGCTTTAGCTCCCCCTTCTGGCCAGGAGGGGTTAGTGTAGTGTTGTGGGTTGAGTGGGGAGTTAACCCTCTATGGTATTACTGTGGGACATAAACCCTGGGGTGCCACATTCCCCCTTAGTAAAGAACAGTACTCCGGGACAGTGGAGAAACAAACAATTATCAATGCAATTAATATTTACAGAGTCTTAAAAAACAAAAATTACAAAAATCAATAAAAGCTCGAAAGAGTCCAAACGTTCAAAAACACACATCAGTCCTTACGGGGATTTAGTCTATTACCTCCGGGGCTGGTAAATATATACAAGAAAGTCTATACCACAACCAGTTCTGTGGTAAGTATGGTCCATAGTTAATAAGGAAGAAAAGGTTCAAGAAATGTACGTAGTTCATGCAGGATAGTCTCTGTAGGTCTCGGGCTTTTAATTTTGCAAACTAATAAACAATTTTTTACGGGTGTCTCTGTTTTAAGTTCAGTAGGCTCCTAAGCCCTCGGGTCACCGCATAAGAGGCCAAGTTTTTACTCTCCGTGGCTGCCACCTAACACCATGGTACTCTCATGCTTTCTGTACACTATATTTTCCGGGTTCTATTTAACTATATACTACTATAACATATATACATTTCACATTTGATTTCACACTTTAATCTCTGTACCTAGCCAGTATCTGACCCTGGGTACTACGCTGTGATCTGCGTAATGCTGGTGTACTGGGTGTACTTAGCATAATGATGTGGGTGGATGTGTACCTATTTGGAGTGTCTGCTACTACTGAGGATGGAGATCTGACAGTAGGACTGGCAAGCTTACTGGCACCAGGAATTGGTTCTTCCTCTTCAGGCTCAATTTCCAGTTTTTCATGTCTTGGGACTTCTTGTGCTGCGGGTTCTGGTGTTGGTTCTACCATTGAAGGGAAAGCAATCATGGGAACTACAACTGCTCCACAGTAATTTGGCCATGTTTTGGGGAAATTTCCTAGGACGGTATGGGATACATCCTCTTCTTTCTTGACAGGTTGGACCTGTACGGGTAAGGTTACTTCTGGTGTCTTTAGGATTTCAGGACACGGTTTGAGATGGTCTCTTGACACAACTGATGACATTCTTCCTTCGTCTTTGCTTATTAGACACATTTTAGCATTGTCTAAATTGGATGGTAAGACTGTGTATGGGGTGGTTTCCCACTGATTATCCAATTTGTTGGTGCGTCTCTTTCTCTTGAGAACTTGCTCACCAGGTTGTAATGGGGTTGCAAGAGCATGTTGGTTAAAGGTTATTTCTTGTCTTTCTCTAGCTTGCTGAAGTCTTTTCTCTATGCACTCTTGTACTTGGCGATACTGCTGTTGAAGTAAGGTATCCCAATTTGATTCTTCAACTTCTGCATCTGGTTTCAGAATTCCCATATCTAAATCAATTGGCAGCTTACCGGGCCTTGCTTGCATAAGGTAGGCTGGGGTTCAGTTTGTAGAACTCACTGGGACATGGTAATTTCTCTGGCCATTGATTTCTCTCTGAGTCTGGTAAGGTTTTCAACAAGTCAATCACAATATGGTTCATCTTTTCGCATAAGCCATTGGTTTGGGGATGATAGGCTGTCGTGCGGATCTTCTTACAGCCGTACATGTTGCAGAATTCCTGGAAAATCTCTGACTCGAAAGCTGGACCTTGATCTGCAAGGACTTGTTCCGGGTAGCCATGAGGTCTGCAGAAATGTGTCTGAAATGCTCTTGCAGCTGTCTTCGCTGTCAAGTCTTTGACAGGTACTACCACTAAGAAGCGGGAGTAATGGTCCACGATGGTTAAGGCATAGACATAGCCTGACCGGCTTGGTGACAACTTGACGTGGTCTAACGACACTAACACAAGTGGTTGCTTGGTTACTATAGACTGGAGTGGGGCTCTTTGACTCTGTTGATCCTTTCTTCTGAGGTTGCACGGACCACATTTTCTACACCAATCTTCAATTGATTTTCTCATGCCAACCCAGTAGAATCTCTCTCTTAGGAGCACTTCCAACTTCTTCCATCCAAAATGACCTGCACCATCGTGGTAGGCTTCTAAGACCATTTTGATGTCTCTCTCGGGTATAATAATCTGCCAGACCAACTCATGTGTTTTAGGGTTAGTGTGCCTTCTGCAGAGCTTCCCTTGATATAGGAACAACTTGCTTCTTTCTTTCCAGAGTTGTTGGGTCTCAGCTGGAGCATTCTGATTAGGGTATGCACCTTGTTGTGTAAGCAGTTCTTTCACTAGCTTCACAGCTGGATCGCTATCCTGGGTGTCAGCCCATCCATGGTGTGCTAACGGGTTGAGATTTGCCTCCTGTTGTTTTTGGTAGATGCTGGGTTGATACTTTTCTACCTTAAAATGGTGAAATGCTGGTAGTTCAATTTCTTCCAGCTCCTCCGGTTACTCTTCCACGTCTTTCAACTGTGGCATCCGGGATAAGGCATGTGCATTTCCGTTCTTGCAGCCGGGCTATCCATCGTTGCTCCAACGCACCTAATTTTGCTAAGTTTAGGTGGGTCAATGGGTTGTTATCAGTATAGATGGTAAATTCTGCAGCTGCCAGGTAGTGCTTCAAACGCTCGGTTACAGCCCAAACTACTGCCAGTATTTCTAACTTGAAGGAACTGTAATTCTCAGGGTTTCTTTCCGTAGGCCAGAGTTTCCTGCTTGCAAAGGCAATAACTCTCACTTTGCCTCCTTGCTTCTGTGACCGTACTGCTCCCAGTCCCACGTTTGTGACATCCGTGTACAAAATGAAGGGTTGATGGTAATCCGGATACGCCAGGATCTTTTCTCCTGTCAGCGCCCACTTTAGCTTTTTGAAGGATTCTTCCCTCTCGTCACTCCACTGGAAAGGGGGATTACGGGTTGAAGACCTTTTTCACTGTCCTACCAGGATGTCTTGTAGGGGAGCTGCTAACTTTGTGAACCCTCTGATAAATCTTCTATAAAAACCCATCAGTCCCAGGAATTGCCTCACTTCTTTAAAGAGGACCTGTCACCAAACCAGGCCCTTGCGGGGCGGGGCTAAATGGCAAGTTCTGAAAAAAACAACAACTCTATTTAATGCTGCAGAAGAGGGAGAGAATGATTGGCAGCGGTGGGCAGATTTAACATGCAGGGGGTGTGAATCTGCCCTTCAGCTCCAGCCCCTAGCCACCTCCTTTCCGGCTGCAGGATGTAAGTTTTCTAAGTGTATTATCTTGGGGTACAGGGCTGCTCAAGTGCTGGGGGACCCCTTGCCTGGATGCAGCAGACATGCTGCATCCAGTGCTGTAATTAGATCACCATGCCTGGTTTGGTGACAGGTCCTCTTTAACATTAGTGGGTCTTGGCCAATCCCTTATCACTGTGACTTTATCAGGATCCGGTGCTACTCCCTCTGAACTCACGACATGTCCTAGGTACTACCATCCATTATAAATTCATGCTAAAAACCTACAACTCTGCCCTTCACCTCGCCAAATAGACCTACTTCACCACCCTGATCTCCTCACTAGCCAACAACTCAAAGAAACTCTTTGACACCTTTCACTCTCTCCTCAGTCCGAAAGTGCAGGCTCCTATCACTGACCTCTGTGCTGATGATCTGGCCTCTTACTTCACAGAGAAAATAGAAAACATCCGTCAGGAAATCAGCTCCCAACCTTCGTGTTTCTACTCCCATCTGTCCCCACATCCCCTCTGGCACACTCTCCATTTTTGACCCAGCCACAGAAGAAGAAGTCGCCAGGCTCCTATCGTCCTCACGTCCCACTACATGCACCTCTGACCCCATTCCCTCACACCTACTACAGACCCTCTCTCCAGTGGTCACCAGTCACTTAACCACAATCTTCAATCTCTACCTCTCTACTGGCATCTTCCCCTCCGCCTTCAAACACTCTATTATTACTCCACTACTAAAGAAAACATCCCTTGACCCATCCTGCACAAATAACTACAGACCTGTTTCCAATATCCCCTTCATCTCAAAACTCCTGGAGCGCCTGGTCTACACCCGCCTCACCCATTACCTCACCACTCACTCTCTTTTAGATCCATTGCAGTCTGGCTTCCGCCCCATACATTCTACAGAAACTGCCCTTATCAAAGTGACCAATGACCTTCTGACAGCAAAACGTAATGGTGACCACTCTCTGCTTATCCTTCTTGACCTCTCTGCGGCTTTTGACACTGTTGACCACCATCTTCTACTCGCTATGCTGCACTCCATTGGCATCAAGGACACGGCTCTCTCCTGGTTCTCTTCCTATCTTTCTGACCGCACTTTCAGTGTATCATTCTCTGGCTCCACTTCCTCTCCTCTTCCTCTCACTATTGAAGTCCCTCAGGGTTCAGTCCTTGGCCCTCTCCTCTTCTCAATCTACACAGCCCCGATTGGACAGACCATCAGCAGATTTGGCATCCAGTGCCATCTTTATGCTGATGACACACAACTATACACTTCAGCCCCTGACCTTACTCCCGCTCTAATAAAGAACACCAATGACTGTCTAACCGCAGTCTCCAATATCATGTCCACACTCTATCTGAAACTCAACCTTTCCAAAACTGAACTTCTTCTGCTCCCACCCTCTGCCAACCTCCCTAAACCTGACATCTCTCTCTCAGTGTGCGGCACCATGATAATGCCCAGTCAGCAGGCTCGCTGTTTCTGTGTTTTGATGGATACTCATCTCTCCTTCACCCCATATATACAATCTCTCACCCGCTCCTGTCGCTTGCACCTGAAAAATATCTCCAGAATTCGCCCTTTCCTCACCATGGAAACAACTAAAACCCTCACCGTGGCCCTGATTCATTCCCGCCTTGACCACTGTAATTCTTTATTAGCTGGCCTCCCCCACAATAAGCTTTCCCCTCTCCAGTCTATCCTCAATGCAGCAGCCAGGATCACCTATCTAGCAAACCGTTACTCAGATGTTTCTGCTCTGTGCCAGTCACTACTACATTGGCTACCCGTACACTATAGAATCCAATTCTAATTGCTCGTTGCCACCCACAAAGCTATTCGTGGTGCGGCACCTTCTTACCTCTCCACCCTCATCTCTGTCTACCACCCCACCCGTCCCCTTCGCTCTGAACGTGACCTCAGATTAACATCGGCATTAATCTGAACCTCCCATTCCCGACTCCAAGACTTCTCTCGAGCTGCACCAAACCCCTGGAATGCTCTACCCCAAGAAATTAGGACCATCCACAACTTGTATAGCTTCAGACGCTCCCTAAAAACACACCTCTTCAGGGCGGCCTATCCTTCTCCCTAACAGTAGTCATTTAGACATAAGATATTCATTGTTAAAAGCCCCTGTATTTTGTGTTCCCATCCCATCTTAGATTGTAAGCTCCTTCGAGCAGGTTCACCTTCATTTTTTGCCTTTTTATTGTATCTCCTAAGTTTATTCTATGTTTATCGTATGTAACTACTGTTCTGCATTACCTTTCTGTACCATATATTTTTCTTATATGTACCGTTGTACTGTAAAGCGCTGCGGAATATGTTGGCGCTATACAAATAAAGTTTTATTATTATTATTATTATTATTATTATTATTATTATTATTACTGCACCTTTGGCTTGAGAAGGTGGCACTTGGATAGTTTGATCTTCATGCCGTATCCAGACAAGGCTTCAAACACTTCTGCCAGGTCTTGTAGATGTTGTTCATCACGCTCTGTAATGGCGGCAGCCCCAAAACAGTTTCTCTCACAAATCACGCCACACAATGCCCAGTTTACCGGACACGGTAGATCCTGTTCGAGACGCCAAGTTGTGGAGCCCACTGGGACGGGGTACTCGGTACCAGACCGGGGTATCACGGGGATTGTCACAGCGGTTTTGGTCCAGACCGTGTCCCGAGCCCACAAGTAATGGGGGTTATTTACAGGGGAGAAAGTCATGACGCCACCCATGGTATGTGATCAGGGTGACCACCGCTGCTGCAGAACCTCCAGGGATGATGGATGGCAGCTTATGAGGTGACGGCTCTCCACGGGCAGAGCCTTGTCCCCGGGCAGTAGTGATGATAGTCTCTAGATGATGCAGGGTAGGGGTAGTGGTAGAGATGATAACAGTTTGTGAGGGAGACCCTGACCGGGTCCTTGGCTTCCTACTCCTGCGCTGTGTGGGTGGCCCTTTTGCCTCTTTAGCTAGTCTGCCGGCCCTGTCTCCCCTCATGGGTACCAAACTTGCTAGGCAACTTGAGTGTTATCTTTGTGCTTCTGACCCCGCCGTGTTGCTTTGTTGTGGTACAGTGAAGATATATAATCTTCACTTATCCGGTGTTTTCTGTGCTGCTTGTGTCAGGCACAATTTTGGATCCAGTATCCGATCTTTGCGCTTCTCTGGGTGAGTTACAGGGAACTCAAGTCTCCCAGGTGTGTTCCTTAGATTCTCCTACTCCTTTCCTCAGACCCTGGCTAGGCCTGGAATTGGACAGTGGACTGTGGGTTGGGCCTAATGCAGCCCTTTTACACCCAGGTCCGTCTTCCTCAGTGCTGCACCACACTGAACTAAACTGCCACTTCCTCTCTACACCAGAATATATAGGAAAGCAGCTTTAGCTCCCCCTTCTGGCCTGGAGGCGCTAGTGTAGTGTTGTGGGTTGTGTGGGGAGTTAACCCTCTATGGTGTTACTGTGGCTTATAAACCCTGGGGTGCCACATTTATAACTTACATATAGTCTCCATCCGGAGACTGGAAAAGCAGGCTCCGGGGCTCCATTCTACCCCCCTCACTGGCTCATAGCATGCCCCACTGGGCGTCCACATTCCTTGTGCTGTGCCACCTCTTTTTGAAATACCCGCCTTCTTTGCTACTATGATGCACCAGGCCGGAACATCATATCAGGCCCAGTGCATTGTGGGAGTTGATCACTTTTTGAGCCTGGCTCCTGCGCATGCGCAGTGCGCATACTGAAGCTGGCCCATACATGTCATATCATGCCCGGTGCATTGTGGGGGCTTTTATTTGTGATCTAGTTTTCCATTGGTGTAAATGCAGTCCTACAGACTTGTTCACTTTGTGCAGTGGCTCAACTGCAAGTGTCCAATTAGGTCTTTTGTTATGCAACATAGGGAGTGCCCCCATTCCTTCCTTAGTGATCCAGGCACATAAAATGCCGTGTTCTGCAGTGTGTCCGTACTGGACTCTGGCCCTTCTGTATCCTGCACCCAAAGGTATAGTACATAAGATCAGGGCCCTTAAGAACCAATAACGGCTATACCCATCATGGCTTTATACTGTTACTGCGTATAAACACTCTTTGGTCAAACAAAATGCAGAGAATATCATCCTAGATTTACCACTTACATAAAGTCCAATATGTCATGGAGAAACAGTCTTGGAATCACTGGGATGTGTTGATGCGTTCCAGAGTTATTATCTCATAAGGTGATAATGGTCAGAATTGCAAAAAGAGGCTTCGGTCCTTAAGGGGTTAAAAAAGGTAGATAGGGACCGTTCTGATATGGGTTACCTTGACATTGGTAGAATGGCTTGGTACATTTTTTGCAAAAAAAGTATTAACTAAATACCCTGTTATTAACACTGTTTTTCATCAGCACTAGCTCTTTATTATTACCTGTCCTCCTCTTCGGATACATTTTCCTGTAGGATATTATCTTCTGAATCAGTGGCGTTGACAAGCTCTTCCAATTCTGTGTCAATCAATAGACATTTTTTAAACATTTTTATCCAAATTTGGAAATTATGCACAGTCACAACTTGCACGGGGTAGAGTCAACACTATGTAATAAAAAAAACACACACCTGACTGGGTGTATGGGGTTCAGGCACAGCGCGTGTAGCCACACCGGTCTTTATTAACCCCTGCATTACCACGCTTACAACGTGCCTATAATACTGCCTACTTGCATTGTATTCACAAACTGTTGTCTGTGCATATATAGCTGTGGCCTATGTGTATTCATATATGTATTTATGCCTAGATTTGATACTGAATTTTGCATATGGTCACACTGCCTTACTGTTGGTTGTTCACATCTTGTTGTTGCTTATATATGTTGTTGCCCCTGGTGGGCTAATAAAGCCACCCCCTGGCTCTCCAGCTAGCTGTTGCACTTACAAATACAGGCATGCCCTTCAAGCAGTTATACTGGAAAACTTTTATATGCCATTTTTTCTATTGCATTACCTCATAACTCACACTATCTGCTATTTGACGGGTCATACTGTAACGGATTCCCCCACATGGTTTCGGGGTTACCACATACCCCTCAATAGGTGCTTCTATCATCTTGGTAAAATAGAGGGCTCCGGCCACTCTTGGACAGATCACTGAGTACAGGGTCTGGGCTTTCCGGCATCTGGCGGATTCAGTATATACCCCAACCCAGCTAACTGATGTATCAGTGCTTTTCTGGATGCATCATTTACTAGCAGACACTCCATGCCCTGTACCACCACTCTGCTTTCACAGATATTTTTATAATTAGCATACAATTGATGTTGTCCTAGTTGAGTGGCATCTGTTGGCATACTAACTTCTGACCTAAGCACAACTGTCCCATGAACAATTGCAATCTCTGCGCATATTATCCATTCTATTATTTGATGCGGGATGCCACCTGCTAACATTAACATACAGGTTTTTGTTTATTCTGTATACGAGTATATAATCCATACTGTTATCAACAATTAACTGTTAATCCTTGGTCCATATGTGACTACTCTACGTACTGCATGCCTACAATTACACATGTGTCAGTTACCGTATTTTCCGGCGTATAAGACGACTGGGCGTATAAGACGACCCCCAACTTTTCCAGTTAAAATATAGAGTTTGGAATGTACTCGCCGTATAAGACTACCCCCTCTTCTACGGGTATGATCCCCACCGTGATGCCCACACAGCCCTTCATACAATATAAATATGTAGTATCATAAAGAAAAAATAGCCGCACTCACCAAAGCAGGGTTTTTCAATCTTTATTTTCCGTATCAATCATGGCGATGCAGCGGCATAGCAGGGAGGGGGAGCAGGGGGGTGGACGACCTGGTCGTCCACCCCCCTGCTCCCCCTCCCTGCTATGCCGCTGCATCGCCATGATTGATACGGAAAATAAAGATTGAAAAACCCTGCTTTGGTGAGTGCGGCTATTTTTTCTTTATGATACTACGTATTGTGGATCTTTTTGCATGCCAGCACCGCCAGGCGACCTGCAGCCATTTATCACGAGAGTGACATTAGCCTTGTACACAATTGTTAGTGCCCGGTTTCTGCTTGTTTCTATGATACAATATAAATATAATGGACCCACATATAGAATAATGGCCCCTACATGTCTTCACACTGTATAATAACCCCCACACAGCTGTCAAATAGCCCTGAATAAAGTATTGTTTCCACATATTATAATGCATCATTTATAGTCGCCCATTATAATGCAGCATCATAGTGCTCCATATAGTATAATGCACCCCATAATCCCTGCATATACTATAAACATGGAGAGGGGAATGTGCCAGCGCTGGGATGGGGGGAGGGTAGGTGACATGGAGACGGGGTCATGCGAGAATGGGGGCGGGGGAGTACAGGGGGCAAACATTACTGTTAGACAATATCATCCAGAGGACAGGTGATTCTCATTTCAACAATTTTCAGGGGCTCTGCCAGGAGTCAATGAATGCAAACCTGCACTGGCCTGAAGAGTCTCATAGCACAAGATTTGTAACAGTGGCCCATTTCACATCTAATGCTGGGCTGTGTTTGGCTTTATTTGCGTCTGTGTTTTTACCACTAAAAACGCATCCAAAACCGCCCCCATAGGGTTCAATGCAAAATACATTGAAAAAGGCATGCAAAAACGCCTGTGTGTTTGCAAAAATGCAAAATGCATGCGTTTTTGCAAATGCAGCTCTAGATGCAGCAGATGTTTTTGGATGCATTTGTATGTATTTTTACTGCTAAAAATGCATACAAACGCAAATAAAGCCAAATGCAGCACAGCATTAGATGTGAAACGGGCCAGTGTGTCAGTCTGGAGATCACAGAGAGTTGGCCAGGTTACACTGTAACAAACCCTCAGCTCAGAGGAGACAGTCAGAATCCTGTGACTGAGAAGCCCCTCTCCAGTCTGCAGGTCTGTACTGCTGTGGGGGAGGAGGAGGGCAGTCTCCATGAGCACCATGTCCTAGGTCAGCATGGATCCCCACAGCAGGATCTTTTCAGTCATCTGCCTCTTGTTTTCCATCATTAGAGCTGTGTTTGAAGGAGGGGAACTTTCAGAGGATAATCCTCCATACACAACTCAGGGAATTGAAAAGCTGCAAGCAGCGACTTACACCACCACAGACAAGGAGCACAACCCCCACCCTCCTCCTCACAGCCAGGAGGGAGGGAGCCGAGCAATAGTAACTGCTGTACCTGCGGTCTGTTAGGGGTCTAATGTCTGGCTTCTTCATGCTGGGGGCGGCAGGAATGTCAGCTAATGTGTCGCTCTGCTCTGCTCCAGTGAAGTCTCTCTCCTCCTGGAGACCAGCGGCCGGACACAGTGCACACATCCTGGGCGGCCATCCCGTCTCTTTGCCACTAGGTGGCGTACACTCGTTGTATAAGACGACCCCTGACTTCTCAGAAGATTTGCAGGGCTTGAAAACTCGTCTAATACCCCGGAAAATACGGTACCTTATTATAATATTGCCATGGTACATACTCCTGTGATTGTTCTATATGCGGTCCATGACCATGGGAGCGCCCCATGGTTTTAAATGTTTTTATTCTTCCCCACATTGTGCAATAATAAAGATTTTCCTTTTATCCATTTTTTACTCAGTGTTGTGGTGTTTCTCCCTTATGTGTCACGTCTTTTCTGTTTCTGCACTATTGCCTTACCTGGCACGGTGAGCACCCCTTATACCCATTCTATTGTGGTGCGCCCATAACCCCCCTTACTGTGCGCTGTGATAAAGCTCATGTCCTGCAGCTTTGTGCGTGACCGCTGCTAAGGTAAACAGCAGGTTTCTATGGGGCAGCTTTGCACTGGTAGCGCATAGTACTAACGCTATGCGCTGCGGCTGATTTGCAAAGTTTTAGCGCTTGCGTCAGCCTTAAGTGTGACTACAGCCTTAAACCTCAGGGCAATTTGTTTGTGCCGTTGCAGTGCTGTGTTCACACCGAATAGCATGCACGGTACTGCACAAGTGACATGCAGCTAGCACCGCTGTCTTGTGTGGTGACTATGCAAATAGAGTCTGTGGAGCCTCGATTAGGAGTCTCAAACACAAGACTAGCCAGATATCCCTCCAGGGAAGGACCTAGCCATGGGGTGGCTCCTTGAGGAGACCACCATAACCACCATACTAAGTGGTACTTAGTCAATATCCAACTCTTTTACAAGTTTAGAGATATGACAAGGGAATACAAAGGCCAGGTGTTCATCCACAGACAGCTCTTTCAGGGTGTTGCCCCTCATCAGTGTAGAGTAGGATTCTGGCTAGGTGGGAGAAATGCCTAGTAGACCAACATCACTGTTCTCAGAGAGACCAGTCCAAGAAAACACTGTGGGCAGCCAGCTAAAGCGCTTAAAACAGTGAATTCCTAGGCGCATTGCCGCCTGGGAATTAAGCATATGCTTCATGATGTTGTGTGTTTACTGGTACACTTAATATTTAGCCTTTAACTCAGGGCAATTTTTTTGTGCCATTGCGGTGCTGTCTTCACACCGAATAGCACGCACAGTTCTGCAGAACTGACACGCAGCCAGCAGCGCTGTCTTGTGTGGTGCCTGGCACACGTAATAATATCACCATAAACCTAAGGGCAATTTTATTTTGGTTCTGTTGCTGTGCTGTGTGTAAAACACAAAGCAGTACTAGGCTGTAGTGCTACCTTCCATTAAACACTAACTACTCCTTGTTCCCCAATATCTGCATCTGAGCATCTGCAGCTATGTCAGAAAAAAACAAATTCCAAAAAGGCTGTTGTGAAGGGACAGGGACACGAACGTAGATTTAGCCGTGGTGCCTGACAAGGCACAGAGTCTAGGAGACAGAAGAAGGTTGATGCATCTATGTTCCTGGTGAATTTTCATGGTCTGAAATGTAAATGGGTATGGAAGCCAGAAGACCAAGAGCAGATACTGTCTTGGATGGCTGATAAGACCAGCACCCAATCGTCCACAACCACACAGTCTCCTAGCATAGTTTTTGCAGTGCCCAATGTGCGGGCATAGCCATAGTGTCTCCAAAAATTAGCCCAAGGGGCTGTACCATGGTTGATGAAGGAAGCAGGGTCTTATCACTAGTGCCTCCAATGGGAAATATCAATTAATGGAACATTGTTTTTAGCTTATTGACCAAGAGGTAGATGTGGCAGAAACAGGAGTTAAAAACATGTGTAAGAAGAAGAAAAGGGTTTGTATGGGAAGGGATGGATGTGATCACCAGTTGCCTAAAGTGAGATTTTGGGTGGCTTTAGGTTGGGATGCTGTCATCAGGAGAGCTTAAATACTCTTGCGAAATCCAGTCCCTGTTAAATTTTATCAGACTCAGCCTGTCTGCATTTTCTGTAGTTAGCCGTATGCATGTATCTGTGATGATTGCCCCAGCAGCACTGAAAATACGCTCTGACATCACACTAGCAGCAGGGCAGGCCAGCACCTCCAAGGCATATAAGGAGAAGTCTGGCCAACTATGCAGGTTGGATACCCAGTAATTAAATGGAACACAAGCATCAGGAAAGACACAGGTATGGTCACTTAGATAGCCATTGACCATCTTGTGCAACTTCTCCCTCTTTAAGATTGTTACCGGTCCAGCTAGCCCTTGCTGATGAGCTGGTTTATTGAAGATGGCCCGGTTTTTACCACCACCTCTTTGGACCTGCTAGGTGTGCCTCTCCCCATTTATGCATGCTGTTGCACAGAGCTGGTACCTCTCTATGACTGTATGAGGGTGATGTTTCCATCAAATGATGGACAATGGCCCTGTTGAAGGATTCAATTGTGAAACTGATTGATGACTGCAACAGTAGAGAATTAAATTTGTCCTTGTACCGTGGGTCTAGAAAGGTGGCCAACTAGTGTAGGTTGCTGTTGAAAATGTGGATCACGCGAGGGTCTTGGCACAGACAGATATGAAGTGTGCCATGTGTGCCAAGCTGCAAAGAGAGCAAATGTTCTGTGACACAAGAAAGAGAAGCAATACCCATGCTCTCCTCACACTGACTCTCCTCCTGCACCTCCTCCTCTACAGCCCACTCATGCTGGACAGACATGAAGCTGGGGTTGGGAGTCCCCTCTGTATCATGAGGGGTCCCCTCGGTACCACTGAAAAAGAAGTTCTCTCCCTCCTCGTCTTTCTCATCATCTTCATTCCCCAATCTTGCCTAATGAGATTGGCTGGGCTGGGTAGGATCACCCATTGTGAAATCTTGCTCCATACCTAGCTGCTGGGCACTCAAAGATTTCAATTTTAGATTAGGCAGTGATTATTTCAGCAGACATAGCATAATAGGGATGGTTTTGCTAATAATAGCCTGATCACTGCTCGCAAGCTTGCTGCATTGCTCAAAAGTTATCAAGCACCTCCAAAATGTCTCCCCTCCTGTATCTGTAAGGGTGCCTTCACACTGCGGCACGATCCGATCCGGGGCTGTCCGGGATGACCCTGACAGCCATGGACTAGATCAGTACACAGGACGGAAGGGCTAATATGCCCTTCGGTCCAGTGTGCAGCCTCACACAGCTGCAGCCGCTGACAGGTCAGGACCGTGGCGCCACAGTCCTGACTTATCAGCAGCAAGAACTGCGTGCGACTGCACACCAGACCGGAGGGCATATTCACCCTCCAGTCCTGTGTGCTGTTCCAGTCCACGGCTGTCAGGGTCATCCCAGACAGCCCCGGACCGGATCGTTCCACAGTGTGAAGGCACCCTAAGACTTGATTGTCCATATATACTGCATTTGTCCTTGTTCTCCCCTCTTCATATGTAAAGCGCCATGGAATCTAATGGCACTTGTGAGGTAGCGTCCTGGGGTACTCGCTTGGCATGGGGAAATTACATCAGCGACTACATTTTAACTGAACATAACCAGCGGATTTATTGTTTTTCTGTCATAAACTGCTTTCATCACATAAAACATAACACCGTATGTACATTTTCATATGACAACTTCCACATTAGTACATCACATGACATTACATTGCAGGACATTCACATGAGAATCAACAGGCCATATCATGACCTATTGTCGGTCTCAATGGCAGTTACCTCCGCCTAACACCCTGACAGGGATCATTCCCCATCCTATTGCACACAAGTCATCATACAGGGTACTTTTTCATGAACCATTATGACTCACGCATGAAACAGCATTCATGGCATTTTTACATAAACCAATATGTTACATACTCAGGGCCCACAATAGTAACAGGAAACCTGTCACTCAGTAAACACGAGACCTCCACGGATCCACTAGGATCCGGGACACTTACATCTGGATCAACGGGACCATATCATGACTCACTCAGTCAGTCCCAAAGTTGGCTGTGACCACCTGGCCCTTGAGTCGTACTCGGACTCTCACGCCGCACATCTGACCGCCTGGCCCTGGAGCCGTCCTCGGTCCTCATCACTCATATGACCGCCTGGCCCTTGAGCCGTCCTCGGTCCTGGACACTGGCTGGCATGCACGTATCACATGCCACCGGCATGGAGCTGGCAGGCTCCCTTCACTTCCCCCACCGGGAAAGGATCACTTCCAGCACATCCTCACATGGCAGTGGTCAGGACTGCTCTGATTCCCATCATCCTCTCTTCACTCAGACACCTGGCAGGTTCTTATCCAGGCTACTTCACACACAGCTGCAACACAGTAAGTCAATCAGCATATCTCACTCACACACAGACCTGAGAGTGATTAACCCCCTGTGCACCATTCAGGTTTAGCCCAGCAAAGCACTCATACACACAGGTTCAGCCACTCATTAGGCTCATCTACACCTTCTAGATGTTAACTCACTGTGTACTGGACAGGTTTACAGCATTCACACACAGGAAAACTGGCTAATGTGTACAGAGACCTGTGCTGATAACCCGTGTGATGCACCCGGCCATGGGCACACGCCGGTCACATCACCACACACTATATAAATAAATAAAAATAATGATAATAATAAATGTAAGCAATCCACATTCACTCGACAGTTGTTATGTGTCTTAGCTGAGTCTCAGTCTGACGGGCATGTTCAAGCTGGTATTCAGCAAGTGCCCCCTGCTGCTTACTTATCCTTGCCAACATATGATATGTTGACTTCCACCGTCTTGGCAGGTCGCAAATGAGTCGGTGGTTAGGCAAATTAAATTAATTTGAAGTGCTGCAAGACCGGCAACAGCGGTTGAGGAATGGCGGAAGTGGGCGCAAATACGGTGCACCTTCTCAAGTAGGTACACTAGGTCCAGCAGGTGAGCCATGCATGACACATATACCAGCTTCCCAAGCTTTAAAGCCGCCACCATGCTACGTTCATTATCGCAGACAACCAGACCAGGTTGGAGTTGCAGTGGGGAGAGCCACTGATTGGTTAGTTGTTTTATTCCTTGCCACAACTCTGCTGCAGTGTGTGGTGTTTCACCTAAGTAGATAAGCTTCAGAATAGTGTGTTGCCGCTTTGATGATGCGCTGCTGCACAGCTCCCAACTTGGGAGTGATGTGGAGGGTAATTCAGCATAGGATGACGAGGCGGAGGAGGAGGAAGAGGGTAGACAGGACATATATGATGAGCCGGAAACCCTGATTGAGGTTGGGCCCACTATGTGTGGCGTGGGTAGGATATGTGATGGTCCAGTTTGAGACTTTGTCCCACCCTCCACCAGGTTGAACTAGTGTGTCGTAACAGAGATGCATCATCCCTGTCCACAAGTACTTGTCCACGTGTCTGTTGTAAGGTGGACCTTCCCAGTTACTGTATTGGTGAGAGCATGCTTTAGATTATTTAAGATGTGCTTGTGTAATGTGGGGACGGCACATCAGGAAAAATAGTGCCGACTGGGAACCAAGTATCGGAAGGCAGCCATAGCCAACAGATCACGGAAAGACTACGTCCCCACAGATCTAAACGGCAACATCTCCATGGCTAGCAACTTGACAATGTATGAGTTCAGTATTTGTGCTTGTGGATGCGTGGCTTGGTATTTACGCCTCCTTTCATAGATCTGGGGCACAGACAACTGGACGCTTGGCTGGGGCAAACAAGTGGATGAGCTTGTTGTGTCCTGCATCTGTGCAACTGCAGCTTGTGAGCAAGAGGTATGATCACCTGCTTCCTGCCCAGCAGATTGGGAAGGACGGATCACAGGTGACATTGCAGTGGTTTGACCCGCAGACACCGATTTGGTACCCTGGTGTTCCACCCACCGACTGGTGGTCCTTTGGTTGCCTTTGCCCTGGCCTCTGCTCAGCTTCATATGCCAGATGCTACAGATGACAACATTTGGTTCAGAAGGACTATCTGAAAAAAATTTCCAGACAGCGGCTGAACACTCCCTTGCCTTGACTTGGAGCACAGAGGGATTGCTCTTGACAACTTCACACTCTGCTCAATCCAGTAGCCCTTGGTGGCTTTTGGTTGTGCTACGTACTGATGTGGAAACCCTTCTTTAGGGAGAACTTTGGAATAGACAGCAAAAGGTCTTCACATTGACAGTGAGTTTCAAATTAAAATTCATTCATCATGGAGATAAGACATGTCTGCAAGGTAGAGTCTCATTTGTCTGAGGCAGCTAAGACTCCTCAATTTATTAGCAAGAAAAAGCAGAACTTACAACTGTTACATGTAACTGAAAAAGGAAAACAAAATAGATATCAGTTATAACACACTTCCCGTGGCTCAACGTAAAACCTTCTTGACAGGGAACTCACAGGAAACCAGTATTCCTTAGTCAGACATTCAATGATGCAAGTTTTAAGCACAAAACTAGAGACATGGAAAAGCATATAAATTGTTTATAAATAATAATGAAGCCAGATATAAAATATTAACCATAACAGTATCCACCTTCTTCCTCTGGTGCTGCTGTGCTGGCTATGCGTGCCAGGGGTCCAGGTTGGATCGGTGGTCTCATCATCGACCATCCTGTCGTCCATGTCATCCTCCTTCCGTGTTGATATTGTCGTGGCCAGATGGCAACTGTGTGTCATTACCATCAGCCTCCACCTCTTCATCCGGTCTATCACGTGGATGAAAGTGGATTTCTTCTGGGTTTTCAAATATTTGGGCATGAACAGATAATACCTCCTCACGTTCCTCTTCAATGTCGAGCGGAGAAAGGTCAGAGGCAACGAAAGAATATGGACCAAACAGATCCTCGGAGTGACCAAGGTTGGGGTCAAATGTTTCCTGTGACTCCTGAAGGGGTGATGAACTAGGAACAGATTCTCTGTCCATACATGGGCTACTTTTTGGAGACACAATGGCTATGCTTGGACATTGGGCACTGCGCCTACTGTGCTAGTAGTCCTAGTTTCATAATTGTTTTGCCCCTAAGACCTGCTTCCTTCATCAACCATGATACAGTCCCTTGGGCTACTTTTTGGAGACACTATGGCTATGCTTGGACATTGGGCATTCCAACTACTGTACTAGTAGTTCTAGGCTAGTTTCATAATTGTTTGGCCCTTGAGGCCTGCTTCCTTCATCAACCATAATACAGCCCCTTGGGCTCCTTTTTGGAGGCACTATGGCTATGCCCGCACATAGGGCACTGCAAGAACTATGCTAGTAGTCCTAGTAATCCTAGCTTCATAATTGTTTGGCCCTTGAGGCCTGCTTCCTTCATCAACCTTGGTACAGCCCCTTGAGCTACTTTTTGGAGACACTATGGCTGCATATTGTGCAGTGGCAGTGGAACAACAATGCCAGTAGTCCAAGCTTGATAATTGTGAAGCCCTTGTGATGATAATGATGGGTGGCTCTTCCTGCATTAACCATCAAACAGCCCCTAGGGCAGATCGCTCTCTTTACACCACTTACACACTGAGCTGTCAGAAGATCTTCATCATAACTCGCTCTTACACCCATGCACCCATTTCAGCCTTCTCCTCAGCCCCCAGACTGCTTTTTTGGGTCCAGCAGACAATTACTCCCATTTCCTATTGACTAACATTGGACTCGCTACTCGCACCAAATACCCGAGTATTATGATCTACTCGGCACGAGTATTTGACTACTCGCTCATCCCTAGTGTTCTCCTCATTCTCTTGCACACTTAAAAATGCAGGTTATTAGACTGCCTATAGGCTGAGTGCCCGCACAGACTTTTTTTGAAGACTACCTCCATAGACACCTATTTTTCTGAGAATATATGCCGAGCCTGATGCAATGAAGTAAAAGAGTTTTTTAGCAGATTAAGCCGATATTAACTGATGCAAGATGGTGAAATAGAACTTGTTGTTACAGCTTAGCCGCACATGGCATGCTGCTGTGCAGTAACAGGTTTGGAAAGATTAACCCCACAAAACCTGGTGCACGGAGACTACAGCTTCTTTTTAAAATAAAAACTCAAGACACAGACTTGTCTGCACAGCAGCAGGAGGCAGAATCTTTAGAAAAAGTAAGGCCATAGACCCTGCTGATAGGTGGCGAGAGGTAGAATTTTTGGAAAAAATTAATCCGACACATCCTAGTGTAAAGGGGCTACAGCATCAATTTAAAAAAAACAACAACTCATGCCACAGACCTGGCTGCATTTTGTCAAAGGGAACCTGTCAGCTTCTTTATGCCCCCAAGCTATCAATATCTGTTACTGCAGTTTCATAGTACCTTCCTAAGCATCCCTGTCTAAGCTAATACTGTCGTGTTAAAGTTAATACAATTATTATAAATTATTATAACTTACAATTTCTGAGTGTGTAGACACTCTGGGCTTTCTTCCATGCTTATGGCTTTCTTCCATGGCTTTCTTCCATGCTTATGAAGCCCCTGTGGGTGTGATAAACTAATGTGAGCTGCTTCCAGGTATGACGTGCCGACAAATTGGGTTTAATTGTCGGCTTCAGAATGCGTATGCTCTGAAGTCGGAAAGTACACCCAGTACTCCCCCACAATGTGCAGGACCAGTGCATCATAGAGGGAGAAAAAAGAAATACAAGCTGAGGAGGACTTGAAAATGAAAACAAAACACAGGAAAAAGAAAAGTGAAGGGAAAGAAAAGGAAAGGAAAAGGAGGGGAAAAAACTAATAAGAGGGAAGAGGAAAAAAAGGAATGAAAAGAAAAAAAGAATTTCACAAGCCTAGAGATGATCCACTCCAAAATCCATGGTATGCAACCTACTGGTCTGAAGGAAACAGTTTACAATAATTATATGACTATTTAAAGTCAATCTATTGATACCAAGTTTTAAAGAAGCAGTTGTATCTACCTTAATGTGGATATTGGGGCTGCAAGGGGATGATGGGAATATTGAGGCTGCAAGAGGATGATATGGATGATTGTTACTGGTTTGTGATAACAACCACTGTACAGTATATAATAAATGTTCATTTTTTTGCTCAAGAATAAATGTGAATACTTCTTCATGGAAAAATAAGACATCCCCTGAAAAAAGACCTAGCCCATTTTTGGGAGCAAAGATTAAAGGGAACTTGTCAGCTAGTTCTACCCCCTAACCTATCACTACCTGTCCCTCCACCTCTCTATCTGATCCCTAACCATTCCTGTCTGAGCTAAATGAGCCCTATAAAGTTTACAAAAAATTATTTAAACCTTACAAGCAGTCTCCATCTGGAGATTGGGAAGGCCGGCTCTGGGGCTCCATTCTCTCCTCCTCGCTGGCTCCTAGCACACCTTGCTGGGCGTCCTCATTCCTTGTGCTCTGCCACCTCTTTTTGAAATTCCCACCTCCTTTGCTACTATGATGCGTTGGGCCTCAACGTCATGCGCATTGCACATATTGAAATCAAGCCGTAAATGTCATATCTGGCCCGGTGCATTGTGGGGGCTTATGACGGGTACGGCTCAGCTTCAATATGCGCACTTCGCATGCGCCGTAACCGGGCCGCACACGTGATCAGCCCCCCACAATGCACCGGGCCGATTATGATGTTCCAGCCGTCCAGCCGGTTCACAATAGCAGCAGAGGAGATGAGAATTTCAAAAAGAGGTGAAACAACAGAACGACTGATGACGCCCAGTGGGGCTTGCTGAAAGCCAGCGAGGATGGGAGAATGGAGTCCCGGAGCCAGTCTCCGGATGGAGACTATTTGTAAGTTATAAATCAGTTTTCTTTAAAGGGAACCTGTCACCATGTTTTTGCCATCCCATCTGAGAGCAGCATAATGTAGAAATAGAGACCCAGATGCAAGCGATGTGTCATTTACTGAGCTGCTTGCTATCATTTTGATAAAATTTGTGTTTTCTCTGTTTCAGATTTAGCAGTCTGTGAATATGCCAGACTACTTGGCAGCAGGCCAAGTAGTCCTGTAATGATAATCTCCAGATGATTAAACAGTGATTTTATCAAAACTACACTGAGCAGACCAGTAAGTGACACATCGTTGGAATCAGGATCTCGGGTCCTATATTACGTTAGTCTCATATTAGGTTGCAAAAACCAGGTGACTTGTTCGCTTTAACTTTATAGGACACGTTTAGCTCAGACAGGGATGGTTAGAGATCAGCAAGCAAGGTGTAGGGACAGGTAAGTAATATGTTAGGGGAGTAGAACGAGCTGACAGGTTTCCTTTAATATAAGACACTGTCTAATTTTTGGGGAAATAGGGTAGATAAATAATTACATTGTTTGAACAAGTGCCTCATGTAAATACCACAGTATTAGCACATCAGTATTATAATAAATGTTCAGATCACATCAGTATACCAAATAGTCATAGTTAATATACTAGTGCATCTCAATGAATTAGAAATATCATCAAAAATGAAGGTGATATTGTGGCATCCCTGCCACAGGATCCACCGGTGCAAGGAAGGACTTACACCTTGGTTAACACAGCACACACCACCTTCCACCCCATACCTGAAGGGGGAGCTCTACTGGCTGCTTTAAGCCATTTCCCCTTTAAGAACATCCAGGCCTGAGGGGAGGAGTTAGTCAGTCCCTGTAGTTTCAGTTCCTGTGAGGAGAAGGAAGAGAGAGGAGACGGAGCTGCTGGTCGCTGGGAGAGATCCAGGCCCAGGACCAGGGACCACTGACCGCTGTGCGCACCCTAGGGAAAGGGTCGGAGGCAAGTGGAGAAAGCAAGGAACTAAGAAAAGGGAACCAGATACTACAGCCCTTTAGTACACCCGAACACTGGAGTCCGACGCTGCCAGCATTCAGAGCTACAGCAAAAGACCAAAACACTCAGGAGGAGTCCAGCCCTGAGGAGAACTAGTAAGAGACATTAAACTGACCAAGTACAGGACCAGGGGCCATAGGAGAAACAGGGACTTCACAGAAGGACCTCATTGCCAGTTTAGGACAAAGCCCAAAGAGGAAGAAGAAGCGGTGGGTTCAAGCGCAGGCAGGACTCATCCCACACCACAGAGCTAAGACACAGAGGAGGCCTCATAAATTTCTAAAGTGGAAGTCCCAAGTTGCACCGGGGACCTGGTTACTACTCTGGACTGTACCTGTTACGTTATCATCAGTAAAAGGTAACGAAACAACAATCCCTGTGTGTCTGTGTGCCATTCACCGCTGTATGAACAAAGATTTAACTACTACTCCCCTCATCCATCCCCGCTGCCCTGAGGTAAAGCTCCACCTGTGGGGAGCTGTTCCACACTCTGCTGCACCCACCATCACCTCAGCGGTCGGGTTGCAGCGCCGGTACCATATTACCTGGAACTAAAGGTAGCGTCAAGTTCAATTGTAAATAGTGCCCTTATTCCACACCGTTCCCCGCCACTGAGGGTCCAGGGCACGGGACCTTGGATCGACCATCCGTGATCCCCCCATCAAAGCCGCCATCAGACCTGGTACCCAAGTACCCCATACCCTGTTGACCGCCTCAATATTGCCATGCTTCAGGGTGTTTTTGGGAGTCCTGAAACACATTGAATAATAATTCAATATTATATTCATCTATTGATGTCGCATGGAACACGGTAGCACAGTTTTTAACCCTTTATCCTCCCTACTTTAATTTTTTGAATTAATGATCTCCAGGTTTTCATTGGCTGTGAGCCATAATCATCAACGTTAATTGAAAAAAACATTTGAAATTGATCAGTCTGTGTCTAATGACTGTATAATATATGCATTTCACTTTTTGTATAGAATTACTGAAATTAATTAACTTTTTGATGATATTCTAATTCATTGAGATGTACTAATATATCCATCAGCAGTGTTGTTGCATCATTAGAATAGATAGTGTGGGCTCTATAGATCGCGGCAGCCCGGGCTGATGCTGCAGGAGTTCGGGCACAGCTGACAGCCCGGCTTCTGCAGCGATCGCGCAGGGAAGTGTTAATATTCAGCACTTCTCTCTTCGATCATGATGTGATCGGTCAATCAGATTCACTGACTGATAACATCGCTCTGAGTGCAGGGACCACTGACATGCGTCCACACACCTCTTTCCCTTCCAATCAGCTGTCAGTGACAGCTGTTGGCCTGGAACTGTCACTGCGTGTTTACATGCAGTGATGGATATAGCCGTCATGGTGCGGGAAGTGACAAATTCCTATGATGGCTATATCCTTCATTGGTCATTAAGGGGTTAAACAATATATTAGTGAATCAAATTACATATATTTTTATATCTATGAATCAAGATTTAACATTTTAATTATTTACCTTCTTTTATCTCTTCTTTGAAATAGTTCTGTATATTAGGACTTTTTTTTAGTGTTTAACTATAATAATTGAAATGTTTCTCCTATACTCTGTGGACATGCTACTCATTCACTTCATTGACCCAAGTGGAAAGACTCGGAAGAGAAGTAGTCTTCCAACTCTAAGGATACAAGCTCTGGCTGCCATCACTAGAAACCAACAAATTACGTCTGTAGGAGCAGGCATGGGACTCAGAGAAACATATTTTAACTTAATTACATGAAGGAACAGAAATTTAGCTATAGAGCTATCTGCAGTTGAACCTTATTTACAGTTACTTATACTAGTGGTTTTGTGTTATCTGCTTTGGCTTTATATATATAATTGCCTTGTGGCATCCATTATTGCTCCTGTGTCTGGTTGTCCCAATATCGCCAATATATGGTAATATCACCCATATATGGTAATAGTACTCTGTGTCCCTCATGGTAATACTGTCCCCTGTGCGCATATATAGTAACTGTGCCCATAAATGGTAATAGGACTGTGTCCCTTATGGTAATAATGCCCCCTGTGAAAGTTACAGGTCTCATAAAATAAGGACACAAACCAAAATTTTGTTTCTAGAAAGTGCTAAAAAAAATTTAACCACTAAAATATAATAAAAAGTTATATAGCCTTGGTGCCATTATATTCAAGCTAGAAAATTATGTAAAAAAAAAATTGGCGCCCCACTGGTCAGTGCTCCACAGTAGGGGTACTGCACTCATAACTGAGTGTGTGGTATTCCTGTCATTGGGGAGTGTAATGTCAATCTGAGGCTCTTTTCTTAGCATCCCTACACCCAGAGTAGGGGACAAGTCGGCTAGCCCGTTACCAGGGTAACTGGTCCCGGTGGGAGGAGAGTTAGGGTAGAAGGAGCAGGAAACAGAAAACAGACAGTAAGTTAGCGAAAGAGGAGAAGAGTCTAGTCTGAGGGACGAAGCAAGGAACAGGTCCTAGAGGGACACTACAGGGAGGGTGCCCAAAAAGGAGAGGCGACCCATACGGAAGGAGGAGACCCGATGCCGGACCTTATCCATGGTCCCGGGAAATCCTGGTCCACAATGGGGTACCGGCTCCAAGTCACGTTGCAGGCGAGTCTAACCCTGAGCCGTCAAAACCAGTGGGTCGCAGGTTTGCCCAGCAGCCCCGACCTCATCCAGAACGTGCAGCCCCACCAGGAGCACTAAACCAGGTTTAGCCCCTTAGAGAAGAAGGGTAATCTCATAGCACCCAACGGGCTTGGTAGGCAAGTGGGCCGTGCAGGACAGCACTAGGATATTGAGGAGGTGCAAGAAAAACAGCAAAGGACAGTGAAAGTAGCTGAAGGAACACCCTGGGAGCCTCAAAGAGACTTTATCTTCCCCAGTGACTACCCGGCTAGCTACCCACTAAGGACTGTGTAACTGTAACCTGAGTACCATCTTAACCAGTCACAAGCAAACACCTTGTCACATCCTACTGACGGACCCCACACGTGGACCCACTGGACCGCGTAGAGCGGATGCTGATACCGGGTGATAGAGAGGCGGACCAGTACAGTAGAGTCAACAGGTTTATTTGAACAACAACAAAACAAGAACCCACGCCTCAGGGGAGAGCCACAAGGTCGCAGCACCGGAATACCACCGAAGGAGGCCCCGGAGCGCTTAACCCCTATACAGGGATACCGCCGGTACCAACCTCGGGGGGACCAATGAAGCGAACGCGACGTGGTAACAAAACAGCAACCGGGTATAAAATAGGACACGGGAAACCGGGAACACTGAGAATCCGGAGCAGGACTGGAGACAGCGCTTCAGCAGGGAAGAGGTCCGGGAAGCAGACCGAGACCACTGGAGTCAGCGAGGAGCCGGCACGGGAGGAATCTGCGGGAAGGAACACAGAGTAATCAGATATCAAGCCAAATAAGGAACTACCTGACCAGACCAGGATTAGCAAGTTCACTACATAGAAATTGCCCTGGCAAAGAGTAAGAGGAAACAGGAAGCTTATATCACAGCAGGGTACTCCTGATTGGCAGAACACAGAGACATGGTGATTGGCTGAGGGGAGGAGCAAGCTCCCTGCAGTTCTCCAGCAGATACTGATTTGGAGATGGATTGTCATAGCTCAAGCAGCGGCCCCGGAAGTGAGATGAGCAGCGCTGCTCAAGCAGAGGGTGCTAGACCCCTGCGGCTGGGGACAGGTGCGCGCACCCGGGGAGCGTACGGTAAGGAAGACGCTACCCGACCGACCCGCGGGCGGCGGCTGCCAGCGCCCCTGAGCCGTCGGCGGACGGTCGACACCCGGGATCCTTGAAGCCGGACAGGGGCGGTAGGAGCCGAGGGAGTAAAGGCAGCAGGCCGCGGGGCACGGGCAGCAGACCCCCGGGTGGTAACACACCTGTGCAGAGCAAGTACGACTCGAGTGTCTCATTTCCACTAGGCTGCAGAGCAGCTACGCCGACCATATCCAGCACTGCGACAACAAGTGCTACCCGATCCTGCCCCGTGGACCTTGCTCCGCCTGCAGGGAGCATTAACAACTGGCTGCAATACCATCGTCCCTGGCGGTCTGACAGCGGAGCTGGTGAACTCACCATAAACTGAAGGTGGCATCCCGAGACTTGTATCATTTAACCCATTATTCAGCTAACCCACAGAGCTGCGGGTCCGGGCACCAGCCACCGAGACAGCACCCCCATATCAACGCATGGGTACCAAGTTCCCATAGACCCCTGGGTGGGTCAAAAAAGCCTCCCTCTCCCCAACCAAATCTGCCCCCTTCCCAAACCTCCACGTCTACCCCCAGTCCACCCCCTCAAACTGCACATCATCCTCCCCAAACACGTCCCTCTACCCCCTTCCCAAACCTACCCCTTCACACAAAACCGCCACCCCATCCAAATCATTGTCTATGGGTTTTATAGATTAATTTCACATTATATACATAAGTAAGCATGTATGATTGAGTTCTGTCAGATGGCTATTTTATTCATGCTCTACATGTTGTACATGTTGATTCATATTTTGTTCAATGCATACTTTACTGTATACTACTGTTTTATCTGAAAAAAGTCAAATATTGTGGACCGAAATGTCGTTTATGTTCATTTTAGGACTCCACCAGAGTAAACAGTACCACCTACTTGTCATTTTTGAGTTGAGTTCTTCATTATTGATGTACATATCAAATGAAACACACACAGATTAGGAGAGGCATAGAATAGGCATATTGATGACAAATATATATAATGATAGCTTTTTTATAATTGTGTTTACATATTACATATAACCTAATAAAGCATTTACAAATGTTAAATATCCTTTAAAAGTCTATTCGTTGACAGAATGACAAGTATTATCTACATATTTAAGCATTGTTTAATTTTTATCTGGTTACCTCTCTAATTGCATGTGATCTGGAATTGTGTTTGATTATAAAGGGAACTCCACGTAACATATATGGTTGAATAGACATTGTTGTTTAACATATTCATTGTGTTTGCCACTGACTGCTATTACTTATGTGTGTAGATTTTCCATGATATGGTAATATATGTAAATATGTTACAAGATTTATACAAAAGTTGGAGTCTTGATGAATTATTCATATAGTATTTACAACCATGATTGTTCAATCAATTAGTCAACTGGAAATAATGAGGTCTCCTTAAACATGTAGATGTTGATGGTTTCCATAAAACTAATAATACTAGCAAATCACTGGTACAACAAATACTGTAGAATAACAATAGCTATTGACAAAGCTTAAATAGTTAAAATTAGTGATCAACGAAAGTGCTCACCACTGCTCGATTCTCAAACAAGAATAGGGGTGCTCCAGGGCCATGCTCGAGTCCCCGCCTTACTTGTTTTCCAACTTTTAAACAGCCGAAAAACATCTGATTTCCTACCATAAATGTAAATGTTGTAGCTATGTTGGCTACTGGCATTACTGTGAATGGCAGGTCAAATTGCATCGTCGAGTCTTATATGAGTCTAGCCAGCATGATGGACCTGTAGGAGAGGGTCTAAACAGGGAGAAGAGAAGGCCTGGGGAGTGGAGCCAGCTGAAGGTTTGACCCAGTGCAAAGTGTCTGTAGCGGACACTGGAGTCCGAGGTTGTGAGGGATTCCAAGCCAAGCAGCCAAATCCAGGGGACGGGAGATTCCAAGTCTTCCGGCCACAGCACCTGGAGACACAGGAGCATCAGAGAGTTCAGGGCCAGTGCCAGAGGATTGGAGCCCAGGAAGAGCTCAAGCTGTCTGTCATACATGTGAAAGACTTAACAGCAGAGCAGAAAGAGAGAGGGTCACAGGTTAGCTACAGGCAGCCAGGACCAGTACAGAGATGCACAGTAGGGAGCTTCCAGGCCACCCATATTCCTAATATCTCCTGTGGACAGTACCCTGGTCTGGACTTGCTACTACCAGTAAAGGTAAAGGAGACTATAACTGTGTGTGTGTACGTTATTCTGCACCCTCAGTCCTGCACCATAACAGCCTATCGTCGCCATAGACCTTACCGGTTGCCCTGTGGTTGCATCAATTTCCTGGCGTCACAAACAGGATATCGTGCCAATTGGCAACAGGTACTGTGTACCATTGACTTTATTAAATTGTGATAGCCACCATTACCACACGGCGCTTGGGAAAATGAAGGGGTGTGCCATCGTAGTCGGAACTTTGCGAAGGGCGCAAAGAGAAATCCTGCCCCATACTCTGACTTCAGCCAGCATGACACAGGAAGCCCAGAGCTGGAAATTCCCTGTACGCTCAACTCCCCACCTGCAGTAGACTGATCAGCCGGCAGACACTGAAAACTGGGCTTTTGTTCACTAGGGGGGTGAAAGATGGCCGATCCAGAGGGAGAAGAACAGGCAGTCCCAACCACAGATGCCGCCGCAGCCCTAGTAGTCATTGCAGCTCCAACCACCGAATCGGCCCCATCTGAGCCTCCGGTTGCAGCCGCAGCCATGGTATTGGCAACAGCACTAGTCACGCCGTTCTTAATGCCTTACATGCCAGGAACGACATGGTTTCCACAGTATGCGGGGGATTTGGACACCCTGGACAACTTCATGGAGAGACTGAAAAGTTTGATTGGAGTATATTCCATGACCGAGGGACAGAAAGATGTAAAGAAAAAACAACAATAGCTTGTAGTGCGCCTGTACACATGGGGCTGTTAACGGGCGGTTCTTTTGCGTTTAAACTCACCTGGTCTGGTTGTAAACCACAGCCCGTAGATAAGCTTATTAATATGAAGCAGCGGAATCCTCCGGTTCCGTCCTCGTGCTTCCTACGAGGTCTTCTCCGGGGAAACACTAGTGCCGGGCGGCGTCACGTGTCTTGTAAAGGGGCCGATCCAGCTGACGTCTTCTCAGTCCTCTCCCTCCTCTGCAGCTCACTCCACCACTCTCCCCATAGGGAGTCAGAATGATACAAAAAGATGGAAGCGTGGTGTATGTTTGGGCGCTGAGGTAAGGAAGATCTCTGATGCTGGCTTCTTTTCCGGACTTTATTAAAATAATTGCAGTTATAATTATTCAAACTTAAGGCTCTCAAAACCCACGATGCATTTCGACGTGCACACACGTCTTTCTCAAGTGAATGAGAGCCCTTCAATTCCTCCTATCTTATATTCCCACCCCTCAGTTATCATTGGTTCCTATTTTTAACTCAATAGTTACCACAATACCAGGTTACCAACCTCACTATAACACGCATAATTTAAAATACATAACATTATAGCACCATCATTACAATTCATTCCATCAACAAACATTATATAAATACAAAATAACCAATTTCCATACACTACCATTAAAAAATTATTATTAATGAAACAGGAATAGTTCTTAAACTATTGAATTATTTACTGTCCATAATATTACAGATTCACAACAGATTGATAGAGAGAATGGTAATATAAATAATGAGAATGAGAATGAACTTGTTACTGAACTTGATAATACGATGTATCATAGATTACCAGAATCACCGAATCCTTCCCCTCCATTAATAACCCTGAACTCTCCCCTTGAAATACCTATGCAAAGAATAAGGGATAATGTAAGTAATGGTATTACTTCGACTCAAGAAAAAAGGATGGGAGATAAGGTTCCCATAGGGGACAAAACACAGAATAAAATAACGCATTATTTTCACGAGGCTGTAGGCAGAAAGTCGAAAAGAAAACGAGACCAAGGGGTTGTAGAGGGAGCGGAATTGAATCTAGATCAAGAGGCATCATTAACAGAAAAGAAAAAAACAAAATTAGATTGAATAATCAGGTACAGGATAATAAAATAAAGGAAAAGGGGAATGCTAATGAATATGGGATTTTTAATCTCTCAGGCGCTAGACTAACGGAGGATGAAATGAGATTAATAGGAAGAGGGTTATCCTTTTGCCCAAAATCCCAAATTAATTCCCTAGAGTTATATGTTGACTTTAATGAATTTGTGAGGAAATTAACGGTGCAACGACATTTTGCGCTAGAAAAAATACAGGGTAAAAAATTTATGGTTAAGAATGAGAAAAATATTGACGTATAGGTAAATAAAGAGGAGGAAACACCAATTTTTGAAGAAAAGGAGTTCGTCCACGTTAACCCAAAAAACAAAAGTAATTTTTATCCAATGCACCATAAAGGGTCCCACCTTGAGACATTTCAACATATGTGTCTACGTGAAATCAGGGAGATAAAAAACATAAAAGGGAAAGATAATTTAACGGTGGGTGAACGTTCTGCCCTGAAAAATTTGAAAGAAAAGCACAATTTAGTGATTATAAAAGCAGATAAGGGGGGTGGTACTGTAATAATGAGTCATGAATGGTATAGTAGAAAGGGGGCCCAAATGTTATCGGATGAGATTTATTATATTAAGGAAACAGCTAACCCCATGGATATAATATTGAAGGATTATCGGTCACTGATTGGGGCAGCCTGGAAACAAGGGGATCCTGGACAGAAAAGAACACAAATTTTTACAAGTCACAAAATTTAAAATTCCCCATTTTTATTTTTTACCTAAACTACACAAAGACATGGTGGACCCTCCTGGTCGCCCTATAATTTCTGGTATTGGATCACTCACTACTAATTTATCACATTATTTAGATTTATTTCTTCAAAAATATAATTTAGCACTTGATTCTTATTTACGTGATTCTTCACATTTGATCGGTATTCTGTCGGAGCTTCCCCCGCACCCAGATTGCTTATTGCTGACGATGGATGTGAGTTCATTATATTCAAATATACCACATGAGTTTGGCATTAGAGCGGTAAATTGGTTCTTGGAAAAGGACACAGAAATGCCCCCCCCCCAAAAGGAGTTTATAAAGGAAGGTATCAAATTTGTGCTACTTAATAATGTCTTCACTTTTCAGGAGGATACATATAGACAGATAAGGGGCTGCGCAATGGGGACGAGATTCGCCCCCAGTTACGCAGGGCTATACATGGGGTGCTTTGAATCAGTCACCATTGCGCAGTCCCCACTAGGGAGTAAGTATATTAAACTCTTTAAGAGATTTATCGACGATCTGATATTTATATGGGCAGGATCCGAAAAAGAGGCATTACAGTTCACGGAGGACCTCAATGCGAATGACTGGGGCCTAAAGTTCTCACTTAACATCTCGGATAGCAATATTCAATTTCTAGATCTCCAATTGAGGATATATGATCAAGGCAAAATTAGTACCAGCACGTATTTTAAAGAGGTGGATGTGAACAGCTATCTGAACTTCTCCAGTAGCCATCTTCCCTCATGGTTGAGAAATATACCGTATGGGCAGTACTGGAGAGTCAGAAAAAACTGCACTAATAAAGTAGACTTTCTGGAAGAAGTAAAGATCTTAAAAACTAGATTTATAGAGAAGGGCTACCCCAAAAAATCGCTGAATGATGCCTTTAGAAAAAGTAGCAAGTTTACACAGGAAACCTGCCTCAAAAAATTGGAGGAAAAGAAAATAAAGAGAACAAATAAAAAAATCAGCAGCAAAAAAATCAGCAGCGAAAAAATCAGCAGCGAAAAAATCAGTAGTAAAAAAATCAGCAGCGAAAAAATCAGTAGCGAAAAAATCAGCGGCGAAATCCCTGAAGAGGAAAATGAAAATAAAAATGAATTTGGCTGCAATCTAATAACTAGTTTTAATGCTTCCCACAGGAATATCTTTAAGCTTCTGCAAAAGAACTGGTCAATTTTGAGGAGTGATCCCATTTTAGCAGGAATCATTCCAAAAATCCTAGGATTATATTTAGAAGAGGGATGAATCTCCAAAGAATACTGGCACCAAGCAGGATTAGAAGTATTAATGAAATAAAACAGAAAGAGGATAGAAATAAGAAAGATGAAAATGAAGAGATGGAAAGGGAAAAAGGGAGTTTTTGGTGTGGATCCGTTAAATGTAAATGTTGTAAAAACATGATAAATGGGAGTAGAACATTTTTTTCCAATACAACAAAGCAATTATTTAAGATACCCCACAGACTGGACTGTGGATCCAGATTTGTGGTGTATTTACTGGAATGTGACTGTAAATACCAGTATATTGGAAGGACAACCCAAAGTATGCGGGCAAGAATGAATAAACACCGCCATAATATTGTGAAAGGATTCCCTTTCCATAGTGTGTCACGACACTTTGCATCTGTTCATAATAAGGACCCATCAGGCCTAAAATTAATTATTATAGATCAAATTAATGAATATGCATATGATAAAATTGAGAGATTAAATAAAAAAGAAACATTCTGGATCTTTAAAATGGGGACGCTTTCGCCTGAGGGTTTAAACCTGGCACTAGAAAGAATATAAGTAATAGTGCAGGTAAAATTCGGAATATTGTGTGAGCCACCTGGAATACTAATAAAATAAAATATTAGATTACTAATCTGAGAAAGATAGACCTGAATAAATGGTAGTATATATCCCCACCTAGTGTCCATATTGATGTACTATATCGTTTAAGAACTATTCCTGGTTCATTAATAATAATTTTTTAATGGTAGTGTATGGAAATTGGTTATTTTGTATTTATATAATGTTTGTTGATGGAATGAATTGTAATGATGGTGCTATAATGTTATGTATTTTAAATTATGCGTGTTATAGTGAGGTTGGTAACCTGGTATTGTGGTAACTATTGAGTTAAAAATAGGAACCAATGATAACTGAGGGGTGGGAATAAAGATAGGAGGAATTGAAGGGCTCTCATTCACTTGAGAAAGACGTGTATGCACGTCGAAATGCATCGTGGGTTTTGAGAGCCTTAAGCTTGAATAATTATAACTGCAATTATTTTAATAAAGTCCGGAAAAGAAGCCAGCATCAGAGATCTTCCTTACCTCAGCGCCCAAACATACACCATGCTTCCATCTTTTTGTATCGAGGGACAGAAAGAGACCATATTAATAGGGCCAATAACTGCTGCGGCCTGGAGGGAGGTAAAGTCCTGGCTGGATGCCAACAAAAAGACTGTTGAACAAATCCTAGCCAGGTTGAAAGATGTTTTTGACATCCGTACTGTAGCCGAGATTAAAAGGAGGTTTTATGGGTGCAAACAATGGTTGCAGGACAGTATACAGGACTATGCATTAAATCTCCAAGAGGGTTTGAGGACCGTGAAGCAGGTAGACCCCAACAGTGCATGAGATTAAAACAAGCTGTTGACTGAGGTGTTTATAGAGAGGCTCCAGTCTCACACCCAATGGACACAGCTATGTATGATGTCCCTGCAAAACCCTGACCTGGACTTTGTGCAATTTAAAGACCGGGCCATATGAGTGCTATGCAAACCAACTGCCAGCAGCACAGCACCCACACAGCGACTGGCTCTAACGTACCAACCGGAAGTGGCACCCTCTTCCCTGGGCACAGTGGGGGCCAGTACACAGACTCTAGAAACTGTTACTTCTGAAGCCTTACAGTTGCAGGTGCAGAAGCTGACCAAAGGTATGGCTGAGCTAGCCAAAGCTGCACAGTCCATGCAGGGGCACAAACCATTGGAGAAGATCCAGTTGGCCTCCAGGCCAGATGATGTCCCGTGGATATGGATCCACCAGAGTAGGAACCCAAGGACCAGAGGATGAGCCAGTGATCATTACGATGCTACAGGACAGCCCATCTGTTGCCTCTGCAACGAGGCGGGCCACATTGCAAGGTTTTGTACTTTAAACGAGCAACCCATGGGGCAGCAGGCCACCCCCAGGAATGAGACCACATGGCCCACAGAACTGGCACAACATGTATGTGGGAGAATGGTCCTGCATGTCATGCTGGATGGCAACCCCATGAGCGCCTTGCTTGACACTGGTTTGCAGGTGACAACGAAATGGTACTGGGCCAACTCTGACATCACCTGTTGCCCAGATGATAGTTTTACGATACATGCTAGTAATGGCCAACCTGTACCGCAAATTGGGTTTAAAGAGGTGACCATAATGGTGGGGCGTGTAGAATTAAGCGCCCAGGAACTGATGATTGTTGATATTGATTGACTAGAATGCAACCCAACAATTACTCTAGGCATTAATGTAATTGAGAATTGTCTAAGAGAAATGATTGCTTTATTGCAACTGGTTGCCAAAACTGCCAACATAGGGCAGCAGAGAGTCCTGCAGAGAGAGATAAAGGCCCTGATGCAGAGACAGCAGGTGGAGCTGTCTGGTAAAGAAGTTGGCAGTGTAAGAGTAAGTGACTCGATCCTCATTGCAATACCCATGAAAAGTGAAAGGTGTACGGGCAGCAATAGGCCTCCGGGGTCAAGATTATCTGGCCCTGGTAAAGCCTGTGTACTCAGACAGTAGGCCCACTGTCCTGACAGCCAGAGGGGTAGTTGATGTTGCCAAGGGGAGGGTCCCTGTACGTATCTTGAACTGTGGAGAAGCAGAGGTCAAACTGCCTCGGTATGCTACCATTGCTAAGATGTTCACTGTCAACAACAATGTCATCACAGCAGTGGAATCCGTCCCACCAGGCAGAGGGCAACGGCTCCGAGGGGCAGCTGGAGGACTGGTGTCAGAAGGCATTGACTCCACCCCTTTGACCAAAAGCATGGAGTTTACCGGGTAGTTCAAGAATATGAACAGGTCTTTGGGCATTTAAAAAGGGTACAACATCACTTCCCACCAGTGACCATCCACCCGTTAAAGAGAGGTACCGGCCTGTACCGCCAGCTCGCTATCAATGTGCCGAAGAGATGTCATGGGAAATGAAGGAGGCTGGGGTGATCAGAGATAGTTGTAGCCCCTGGGCAGCTCCACTAGTCCTGGTAAAGAAGAAAGATGGTACAATTAGAATGTTTGTTGACTACAGGCAGATAAATCACATTACACATAAAGATACTTAGCTATTACCCAGAATAGAAGAGTCCTTAGCTGCATTGAGAACTGCTAACTATTTTTCCTCCTTAGATCTCACCAGTGGGTATTTGCAGGTTCCCGTCACAGAGGCAGACAGAGAGAAGACCACATTCACGACACCGATGGGCCTCTGTGAGTTTAACTGCATGCCGTTAGGACTCTATAATGCACCGGGAATGTTCCAGAGGTTTATGTAGTGTTGCCTGGGGCATAGAAACTTCAAAACTATGTTGCTGTACCTAGATGAAGTCATAGTGTACTCGAAGATGTATGAAGATCACTTGAAGCACCTGGCTGAGGTATTTGAGGCATTGTCCAAGTTTGGCACTAAAATGAAGCCATCCAAGTGTCACTTAATGAAGCACAAGGTACAGTACCTAGGACATGTGGTCAGCGCTAAATGTTTGGCACCAGACCCTGATAAAGTCACTGTAATCAGGGACTGGTCGAGACTCACTGCCATCGAAAAAGTATGACAATTCATGGCACTGGTAGTCTACTACCGGTTGTTTATCTAGAGTTTCACAAAGATAACACTGCCTTCGCAAGACCAACTGGTGGGCCAGTCCAAGAAGGCCAAGAACCCAGTCCTCCGTTTAAATGGGACAGTAGAAGACTCCTTCAACCAGTTGAAGTGGGCCCTGATGGGGGATGAGATCCTGGCCTACCCTGACTATGGCCAACCGTTCATGCTCTACACACAGACGCGAGCAACGTGGGATTGGTAGCTGTGTTATCCCAGGTGCAGAGAGGCAAAGAGAGAGTGATTGCCTATGCCAGCAGGAAGCTCTGTTCTACAGCGAGGAACCACAAAAACGCCATAGTCTGGGCAGTAACTGAATGGTTTAAACATTACCTGGCTTCAGTAAAGTTTACCATCTATACTGACAATAATTTGCTAACCTATCTAGAAATCGCGAAGTTAGGTGCACTGGAACCGCAATGAATGGCTCGGTTATGAAATTATAACTTTACCATCAAGTACCGGGCAGGGCATGAAAATGCCAACGCTGATGCGCTAGCAAGGATGCCCCACCTGCCAGATGCAGGAGAAGACCTGAAGGAGCTGGAAGATAGCGAGCTACTGGCTTTTCACAACAGCAGAGTGTCCTACTATTCCCATGAGGTGAGAAAAAGCGGTCTGTCATGAAAGAAGCCACTTTCAACCCTCTATTCCACCATGGTCGGGCAGAGATGCAAGACAGTAACCCAGCCATCAGGATAGTGAAAGAGTTGCTGAAGCAAGCCGACTCACACCGTGGTCCAGATGCCCTGCCAGAGACGCTACAGTTGTGGAAAGAAAAGGGCAAGTTATTCATCTATGCAGGTAAGATGTGCAGGCGGGACATCAACGCACAAACCCATGCAGCATGAACTCACATGAACTTTCCCACGTCTGCACATCTCAGCTACATCTCTGGTAGACGTATATCACGTGGCTGAAAGTGGCTTTCTTTTATCCATGGGTTTTCAAATATTTGGCCATGAACAGACGATACCTCCTCACATTCCTCTTCAAAGTCGCGCCGTGAGAGGCCAGAAGCAACAAAAGGATATGGACCAAACAGATCCTCAGAGTGGCCATGGTTGAGGTCAGATGTTTCCTGTGACTCCTGACGGGGTGATCAACTAGGAACAGGATGAGAATAGGATGACCCAGTGTTCTATGTATGGACAGGAGACTGTGTGGTCGTGGAAGATTGGGTGCTGCTAGAAAAAATCATTGAGGCCTTTTCAGCCATCCAAGACAGTATCTGCTCTTGCTCTTCTGGCTTCCAGACCTGTTTACATTCCAGATTGGGAAATTTCACCAGGAACATAGATGCATCAACCTTTTTCTGTCTCCCAGACACTGTGTGTTGTCAAGCACCACTGACAACCCCATGCCCACGTGTCCACATCTGTGTACCTGTCCCTTCACAACAGCCTTTTTAGGAATTAGTTTTTTTTTCTAACATAGTCGCAGATGTTCAGATGCAGATATTGGGGGACAAGGAGCAGTTAGAGCTTTGTGGAAGGTAGCACTACAGCCCAGTACTGCTTTGTGTTTTGCAAACAGCACCACGACACAAAAAAAATTGCCCTGAGGTTAAAGGCGAGATAACACTCACCAATCATCACACAAGACAGCGGTGCTTACTGCATGTCAGTTGTGCAGTATCATGTGTGGTATTCAGTGTAAACACAGCACCGCAACGGCACAAAAAAATTGTGCTAAGGTTAAAAGTGAGATTTCGCTCACCAGTCACCACACAAGACAGTGGTGCTGGCTGCATGTTAGTTGTGCAGTACCATGTGTGCTATTCAGTGTGAACACAGTGTGAACACAGCACCACAATGGCACAAAAAAATTTCCCTGAAGGTTAAGGCAAGATTACGCTTGTCAGTCACCATACAAGACAGCAGTGGTGGCTGCGTCTCAGTTGTGCAGTACTGTGCATGCTATTCAGTGTGAAAACAGCACCGCAATGGCACAAAAAAATTGCCCTAAGGTTAAAGGTGAGATAAGGCTAGGGTCAGACCTGTGTCAGCGTTATAGTTGACGAATCCTTTTAAAACGTAGTTTTGGCAGCCTGAGTGCATAGCGTTAACAGAATGTAACGCTTTGCTCAGGCTGTGTATTGATCACTATGGTTACCTGTAAACAGCTCAGCCGGCAGCTTCACTCAAAATGACCAGATCTGCGCTTTTGCTGAGCGTACAGGAAAACGCTGCAAAACGCATTTCATGTGCGCTCAGCAAAAGCGCAGATCTGGTCCTTGTGAGTGACGTTGCAGGGTGCGCTGCTTACAGGTAACCATAGAAATCAATACACAGCCTGAGCACAGCGTTACATTCTGTTAACGCTATGCGCTCAGGCTGCCAAAAACTATGTTTTAAGCGGATTCGTCAACTATAATGCTGACACAGGACTGACCCTAGCCTTACTCTCGCCAGTCACCACACAAGACAACGGTGCAGGCTGCGTGTCAGTTGTGCAGTTACCGTGCATGCTATTCGGTGTGAAATCAGCACTGTAACGGCACAAAAAAATTGCCCTGAGGTTAAAGGCGAGATTACGCTCGCCAGTCACCACACAAGACAACTGGCTGCGTATCAGTTGTGTAGTACCGTGCATGCTGTTCAGTTTGAACACAGCACGGCAATGGCACAAAAAAATTGCCCTCAAGTTAAAAGGGAGATTATGCTCGCCATTCACCAAACAAGACAGCGGTGCTGGCTGTGTGTCAGTTGTGCAGTGCCATGCGTGCTATTCAATGTGAAAACAGCACCACAACAGCAAAAATATTGGCCTGCAGGGGTAAATGTGATCCCAGAAATAGCTGGGAAAACTGTCACTACTCCCTGACCTTATACTTTCAGCTCTGAGAAGAGCTGAAATATTGCTGACTGTACTATGTGGTACTGTAATGCTCCTGCTTGTCTCCCTGCACTACAGTCATCTAGTACTACAATACTGGTAGCTCTCACAAGAGCTTTTATGTTTTACAGCGGATTTCTGGATGATTTTCACAAGCACAACTCTCCCTAGCAGCTGACCTCACTCTCCCTACACTAGCTGTGTTCTGCATGCAATGTGCAGAAAATGGGGGCAACAGGGCTTATATAGAGACTATGACTCATGTATGACGCTGGGTGGCTAGCCAATTATACTGTATTAATGCCACAAACAAGAAGGCTGCGCATTACTGGCATTGGCTAAAATGTTGGGCGGGAGATCTGGATATTGCAAAGCGAGTACTGAAATACTCACTATATTCCAAGTACCGCATTACTCGCCAACTACCGAATACTTGAAAGTATACTCGCTCATCCTTATTAATCTATTAATGTGCATTATGAACACCCAGGTGCTTCATACATTGAGCTATGAAAATGGAAAAGTCCTTTTTATTTTCTTAAAAATTATGTTTTTCAGGCTCATTTTTTTTTATCATTTTCACAGAGGCAACAGGATAAAATGGACCCCACACTTTTTTAGGCAATTTGTTCTGATTCCACTGGTACCCCATATGTGGCGGTTTACCAAAATGTGGGCGTACAGCAGGGCTCGGAAAGTAAGGAGTGTCATTTGAATTTTTGAATAAAAAAGTTCCTGGAATCATTATTTGACACCATGTCATATTTGTAGAGCCCCTTATGTGCCCAAGAAGTAGAAACCCCTCACAAATCACCCAATTTTGGAAACTAGATCACTCAAGTCATTTATCTAGATTTGTGGTGAGAACTTTGAACTCCCAAGTGCTTCGCAGAATTTTAGAACGTTGAGCCGTGAAAATGAAAAAAAATAGCTTATTTCCACAAAACTCTTATTTAATCTCAATTTTTTCATTTTAACAAGGTAAATACCCTATAATGCTCCCCAAAATTTGTTGGGCAATTTGTCCTGAGTATGATAATACCTGATATGTGGTGAAAAACCATTGTTTGAGCGCACAGCAGGGTTTGAAATGTAAAAAAAGTCATTTCACTTTTTGAATGGAAGTGTCTGGAATCATTAGCTGACACCATGTCATGTATGGAGAGCTCTTGATGTGCTTTAACAGTAGAGCTACCCTACAAGTGACCCCATCTTGGAAATGATACCCCCCAATGAAGTTATCTAGCTATTAGTTGAACACTTTGAACCCTCATGTGCTTCATACATTGAGCCGCATAAATAGAAAACTACTTTGTTTTCCACAAAAATGTTATTTAGGCTCAATTTTTTTTCATTTTCACAAGGGCAGTAGGATAAAATGGACCTTAAAATTTGTTCAACAATTTGTCGTGAGTATGCCCACACCACACATGTGGAGGAAAGTCATTGTCTGGGCATAAGCAGGACTCAGACAGAAAGGAGCGTTATTTTGGAGCACAGATTTTGATGGAATGGTTGGTGGGTGTCATATTGCATTTAGTTGCTCTTGATATATTTAAACAAAAAAATTCCCCCACAAGTGACCACATTCTGGAAACCAGACCCCCTTTGGAATTTACTTAGATATACAGTGAACACCTTAAATCCACAAGTGCGTCTTAAGGTACCGTTACACGGCTCAACATCGTTGTTAACATTGTTCAAAAGTGACGTGTTGAACGATGTTGAACTGGCATAGTTAGTGAGTCGTTGCGTGTAAACAAACGATTCAACAACGATAATTAGTTAAGTTGAAATTGACAGGTTTATGAACATGTTGATAAACCTGTCAACTTCAACTCAACCAACCTGCAACATCGTTCAGTGTGACAGTGCGCTGAACGATCTCCAAGCGGCACAGCCTATACTGGGAGATGGTAACCATGGTACACGTCGGGTTACTAAGTGCCGCGCGGCGCTTAGTAACCCAATGTGTACCTTGGATGCCAGCATGCTCGCTGGTCCGGATCGCTGGTAAGTCTACCTATGTGACAGCTCAGCAGCGATCTGAACGATGTTGTTAGCGATCACGCGGGCATGTGATCGCTAACAACATTGTTCAGAAAATTGATGCATGTGACGGTACCTTTAAGCCCATAAGTGCTAGAACAGCAGTAGTTAAAGCCCCTCAAGTGACCAAATTTTGAAAATTGCAACCCTCTGGGAGATCATTTATGTATGTAGTGACAATATTATTTCTGGAAAACACCTACGGAGTCAAACGCAGTGAATGTTACAAAATTAAAAATTGCAAATAATCCCTTGCAGGGCCCAGTAGATTGTAGTGCTCGTATAGTGTGCCAGCTCTACTTTTGAAGAAACACAATCCATAAATTAAGTGGGCTTCCTCACTACATCTACGTTATGTCAAATATGAAAAACCAAGAATATGAGGATTTTACATGCTTTTGTTTGTGCAAAAAAGGACTTAACATACAGAAAGACAGACAGGTACAAATATTGCAGTCCCAGCCAAATGATTGCAATCACAAATTCTTTGGTATTATTATCTTCATTTAATTTGTCTTCTATGAAAAAACACAAAAAGAATTGTCCTAAAGCCAAATTTGATCTAATTCAACACCAAACATAAAAATGGGGGTGGACAAAAGTATTGGCACTCTTAGAAAAATCATGTGATGCTTCTCTAATTTGTGTAATTAACAGCACCTGTAACTTACCTGTGGCACCTAACAGGTGTTGGCAATAACTAAATCACACTTGCAGCCAGTTGACATGGATTAAAGTTGATTCAACCTCTGTCCTGTGTCCTTGTATGTACCACATTGAGCATGGAGAAAAGAAAGAAGACCAAAGAACTGTCTGAGGACTTGAGAAACCAATTTGTGAGGAAGCATGAGCAATCTCAAGGCTGCAAGTCCATCTCCAAAGACCTTAATGTTCCTGTGTCTACCGTGCGCAGTGTCATCAAGAAGTGTAAAGCCCATGGCACTGTGGCTAACCTCCCTAGATGTGGACGGAAAAGTAAAATTAGATTTCAACGAAAGATTGTGTGGATGGTGGAAAAAGAACCTCGACTAACATCCAAGCAAGTTCAAGCTGCCCTGCAGTCCGAGGGTACAACAGTGTCAACCCGTACTCTCCGTCGGCATCTGAATGAAAAGGGACTGTATGGTAGGATACCCAGAAAGACCCCACTTCTTACCCTGAGACATAAAAAAGCCAGGCTGGAGTTTGCCAAAAGTTACCTGAGGAAGCCTAAAACGTTTTGGAAGAATGTTCTCTGGTCAGATGAGCAAAAGTAGAGCTTTTTGGGCAAAGGCATCAACATAGAGTTTACAGGAGAAAAAAAGAGGCATTCAAAGAAAAGAACACAGTCCCTACAGTCAAACATGGCGGAGGTTCCCTGATGATTTGGGGTTGCTTTGCTGCCTCTGGCACTGGACTGCTTGACGGTGTGCATGGCATTATGAAGTGTGAAGACTACCAACAAATTTTGCAGCATAATGTAGGGCCCAATGTGAGAAAGCTGGGTCTCCCTCAGAGGTCATAGGTCTTCCAGCAGGACAATGACTCAAAACACACTTCAAAAAGCACTAGAAAATGGTTTGAGAGAAAGCACTGGAGACTTCTAAGGTGGCCAGCAATGAGTCCAGACTAGGGATGAGCGAGTACACTCGTTACTATTCGCTACTCGGCGAATAGTAGGGTACTCACTGTACTCGTTACTCTGCGAGTATCCTAGCGATTACTCGCAAAGTAACGAGTACAATGTAAATCAATGGGGAATGCAATTCCCCTGCTGCTGGACGCTATAAAGAGGTCTTGCAGCAGAGGAAAAATCTGCAATTCCCCATTGCATTGTTTAAAAGCCAGCGGTAAAAAGCCGCTGGCTTCTAAACAATGATGACAGCCACTGACAGCTTCCATGGTGCCTGACAGCAGGATCCCCCGCGCCCCCCACCGCCTCCCCACCCTATCCTAACTAAGGATGGGGGGGGAGCAGAGGATCCCGCTGTCAGCAGAGGCTGTCACTTTTGTTTGTGAGCCGGGGGGTTGCCGATGTTTACTCACCGTCCTCTGCGTGGCCCGCCCACCGTCTTTCTTCTTCCATGTGTCTTTGCGACTGCAGCCGTATAGAACGGCGGCCGCAAAGCACTGCAGCTATCACTGAAAACCGGATTCTCCCGGATTGCCCCGGTCTGCTAGCAGAGCAGTGAATAAACCGGAAGTCTGCTGCTCTGCCGGCGGTCGGCAATCTCTGTCGGCCGTCCGCAGAGTTCGGCTTTGACAGCAGGGTTCACCTCAGGTCATAGCCTGAGCTATGACCTGAGGTGAACCCTGACTGTTTTCATTTGTTACCCTGCAGTCACTCTGCATAGACATGTGTGTCTATGCAGAGTGATGTAGCAGTGCTGAGATTGTTATTTCTCAGCCTGCAAGCACTCTGCATAGACATGTGTGCCTATGCAGAGTGATGTAGCAGTGCTGAAATTGCGTTTTGGGACTACGGCTAGTGATGAGCGAGTATGCTCTGTGCTGCTCGGTACTCGCACGAGTATCCCGGTACTCGGGATGCTCGGCGAGCACCGAGTACCGCCAAGATGCTGGGACTGCTCGGTAATAATAAGCGATCTGACACACGTACACAGCTCCCTTCAGTGCACAGAGTGAGCTGGCACCTCACAGAGAGCAGATTCATTGTTAGAATTAGTGATGAGCGAGCACTAAAATGCTCGGGTGCTCGGTGCTCTGGCCGAGCATCTCAAGATACTCGTGTACTCGGCCAGAGCACCGAGCCCAATGTAAGTCAATTAGTGACAGGCTCCGCCCACAAACTTCCGGGTATAAAACGAGTATTGCTGGGAAAGGGCGGGAGGGTGGGCTTTTTTAAATCGCCGCAACATATAACACCTTGCTGTGGCCCCCACAGGGATCCTAACAATGAATCTGCTCCCTGTGTGGTGCCAGCTCACTGTGTGCACTGAAGGGAGCTGTGTATGTGTGTCAGATCACTTATTATCACCGAGCAGTTCGAGCATCTTGGCGGTACTCTGTGCTCGCCGAGCATCCCGAGTACCGGGATACTCGTGCGAGTAATGAGTAGCGCAGAGCATACTCGCTCATCCCTAGTTAGGATCCCTCTGGGGGCCACAGCAAGGTGTTGCATGTTGCAGCGATTTCAAAAAGCCCCCCCTCCTGCCCTTTCCCAGCAATACTCGTTTTATAACCGGAAGTCTGTGGGCGGAGCCTGTCACTCATTGACTTACATTGGGCTCGGTGCTCGGCCGAGTACACGAGTATCTTGAGATGCTCGGCCAGAGCACCGAGCACCCGAGCATTTTAGTGCTTGCTCATCACTAACTACGGCGGATGGAAGACGATTTTTTAATAATTAAAGATGGAGTCTAAGAAGGCGCTTAGAGAATTGGAATCTTGGGAAGATGTGGTTGTCTGTCTGTCGGATAAGGGGGGCATAATTTTCCTCCTTACAAAAGGAGTACTATTTGAAAGAAGCCTAAAGACAGTTAAACGATACTGATGTGTATACTCCCTTACAAGAAAATTCTACTAATAGGTATAAAAAACTGTTGCAATCACTCCTCAGGGAGCAGGTGGAAAAAAGTTTTGCTATTGAGAGAAAAGGCTGAGAAATTATTTCCAGATTTCCCTCTTAAGCCTATATGGTAATTTATCCCCAAAATTCACAAGTCATCAACTGCCCCCCGAATTGCCTGATAATTTCGGTCCTTGGTTCCTTTACTGAACCTTTGTCAAAATATCTTGACTGGCTAATATGACCACTGTTGACAGAGATTCAATCCTACTTAAGGGATACTGTGGATTTTTTGCAAACATTACATACTGTCACTTGGCAGAGGGGTTCTCATTAGTATCAATAGATGTACAGAGTCTGTATACCCATATCCCCCAGGCTTTGGGAGTGAGGACGATCATGAATTTTCTAACTAGAATAGGGAAAAGTGATGTGAGTTTTGTGGGAAGAGCTTTAGGTTTCATTTTGGGACATAACACCTTTACTTTTGATGGCAAATGGTATGTTCAACATGCTGGAACTACAATGGGCCCGTCAGTAGCATGCACCTTTGCTAACCTTTTTTTTAGCTGCTTTCGAGGAGGATATGATTTTTACATAAAAAAAATCTTTGTTTGAAATTATCCAAAGATATTTTAGATATTTGGACAATATGTTTCTTGTTTGGGCAGGTATACGGTGGGACTTTTCCTTATTCATTGACTACCTACATGAGAATCAGATGAACATGAGGTTCACCTCAGTTTATGGGCATCATGAATTAGTCTTTAAGGATGTATTGGTGAAGGTCCTTGACAATAATCTGCACACAGAGGTATACTAAAAACCAACTGCGGCACACAGCACTTTGCATTTTTCTAGTGCTCATCTATTTCACGTTAGGAATTCGCTTCCATACAGCCAATTTCTGCGCCTGAGAAAAATTAACAGTGATAATGAGAGGTTTGAAGAACAAGCACAACAGCTTTGGCACGATTTTATAGATAGGAATTATCCAGATGAAGTTCTTTGCAGGGCATTTGAAAAAGCAAGAAAGATCCACAAGAAACACTTTTGAAAGGTGGTACAAGGGCAAAAAAAAGAAAAACGCTTAATTTTTGCTTTGAACATTCCGCCATGGATGGTGCAGTCAGAAGAGCGATAGAGAGAAATTGGCATATCATAGACAAGGACCTAAGGGAGGTAGCTAGTAGAAGACCTTTGTTTACCAGTTAGAGATGCAGGAACCTAAAGGACTTAATAGTCAAAAATAGAGTAGTTTTATCACATGGCCATTGGTTGAATAAACTTACCCCTTCAGGGAATTACTGGGGTGGAAACTGTTTCTTTTGCCACCTACACTTGGTTGGCAACTCCCTCAAATTAGGCTAGTTAAATCATAAAGAGAAGGATTTTATGTCATCTCGCACAAAGTCCGTTGTCTATGTGCTCTTTTGTCTATGCAATCACTTTTATATAGGGAAGACTCTTAAGGTAGTGTCACACGTGGCGATGTCGCCCGCGACATCGCCAAAAAGTGACGTAACAGCGATGTCGCGGGCGATATTGCAAGTGCGTCGCGCTGTGTGACAGCGCGACACAACTGCAAATTATCGCGGGTCGCAGGTTGAAAGGTTTATGAACATGTTCATTAACCTGTCAACCTGTGACCAGCGATTAGGCGGGATCGCGCCGTCTGACACTGTTGGCGGCGCGATCCAGCCTATATCGCAGCGTTCCTGAGCCATCGCTTGCTGGGCTGAGCCCAGCCCAGCGAGCGATGGCTCCGCCCACATCGCCGCCGCGTCACCGGCAACGTCGTGCCGTGTGACAGCTGGCCTGCGATGTCGGAAGTGAGCGGGCACCTGCACATCGCTTCCGACATCGCAGGCCAGATCGCCACGTGAGACACAACCTTTAGACACATATTTGTGAGGATAAGAGAACATCTGAATTCTATCAACAGCGGAAAGGATGCTTAGAGGTTAATAGATCATGTCCGTGAGATACATGAGGCTAAGGAAAATTGCCTCAGATCTGAAGGAATTAAAAGTGTGACCTTACTAGGAGGAGAACTAGACAGGCTACACCTTCAGCGAGAATCCCTGTGGATTATTTGTTCTGAGGCAATGAGGCCTATAGGCTTTAATGACAAAAATGATCTTTTAAATTTCAAACTTTTTCCTGAATAAAGACGCTTTTGTCTAATTTTTTTTGTAAATTGCGCAAGTTTCCGATCGCAAATCGATCCATCAAGGTTCGTACTGAATTTGAAATTAGCGAACATTTTTGGGGATAGTTCGCCCATCTCTACTTGGCACATCTTATTAAAAAAAATTGCACCTTTCATTCTAATGCAGGGAAATATGCACATGTGCCAAAACAAAATCATGTTAACTCATTTTCTTATTTGATTTTAGTAATCATATGATAATCTGGATACATTACAGAATCTTTATGTTTATTCACATCTCTATGTATAAGAGGATTGATTTAAGGTCACATTGTATGTTCAAGTACAGCTCATAAAAGGGGGGTATATGGAGATATCTGGATCCCTGATCACAGTATTTAAAGTATTTGTCCTTGATAAAGGAACTGTGCTAGGATTCTGCATATCTTTTAATTCAATAAAGATAATTGTAAGGTTAAAATAAATCTTTTGAAGAGTACCGTATATACTTGTGTATAAGCCGACCCGTGTATAAGCCGACCCCCCTACTTTTGCCCCAAAAACCTGGGAAAACCTATTGACTCGTGTATAAGCCGAGGGTGGACCCCAGCACAGGTATACAGCCCCCAGCAGTGTGGTATACAGCAGCCTCCCCAGTGGTAGTATACAGCAGCAGCCCCAGTGGTATATACAGCAGCAGCCCCAGTGGTAGTATACAGCAGCCCCAGAGGTATATACAGCAGCCCCAGTGGTAGTATACAGCAGCAGCCCCAGTGGTAGTATAGAGCAGCAGCCCCAGTGGTATATACAGCAGCCCCCCCCCATATTAGTATACAGGCCCCCCCCCTTGGGTAGCAATCCTGTAAAGGAAGAGATTAGTATACTTATTCCTCCGCTGTCCCGCTGCCGCTGTCCCGCCGCCACCATCGCGCTCCTCCGTCTTTATCCAGCGTCTTCCGGCTTCCTCCTCTGGCGCGCAGACAATGACGTCATTGCCTGCGCCCACCGGAGGAAGCCGGAAGAAGACGGAAGACGCTGGATGAAGCCGGAGGAGCGCGATGGCGTCTGCGGGACAGGGGCAGCGGGACAGCGGAGGGATAAGTATACTAATCTCTTCCTTTACAGGATTGCTACCCAAGGGGGGGGGCCCTGTATACTGATGGGGGGCACTGTATACTGTATACATTGTATACAGTATACAGTGACTCGCGTATAAGCCGAGGGGGGGACTTTTCAGCCCAATTTTTGGGCTGAAAAACTCGGCTTATACGCGAGTATATACGGTAGATTATTAGTCATTTGGATTATTACAATCATGCTTCCTTTAGTTAAATTAATTTGAACAATGTTTAACACCTTAGTTATATCTGTATCAAATGTACTTCGTAAAAGTAATTCAGTTCCCTCTTTAAATATTGTAATCCTAAAATCAAGTATTAATGAACTGTTCACTTTCTGCCTACTAAACTGACATTCTTTGAAATAATAAATTATTTACTCATAATGTGAATAACCATTTAAATGTGAGGCAGCACTTTTTGCAGATCAGAGATATTTACAATATATTAAAAATTTATTACTACAGTTATGTCTCACTCAGTCTGGTATATGCGTTATCATCAGAAGCTTTTACATAGTATAGGTAAAATAGTTAGTCTTTCCTATTCATCTCATTTTATAGCACCAAGTGGTGAAAACCCTTTAAATTTTCCTGTGCATGGTAAGGAATCTTAAAGAGGACCTGTCACCCCCCTGGTGCTTGGCAAACTAAATGCAACACTGAATGCAGAATGTAGGTCTTGGCTACTGTCACAATCCTGGCTGCCTCCCCCTTGTGTGCAGGAGGGCAGATCCAGCAGAACAGGAGGTGGCAGCAGACACATAGAAGGGGTGGAGCACACAAGGAGGAGACAGGCAGGATTGTGCCAGTAGCGAGGACCTCTTAATAAGATCCCACCCAGGCGACCTCTTAACTGTAAGGTTTCTAAAGTTTTTTTTAAAGCTTACAGGGGGCTAGAGACATGGGGGACCCCTTCCCTGAATGCAGCTATTTTAAAATTAGAGAGGCTGCCATAAGTTTCTATGGTACCCATAAGTGCTGGGACACCTGTTTTGGGCTATGTTCAAGCCATTCGACGAATGCAAACGATTTGCTAAAAATTCAGTAATTCAAGGTTATGTTCGATAACGGTTCGTTGACCAAAAGTGTTACTGACTTTTCACAGTAATGCTTTTGTTCAGCGTTATTATGAGTTTCAGTGTCTAGGAATAGTGGGCTGGAGGGGTAGTTGGCTGGGGAGAGGTCTGTGGTCAAAAAATGCAGATCTCAATTTTTTTTCCTTCCTTCACTTACAATTGGTGGTCCAGTCTGTCAGCCTATCAGCACGTATAGAACAAAGTGCACTTTTTGTACACAAGGGCTTGTGTCATTGGCTGAGTATGTCACATGTCCTTGCCATATAATAACTGGCCATTTTCCCTCCTCGTCATTTTATCAGTGTTGGAGCTCAGTGTCAGACGCCGCCGCTGCTACTGTGTGCGCTACATTGAGAGATAGTTAGATAGTGATTCCATTACAAGTTAGATAGAAAGATAGTAGGTTTAGGAACTCCTTCCAAGAACAGCCCTTTTAAGGGCTTAAAATCACTGTGTGCCAAGCAGGTCTGTGCCAGTGCTGTGCAAGCAGTTTTTACAGCATCTGGCCAAATCTAGCTAAATTAATTCTTTTTGGCTAGTAGCAGTGTGTGCCAGGCACTGGTGTAGCACTGTTGTGAAGAAAGCTACACCTCCTGTGTTTGCTAGGTTTTTTTAACTGCATCTAACCAACCAAATCCTTTTTGGCTAGTAGCAGTGTGTGCCAGGCAGTGGTGTAGCACTCTTGAGAAGAAAGCTACACCTCCTGTGTTTACTAGCCTTTTTTTTACTGCATCTAGCAAAGCAAATCCTTTTTGGCTAATAGCAGTGTTTGGATAGGTAGCCGTGGTCCTGTGTTCTGTTGAAATCTATTGCCACACAGTGCAGAAAAGACTTTTGTATTGCATCTGCCCAAACCTACTTACCAAAACCTATTTAGGGTAGTAACACTGTTTGACTAGGTAGCTGTGGTCCACTGTTCTATTAAAATCTACTGCCACACAGCGCAGAAAACACTTTTGTATTGCATCTGCCCAAACCCACCTACCAAAACCTATTTAGGGGAGTACACATGTTTGACTAGGTAGCTGTGGTCCAGTGTTCTGTTGAAATCTACTGCCACACAGCGCAGCCTCCAGAGAACAGGCGATCCAAATATTATCCAAACTGTTCTTTATTACTTTACGCGTTTCGTGAGAACTTCTCACTTCCTCAGGAGTTATACAAAGTTACATCCTTTCTTAAAAACAATCCTAAATATACTGACATAATCTCTCTCATTCCAATGAAAAAAAAAAAAAAAACATTCACCAAGCTTTATCAGTATCTCATATTGTACATCAATCATTTTTTATCATACTATTTTATCTAAAATCCCCCAAATCTGTACAAATTAACATTAACAGCTACACAGTTTGACATATTATAAAATCCCACTTCAAATGATCACACTTTCTTAAAAAAATTCACATTAACATAGTAAATTAAATTTAGAATTTTTCTATCCATTTATAAGAAACACTCTATTCCATTGTACTACTCATTTTTAGTGGCATTGTAGACTCAAACTTATTATCTATCCATCCATCCCATCCCTTTTAGGATATCACCCATTCAATTACCACTACTCTATCATTGAGCTTGGAATACTACCCATTCTATATTATATATGTGTTGTCCACTATTAGTTTAGATTATTCCCTCAACACTGCTACATCAAACTGGGATTTTACTGTAAGATTACCATCTTTTATATATTAGTATATGCACTACCCTCTAATGGTTCAGTTACTCCCTCACCAACACATCGGAACTTTTCACTTGGTAAGCCACAATATGTATATTGTATTGCATCTGCTCAAACCTACTTACCAAAATCTATTTAGGGTAGTAGCACTGTTTGGCAACTCAGCTATGCTAGTCTTACATCCACAGTTTTTTGTGCCAACGACTACAGAGTTGACAAACATGAGTGGTAAAAGGTCTGCTGATGTTGGAAAGGGTAAACATCTTTGTGTCCGTGGGGTAAGTGCTAAAGTAACAGAAATATCTGCTGAACAAATACCGTCTTCAAGTCAAACTAAAATGTGTACTTCTTGTCGTGGACAATCTACTATCATCCCTTTCTTATGCAGCAGAGCATCGCTAAAACTTGTAGATGAAGCCCACAAAGAGCAGGTGCTTCAATGGATCAAGTAGGCTGTCCTCCACCTCAACTTCAACATTACAAACACTCCAGTCCTCAGAGGTGTCACCGCAATTGCACTTGCTTCCACACAGCTCACAAGTCTCCAGCCGCCCTACTGATTAGGGGTTAACACAGATAGGTGAGTCTGCAGAGCTGTTCACTCAAACTACAGCCTGGGAATCAGAGGTCTGCTCCAAACTTCATTGAGTTAAGACGAGGAAATGATCTGCACTGATACCCAAAATCTTTTTGAGTCGGATCCAGGCCCAGATGAAGAAGTGTCTGAGCATAATGTAGACCCTCATTCTCAAACTGTAACCCCTGTTCGTGGAGACAATGAGGCAGATGATGATGAGACTCAGATACCTGATTGGAACAACATCTTGACTTTTGGCTCAGGGCAGGAAGAGGTTGTCTCTGAGGATGACCAGTGTGAGAACACACATGGTGATGATGAGGTTGGAGATCCCACTTGCTGTCAACCCACAGGCAGGCAGTTGATGAGGTCAGCTGAGGAGGTGGAGGAGGATGCTAGTGAAGAGGTTAGGTTGTGGATTCCTGGACAGAGACGGAGTCCTGGAAGCACGTCAACAACTGCATCCTCAGCCACAACTCTGCTTCTGTGCAGAAGCCATGGTGGCTCTGCATGTCGCATGGGCGCTAAGCCTCGTCTAGCCCTGGCCTTTCTTCAGATCACAAAGGATGACTCAACTCATGTTATCTTGCTGTTTGTTGCTTGACTTGAGTAGGGCTCTCTGAGCTCAATACCTATCCCTGAGACTCCTGCCCCTGTTTCTGAATATTCAACCTTTTTGTCCATCGAACCAGTGATTAACAAATTTGCTGTATTCACATCCACCATTTTTAGATGTTTAAAAGCAGTGATTACTACATCTCCCTTAATGTTTGTGTAAACTGATTTTAGGCATCAAACCAGGTTTTGGCAAATGTGATGTATACTTATGAACAGTTTTTGAGCCCTTAAAAGCATTGTTTGGTCAATCTCTCCTGTCCACTAGGCCTGTACAGGTCACTGACCTACCTGACTAGTTCTTCCTATAATACTCCATGAAACTGATAGTTGTCCCACCTGTGTGTGGCGGGCATAACATTGATGGGAGCACTTGCATGAGCTTTTAGTTTATCTGGCCCAGTAGGCCTAAGCAGGTCACTGACCTACCTGATTAGATTTTTTGGTAATACTTCACGAAACTTATAGTTGTCCCACCTGTGTGTGGCAGGGCATAACATTGATGAGAGCGCTTGCATGAGCTCTGAGTTTATCCAGCCCAGTAGACCTACACAGGTCACTGACTTACTTCTCTAGTTTTTCCTGTAGTACTCCAAAAAACCTATAGTTGCTGCCCAATGTTTAACCTTGAAATGCTGGGCCCGGACCTGTTTCAGACCCTTTGCCATGCAGGCAGGCTGGGCCATTCAGCAATTTTTGGTCTGGGACAATTGATGCCATTTTGCTGTGGTATGATCCTTTGGGAAGAGTGAGGAATCTTGTTTGGGTCCCCGTGCTGTGTGGCACATGATTTGAGAAGGGCATTACATGGCTATACCTGTGTTTCATCCTCCTTTTACTCCTCCATCTCTTTTTACTTAAAGAGGACCTGTCACCAAACCAGGCATGGTGATCTAATTACATGATTGAATGCAGCATGTCTGCTGCATCCAGGCAAGGGGTCCCCCAGCCCTTGAGCCCCTCTGTACCCCTAGATGATACACTTTGAAAACTTACATTGTGGAGCCAAAAAGGAGGTGGCTTGTGGCTGGAGCCAAAGGGCAGTTTCACACCCCCTGTATGTTTAATCTGCCTACCGCTGACTCCCTGATGCCAATCATTGTCTCCCTCGCCTGCAGCATAACACACAGATTATTGTAGTGATGGCCGCTTTGCCCCGCCCCCTGCGGTGATGTCACCACTTATAGCCGCCCTGCTCCATGGTTAACATGGACATGGACAGACTATACACGTCACTGACCTACCTCACCCATCATGATGCGTTCCCCTGTGCGTGGTGCAAATCGCACTCCCCGCAGTCCGCTGTGTAGCTGGCATCCAGGGAACACAGTGGGTCGCTAGGGGCCACGTTCACCGCTATGCAGCCATCGTGAAGGCTGTGTAGTGAGGAAAAGATTCTACGTTTTCTGCAAACAGCGCAGGAAACTTAGAATCGTTCAAGTGTGACCCTAGCCTAACTCATCCATTTGTCAATTCAAAGTCAGTTTCACTCACCTCTGAAATTTTAGGTGAACGTTAACCACCTTTTATTTTGAAGTGCTTTGGAATATTGTGCAGGCTGGCACAGATCGTGTCTTGTGCACCCATGTTAAGCCATGAGACTATTTGTAATGTGGATAGATTGTTGTCTCTTTTCCTGGTGTTTGTTGTCTATTCTGAGTAGTTTGGCAGCTTTTGGACATTTTTGAAGGTGTTTTTTATGTGTTTGCTGTAGCCTGCCATTGATTCCAATGGGGTTTGACAGTGTACAGTTGAACATCCGACAAACAATTCGTCGAACACACCCCAATTCGGTGAATTGAATCGAATTCGAACACTTAGGTGGTGGCTCATCATTAACTCTGACTTGCCGTACCTAATTGAGAAGGTGTGAGATATTTGCGCCCATTTCTGCCATTCCTCAACCGCTGTTGCCGGTCTTGCAGGGCTTCAAAAGCAATTTAATTTGCCAAACCACCGACTCATTTACGACCTGCCAAAACGGTGGAACTCAACATATCATATATTGGCATGGATAAGTGAGCAGCAGAGGGCACTTGCTGAATACCTGCTTAAAAATGTCTGTCAGACTGAGACTCAGCCGAGACACATAACAACTGTCTAGTTCGTGTGGATCGCTGACATTTGTGAGGTGCTTGATAACTTTGAGTACTGCACCAAGCTTGGGAGCGGTGATCAGGCTATTATCAGCAAAACCATCCCTATGCTATTTCTACTGAAAGAATCGCTGCATAATCTAAGAATGGAATCTTTGAATGCCCAGCAGCTGGGTATGGATCAAGATTTCACAATGGGTGATCCTACCAAGCCCAGCTAATCTCATCAGGCAAGATTGGGAGATGAAGATGATGAGGAAGACGAGGAGCGAGAGGACTTTTTTTTGCAGTGGTACCTAGGGGACTCCTCATGATACAGAGGGAACTCCCAACCCCAGCTTCATGTCTATCCAGCATGGGTGGGCTGGATAGGAGGAGGTGGAGGAGGAGACCCCCCTTCTGTGATCACAGAACATTTTCCTCTTTGCAGCTTGGCACACACATATCTAACTGTCTGTGCCAAGACCCTCACGTGATCCAGATTTTCATCAGCAACCAATATTGGTAGGCCACCTTTCTAGACTCACAGTACAAGAACAAAGTTCCTTCGCTACTGTTACAGTCACCAAGGGGTTTCGCAATTGAATCCTTCAAGAGGGCAGTTGTCGATCATTTGATGGCAGGAAGAGTGTTCCAGAGAATTGGTGCAGATCAGGAGAAGTCTTGGAGCCAGGAGTGGAAGGATTGGATTAGTGCAGATGTTAGTCGAAGGTCATTTGTAGAACAAAGAGAATGTGTGGGGTGATAGACAGAGATGAGGGGGAGATGTAGGAAGGTGCTGCAATGTGAAGAGGTTTGTGGGTAAGAACAAGCAATATGAATTTGATCCTGTAGTGTACGGGCAGCCAGTGCAGTGACTGGCACAGAGTGGAGGCATCTGAGTAATGATTGGCCAGATGGGTGATCCTGGCTGCTCCATTAAGTAAGGACTGGAGAGGGGAAAGTTTAGAGAGGGAAAGGCCAATTAATAAAAAATTGCAGTAGTCAAGGCAGAAATGGATTAGGGCCACGTGTGAGGATTTTTGTTGTTTCCATGCTGAGAAAGGGGCGGACTCTGGAGAGGGTTCTTCTTGTTTAAGCAACAGGAGCAGACAAGAGATTGTGTATGGGAGGAGAAGGAGAGATCGGTTTCAAACATAACACCCAGACAGAGAGCCTGCTGCCTAGGCGTTATCGTGGGGCCACACACTGAGAGAGAGATGGCAGATTTAGGAAGGTTAGTGGAGGGTGGGAGCAGAAGAAGTCCAGTTTTGGAAAGGTTGAGTTTTAAATAGAGAGCAGACATGATGTTTGAAACTGCAGCTAAACAGTCATTGGTGCTAGAAGAGAGTGAGTGGAGAAGTAATGGGTGAGGCAGGTGTAGACCAGTCGCTCCAAGAGTTTAGAGATGAAGGGGAGATTGGAGACTGGTCAGTAGTTTTTTGTGCAGGATGGGTGAAGAGAAATTTTCTTTAATAATGGAGTAATGATAGAATGTTTGAAGAAGGAGGGGAATATGCCAGAAGAGAGGGAGAGGTTGAAAATTTTGGTTAGGTGAGTGGTGATGACCTGTGAGAGGGACTGGAGTAGGTGTGTGGGAATGATGTCAGTGGTGCTTGTAGAGGGACAAGAGGAAGAGAGGAGCCTGGCAACTTCTTCTTCTGTGACTGGGTCAAATCTGGAGAGTGAGGCGGAAGGAGATGTGGGGAAAAATGGGAGTGGCAGCACTTGGAGGTTGGAAACTGATTTCCTGGTGGATGTTGTGTATTTTCTCCAAAAAGTAAGAGGCCATATCATCAGCACAGAGGTCAGTGATGGAGGCCTGCAGTTTAGGACTGAGGAGAGAGTGAAAGGTGTCGAAGAGGCTTTTTTGGATTGTTGGATAGGGAGGAGATCAGGGTGGTGAAGCAGGTTTTTTGGCAAGGTGAAGGGCAGAGTTGTAGGTTTTTAGCATGAATTGATAATGGCTAAAGTCTTCTGGTGAGCAAGTTTTCCTCCATAGGCATTCAGTACTACTAGAGTATTGCTGGAGGAATCGAGTTTGTGATGTGAGCCAAGGCTGTTTTGTTCTATGTTTGGAGGTTCTGAGGTTGAGGGGCTCTACTTGGTCCAGGGTGCTTTTCAGATTGTCATTGTAGTGATTCACTGCCAGATCTGGACAGGACAATGAAGAGATTGGGGACAGTGATGAGATGAGAGAGTCTATGAGTTCTTGAGGGTTAATGGCCTGTAGATTTCTGGATGTGTGATAGGTAGGGGTGGGCTGTGGTGGTTAAGGGTTAGTGAGCGTGAAGGAGAGAATGTTGTGGTCAGAGAGGGGAAGAGGTGAGTTATCTAAGGAGGAGGTTGAGCAGAGCCGGGTAAAGACCAGGTCAAGGGTGTTACCGTCTTTGTTTATCTCAGAGGTTGGGAGCTGTGAGAGGCCAAGAGAGGTGGTTAGAGATAGGAGCTGGGATGCAGATGAGGAGATGAGGCTATTTATGGGAATGTTAAAGTCTCCCAGAATGAGCGTTGGTAATACTGAGGACATGAAATGTGGCAGCCACGCAGAGAAATGATCGAGAAAGTGGGTGGGTGACCCTGCGGGGCGATATACCACCGCTGCTCTGAGGGGGAGGGAATGGAATATCCTAATGGTGTGAACCTCAAAAGAGGGGAATAAGAGTGATGGGGCTAGAGGGATGACCTGGAAAGTACATTGTGGGGAAAGGAGAAAAGGCTGGGTTACACGTAGCAATGTTCCAGCAACTCGGCCAATGATCGGGATCGCTGAAACATTGCTATGTGATCGCTGGTGAGATGCCAGGCAGGCAGATCTCACCAGCAATTACTCAGCGATGCATCGACACCCAACAGTCACTGGGATCAGTCAGGGTGTCGGGCGCACATTGAGAGTCACTGGTCGTTGCCCCTGTCACACATGCCAATGCATGCGTGACAGCGGCAGACGAATGATTGAAAAATGGTCCCGGCCATTCCGCAATGATCAGCAATCAGCAAGCTTTGTCCTCAGACATTAAACCCTTGTTACCCAGTCTGTCAATGGCACCAGGGCAACTGGAAGAGTACACCAGTTAAAATGGAACAGCTGCTATAGGAATCCTAACAAATTGTAGATGTAGTTTTATATAAGTCAAATATAAAATCACCAAACACCATGAAAGGAAATACATTGATTTTCCACAACAGTGACATCTGCAAAAAATTTTGTTTGGATCGTAAAAAATGCAAGGAAAATTTTAGAATAGTTAAAATTCTCCTCAAACTCTTAATTTACTTGATTGGTAAATTGAAATATTTAAATTGTTGAGAAATGTGTCTTTTTATCTAAGTGATATATATTCCTAACCTATGTCTTAATTTGAATGATTGTGTTTCTTGCTGAAAGGATTGTAATTCTCCGCAGCACCATATTTTATTTGTGCTCGGCACTCTATACAAAAGCTTTGTACGAGAACATTTTGTTTTTATGACCGTTGTGATTTCTATCTCTAGAGATATGCTGCAGTAGTGCCATTAAAATAATTCAGGGAAGAGAAAACCTCTGCTTTTATGTGGTTTTACAGTATATAGCAAAATAGTTTGTACATTTAGATTTGCAGTCACAGGGGAAAGCTTTCTCTCTTCTGTGCAGCTGTATTTAGAAATGATGAGGTATTACATGAGTTTACTGTCCTGTCCAGTTTAATTTATCTGTATTGTTGTCAGTGACCAATTCCATACTGAATAGCATTCCATCACTTTCTCTACAATGAAATTTATATGCTATCAGCTTTCTGGAACGTTTTAAAGGCTGTGACATCATTATATAATTCTGCTTTTATAGACCCCTAAACATTCTCTGTTCAATGTTAAGAAAAGATAAACCCAAACAATTTTCTCTGAACATATTGGGGTCAAAGAATAACATACCCACGATTGCTCATCCTTAGTATAATTGCTCTGACTGGACCTTGGTGATATGTCTCTAACATTTTTTCATTTCAAACATCCTTAATTCTTAAGAAAAAGGTGTTTGAATTTTAAAATGCCTTTATTTTGAAAAAAACTAGCACTTTATTGATAATCCACAAAAATAATCATGATTTACACTGAATATTTGCTTTTTTGCAGTGGTTTTAATATTTTAACAGTATTTTTAGGTAAAATGTTACTTAATTTAAGATGTTTTTAAATACATGGAAATTGCAAACAGCATGACATTTTTAATGACATTATTTATTTAATATTGATTGCTCTCAGTGGGAGAAACAAGATAATAATCTTGTCGTTGTGATAAGTGATGTTACAAGGCGAGCTTTCAAGACGTCTCAGGCCACTTCATCAGGCATGGTTTGACAAAATATTGAAAGAAACTCAAAATATATACATGAACAACTAGAGCAGATGCAAGGTATAATGAATGGACATTTAACTAAACAAACAAAACAAGGCCTGGAGAGGATCATCAATCAGCCAGGCTTAATGATGACAAAGTTTTTATGACTCTAATTTATATGAAAACCTGATGTTTTAAGACTTCAGTGTCTTTGAACAACATTCTTCAGATGTCCTAATGAGCCATCAGATAAGTTGGCCCTTTCTGGATAAAATCAAACGTTAGATTCACAGACCCTTTGATGTTTCAATGATTCAAAATTACCTCTCAAAATTGCAACTTTCATATTCTCAATGTTATGTCTTTGACTAGAAAAATGTTTGGCTACCGGTAAATGGATTTTTTTGTCTGTAATTGTCTGATGATGAGACTTCATCCTTACTCTTAGCTGTTGTCCAGTCTCCCCAACATAAAAAGTCCCCACAAGACATATAGTGCACATAATTAAAAACACAACATTGGAAAAGTAGCATGTGAATGTCCCAGGAATCATTTAATCCTGTGTGAATTGGGGATCTGAATTGCGAGCAAAGGTCTTGCAGCTCTTTACATTGCATGGATAAGTTCCTGTTGGTGTATCTGAGGGCATTGAACTTCAGATCATGATGTTTCTTAAATTGGGAGGCTGTCTGTAGCATAGCAAGGGAGGGTCTTTGAATATTATTTTTAGTTGGTCATCCTTGTGTAGGATATGGTAAAGTTTCCTAGCAGTTTTCCTTAGTACCTCAAGCTGTGAATTGTAGGTCACCACCAGAGGAACACTATTGTTTTCTTCTTTTTCTCTGTATTGGAGTACTTGACTTCTAGGGTTCCTTGTGGCTTTAATGATCTAATCCTCAATGAAGGTGGGGTGGTAGACTTGGTTTAAAAATGTCTTATTTAGATGTTTTAAGTGTTCATCCCTGTCCGCTGGAGCAAATACGGTTATATCTGAGGGCCTGGCTGTAGACAATGGACTTTTTAATGTGTTTCAGGTGGAAACTGTTCCATCTGAGGTATGTGGCACTGTCAGCATGGTGGCTCAGTTGTTAGCACTGCAGACTTGCAGCTCTGGGGTCCTGGGTTCAATTCCCACCAAGGACAAAATCTGCAAGGAGTTTGTATGTTATTCCTGTGTTTGTGTGTGTTTCCTCCGGGCACACCGGCTTCCTCCCACACTTCAAAGGCATACTGATAGGATATTTAGATTGTGAGCCCCAATGGGGAAAGTGTGCTGCAATTATATGTAAAGTGCTATGGAATTGATAACGCTACAGTGATCACACTTTTTTAAAAAATGCAAAACATCTGGTCTGTGTATATATATATATATATATATATGCACTGTACATACACTGCTGAAAAAAAATAATGGGAACAATGTGAAATGTCAAATGTTCCCTCTATTTTTTTGAGCAGTGTACTACTGCATGTCAATTGACTGGGTCTGGGACTGCTCACAAAAATAAAGGGAACATTTAACATTTCACATTGCTCTCTTTAGTTTTTTGAGCATATATATATATATATACATACATTGGGGATCAGAAACCTGCAGTTCCAGCAAAGGTAATAAGTTTTTGAAAACTATGAGAGACAATTACCTTTCACAACTGGTTCAGGACCCAACAAGAAGGGGGGCACTGCTGGACCTAATATTAACTAACAGGCCGGACCGCATATCAAATATACGGGTTGGAGGTCACTTGGGTAATAGTGATCATAACTTAATAAGCTTTCAAGTATCCTTTACTAAGACGTGTAGTAGAGGGGCTACAAGGACACTAAACTTCAGGAAGGAAAATTTCCAACGGTTGAGAGATGATCTTAGTGCAATAAACTGGGACGATGTCCTGAGACATAAAAGTACACAACACAAATGGGAGATGTTTATTAGCATCCTGAATAGGACCTGTGCACAATATATACCCTATGGGAATAAGCATGCTAGAAATAGGAGGAAACCACTATGGCTAAATAAAGTGGTAAGAAGTGCAGTATGTGACAAAAAGAAAGCATTTAGGGAATTAAAGCAAGTAGGTAGTGATGAGGCATTAAATAAATACAGAAAATTAAATAACATTTGTAAAAAGCAAATCAAGGCAGCAAAGATTGAGACAGAGAGACTCATTGCCAGAGAAAGTAAAAAGAATCCCAAAATATTTTTTAACTACATACCGTATATACTCGCGTATAAGCCGAGTTTTTCAGCCCAAAAATTGGGCTGAAAAGTCTCCCCTCGGCTTATACGCGAGTATATACGGTATATATAAAAAAAAAAAAATCTCAAGGGGTAGTACACAGCAGCCCCAGGCCCCCCTCACTTTTTGGCGCCCCCACCTCAGGATGCCCCCCCCCCCCGCACGCAGCGCTGCGCTCATACATTACCAGCCTGTCAGCTGTCATCCTCCGGTGGCGGATCGCGGCTCCCGGCTCCGGCTTCCATCTTCTTCTGTGTCTTCCTGCATGTCACATGACCGGCCGGCGTCACGATGACGTCATCGCTATGAGCCCCGGTCACAATGCAGGAAGACACAGAAGAAGATGGAAGCCGGAGCCGGGAGCCGCGATCCGCCACCGGAGGATGACAGCTGACAGGCTGGTAATGTATGAGCGCAGCGCTGCGTGCGGGGGGGGGCATCCTGAGGTGGGGGCGCCAAAAAGTGAGGGGGGCCTGGGGCTGCTGTGTACTACCCCTGGGGCTGCTGTAAATACCCCTGGGACTGCTGTGTACTACCCCTGGGGCTGCTGTATACACCCCTGGGGCTGCTGTATATACCCCTGGGGCTGCTGCGTACTACCCCTGGGGCTGCTGTGTACTACCCCTGGGGCTGCTGTGTATTACCCCTGGGGCTGCTGTGTACTACCCCTGGGGCTGCTGTGTACTACCCCTGGGGCTGCTGTGTACTACCCCTGGGGCTGCTGTGTATTACCCCTGGGGCTGCTGTGTATTACCCCTGGGGCTGCTGTGTATTACCCCTGGGGCTGCTGTGTACTACCCCTGGGGCTGCTGTGTATTACCCCTGGGGCTGCTGTATATACCCCTGGGGCTGCTGTATATACCCCTGGGGCTGCTGTGTACTACCCCTGGGGCTGCTGTGTACTACCCCTGGGGCTGCTGTGTATTACCCCTGGGGCTGCTGTGTACTACCCCTGGGGCTGCTGTGTATTACCCTTGGGCTGCTGTGTACTACCCCTGGGGCTGCTGTGTATACCCCTGGGGCTGCTGTGTACACCCCTGGGGCTGATGTGTACACCCCTGGGGCTGCTGTGTATACCCCTGGGGCTGCTCTATATACCTCTGGGGCTGCTGTGTACTACCTAAGGGCTGCTGTATACCACTGGGGCTGCTGTATATACTGCTGGGGCCTGCATACCACTGGGGAGGCTGCTGTATACTACCACTGGGGAGGCCTGTATACCACACTGCTGGGGGCTGTATACCTGTGCTGGGGTCCACCCTCGGCTTATACACGAGTCAATAGGTTTTCCCAGGTTTTGGGGGCAAAAGTAGGGGGTCGGCTTATACACGGGTCGGCTTATACACGAGTATATACGGTATATAGTAAGAAACTAAAAAATGATGGTGTTGGCCCCTTTAAAAATAGTCTGGGTGAAATGGTGGATGAGGATGAGGAAAAAGCCAATATGCTAAATGACTTTTTTCAACAGTATTTACACAAGAAAATCCCATGGCAGACAATATGATCAGTGATAACAAAAAGTCTCAATTAAATGTCACCTGCTTAACCCAAGTGGAAGTACGACATCGTCTAAAAATCACTAAAATTGACAAATCCCCGGGCCCGGATGGGATACACCCCAGAGTGCTGCAGGAATTAAGTACTGTCATAGATAGACCATTATTTTTAATATTTAAAGATTCCATAATAACAGGGTCTGTACCACAGGACTGGCGTATAGCAAATGTGGTGCCAATATTCAAAAAGGGGACAAAAACTGAACTTGGAAATTATAGGCCAGTAAGCTTAACCTCTACTGTGGGTAAAATCCTAGAGGGTTTTCTAAGAGATGCTATACTGGAGTATCTGAAGAAAAATAACCTCATGGCCCAATGTCAACATGGTTTTACGAGGGACCGTTCCTGTCAAACTAATCTGATAAGCTTCTATGAAGAAGTAAGTTCTGGACTGGACCAAAGAAATGCAGTGGATATATTACAGGAGGATTTATGTAAACTAGAAGCTTGGGCTGCTAAATGGCAAATGCGCTTTAATGGGGATAAATGTAAAGTCATGCACTTGGGCAGAGGAAACAAAAGGTATAATTATGTGCTTAATTGTAAAACACTGGGCAAACCTGTCACTGAAAAAGACCTGGGTGTATGGGTAGATGACAAACTCACATTTAGTGGCCAGTGTCAGGCAGCTGCTGCAAAGGCAAATAAAATAATGGGATGCATTAAAAGAGGCATAGATGCTCATGAGGAGAACATAATTTTACCTCTATACAAGTCACTAGTGCGACCACACTTAGAATACTGTGTACAATTCTGGTCTCCGGTGTATAAGAAAGACATAGCTGAACTAGAGCGGGTCCAGAGAAGAGCGACAAAAGTCATTAGAGGACTAAGGGGTCTGCAATACCAAGACAGGTTATTAAACTTGGGGTTATTTAGCTTGGAAAAACGAAGGCTTAGGGGTGATCTTATAATAATGTATAAATATATGAGGGGACAGTACAGAGACCTTTCTAATGATCTCTTTACTCTTAGGCCTGAGACTGGGACAAGGGGGCATCCTCTACGTCTGGAGGAAAGAAGGTTTAATCAAAATCACAGACGCGGATTCTTTACTGTAAGAGCAGTGAGACTATGGAACTCTCTGCCACATGCTGTTGTAATGAGTGAGTCACTACTAACATTTAAGAAGGGCCTGGATGCCTTTCTTGAAAACTATAATATTACCAGTTATACATACTAGATTCTTTGATAGGGCGTTGATCCAGGGAACTAGTCTGATTGCCGTATCTGGAGTCAGCAAGAATTTTTTTCCCCCAATGTGGAGCTTAGTGTTGCCACATGGTTTTTTTTGCCTTCCTCTGGATCAACATGTTAGGCTATGGGTTGAACTAGATGCACTTAAAGTCTTCTTCAACCTTAAAAACTATGTATATATATATGTGTATATATATATATACCGTATATACTCGTGTATAAGCCGAGTTTTTCAGCCCAAAAATTGGGCTGAAAAGTCCACCCCTCGGCTTATACACGGGTCATACGGTATGCTGTGGGGGGGGGCTGTGACCGGGAGCTGGAGGAGGCAGGAGGGGGCCGCGGTGACCGCAGGCGGTCACGTGGGGCCGCCTCATTAGTGCAATGAATATGCACGGCATCCCCCCGTCCATCAACGGCGGGGGGATGCCGTGCATATTGCAATACACAGCCCCCCTCCTTAATATGGGTCCCCCAGTATTAATAAACAGCCCCCCCCCTCCTTATCATGTCCCCCCAGGCTGCGGCAGCTGTCAAAATAACAAACACTTTATACATCACCTTCCGGCGCAGCTTCTCCGCTCCTCCGGTCCTCCGCTCCTCCGCTCGCCGGCTTCTTCTTTCTTCTTGTGCCGGTGTCATGTGACCGGGCGCAGGAGATGACGTCATTTCCTGTGCGCGGTCACAGAAGTCGGCACAAGAAGAAGAAGAAGCCGGCGAGCGGAGGAGCGGAGGACCGGAGGAGCGAAGAAGCTGCGCCGGAAGGTGATGTATAAAGTGTTTGTTATTTTGACAGCTGCCGCAGCCTGGGGGGACATGATAAGGAGGGGGGGGCTGTTTACTACCACTGGGGCTGTATATACCTCTGGGGCTGCTGGATACTACCACTGGGGCTGTATACTGCCACTGGGGCTGCATATACCTCTGGGGCTGATGTATACTACCACTGGGCTGTATACTACCACTGGGGCTGTATATACCTCTGGGGCTGATGTATACTACCACTGGGGCTGCTTGGGCTCCTGTATACTACCACTGGGGCTGCTGGGCTCCTATATACTACCACTGGGGCTGCTGTATACTACCACTGGGCTGCTGGGGCTCCTATATACTACCACTGGGGCTGCTGGGGCTCCTATATACTACCACTGGGGCTGCTGGGGCTCCTATATACTACCACTGGGGCTGCTGTATACTACCAATGGGCTGCTGGGGCTCCTATATACTACCACTGGGGCTGCTGTATACTACCACTGGGGCTGCTGGGGCTCCTATATACTACCACTGGGCTGCTGGGCTCTATATACTACCACTGGGGCTGCTGTATACTACCAATGGGGCTGCTGGGGCTCCTATATACTACCACTGGGGCTGCTGTATACTACCACTAGGGCTGCTGTATACTACCAATGGGGCTGCTGGGGCTCCTATATACTACCACTGGGGCTGCTGTATACTACCACTGGGGCTGCTATATACTACCACTGGGGCTGCTGTATACTACCACTGGGGCTGCTGGGGCTCCTATATACCACCACTGGGGCTGCTGTATACTACCACTGGGGCTGCTGGGGATGCTATATACTACCACTGGGGCTGCTGTATACTACCACTGGGGCTGCTGGGGCTGCTATATACTACCACTGGGGCTGCTTGGGCTCCTGTATACTACCACTGGGGCTGCTGGGGCTCCTATATACTACCACTGGGGCTGATGTATACTACCACTGGGGCTGCTGGGGATGCTATATACTACCACTGGGGCTGCTGGGGATGCTATATACTACCACTGGGGCTGCTGGGGCTGCTGTATACTACCGCTGGGGCTGCTATATACTACCACTGGGGCTGCTGGGGATGCTATATACTACCACTGGGGCTGCTGTATACTACCAATGGGGCTGCTGGGGCTGCTATATACTACCACTGGGGCTGCTGGGGATGCAATATACTACCACTGGGGCTGCTGTATACTACCACTGGGGCTGCTGGGGATGCTATATACTACCACTGGGGCTGCTGTATACTACCACTGGGGCTGCTGGGGCTGTTATATACTACCACTGGGGCTGCTGGGGATGCTATATACTACCACTGGGGATGCTATATAGTACCACTGGGGCTGCTGGGGATGCTATATACTACCACTGGGGCTGCTGTATACTACCACTGGGGCTGCTGTATACTACCACTGGGGAGGCCTGTATACCACTGGGGGGGGCCTGTATACCACACTGCTGGGGGCTGTATACCTGTGCTGGGGTCCACCCTCGGCTTATACACGAGTCAATAGGTTTTTCCAGATTTTTGGGGCAAAAGTAGGGGGGTCGGCTTATACACGGGTCGGCTTATACACGAGTATATACGGTGTATATATATATACATACATATGTATATATATATATATAACAAGAAAAGCTGCACAGCACTCACAGACCAGTGTGAACTGGTGCAATCAAAGATGCAGAGTCAAACAACTTGATAACAATCCTTGCAGCACACAGCTACTATTAATGATGTACAAGTGCTATAAGCCAAAAAACGTAAGTTTTTGAATTTTTTCCTCAAACACATATGGCTTGTAGCACTTGTACATCATTGATAGTAGCTGTGTGCTGCAAGGATTTTTATCAAGTTGTTTGACTCTGCATCTTTGCTTGCACCAGTTCACACTGGTCTGCGAGTGCTGTGCAGCTTTTCTTGTTATATATTATGTGGAGTTGCAGGCTCCTTTGCTGCAATGTGCACCCTCATTAACCTACAGGTGATCGAGGGTATAGATGGTGTCTGCCCACTGAAAAGTGGGGGGTGGACAAGGAGGGCAGGGATGTCAGATAGGACTCATCATGCCTGAAGTCACTTTGTCGGAGTTGATGAGCAAGCAGACATTGGCCAATGTATGTACTAAGAACTTCAGAATTAAAAGAAAGATTTTTTAGTTTTTTTGAAAAAACGTAAGTTTTTGAATTTTTTCCTCAAACACATATGGCTTATAGCACTTGTACATCATTGATAGTAGCTGTGTGCTGCAAGGATTTTTATCAAGTTGTTTGACTCTGCATCTTTGCTTGCACCAGTTCACACTGGTCTGTGAGTGCTGTGCAGCTTTTCTTGTTATATATTATGTGGAGTTGCAGGCTCCTTTGCTGCAATGTGCACCCTCATTAACCTACAGGTGATCGAGGGTATAGATGGTGTCTGCCCACTGAAAAGTGGGGGGGTGGACAAGGAGGGCAGGGATGTCAGATAGGACTCATCATGCCTGAAGTCACTTTGTCGCAGTTGATGAGCAAGCAGACATTGGCCAATGTATGTACTAAGAACTTCAGAATTAAAAGAAAGATTTTTGAGTTTTTTGAAAAAACGTAAGTTTTTGAATTTTTTCCTCAAACACATATAGCTTATAGCACTTGTACATCATTGATAGTAGCTGTGTGCTGCAAGGATTTTTATCAAGTTATATATATATATACTAGCTGTGAGCCCGATGCAAATGCATCAGGTATGTAACATATGTTTATTGTTTTTTTTAAAGATTTTTAAGTAATAATCGCATCATCAAAAGCAATAATATAAGGAATAGCATTATTATTAGCAGTAATAGCAGTATTAATAGCAGTAATAGCATTATTATTAGCATTAATAGCATTAATAATAGCATTATTAGCATTAATAATAGCATTAATAACATTATTAATAGCATTAATAGCATTATTATTAGCATTAATAGCATTAATAATAGCATTAATAACATTATTAATAGCATTAATAGCATTATTATTAGCATTAATAGCATTAATAATAGCATTAATAACATTATTAATAACATTAATAGCATTAATAATAGCATTAATAATAGCATAAATAACATTAATAGCATTAATAGCATTAATAATAGCATTAATAACATTATTAATAGCATTAATAGCATTAATAATAGCATTATTAGCATTATTAATAGCATTAATAACATTTTAATAGCATTAATACCATTATTATTAGTATTAATAGCATTAATAATAGCATTAATAACATTATTAATAGCATTAATAGCATTAATAACAGCATTATTAGCATTAATAATAGCATTAATAACAATATTAATAGCATTAATAGCATTATTATTAGCTTTAATAGCATTAATAATAGCATTAATAACATTATTAATAGCATTAATAGCATTATAATTAGCATTAATAGCATTAATAATAGCATTAATAACATTATTAATAGCATTAATAGCATTAATAATAGCATTATTAGCATTATTAATAGCATTAATAACATTTTAATAGCATTAATACCATTATTATTAGTATTAATAGCATTAATAATAGCATTAATAACATTATTAATAGCATTAATAACAGCATTATTAGCATTAATAATAGCATTAATAACAATATTAATAGCATTAATAGCATTATTATTAGCATTAATAGCATTAATAATAGCATTAATAACATTATTATTAGCATTAATAGCATTAATAATAGCATTATTAGCATTAATAATAGCATTAATAACATTATTAATAGCATTAATAGCATTATTATTAGCATTAATAGCATTAATAATAGCATTAATAACATTATTAATAGCATTAATAGCATTATTATTAGCATTAATAGCATTAATAATAGCATTAATAACATTATTAATAACATTAATAGCATTAATAATAGCATTAATAATAGCATAAATAACATTAATAGCATTAATAGCATTAATAATAGCATTAATAACATTATTAATAGCATTAATAGCATTAATAATAGCATTATTAGCATTATTAATAGCATTAATAACATTTTAATAGCATTAATACCATTATTATTAGTATTAATAGCATTAATAATAGCATTAATAACATTATTAATAGCATTAATAGCATTTATAACAGCATTATTAGCATTAATAATAGCATTAATAACAATATTAATAGCATTAATAGCATTATTATTAGCATTAATAGCATTAATAATAGCATTAATAACATTATTAATAGCATTAATAGCATTATAATTAGCATTAATAGCATTAATAATAGCATTAATAACATTATTAATAGCATTAATAGCATTAATAATAGCATTATTAGCATTATTAATAGCATTAATAACATTTTAATAGCATTAATACCATTATTATTAGTATTAATAGCATTAATAATAGCATTAATAACATTATTAATAGCATTAATAACAGCATTATTAGCATTAATAATAGCATTAATAACAATATTAATAGCATTAATAGCATTATTATTAGCATTAATAGCATTAATAATAGCATTAATAACATTATTATTAGCATTAATAGCATTATTATTAGCATTATTAGCATTAATAATAGCATTAATAGCATTATTAATAGCATTAATAGCATTATTATTAGCATTAATAGCATTAATAACATTATTAATAGCATTAATAGCATTAATAATAGCATTTTTAGCATTAATAATAGCATTAATAACATTATTAATAGCATTAATAGCATTATTATTAGCATTAATAGCATTAATAATAGCATAAATAACATTATTAATAGCATTAATAGCATTATTATTAGCATTAATAGCATTAATAATAGCATTAATAACATTATTAATAGCATTAATAGCATTAATAATAGCATTATTAGCATTATTAATAGCAGTAATAGCATTAATAACAGCATTAATAACATTATCAATAGCATTAATAGCATTAATATTATCATTAATAGCATTAATAATAGCATTAATAACATTATTAATAGCATTAATAATAGCATTAATAACATTATTAATAGCATTAATAGCATTATTATTAGCATTAATAGCATTAATAATAGCATTAATAACATTATTAATAGCATTAATAGCAATACTTTTTGGGGGTGTTCAATACTTTTTGGGGCGCGTTCAATACTTTTTGGGGCGCGTTCAATACTTTTCGGGGCGCGTTCAATACTTTGCGGGGCGCGTTCAATACTTTTCGGGGCGCGTTCAATACTTTTCGGGGCGCGTTCAATACTTTTCGGGGCGCGTTCAATACTTTTAGGGGCGCGTTCAATAATTTTCGGGGCGCGTTCAATACTTTTCGGGGCGCGTTCAATACTTTTCGGGGCTCGTTCAATACTTTTCGGGGCGCGTTCAATACTTTTCGGGGCGCGTTCAATACTTTTTGGGGCGCGTTCAATACTTTTCGGGGCGCGTTCAATACTTTTCGGGGCGCGTTCAATACTTTTTGGGGCGCGTTCAATACTTATTGGGGCTGAGTTCTCGCAATGGACGCGAAGCGGGCATTGCGAGTCTCTGGCCGAAAATCGAACCAGAGGGTCGGCTACAAAGTTAGCGATTTACCGCTCAGGCAGCGACTCGCGCTACATGAGCGGTAAATCGCTACCTTTGTGGCCGAGCCTCTGGTTCTATTTTCGGGCAGCGACTCGCAATGGCCTAAAGGCCATTGCTCGCGCTGGTGACGTCACAAAAGTGACAAAGCCACGGCGATTTCGGGGTCCGACACGATTTTGCCTACGGCAATTATATAGTAGATATATACAGTCATGACCAAGTGTGTTGGCACATTTTACACTGTTGAAGAAAATGCAATATTTCTCAAGGAAAGTTAAATTCAATTGTACATGATTTGTCATATACGTTTATTTCCGTTGAGTGAATTGGAGCAACACAAAACAAACAGAGATTGAAAGGTGAATAGACATGATTTAAAAAATAACAACAAAAATGGGTTGGACAAACTTGTTGGCACCCTCAACTTAATATTTTTTTTGTACACCCTTTGGGATAAATAACTGCAATCACTTGCTTCATATAACCACCAACAAGCTTCTTACACCTCTCAATTGGAATCTTGGACCACTCGTATTTTGCAAACTGCTCCATGTCTCTAATATTTGAAGGGTGCCTTCTCCCAACAGCTATTTTAGATCTATCCACAGGTGTTCAATCGGATTTAGATCCAGACTAGTGATGGGCGAATCCTAAATTACTCGGAATCGCTTGACTCTAGCGAGTCCGAGCACAGGACTCGCTACTCGTTGCGAGTCTAGCGAGTCCAATGTTAATGAATGGGGAAGCGAGTAATAGCGAGTAGTGTGAGATTTACAAATCGCAGATGTGTCTCGGAAGCTTCAGCCTGAAGCAATCCTAGCTTTGTCATTTATTTGCATTGCTAGTTTACTTTGTAAGTAATCGCTGACTCGCACAGATAAGAGTCCTGTCTCCTCTGTACAGGCTGCCAGCTCCAGGGTCCTAGAGCCCCCCTGCTGCTTGATGTAGCAGTGCTGAGATTGTTCTCAGTCTGCTCATTCCCTGTGTACAGACATGAATGTCTGTGCACAGAGATGATGTAGCAGAGCTGAGATTGTTCTCAGTCTGCTCATTCCCTGTGTACAGACATGAATGTCTGTGCACAGAGATGATGTAGCAGAGCTGAGATTGTTCTCAGTCTGCTCATTCCCTGTGTACAGACATGAATGTCTGTGCACAGAGATGATGTAGTAGAGCTGAGATTGTTCTCAGTCTGCTTATTCCCTGTGCATAGACATCTATATTTATGCACAGGGGATGTAGTAGAGAGGACATCGCGTTTTGGACTGCGTCGGACGGAAGAGGATTTTTTTAATTAAAGATGGAGTCCCTAATGGCTTTTTTTTTATTTCTAATAAAAAATTTTCCTTGTGTTGTGTTTTTTTTTAAAACAATTTAATAGAAATTCATGGCGGTCATGTCTAATATTGGCGTGACCGCCATAAATTTCGGGCTTAGGGCCAGCTGATAATACAAAGCTGGCCCTAACTTCTTTATTACCCAGCGTGCCACCGCTACCAGGGCCGCTGGAAGAGCGGGGTTCAGCGCCAGAGGATGGCGCTTCAATGAACGCGCCATCTTCTGGGGCGGCTGCGGGCTGCAATTTGCAGCGGGGGGTGCCCAGAAAGCTTGGGCATCCCTGCGCTGCGGATTCCAGCCCCCAGCTGCTTAGCTGTACCTGGCTAGACATAGAAATTGCGCGGAGCCCCACGCATTTTTTTTTAATTATTTCATGAAATTCTGAGATTCTGACTCTGAGACTCTGACTCTGAAATTCATGAAATAATAAAAAAAAAATGCGTGGGGCTCCGCGCAATTTCTATGTCTAGCCAGGTACAGCTAAGCAGCTGGGGGCTGGAATCCGCAGCGCAGGGATGCCCAAGCTTTCTGGGCACCCCCCGCTGCAAATTGCAGCCCGCAGCCGCCCCAGAAGATGGCGCGTTCATTGAAGCGCCATCCTCTGGCGCTGAACCCCGCTCTTCCAGCGGCCCTGGTAGCGGTGGCACGCTGGGTAATAAAGAGGTTAGGGCCAGCTTTGTATTATCAGCTGGCCCTAAGCCCGAAATTTATGGCGGTCACGCCAATATTAGACATGACCGCCATGAATTTCTATTAAATTGTTTTAAAAAAAACACAACACAAGGAAAATTTTTTATTAGAAATAAAAAAAAAAGCCATTAGGGACTCCATCTTTAATTAAAAAAATCCTCTTCCGTCTGACGCAGTCCAAAACGCGATGTCCTCTCTGCTACATCCCCTGTGCATAAATATAGATGTCTTTGCACAGGGAATAAGCAGACTGAGAACAATCTCAGCTCTGCTACATCATCTCTGTGCACAGACATTCATGTCTGTACACAGGGAATGAGCAGACTGAGAACAATCTCAGCACTGCTACATCATCTCTGTGCACAGACATTCATGTCTGTACACAGGGAATGAGCAGACTGAGAACAATCTCAGCACTGCTACATCAGGCAGCAGGCAGGCTCTAGGACCCTGGAGCTGCACAGAGAAGACAGCTGGACTCGGCTCGCAAAGAAACAGCAGTTACTTTGTGAGTTTCCCTGCTATCACTGGCACAGTAGCCAGTGATTACTCGCACGAGTCTAATGCAAACAATGGCAATCCTAGTTTTGTCAGCGTTTCTGACAAAACTAGGATTGATATTGATTTGCATTGGACTCGTGCGAGTAATCACTGGGAAACTCGCAGAGTACCGAGTCCTGCGAGTCCCTTACTACTCGCCGAGTAACGAGTCCTAGCGAGTAGATTCGCCCATCCCTAATCCAGACTTTTTGCTGACCACTTCAGAAGTCCCCAGCATGTTTAGGGTAATTATATTGCTGGAAGACCCATGACCTAAGGTGCAAACCAAGCTTTCTGACACTGGGCACTATATTGCTATCCAATATCATTTGGTAATCTTCCGATTTCGTGATGCCTTGCAGACATTCAATGCACCCGGTACAAAATGCAGCAAAACAACCCCAAAATATCCTTGAAATTCCACTATATCTGAATATAATTACTGTGTTCATTCCCTTGTATGCCTCATTCTGTTTTTGGTAAATGTTATAAAAAAATGTGCTTTGCCAAAAAGGTATAGAGCTTGATCTCATCTGTCAACAAGACACTTCCCAGAAGGATTTTGACTTACTCACATACTGTCATGGTCGGGGAAAATGCACCCGATAGTCTCCACCAATCTTTGTCCCTGCCTACTTACACAACCTGCCCTAATCGGCAGTCCACAACTGGGTGATGATGTACAGGAAAAGATAAACAGATGTAAACTAAAACTCAAGACACAGACATTCAGTTGAGGAAAGGCACCAGAGGGGAAGTCAAACAAGCCAAGGTCTAAAACCAGGAAGGAAATCAAATCCAAATTCAGAGAGCCTGGAGAGCACTTATCACAGCGAAAATAAAAATAGAGTAGCAAACTTAAATAACCCACCCAGCAGATCATGAGATACCTTGAGAATTCGTAATCCCAAGGGTGTGGTGAATTCAAATGTCAGCACCATCACCACACCAACAATAAAAGAGGAAACCAAATCAGTCAGGAGCCTAACCAAGAAATCTCCTTAGTAAGCACAAAGAACCATGGCTCACCAATATATAAAGATATGAATTCCCATATGCGCTGCCAATTAATGATGACAATCGAAGTATTTTTGAAGGTTTATTGGCCTACGTGTTTTGTAGCTGCCTCGCTACTTCTTCAGGGCACACATGATTACATTGTCACAAATAAACTCCTATATTTAAAATGGATACAAAGGCATGAAAATCAAACCCAGCAGCAAAAATCTAATCAAAATAGCCCACTGTTCAATGGGCCACTCATAACGATCATGCTGCTATGGTAAAAATGTATACATTAACAAATACCGTACATGCTTCGCAATAGTAAAATGATTTTCCACATTTTAATATAAAATAAACTTCAGAAACCTTATACATATTTAAAAGACACGAAAAAAGCAAAAGAAAAAGGTGGGGAAAAAATTGAATCGATCTGGACATTCCAGTATCGAACCCATAAACATATAAATCTATTCCTATTAAGCACACTCTAAACAACTAGACCATCCATTAAACCAGACCAATGTTAAAATCATAATTTATTCAATCACATTTAAAAATCTTAACACATGTTCTTTTTATTTTTTTAAATGTGATTGAATAAATTATGATATTAATGTTTTTATTGTAATTATATGGCACTTGCACTTTTATATTACCGTTAGACACGGAAGTTGAACACGTGTAGCGGTGGTTGTGACTCTCACTACCCTCTAAGGCTACATTCACGGACAGCATTATTGCTGCTATACATGTGCTGTAATGTACCGCCATATACTATAGTGCTGCTATACATGTACTGTAATGTATTGCCATATACTATAACACTGCTATACATGTGCTGTAATCTACCGCCATATACTATAGTGCTGCTATACATGTACTGTAATGTACTGCCATATACTATAACACTGCTATAAATGTACTGTAATGTACCGCCATATACCATAGAAATCCATTCTAGAATTTTTCTTTTAACATAGTGATATGGAAGAATGAAAAATAAGTCTAAAAAAATAATAATTATATTTAGCTTTAAAATGTAATTTATAAAATAGGCCATTCTCTGATAACAAATTCCTTATATGTGTGTTATTAGGGCAATTGTTATTTTTGAGGCTCATGGTTTACCACTTATCTATACATCTTATAGTTTTAGAAGTTTACATTCAATCAAATGTGAATACCATACTTCAGTTTTCTCCTGTATCCCAGCTACATCTTTTCTGGTAATAGCCTAAGCACATATGCTCAATTAATAATTGTTATGATTATAGTTTTGGTCTACAACAAATTTTCCAACCTATGCTTTTCAGCAGCTGTTAGCTGTCTTTTCTTTATTTTACTATTCTTCATTTATCAAATAGATGTGCACAACAAAGCATAAATAGGTTTTAATTTCATTAAATTTACCGTTTTCAAATTTATTTTTTTAATGACCCACATATGGAATGTTTAGAGGTTGTTTACAAAAAGAAATCTCTTAAGCTTTATAAAATAAGGAAAATCAAATAAAATGTTAATTTCCAATTTGGAATAGCTAATTGCACAAATAAAAGTAAAGTACATTTAACTTGTCATCTGTGTACATTTACTTTCTAGTATTCTCCAAGGTCAGTGCAGTTGCACATATAAAACTTTGATTTGAGCATGTTATTTAATCTAAAATGCATTGTGAAATAAAATCTTTCATAATGCACTAAATAAGCAACATTTAAAATTATCTCAAGTCTATATTAAGAAGCAATATATTCATAATTCAGACATTAAACAATATTTTCCCTTTTTTATTTAAAGAGGACCTGTCACCCCCCTTCCCCTGCTGCATGGCAAACTAAATGCACCACTGAATGCAGCATGCCTGCTACATTCAGGGAAGGAGTCCCCTGTGTCTCTAGCCCCCCTGTACCCTTAGAAATACACTTTAGAAGACTTATATATAGTGAGTCCGGAGGCATTCCTGCTCATGGAGTCATCGCTGCCACGGGACTTCACCTCGCCTCCGGACGCTCTGTTTCTCCTCCTGTCTGTCTGTGGCCTCCTCCTCACCTGCGTCGGTGTGTAAGTGTCTGATCTCACGCAAGCACACAGCAAAGACTTGTCATGAGATGGAGCCGGTGGCTGACGTCACGGCTTTGCTGGCCGCTTGCATGACTTCAGACAATTACACACTGGTGCAGGCAAAGAGGGGTCCACAGACAGACAGGAGGAGGAACAAAGAAGCTGATGGTGGCACAGAGAAGCCGGAGGAGGGGAGAAGCGATGACTCCATAAGCAGGAATGCCCTCCGGACTCACTATATGTAAGCTTTCTAAAGTGTATTTCTCAGGGTACAGCGGGGCTAGAGCCATGGAGGACCCCTTCCCTGAATGGAGCAGGCATGCTGCATTCAGTGGTGCATTTAGTTTGCCATGCACCGGGGGAGGGGGGGGGGTGACAGGTCCTCTTTAAACTTTAAATGGTTTGTCCACTACTAGGGCAACACCTTTTGATTCCACTTGTTTCCCCAGTTGAAATAAACCCCCCTTTCTTCACCTCCCGTTATGGTGCTGTTCCGCTGGTTTTGGTAATCACATCCAATCAATGCCGACTTCTCTCGCCACGCCTTTGGACCAAAGGAGCATTTAACAAGAGGTGAATTGCACCTGCAGCATTACTTCCTGTTGATTAAATTATTTGGTCCAAAGTTGTAGTGAGAGATGCCAGTGGTGACTTGACAATGTTATGTGAGCACAATACCACAATTACAGACAGCACTGGAATGGTGCCAGAACGGGAGTTGAGTACAGGATCTTATATTTTAACTGGGGAGGGAAAACAAGTGGAATCAAAAGGGGCTGGCCTAGTAGTGGAAAAGCCCTTTAAGACAAAATCCAGCATAATCTTCCTAAAAACTCCTTCTTCTCAAGGGTCTGATCACTTCCTGAATAATTAGTCCAAATGCACCTAATGTGCTCTGATATTCAAAGCTGGACTGATGAAGGACATGTTTAAGTTTACTGGTGTAAGAAGAAGGAATACCATATCTCCATATGCACTGACTGATGCTTCCCTAGAGTTGTGGACAGTGGGACCCATGTAAGAGTAACTATTGCTCTGATCTAGTATACAGTTTTCCCTATGGACTCAATGTGGACTGCATTTTAGTACTTATGGACAAGTAGTTAGCTTAGTATTCAACTGGTACTGCAAGTTTCTTCAAGATAATAAAGCCTCCGACACTATTAATCATAGGTGAGCATTTTAATATATTTATTTGTGATTAATCAGTTGCAACAACTATTCTCATCCAGGATAATCAGCCCACTATTTAATTCTTCTGGACATAAAAGAACACACAAAATGTTTACAGACATTTGTCATGTCCCTTAAAGCAGTACTACCACGGAAATAATAGAAAAAAGTGGATTTTAGTCTCACGGATCCGTGCAACATTTTAGCACCTTATTTGAAGCCTTTCTAAAGCATAACATATGATACCCAGTGCACATATGTATGTGCTACTTAGAGATTAATTGATTAGAAATAAATAAAAATGGTACAATCCATAGTGATTTATATATAAAGTGGGTACGGAAAGTATTCAGACACCTTTACATTTTTCACTCTTTGTTTCATTGCAGCCATTTGGTGAATTCAAAAAAGTTCATTTTTTTCTCATTAATTTACACTCTGAACCCCATTTTTACTGAAAAAAAAACAAATGTAGATATTTGTGGCAATTTATTAAAAAAGAAAAACTGAAATATCACATGGTCATAAGTATTCAGACCCTTTGCTCAGACACTCATATTTAAGTCACATGGTGTCCATTTCCTTGTGATCCTCCTTGAGATGGTTCTACTGTTTCATTGAAGTCCAGCTATGTTTAATTAAACTGATAGAACTTGATTTGGAAAGGTACATACCTGTCTATATAAGACCTCACAGCATACAGTGCATGTCAGACCAAATGTGAATCATGAGGTCAAAGAAACTGCTCAAGGAGCTCAGAGACAGTATTGTGGCAAGGCACAGATCTGGCCAAGGTTACAAAAGAATGTCTGCAATACTCAAGGTTCGTAAGAGCACAGTGGCCCCCATAATCGTCAAATGGCAGAAGTTTGGGACCACCAGACAGCTTCCTAGACCTTGCCATCCAGCCAAGCTGAGCAATCGTAGGTGAAGAGCCTTGGTGAGAGAGGTAAAGAAGAACCCCAAGATTGCTGTGGCTGAGCTCCAGAGATGCAATAGGGAGATGGGAGAAAGGTCCACATAGTCAACTATCACTGCAGCCCTCCACCAGTCGGGCCTTTATGGCAAAGTAGCCAGACAGAAGCATCTCCTCAGTGCAAGACATATGAAAACCCAAATAGAGTTTGCAAAACAAAAAACACGAGAAGGACTCCCATACTATGAGAAATAAGATTTTCTGGTCTGATGAAATGAAGATAGAACTTTTAGTGATAACTAAAAGTGGTATGTGTGGAGAAAACCAGGCACTGCTCATCATCTGCCCAATACAATCCCAACAGTGAAACATGGTGGTGGCAGCATCATGCTATGGGGTGTTTTTCAGCTGCAGGGGCTAGATGAATGTAAATATAAATGCTGCCAAATACAGAGATGTCCTGGATTAAAACCTCTTCCTGAGTGCTCTGGACCTCAAACATTGCTGAAGGTTCACGTTCCAACGAGACAATGACCCTGAGCACACAGCTAAAATAACAAAGGAGTGGCTTCAGAACAACTCTGCGACCATTCTTGACTTGGCCCAGCCAGAGCGCTGACCCAATTGAGCATCTCTGGAGAGACCTGAAAATGGCTGTTCACCAATGTTCACCATCCAACCTGACAGAACTAGAGAGGATCTGCAAGAAAGAATGGCACAGGATCCCCAAATCCAGTTGTAAAAAACGTGTTGCATTATTCCCAATAAGACTTATGGCTCTACTAGCTCAAATGGGTGCTTCTACTCAATTTTGAGCAAAGGGTATAAATACTTACGACCATGTGATAGTTCACTTTTTCTTTTTTAATAAATTTGCACAAATATCTACATTTCTGGGGGTTTTTCAGTCAAGATGGGATGCAGAGTGTACATTAATGAGAAAAAATGAACTTTTTTTAAATTTACCAAATGGCTGCAATGAAACAAAGAGTGAAAAACTTAAAGGGGTCTGAATACTTTCTGTACCCGCTGTGTATATATGTATATATATACAGTTGTGGCCAAAAGTATTGACACCCCCTGCAATTCTGACAGATAATACTCAGTTTCTTCCTGAAAATGATTGCAATCACAAATTCTTTGGTATTATTATCTTCATTTAATTTGTCTTCAATGAAAAAACACAAAAAGAATTGTCCTAAAGCCAAATTGGATATAATTCCACACCAAACATAAAAAAGAGGGTGGCCAAAAGTATTGGCACTGTTAGAAAAATAATGTGATGCTTCTCTAATTTGTGTAATTAACAGCACCTGTAACTTACCTGTGGCACCTAACAGGTGTTGGCAATAACTAAATCACACTTGCAGACAGTTGACATGGATTAAAGTTGACTCAACCTCTGTCCTGTGTCCTTGTGTGTACCATATTGAGCATGGAGAAAAGAAAGTCTGAGGACTTGAGAAACCAAATTGTGGGGAAGCATGAGCAATCTCAATGCTACAAATCCATCTCCAAAGACCTGAATGTTACTTTGTCTACCGTGCGCACTGTCATCAAGAAGTTTAAAGCCCATGGCACTGTGGCTAACCTCCCTAGATGTGGACGGAAAAGAAAAATTGACGGGAGATTTCAACTCAAGATTGTGCGGATGGTGGATAAAGAACCTCAACTAACATCTAAACAAGTTCAAGCTGCCCTGCAGTCCGAAGGTACAGCAGTGTCAACCCGTACCATCCATCGGCGTCTGAATAAAAAGGGACTGTATGGTAGGATACCCAGGAAGACCCCACTTCTTACCCCGAGACATAAAAAAGCCAGGCTGGAGTTTGCCAAAACTTACCTGAGAAAGCCTAAAACGTTTTGGAAGAATGTTCTATGGTCAGATGAGACAAAAGTAGAGCTTTTTGGGCAAAGGCATCAACATAGAGTTTACAGGAGAAAAAAAGAGGCATTCAAAGAAACAAACACAGTCCCTACAGTCAAACATGGTGGAGGTTCCCTGATGTTTTGGGGTTGCTTTGCTGCCTCTGGCACTGGACTGCTTGACCATGTGCATGGCATTATGAAGTCTGAAGACTACCAACAAATTTTGCAGCATAATGTAGGGCCCAGAGTGAGAAAGCTGGGTCTCCCTCAGAAGTCATGGGTGTTCCAGCAGGACAATGACCCAAAACACACTTCAAAAAGCACTAGAAAATGGTTTGAGAGAAAGCACTGGAGACTTCTAAGGTGGCCAGCAATGAGTCCAGACCTGAATCCCATAGAACACCTGTAAAGAGATCTAAAAATGGCAATTTAGAGAAGGCACCCTTCAAATATCAGGGACCTGGAGCAGTTTGCCAAAGAACAATGGTCTAAAATTCCAGCAGAGCATTGTAAGAAACTCATTGATGGTTACCGAAAGCGGTTGATCGCAGTTATTTTGGCTAAAGGTTGTGCAATCAAGTATTAGGCTGAGGGTGCCAATACTTTTGTCTTGCCCATTTTTGGAGTTTTGTGTGAAATGATCAATGTTTTGCTTTTTGCTTCATTCTCTTTTGTGTTTTTTCATTGAAGACAAATTAAATGAAGATAATATTACCAAAGAATTTGTGATTGCAATCATTTTCAGGAAGAAACTGAGTATTATCTGACAGAATTGCAGGCAGGGGCGGACTGGCCCACTGGAGGAACAGGAGAATCCCCGGTGGGCCCCGAGACATGTGGCCCCGCCCCCGTACCACCCTGGGTCCCCCGATCCGGTAATATCGCTAATCATATCGGCAGCACTGCCAATATGATTAGCAATGCCTGTGCCCCTCTGCAGCTGAAAAGCAGGGAGAGCGATCTCCCTGCTCTGCCTGCTACCGCCGCTGCGCCGCTCCGACTCCTGCCGGCGTGTGCGCAAGACATCAGTCTCAGGGTGATGACGTCATCGCCCTGAGACTGCTTCCTGTGTGAGCAGCGGGAGCCGGCGCTCAGCGCAATGTAGAGGAGAGACCGCCCGTGGTGAGTATGGGGGGCAGCGGCGGCGGCGGGGGGCCCCCATGCTGGTGCTGGGCCCCTCTGCAGGTGCTGGGCCCCCCTGCTGGTACTGGGCCCCTCAGCTGGTGCTGGGCCTCCCTGCTGGTGCTGGGCCTCCCTTGTGGTGCTGGGCTCCCCTGCTGGTACTGGACCCCCCTGCTGGTGTTGGGCCCACCTTGTGGTGCTGGGCCCCCCTTGTGGTGCTGGGCCCCCCTGCTGGTACTGGGCCCCCCTTGTGCTGGGCCCCCCTGCTGGTTCTGGGCCCCCCCCTGCTGGTGCTGGGCTTCCCCTGTGGTGCTGGGCCCCCCCTGTGGTGCTGGGCCCCCCTGCTTGTACTGGGCCCCACTGCTGGTGCTGGGTCCCCCTGCTGGTACTGGGCTCCTAGCTAGTGCTGGGCCCCACTGCTGGTGCTGGGCCCCCCTGCTGGTGCTGGGCCCCCTGCTGGTGTTGGACCCCCCTTGTGGTGCTGGGCCCCCCTGCAGGGGCTGGGTCCCCCTGGTGGTGCAGGGCCCCCCTGCAGGTGCTGGGCCCCCCTTGTGGTGCTGGGCCCCCCTTGTGGAGCTGGGCCCCCCTGCTGGTACTGGGCCCCCCTTGTGGTGCTGGGCCCCTCTGCTGGTATTGGGCCCCCCTGTGGTGCTGGGCCTCCATCTGTGGTGCTGGGCCCCCCTGCAGGTGCTGGGCCCCCCTGCTGGTACTGGGCCCCCCTGCTGGTGATGGGCCCCCTTGTGGTGCTGGGCCCCCCTGCTGGTGCTGGGCCACCCTGGTGCTGCCGGGCCCCCTGGTGCTGCTGGGCCCCCAGGGTGCCTGGTGGTTCTGGGCCCCCCTGGTGGTGCCGGGACCCCTGGTGCTGCCAGGCCCCCAGGGTGCCTGGTGCTGCAGGGCCCCCAAGGTGCCTGGTAGTGCCTGGTGCTGCCTGGCCCATGGTGGTGCCAGGTGCTGGGCCCCCTGGTGATGCTGGGCCTCCAGGGTGCCTGATGGTGCCGGGCCGCTGGTGCTGCCAGGCCCCCAAGGTGCCTGGTGCTGCCTGGCCCATGGTGGTGCCTGGTGCTGCCGGGACCCCTGGATGCCTGGTGGTGCCTGGTGCTGCTGGGTCACTGATGGTGCATGGTGCTGCTGGGCCCCTGGTGGTCCCTAGTGCTGCAGGGCCCCTGGGTCCCTGGTGGTGCCTGGTCAATGCCTGGTGGTGCCAGGCTCATAGTGGGGCAGGCCCCCAGGGCCCCTGGTGGTGCCTTGTGCTGCCGGGCCCCTGGGTGCCTGGTGGTGCCGGATGCTGCTGGGCCCTTGGTGGTGCATGGTGCTGCTGGGCCCCTGGTGGTCCCTTGCCCTGCAGGGCCCCTGGGTCCCTGGTGCTGCCAGGCCCCCAGGGTGCCTGGTGCTGCCAGGCCCCTAAGGTGCCTGCTGGTGCCGGGCCCCTGGTGCTGCCGGCCACCAGGGTGCCGGATGGTGCTGGGCCCCTGGTGCTGCCAGGCCCCCATGGTGCCGGGCCCCGTGGTGCCTGATGGTGACGGGCCCCTGGTGGTGCCTGGTGCTGCCAGGTCCCTGGGTGCCTGGTGGTGCCTGATGCTGCTGGGCTCTTGGTGGTGCATGGTGCTGCTGGGCCCCTGGTGGTGCCTTGTGCTGCAGGGCCCCTGGGTTCCTGGTGCTGCCGGGCCCCCTGGGTGCCTGGTGCTGACGGGCCCCTAAGGTGCCTGCTGGTGCCGGGCCCCTGGTGCTGCCGGGCCCCCAGGGTGCCGGATGGTGCTGGGCCCCTGGTGCTGCCAGGCCCCCATGGTGCCGGGCCCCGTGGTGCCTAATGGTGCCGGGCCCCTGGTGGTGCCTGGTGCTGCCAGGCCCCTGGTGGTGGCTGGTGCTGCCGGGTGCCTGGTGGTGCTGCCGGGTGCCTGGTTCTGCCGGCTGCCGGAGACTGGGAGCTTCAGAGGACTAAGCTGCCGGGTGCCTGGTGCCGGAGACCGGCAGCCGCAGAGGAAGAAGCTGCCGGGTGCCTGGTGCTGGAGACTGGCAGCCGCAGAGGAAGAAGCTGCCTGGTGCTGGTGAGCGGGAGACTGGGAGTCACAGAGGAAGAAGCTGCCTGGTGCTGGAAAGCGGGAGACCAGGAGCCAAAGAGGAAGAAGCTGCCAGGATCAGGAGTGTGGAGTCAGGTAAGGCGCTGTTACAGCCAAAGATAGCAGCCGAGGGGACAGAGTGGAATGAATGAATGGATGGGGCGGCTTGGCAGAGGGGCAGAATGGGATGGATGGATGGGGTGGCCTGGAAGAGGGGGCAGAATGGGATGGATGGGGGGAGGGTCGGCATGGAAAAGGGGGAAGAGCGGGATGGATGGATGGGGAGAAGGTACTTAGATGGTTTGGTGGATGGGGGAAAAGGTACATGGATGGATGGGGGAATAGAGGGAGAAGGAACATGGATGGATAGGGAGGAGAAGCTACATTGAACGTGGGGGGAGAAGCTACATGTATTATCTATACACACACACTGACACTATATACAGAGTTCATGCGTATAATGTCAATGGTGATCATTGCATTACCTGTACACTGACACTATATGCTGAACTCCTGTGTATAATGTCACTGGTGATCACTGTATTACCTGTACACTGACCCAATATACAGAGCTTTTTTACATTTCTGTCAATTTAGTATTATATGTGGTGGACCGTGGCATCATGTGTTTTGGTCATGAAATGACTGGATTTGCCCCTTGTATATGGTATTATTTGGTCACTATGTGGTGGCAATATGAGGTCTCATGGTGTGGCAGTATGTATACCTTGTATATGGTAGTATTTGATCACTATGTGGTGGTATTATGTGCTTTGGTCATGGTGTGGCGGTATTTGACTGTTATGTGGCATTATTTGGGCACTATGTCGTGGTAGTATGTGATCTGGTCACGGTGTGATAATATTTCTGACTTCTATCTGGTAATATTGGTCATGGTAGAGTGGATTTTGGTCGGTCATTTGTTTTATCTGATATCAATAAGTGGAAACTATTTTATTTCCAATAGATATTAAATACTTAGATGTTTAACCCCTCCCTGTCCTGTGACACAGCAGCAGAGATGCAGAGGTTTGCCAGAGAAAGCAAGTTGAGCATTTGGTGACTTCAGTATTTATAAGACAAATCCAGGAGTGAGTGAGAAATGCATAAAAAATTACCTCTGCTTGCTTTACTCCGGGTTTTGTCTTAGGCTGGCTTCACACCACGTTTTTTTTTTTTCCTGTCAGGCTGTGTCCAGTGCTTTGCAGGAGGCACCGGACACAGCCTGACAGGCCCGGACAAATAGAAGCGGAGGGTTAGTTTGCCCTCCGGTTCTGTTTGTAGCCAGATTCTGCAGACCGCAGCTTCAGGAGCTGTCCCCTACTGAAATCGTGCTGAACCTCTTCACAGGGGACAGCTCCTGGGGCTGAAGTTCAGCGGAGCTCACGCTGAAGTGCAGCAGCCGGCGTCCGGGAACCTGACAGACTTTCTTTCAGGTCCGGCACGATCCGGCGCCCCAGAGAGTCTCATGTTAGGGGGTGTCGGATCGTGCTGGAACTGGGAGAATCGGGAAGGATCTGGTTTGCTTAAATGTTTCACCCTGGACACAAAAATGATGCAAGCTCCGTTTTTGTGTCTGGGGCAAAAATAGTTTGCAGCCTGATGCTGCCGGATAGGGACAAAACCGGATGTCAAATAGCTGCTACCGGCCATGTCCAGCACCATAGGGCTACATTATGTCAAGATCATGTCCGGGGCGTTCTGATTTACGTCGGACAGCCCCGGACCTGATCACAACGTGGTGTGAAGTCGGCCTTACAAATACTGAGGTAAGAAACTCACCAAATACTCAAAGTGCCACATTCTTCTGATGGTGCGGCTTCCACCAATAAATAAGTAATCACCTTCCTAACCTGTGCACAGAGGCGGACTGGGCCAGGTTGCAGGGATGCATTTTCCCCCCAAGTCGGTGGTTTAGTCCCAGTTTAGAGCCGCCCCCTCAGTGGTAGGCAGGACGCGAGCGTCAGCGTGGAGGCTAACTGTAACCTGGGATTGGTGCGGCGGCAGCTGGCAGCTGGCAGGCTAGTGAAGCAGCACCAGCACCCACACGCTCTTCAGTTGCTCTCTGTAGTGGTAGCACCCATCCCCCCACTCTTCTGTTGGCCACCGGCTAGAAAAAGTCGACTGCCCCCCAGGGCAGTGCATCGCTGATAACTTGTTTTCATCAAAAAATCCAAATTAATGAAAACTACAGTTATGATACATCGCAGTAATGGTGAGCGCACAGTGGTGTGCAGGAGCCGGCTGTGTTTTACAGTCCACGCTACACTATAATAGGTATAACGGATAACAGGTATTTGCATATAGCTGAAGAATGGGTGGGTCCGGGTGGGCCCGGGTGGGTGGGCCCCTGGAGTCAATTTTCCTGGTGGGCCCCAGACAACCCAGTCCACCGCTGATTGCAGGGGTGTCAATACTTTTGGGTAAATATGATTTTATTCAAGTTTTCCATTTATACAACAACAATTACATAGAAAAATAAATTTGTGAAGTTTTTGAGAGAAAAAGAAAGGTACAGTCTTAGGTAAAGCCAAATATCACAGTGAATCATCATCAAGTAGAGCTGAGACGTACTTTGTTTTCTCTCCTTCCATTTTGTTTACACTGTATGTTACCCTCCGTCTATTACTGCTGGAGGGAGTTGTCTGTACCAGACACTAAATGTCGTTTTCTGGTTATAGTATTTCACCATTCATCGGTTCATATAACCATATTTTGACGTTCGTCCAGGGGTGTAGAAGTGTAGAGGGAAAAGAGATATGGGGAAGAGTAGGAGGAAGAGGGAAGAGAGTGGGGAGGCTGAAGAATATAAGAGACTTGGTTATGAGGGTGTAACATGCGGAGCAGCCACCCGAGGTGACTCCAGGGAGAATGGGGCATTGTGTCCCCGAATGTTCAGGTAAAAAAATCTCCAAAGTTAGGGGCGTTTCTGAATAGGACCCATTCAGTCCAGGTAGATACATATAAGGGTTGGGTCTGGGAAAAGTCAGCCGACAGTTCCTCGTATCTACGAATCTTTTCCATTTCCAAGTACCATTCTGAAATAGAAGGGGGGTCACATTCCTTCCAATGGCGGGGGATCACGCTGCGAGCTGCGGCTATGCAGAATCGGAGGATATCTCTCCTCTGTACCCTCCAAGAGCCAGGAAGCAGAGACAACAGGGCCATGTCAGGATTGCCTACCAGGTTCTTTCCCGTTACCATATTATAATTACGGAATATCTTAACCCAGAATTCCTGAATCAGGTGGCAGCTCCACCATATATGCAACATAGTTCCCCTCTCGCTTCTGCATCTCCAGCATAGTGGTGAGGTGTCCGGAGAAAATCTATGTATCTTGTCTGGGGTGAGATACCACCTGTACCGCAACTTGAGGCTTTTTTCCATGGCATCGCATGAGCTTGCTGTTTTGCGAGCCATAAGGAAGCTTTTTTCCCAGTCCAGATCGGGTATTGTCCTGCCTAGTTCTTCCTCCCATGCCCTCCGGTATCCCGTGTTTACCGCATTTATAGATTTGGACAGTGTCCTGTGGATTGCCGAGATCCCCCTCAATGGAGCCCCGTCGGCTACAAAAATCTCTTCCATCATGGAGAGCGTCATTGTTGGGGTCCTCGGGATCGCAAGAGATCTCGTATAGGACCTCAATTGCAAGTATTCCCACCATTTGAGTTTGGTTTGTGGAGTAGCCGATTGGAGCGTCTCATAGGAAGGGAGCTCACCTCCCGTCAAGACCTGACCAACTCTAGTGTCATCTGTTTCGTTCCAACCCAAAATAGTCCGGTTGGACATCCCTGGAGGGAAGGCCGGGTTATGAAAAATTGGGGTCAAAGAACTATCGTATTGAGTCTCCTTCAATTCTCTCCTTGCTACCTGCCATGCTTTAAGCGTTTCAGTTGTAAAGTTAGGCAAAGGGCCCAGGAATGGCAAAGTCTCCCGAGCAAGCCATTGTAAGCTGCGGAGAGGGACTGAAATGCCTTCCTGCTCCACCCGTACCCACTGCTTGGAGTCTGATCTAAAGTGCCAGTCTATAAGGCGAACCATAATGGCTGCCAGACAGTATCTGCGGACATCTGGAAGCCCTGCCCCCCCTTGTTCCTTAGGGGCGACCAAGTTCCTCAGACCAACCCTTGCCCTTTTACCGTTCCAAATGAAGCGTAAAATCGCTGATCTGATGGTGCGAAAAAATGCTCCGTCGGGCCACACTGGGACTGCCTGGAAGATATAGAGAAATCTCGGGAGAATATCCATTCCCACGACATGGATCCTTCCCAGCCACGACAACTTCAGGGGTCTGTATTTCTCCAATAGAGCCCCTACTTTATGTAACAAGGTTTGATGGTTCAACTGGAAAAGTTTGGATAAATCGGCCGGGAGACTAACTCCCAGATATACGAGACAATCTGCCCTCCACCGAAAGGGAAAATCCCGTGCAGCCATGGTTGCTTCAGCCGATGGCAGAGAGATGTTCAGCGCCTCTGTCTTTGAACAATTGACTTTAAAATTGCTGAGTCCACCGAATATCTCAAATTCCCGCAGCAAGGAGGGGAAAGTCACAAGAGGCTGAGCGACATACACTAGTACGTCGTCTGCAAAAAGGGCAGTTTTATGATGAACATCTCCCACCACTAGCCCGTGGATGTCACAGTTGTCTCTTATGACCTTTGCCAGGTGTTCCATCACGATCACGTACAACAGAGGGGAAAGAGGGCATCCCTGTCTCGTTCCATTTTTAACATGAAATGTTCCTGATAATCCTCCATTTATGCGGACCCTAGCTGAGGGACACGAATAAAGAGAGGAAATCCCGTTCATGAACCTGGTGCCCAATCCAACTTGGATTAGAGCCTCTTTTAGGAATCCCCAGTGGACCCTGTCAAAGGCCTTTTCTGCGTCGATGGAAAGCAGACATAGAGGGGACTTCCACATTCTATCCTTCTCAATGAGCATACAGGATCTAAGAATGTTGTCCCTCGCCTCACGGCCCTTCACAAAGCCCACTTGGTCGAGGTGGATGATGGATGGGAGTCTCAAGGACAATCTATCCGCCAGGATTTTTGCAAACAGCTTCACGTCCATATTGATGAGTGAAATAGGTCGGTAGCTTGCCGCTTCACAGGGGTCCTTGTTTGGCTTAGGTAACACACAAATGTGTGCCTCCAGAGCTTGTGGAGGGAAAAAATCTCCTCCCAGAACGGCTCGGAAGGAGGAGAGCATGTGAGGCAGCAAGTCACCGAGCAATGTTTTGTAAAAAATGGGCGTGAAGCCGTCCGGGGCTGGACTTTTAGAGGTCGAGGTATTTTTGACTACCTCAGTGAGTTCTTCCATCGATACATCCCCCTCTAAGAGTTCCTTATCTTCATCTGACAGAGAAGGGATCCCCACCCTTCCCATGTATGATCGTATTTTGTTCGTCAATGCCTCTGGATCCATATCGTCGAATTTCCCCCTTAGGTTTTATAGATCTGTGTAGAAGTCCTGAAATACCTTTGAGATCTCGTCTGATCTGTGTACCAGCCTCCCTGAAGGATTCTTAATCGATGGTATATATGTGGGTCCAGATCTAGGGTGTAGCATCCTAGCCAGAGGTCGCCCACTCACGTTTGCCTTTTTATAAAAAAAGCCCCTGGTCCTTTCTGAAATTTGTTCGAACCTAGCGTCTAGGAGGTTACGTAGTTCCGCTCTAGTCTTAGTCAGTTCAACCAGTATTCCCCCATCCCGTGAGGTCTTGTGGTCTGATTCCAGACGACCAATCTTATGTAGCAATTTGGTAATTTGTTCAGTCCTGTGCTTTTTTAGCCTGGATCCGTGCCTAATTAAAGTGCCGCGGAGTAAGCACTTCAGGGCCTCCCATTGCATCGGTGGAGGAGTGTTGTCCTGTGGATGCGTCTGATTGAATAAAGCGATATCTGCCTTTAAGTCAGCCAGGCAGTTGGCGTCTTTCAAGAGTTGACTATTTAGTCTCCAAGTCCACTCTCTTTTGGTCATCCCCGGGATCTCCAAGGACAAAAAGACGGGACCATGGTCTGATAAGACGATATTACCTATGGTAGCGTCAGGTGTCCAAGAAAGAACCCCGTGGCTAACCAGGAATAAATCTATTCTGCTGTATGATTGGTGGACCCCTGAAAAGTAAGAGTAGTCTCTACCGGTAGGGTTGAGGATCCTCCACACATCCACCAGCTGCAACCTGCGCAGGAGATCCCGGGGTGCCCTCATTCTCCCAGGCGGAGCTGCCCATCTGCCCAACGTGGAGTCTATGGATGGATCAAAGACAAAATTAAAATCGCCACCTATAATTACCTGGCCCTCGGCAAATTCTGCCAATTTTAGTAGCAAGGCTCTGCATACCCTCGTCTGCTCCCTGTTAGGAAGGTACCAGTTTACCAGGGTCACAAGATTATCCGCTATCTTTAATTTAAGAAAGATGTAGCGTCCTCCTGAGTCAATTTTGGAGTCTAGCAGCGTATGGGGTAATCCCTTATGAAAGGCAACACATCTGCTTATCACCAGCCTAAAAGATAAAAACATATTTCGGAAAAGAGCAAAACATGAAAACTTCTTGTGTGTTTAACGGAAGTTTTTCTTTTTTTACAACCGAACTGTTAGTAAGATAAAGAACAATGCGGAAAGTAAAATAGGTTTCCTAAAGGGTTAAGAGTAAGTAGAAACCTTAGGGAAAGGATATAGGGTTGGTGTGCGTTTTGAGGGAGGGTAGGTGGGGAATAGGGGTTGGAGGAGGGAGGAAAATTTGGGGGGGGGGGGGAGGGAAAGGTCTAGAGGGTAAGGAAAAAGTTGTAGGGAAGCACGCCAAATCCCTATCGTAACTTGTCATTTTCATCAACATTAGATAGGGATCCCATTTTGCAATAAGGATACATAGGAAGATCTTAACAGCAGTGTAAGTTCTTGGTAAAGCGTCCAGCTGTATTAGTTACTAGAGGACGATTAAGTGAGCCAAAGGCATCTCAGGAAAAGAAAAACAAATCAAAAAGTCACCCATCCTCTTCTCGATCGTCCTCGCTGGGCCTCCTCCGTCTACGATTTCTGATTCTGCCATTCCTTCTGCGTCGGGTTGCTCGTCCAGGTTGTGTGGCTGTATAAATTGAATTGTCAGGTGCTGTAGATGGCCAATCAGGGAACTGGAGACCTGGATCCCGCAAATCCAGGGCCTGAAGAAATCCCTGGAGTTCCCTGGGGTGTGTCAGGTACGCAGATATAGTTCCCTGTCGCACTTGGAGGCGAAACGGGTACCCCCATGAGTATGCCAAATCATGTTGTCTGAGAAGATCCAAAAGGGGTCTCAATGCCCTCCGCTTCTGGAGGGTTCTCCTGGACAAGTCCGCCATCAGCTGTATATTGTATCCTTGAAATGTAATCTCCTCACACTTCCTTGCCTTATTCAGGATATCGTCCTTAATTCGATATTTGTGCAGGCGGCATATGACATCGCGGGGGAGTGCTCCTTCTGCTGGGGGTGGGCCAAGGGATCTGTGGGCCCTATCGAATTCTATAACCGTGTCTGCTGGGATCTTTCTGACGGAATTAAACAGGCTCTGCAGCGTCTTCCCCAGTACATCGGAAGTAATCATTTCAGGGAGCCCCCGAACTCTAATGTTTTGTCTCCTCTCACTATTTTCAATGTCTTCCAATGAATCCAGGAAGACCTCTTGCTGAGAGCGTTGAAATATCACAGTATCCTCCAGTTTTCTAATCCGGTCAGTAAGGGCCTCGACCCTGGCATCAAACTGAGACACTCTATCAGAAACCCCCCGAACCTCTCCCCTGAGCTCATTGGTGGTTCATCTGATGGATGCCTCCATTTTGACTACAAAGTTTGCCAGTTCCTCTCTAGTAGGAATATTAAGGATGCGTGCCTTGAATGTGTCCCACTCATCTCCCCTCAGAGTGGCAGCATCTTGGGGGGCCTCACTATGATCCATAAGCTGGCCCATGGTGTTCACGGTCATTCCCCCTGTCTGATGTCCATAACTGGGACCCCTTTGGTTAAGGGGGTGCCGGGGGTCTCCCATGTTTACAGTAGGATCTATTGCTGGGGGGAGCTGCTGCCAGGTCTGTGTCCCTGGATAATATGGCCATCCTGGACATTGCAGTCCAGGCACAACATTGTACAAAGGTGTTATGGTGCTGTGTGCAGTCCCTGGGCTGGGAGAAAGAAGTAGCTGTGGCTGCAGCTCATCTGCCCTGTTTCCCCTGCTCCTCAGAGCCTCCAGCGTCGCGCGCTCCCGGCTGTTATCCTGACCCTCCATCTCCTCTGTGTTTCCAGCCGCGGGAGCCGGTCTGGGGGTTTCCGGGGATCCCCCTGTGGAATCCCGGTGGCCGACTTTCCGTGCAGCCCCGCTACCGCTTCCCGATGTTCCCTACCGGATCCTCCACTGTGGGGGAGGCTGGGACTCACCGCCGATGCAGCCGGGTGATCAGGTGCTTGCGGGCTCTTCCCTGCGCTCGGCGCCATTATCGCAGGCAGAGGAGCGGGATCCGCCATCTTGAGGCCTGCGGTGTCCGGGGGGAGCCCAGAAGAGCTCCTCAGATACCAGGTTATCTGAGTGTGATTTGGACCTGGAGGGGCTGGGGTCGCAGCGCGGCGTTTGCTCTTCCTCCTCACCGACATGTGGTGAGTTTCATCCAGGCTGGTGGGCTGTTGTTGGGTGTAGGAAGAGCCGAGGGGACAGAGCTCACTAACTAGTGACCCTCTCCCTCCATGGCCAGGACACGCCCCTCGTGTCAATACTTTTGGCCACAACTGTACACTGTGTGCAGAATTATTAGGCAAGTTGTATTTTAGAGGATTATTTTTTATTATTGATCAACAACTATATTCTCAATCAACCCAAAAGGCTCATAAATATCAAAGCTTAATATTTTTGGAAGTTGGAGTGGGTTTATTTTAGATTTGGCTATCTTAGGAGGATATCTGTTTGTGAACGTAGCTATTACTGTGCAAAATTATTTGGCAACTTATTAAAAACTAAATATATTCCCATCTCACTTGTTTATTTTCACCAGGTAAACTAATATAACTGCACAAAATTTAGAAAAAAAAATTTCTGACATGCAAAAACAAAACCCCCAAAAATTAGTGACCAATATAGTCACCTTTCTTTATGATGACACTCAACAGCCTTCCATCCATAGATTCTGTCAGTTGCTTGATCTATTATGATCAACATTGCATGCAGCAGTCACCACAGCCTCCTAGACACTGTTCCGAGAGGTGTACTGTTTTCCCTCCCTGTAGATCTCACATTTTAGAAGGGACCACAGGTTCTCTATGGGGTTCAGATCAGGTGAAGGGGGCCATGTCATTATTTTTTCTTCTTTTAGATATTTACTGGCCAGCCACGCTGTGGAGTAGTTGGATGAATGTGATGGAGCATTGACCTGCATGAAAATCATGTTTTTCTTGAACCACTGCTTGAAGAAGTTGTCTTCCAGAAACAGGTAGTAGATCCGGGAGTTGAGCTTCACTCCATCCTCGAGCTGAAAAGGTCCTACAAGTTCATCTTTGATGATACCAGCCCATGCCAGTACCCCACCTCCACCTTGCTGGCGTTTGAGTCGGAGTGGAGATCTCTGCCCTTTACTGATCCAGCCTCTGGCCCATCAAGAGTCACTCTCATTTCATCAGTACATAAAACCTTTGAATAATCAGTCTTAAGGTATTTCTTGGCTCAGTTGTGGAGCCCACTCTCATGGGGTACTCGGTACTGGACCGGGGTATCATGGGGTATCACGGCGGTCTTGGTCCGGACCGCGTCCCAAGCCCACAAGTAATGGTTGGGGATTAGTTACAGGGGATAGAGTCGTGACGCCACCCGTGGTATGTGGTCAGAGTGACCACCGCTGCTGCAGAACCTCCGGGGATGATGGATGGCAGCCTGTGATGTGACGGCTCTCCACGGGCAGAGCCTGGTCCCCGGGGCAGTATTGATAGAAACAGTTTGTGAGGGAGAGCGGGGCTCAAGCGCAAGGATTACACAGACTCATGGTTTTGTAGTTTTCCAAGTCTTTTACTGTAGATGGCATTCAGCAACTACTGTCCACGAAGTCTGTACAGGGGTACACCCTGACCGGGTCCTTGGCTCCCTATTCTTGTGCTGTGTGTGTGGCCCTGCTGCTGCTTTAGCTAAGCTGCTGGCCCTGTCTTCCCTCAGGGGTACCAATCTGCTAGGCAACTTGAGTCTTATTCCGTGTTCCTGACCCCCCCGCCGTGTTGCTTCACTGTGGTACAGTGAAGATGTGGGACCTTGACTAATCCGGTGTTCACTGTGCTGTTTGTGTCAGGCACAGCATCGGATCAAGTATCCGTTCTTTGCGCTTCTCTGGGGCGAGTCTCAGGGAACTCGGTCTCCCAGGTGTGTTCCTCTCTCTGCTCCTTCTCCTTTTCTCAGACCTTGGCCGGCCTGGAACTGGACAGTAGACCGTGGGTTGGGCCTAACGCAGCCCTTTTACACCCAGATCCTCTCTTCCTCAGTGCTGCCCCACACTGAACTAACTGCCACTTCCTCTCCACACCAGAATATATAGGGAAGCAGCTCTAGCTCCCCCTTCTGGCCTGGAGGCGCTAGTGTAGTGTTGTGGGTTGTGTGGGAGTTAACCCTATGTGATGTTACTGTGGCACATGAACCCTGGGGTGCCACAGAGTCTTGATGTTTTATCTTATGTTTCTTGTTCAAAGATGGTAGTTTTTCAGCCTTCCTTACTTTGGCCATGTCCCTGAGTATAGCACACATTGTGCTTTTTGATACTCTAGTAACGTTGCAGCTCTGAAATATGGCAAAATTGGTGGCAAATGGCATCTTGGCAGGTTCACACTTGATTTTCTTAAATTCATGGGGAGATATTTTTTGTCTTTTTTGCCCAGCACGCTTCTTGCTACCCTGTTGGCTATTTGACATGAAACGCTTGATTGTTCGGTGACCACGCTGCATCCCTCTGCAAGGCATCTCACAATTTTGGACTTTTCAGAGCTCCTCAATCTCTCTTCTGACCCATTTTGCCTAGGCATTTGCCTAATAATTAAGCACACCTTATATAGGGTGTTGATGTCATAATACCACACCCCTCCTCATTACAGAGATGCACATCACCTGAATTACTTAATTGGTAGTCGGCTCTCAAGCCTATACAGCTTGGAGTAGGACAATATGTATAAAAAGTATTATGTGATCAAAATACTAATTTGCCTAATAATTCTGCACACAGTGTAGTCTATGAAGCTGTAGTCTATTTTGACTTTAAAGCGTAACCGCTGCTTGCATTTGTAATTAATAATAATAATGTAGAGCAATTGATTTAAATAAACTTTCAAATATAGTTTATTAAAGAATTCTGGTTGAAAATTATTCATAAACCTTACACAACGTGTCCCCACTACTGTGTGTGAAGCAGACATATATCCATTCTCAGTCAGATCCATCTTCACACTGAATACAGAGCATGGAAACATATAAGGGAGGCGGGTATGACCTACACAGTGTGGGAGCTCCTGGCTGCAGCTGTTGAGGAAACAATGTATCAGATTATCTCAGTCTACAGCACAGTTTCTGAACAATGTCAGAATGACAGAATCACTGCAAACTCCTCTTTCCTTGGCACAAGCTTCTGATCTGCCATCTGGTTCCTTCTCTACTCAGGCAAGATCTCTGTTAACCCCTTCTCTGCTTGCCCATCACACTGCTCCCTATCATCCTGTTCTCAGAAGCTGTGGAAATATACACACAGAGTGCTGGCAGACACTGAGGGATACTGGCTACACCAACAAAGCCATAAAATACAGTTTTTAAAAGAGCACAGAAAAATGTGAGGAAATAAGTCAAATGGCAGAAAAAAAGCATTATCTTTCCTGCTATGTAACCCATCATTAACAAGCAGTCCAGTATTGTGTTTGTTTGTGTTTTTCAATGAAATGACATTTACACTTTCAGCGTGCCCTGAGGTACCACACAGCCCACCAGGCGTCTCCGGAACACAGATCTTGACAGGCGGTATTTGCAACTTGACTATGAAGCTCTGGTGTGGGGTGTTGACCAGTGGCATTTGCAGGTTTATCATGTAGATATGGTGATGGGTCTTGGCCAGTGACATCTATGGTTTGATCACAAAGCTTTCGTGTAGGGTCTTGACCGACAGTGTCTATGGCTTGACCACGTAACTTTGCTACTGGCTCTGAATTGAGTTCTGAATCTTGCGCTGATCTGTGGATTCTGACAGGTGACATATGGGACTCTGACATTGGCTCCTTACAGGTGGAAGTTGGGATGAACTCATTGGAATCAGGATCTCTCCTATCAGGAAGGGACGCAAGGTTTACCCCTGCATGCAGCTCTGCTCTTTCTTACATTCAGGTGCCATTTGCTGACATTGTCATTTAGAAAAAACAACAAGGAAAAAAGCAAATACACTAAAATAAATAAAGTAAAATGCTATAGTGCATAAAAATAGGGTACTTTGTGACATTATTTTGATCAAAAAAATATGCAAGCCATCCCACCACGACACAGTGACCCCATCGGGACGCTTCCTACCTATCAGTATTAAAAATCTTACCATACGTCATGTGACGTGGGTATAGCAAGACGTGAGTAGGCCTGGGTCCCAACACAGAAACCAGCAGTAGAAGCAGTACACATCATTAATGTCCAGCTTATAAGGCTGCCACACCTTAATTACAAGGACTGCAACTAAAAAAGAACACAAAAAAGCAATAACCAGTAATATAACAATTTTATTAGTGCAAGATTTACACCTGTGATAAAGAACAACCAACACAAAATCAATAATTTTGGCTGACAGCTACATAGGGGAAAATAGGAGGTGGAAAGCCCTAATCTCTGCCCTACTTAGCTCTAAGGGTCGGTGCCCTAAATTCCCAAATGGCACCCTACTTCTCCAAGGCTCACCCTAGTGTTATTTCACTGAAAAGACACTGAAACAGATGTTATTCTTGAAGCACCAAACCAGGAAGAGTTGTCAGTGTGGAATTGGTTGGCAGTGTCTCTGCCCTACTTTTTCTGGTGGTTCCTGGATCGGAATAACCGTGGGTGGTGCCTGACCCCTATCTGTAATAATGACCAATGTAAGGTCCAAAGTTGAAAGCTTAAAGACTTTGCTAATTATTATCCTATATTTTGGAAAGGTTCAAAAGATCAGGTGACCCTTTGAGTGAGTGAGCCTGTTTCCCGATGCGTTTCCCCTTTCTTCAAAACATCCATATCTGGGTTCATCAGTGGCATTGATTTATATTGAGAACTAGTCTCCATTAGATTCATGAAAGGACCTATGGGTGCAAAGCAAAAATTATATAAAGCCCCACAAGTCTAGATGAAAGCAAAAACTTACAAGAACACCTAAAGTGAAGACCAACCATGAATAAGCCGTTAAGGCTGGACATACGAAGGTTCCAATGACTTTGACAAAACTACAAAAGAAAGGATATTTAATGATATAACCGAAAATCTCAAAGGGACATAAATAAACCCATATGAAATTCTCATTTATGTGGACCAGAAAGTAGTATTCAGAGTCACAACAGAATCCAGTCCCAGCAATAAAGATCAATTATTATTACGGTGCATAATAGTGACTCAAACCCACCTTCAGTGGTATATATCAACGCATGCATGTGACACGCCCCTACAGGGTCTTAAGATACTCGGAACCGGATTTTCTTGAAGCTTCATCTTCATGGGGATCACAGGTACCGAGACCCGCCTCAGTGATCCTGGCGGTGTCATTAAAAGTTTGGTGTTAGTGGCTCTCTCTCCTGAGGATAGTGATCTGTTGTGGAGGGTTCTGTTATGATCCAGTGACTTTGGAGCCGCATGAATATGTTTCACAGGAGCAAGTGGTACCTATACTGACCGCAGTTCCTGACCTAACCCCGCAACTAGAAGTAGCCGTGGGATGTGACTAACCATACCCTAGACACCTCAACGCGGCCGGAGAACTAGCTACCACTAAATATGGAAACGGGAATTCTATCTTGCCTCAGAGCAGAACCCCCAAAGGATAGAAAGCCCACTACAAATATTAACTGTGAGTAAGAGAGGAAAAGACACACTCAGGCAGAAAACAGAATCTAGCAAATGAGGCCACTCTAGCTAGATAGGTAAAGACAGGACAGAATACTATTGCAGTCAGTATAAAAATCCTTTCAAAAATATCCACAGCAGATAATACAAAAATACCCCTGAGTCTACTCAAGACTCGGTGCCCTCTAAATCAACAGAACTCCTGTGAATCCAATTATGCTGACACAATCAAAAGCTGTACAAGCAAACAACAAATGAATAGCACATAAATCCTTGGAAGAAAACATCCTAACAGAGAGCAAGTTAAGACAGACATGCAGACTAAATATCAACTCGCAACTCTGAGCAGAAAAAGACAATTCCAAAACAAGCACACAGCATGTGTGCCACACGAAAAAAAAAACATTCACTTAGCTTGGAAGTTTTGCAGCAGGGCAAGAAGAGACCAGGCAGAGGTGAAACACCTCCAGGAACAATTGACAACTGGCAAGGACTGAGGGAAACCTGCAAACCTAAATACCCCAATCTAAATTCCAATTATCCAATTCGCCCACAAGCAGAATTCACAACAGGGTTCCTTCTGGGCAGGGATTACTGGACCTGGGGATTCTAGTGTTTTGACATGACGCCACCCACAGGTTGCGGCTATACCTGGCCACCGCTGCTTGACAGACTTGCTAGGGGTCAATGGTTGGGAGGCAGCAAAGTTCTTAAGCCCTCTACGGGTAGGGCTGACCCCCTAGGGTGGCCAAAGGTACCTTAGTGAGTTGCTAGTAGTGTTTTCAGTGCTTTAGACATGTTAAGAAAGTTCACAGATACAGTGGGCTGTAGTCTTTGGTTCTTTACTCACAGTCTTTAGTGCAGCAGCCCGCTGAGAACTGGGTTCCCCGAGGCAAGGATCCAGTTACTCCCACGTAGGAGGATGATACATAACCGGCACCCCTTCTCTGTCCTTTCCAAGTCGTCTTATACAACGCTTTACCTCGCCCTTCCTGCTTTGCACCTCGCCACACAGAGCTCTGAGCCAGTGACTTTGGGCTCCACTGAGAGGTTTCCCTGCAGTGTCTTCCCTCAGCCCTATGGTTGCCACCTATTCAGCAGATGTGTACGGTTCGGCTATGACACGATGGAAGTGCCACAGCCTCCGGGTTGCTAGCTGAGCCTGTTTGATCTTCTCCACTAGTCTTTTGGGGTTCCCGGTGTCCCTCTGCCATCTGCGCTTTTCAAAGGATACGAGCCCCCACGGGTGGATAGCTCACTTCCTGAGCCTCTGGGACCCTCTGGTTCTCCTGGAGCTACTTGAGTGTTCTCTGCTCTCTTAGGTTTGGCCTCAGGACAAGCTCTCTCTTGATCTAGTCCTCTAGACACTTCTCAGGCGTATATTCTCTAGTTTCCCTCCAACTCGACCTTGGTGTGCTAAGGCCTCACTTCAGATGTTCCACCGCCTCCCCTCAGCTGGATGACTCTCTTCTTCTGCGCACTGTTGTTCTCCTGTCATTTTCCTGCATTCTAGATGGTTCCCACAGTATTTATACCCCTTGTCATGTGTCCCATATCATCTACGTGTGTTCTTCCTGACCTCACTCCTTCCCGAGTGCTCCCTCTAACTAACTCCCTTGCTCCTATCACCTATGCCCTAACTCACGTTCAATTCGCTTGACAGGGGTGGTAAAGTACTGAATTATGGCCCTTTGGCCACCTATCAGACTGTGTGTAGCCTTACAATAGCCTTACAATAGATATACGGTATCTTTCATGTATTGCAATGCCTGTGCCCTCATAGTATGTCCTTTTCTTTGGATTCCTACCTATTGGCATAACTATGTTCCCCAGCAATCTATAGGTTGCACAATACTATCAGTATTGTCTATGTCTGGACCTCTCTATCTGTCTAATATGATGACATTTATTGTAAATCTTTCTTTTTTCTCATAGCAGCTGGTTCCATTGATATCCATCAGGAACCAGGGTCCATTGTACAGCCTTGTTTATGGTATTGTAATTTGTGCTACATGACAACCGTTCTATCATTTGAAATTCTATGCACTAAAACTATTGCATATCTTTTTGCATGCATAGTGCACTTTTGCTATTTTCAGCAAGGCCTGCACACTTTTTTTCAGCGTCTACCAGTCTTTACCACCAGTTGAATTTTATTCAATTATATCACTCCTTGGCAAGTAATTACACATAATTATTCCACTTGTATGTGGGGCTTAGTTTTTTGTGCACAGTGTCTCCACACTGTTTTTAAATTTGTTCCCTTGTTATATTTGCCTTTTTTTTTATTTAAGAAAGGTTATTGATGATACTCATATTTACTTGAGTGTCCTTCCCCAGATCCCGGTCATTCCAAACACGTGTTCTTTCTGTCCAGAGGTATGTACACACTGGCAGGTTTTTAACGTAGCATCTACGGACAGAGTTAGGACTGTCTCTACCAGGGCCTACCGTGGAGTGGGTGAGACAGCTTATTGTACGTTTTTTTGCAGAAACATATAAACCAAAAGGCCCTGTTTTTGTCACGGCACTTGCTATTTATTTTTACAGCAGAGCGCCTTTTGTGTGATTCTTATACGGTTTTTGCATTGATTTTTCATGTATTTGGTGGGGATTGGTCGCAGTTCACACTGCTGCGTGCAATGTGTGCAGACTCATATTTTTTGCCTACGTGTTCTTTCTTTTGTAAACTATCATTAAAACTATGTGAGACCGGTGCATCACGTATCTGTGCCCACCCATTTTCCTTTTTCTTCTAAATAACTCCCTTCACCACCCAGCCCCACTACAATCGTTCCTAGTGTGGCCTTGGTGTCCCGACACTGGTCGGTACACTTCTTACCCATGAGTGGGATACTACATGTTGCGCCCAGGCTTTGGGGTACTCGGGTGTCAGACTCCGAGGGCTTAAGCGTTGTCACGGGGAATGGCGGCCGCGCCTGACCCCGTGTCCTGGGCCTATCTTTCAAAAAGGGGGTGATATTTACAGGGGACTATGTACAAAGTTTGTCGTGACGTCACCTATAGTATCTGGTGAGATGCCACCAGCGCAGCCACAGTCCACCGGAGGTAGATGGTATTGTGGCTAGTGTCGTAAAGTCCTCCACATGTAGGACTGGACCTCTGGGGCAGTGTAGTGAGAAGGGGGCAGCTTGGATTGGAGTTGTGGCTAGAACGGGGAGTGTTGGAACAGTCTATGAGAGGGGCCGGTAACAAAGAGGAATGACACGCACACTGCAAAGTCTCTTTTACCTTTTACTGATGTTTAGCAGGTAAAGACGTCCAGGGCACTGACAGGTGGACCGGTTGCACAGTGGGTCCCCACACTAAGTGGGTATAAGGCCTCCTCTGTTCTTTAGAGATGGTTGAAGCACAGCCTGCTTGCAGCCAGACTTGCCTCCTCTCTCTTCCTGACTGTGGTATCTGTCTCTCCTCCTGTGCGGTCTCCGGGTTACCCCCGCTGATCACTGCAGTGTTGCACTGCTGTGTCTGGCTCCCTCTCTTGACCCACAGGGGAAAACTGGTTGGCTGCAGCCTCCACGGTGTAACAGGGTTTTCTGTGGTCCTAGAGTATCCAACAGGTGCGGATCCCCAATATCCAGTACTTCTTTGGGCAAAACTCTCCAAGTTCCTCACTCCCTCTCGGCTAACTGCTCCTTGCCTTCTGTCCCCACTTAGGCTTACGGGATGTAGAAGGGCCACTCCGGGTCACTGGTTCGGGCCTGACTGCGGCACCGACCACCAGGACGTCTTCGCAGCTCTCCTAGCGTCTGCACACTCTGACTAACTCCTCCCCCAGCAGCAGTATTTATAGGGGATCTTGCCTAAGGTCAGCAAGTTGGGCTCCCCCTACTGTGCCGGGGTAGAAGGCGTTGCACGTAGTAGGACCTGCTGTGCAAACCCAGCAGTGCATTAGAGAAGTCTGTGGCTACCTGTGTGATCAGGGCAGCACACTACACTCTAACAGGAGTGCAGTACCTCTGTGGGGACCGGATACACAGGGGTGCCACCCATGCAATAAATTTAGGCATAATTCCCATCCAATGTTTAGGCACAGTTCAGGTCTTCAGGAATTTCAAACTCCACGCACATTAAATATTTGTCTAGATAATCACTGTGGAAGTAAACAATATAAACATGTGACAGTTGTACCAGCAGGAAAGTGACTTCCAACAGTGAAATTAATTAACATACCATTAGCAGCCATAACCAGTGTTCTCCAAGTTAGTGGATACTCTTGAAAAATGCTGAAATACAGACAAAATAGCACAGTATAAATAAAGTGCAGCCCACATTGGTAAAAACAGAGTCTCTATGAAGGCTGCACTAGGAGAAGTTCAGAAAAGACTAGATTAGACAAACACATGGTGAGAGGGTGCAATTTCGCAGCCAATATTAAGCGCCACTATGAAGGAGTAAGTGGTCGCACACCTCATCCCTAGTAATATAGGGAGATCCAATCAGTCAACATCAGGCATGGTGAGGTCATGCATGCCATAAGTACCGCCCTGGTGGGTGGGTACTACCAACCACATTACTTAGGGGGCGTGCAGCTAGGATGTGTCCTGGCCAAATCGGTTCATCCCCATCAAAAATGGCCAAAAGGCATATAAAGCAAAGGGCTGGCTGTGGGGGGTCCCATAGGCATGTCTGGGTTGTCCAACTTCACCTCTGGCAACTGTAACTAGAAAGAATCAGGAAATGACTGGACACATTCAATAGCCCTGTAGTTTTATATATATGGGCAAATATATAAGGAAAATAATAACTGATTGATCCCTAAACGTTAAGGGGATAATACTAGGAATGAGGTGACCCTTCTCAAAGGGATTTGATGAAAGATGGGGACAGGGGCGTAACTAGAACTGGCAGGGCCCCATAGCAAACTTTTGAACGGGGCCCCCTCCAAGACACGCCCCCCAATGACATGCCCCCTCCAAGACACGCCCCCCAATGACACGCCCCTTCAAGACACACACCCTTACAGGCCCCAGCAGTATATATAGCAGCCCCAGTGGTATATACAGGCCCCAGCAGTATTACAGCAGCCCCAGTGGTATACAGCAGCCTCCCCAGTGGTATATACAGGCCCCAGCAGTATTACAGCAGCCCCAGTGGTATACAGCAGCCTCCCCAGTGGTATATACAGGCCCCAGCAGTATTACAGCAGCCCCAGTGGTATACAGCAGCCTCCCAGTGGTATATACAGGCCCCAGCAGTATTACAGCAGCCCCAGTGGTATACAGCAGCCTCCCCAGTGGTATATACAGGCCCCAGCAGTATTACAGCAGCCCCAGTGGTATACAGCAGCCTCCCCAGTGGTATATACAGGCCCCAGCAGTATTACAGCAGCCCCAGTGGTATACAGCAGCCTCCCCAGTGGTATATACAGGCCCCAGCAGTATTACAGCAGCCCCAGTGGTATACAGCAGCCTCCTCAGTAGTATATACAGGCCCCAGCAGTATTACAGCAGCCTCCACAGTGGTGGTATATACAGGCCCCAGTGGTGGTATATACAGGCCCCTGGTGGTGGTATACAGGGCCCCTGGTGGTGGTATACAGGGCCTCTGGTGGTGGTATATACAGGCCCCTGGTGGTGGTATATACAGGCCCCTGGTGGTGGTATACAGGGCCCCTGGTGGTGGTATACAGGGCCCCTGGTGGTGGTATATACAGGCCCCCCGCTCTCCATTACCTGCAGCAGGCAGTTGCGCTGATCGCAGCCACAGCCTGTCATGTAGTGTGACGCTGTAGCCGGCGATACAGGAAATAGAGCGGCGCCGGTTACAGCCCACATGACAGGCAGATCAGCGCGACTGCCCGCCGGTAATGGAGAGCAGGGGGACGCAGCAGCTGTGAGGGCAGGGTGTGTGAGGGCAGGGTGTGTAAGGGCAGGGTGAGTGTGAGGGCAGGGTGAGTGGAGGCAGGGTGTGTGAGGGCAGGGTGAGTGTGAGGGCAGGGTGTGCGAGGGCAGGGTGTGCGAGGGCAGGGTGAGTGTGAGGGCAGGGTGAGTGTGAGCGCTGGGCGAGTGTGAGCGCTGGGTGAGTGTGAGCACTGGGCGAGTGTGAGCGCTGGGTGAGTGTGAGCACAAGGAGAGTGTGAGTGCAGGGTGAGTGTGTGAGGACAGGGTGAGTAAGGGCAGGGTGTGTCCATGCAGCAGGGGGGTCAGATGAGACCAGGTGGTCAGGGGCCCAAGGTAATGGTGTAGGAGATGGGCACCTTTGAACAGTCAGCAGGCTGTGGCAGGCCAAGGACTGCTGTGGAGCATCAGGCTGGGGGACCGACGGAGGCAGGGCACTGCATGCGGCATCGCTGATCCCTGCTCAGCCTACAGCCCCGCGCCGCTGTGGAGGGACCCGAGGGTAGCGCTGCTGGCCCCACTGTGTCCTCAACTTTAGTCAGGCTGCGGTGGGCTCCGTGGGTAGCACCATCTGTCCCCCGCAGCCCGCGGCTATGCAGTGCCGTGGGAGGGCCAGGCACCGCCACAGTGGCCCAGGAGTGGGGCTGTACAGGCCACGGTCGGGACCTGCAGCGGTGGTGGGGAGATGTGGAGAGCAGGAGCGCCGGCAACGCACTTACCGGTGGCGTCTTGGCGGGGGCGAGCCGGGCTGGCCGCACGAGGGTCCGGGCTGCTGCGAGGAGGAGCGCACCAGGTGGATGGTGCAGCCTCAGCCGCCAGGACTGCAGAGAGGCCGCGGGTGCAGGCTACCGCTCAGGGCCAGGGCACTGAACCAGGACGTGCCCGCAGTGTCTAGATGGAGCGGCTCCCCGGGGCAGGCGGTCTGGGGGCCCCGAGGATAGCGTGTGGGGGCAGCGGTCAGGGGCTCCCTTGTATGACATGTGGGGGCGCTCAGGGGACCAATGGGCCCCCCCTTTCCGTCCGGGCCCCCCCTACAGCACCCAGGGGGTATGGGGGCGGGGCTTAGTGGGCGTGGTCCCAAAGTGTCGGGGCCCGCTGGGCCAGTCTGCCCCTGTATGTATCGCAGGCGCAGCTGCCGGTATAGCAGCGGCTGCGTAGCGGCGCTGGGTCCGGGCCCTCCACAAGCGCCAGGCCCCAAAGCGACCGCTACGGCTGCTATGCCGGTAGTTACGCCACTGGATGGGGATAACATTAATGCAGCAATGGGTCTGATTGTGGACAAGGTAATATTTAGAGGGGCAGGCACAGTACCACCATCAAAGTACCAGGCAGGATAGATTAAGGGGAAAGATTAGGAGAAAAAGTGTAGATTAAATGAAGAGATTATCATTTTATACAGTTGGACCAAATTTGCCCATAACTATATAATTACAGCAGATATCATGAGTTGCACAAATGAAAAACAGTAACCATGATGAGGCAAATATTAGGTTAAAACATCCATTTTATTGGTTCTATTAAAAAAAAAAACACACAAAAAAAGTGTAAGGCCAACCTTACACGTTTCATACCTTGCAGGAGTTCATAATCATAGGTTACATTGCTGTACTTAAAAGACATTTACATATACATATAGTGTACATATGGACTAAGGACAGATCTGGAAAGTATATATTTTATTGGAACCAATAAGATTAATATTTTAACCTAATATTTCCTGTGAAGGATATGGAGAAGGTGCTGGAGTTTTTCTAACCATTTAAACCACCATGTTTCATATGGCCACTTTAGATAAGAAAGGGATAGATAGGGAGCTGCTAGGAAGGTGTAGGGACAGCTAGAGATAGTGTAGGGGCTTAAAATCAGGTGACAGGTTCCCTTTAAGTAAACGCAAAAAAGGCCACAATTTGACTACAAAATGCATGAACCGCCACATTGCCCAACACTATAAGTTAGTCTGGAGAAAGTACTGCTTTAAAATTGTGCCTAGCAGACCTCACCGAATACCATCCACCACATCAAACACATTTGCTGCTTCTTCCTCCTCTGTTAGCAAGGCAAGAGTTGTCTGACAGGTGCCCGGCCGCAGAACCTCCACTTGTTTACCTGCTACAGCCGGGGCGACTGACAGATGCTCACCTGTTACGGAAGTGGACACAGCTGCTGGTTTGGACCAATCCCAGACACCGAGCACACCACTTGATTGTCATCCCACCATAACATCTGGGCCTGTACTTCCTTCAATGTGCAGCACTTTGTCGGGTACACCCTACTCCGCCCTGTTTCATCACAGCAGCCAGCCCTCAGTCCTACAGTTATGCTATGAAAAATATTATTTCCTCCTACTCACTCCAAAGCAAAGAGCTTGAACTTGACATCTCCCATTTGTTAGCCTTGACCTTGGAAACACTGCCTTTCTGCCTATTGGATAAACACAGTTTCCGAAAGCTGATGGCCATCACAGCCCCCCAGTATCAGTTTCCCAGTTGTCACTACTTCTTGAAGAAAGCTGTGCCTGCAGTACCACCGCATGTCGCAGACAACATCATCCAGTCCTTGAGAAACTCTGTGTGACAGGGTGCATAATACCACTGACACCTAGATGAGCAAACATGGCTAGGGGCATTACATCTCTCTCACTGGCCACTGGGTGACTCTGGTGGCTGTGGGGCCAGAAAGCCAGAAGAAGCTACTCCCCAACTTTTGAAATCTCCAAAATGTTTGGGACAAACCTCTACCTATTTGTCAACTGCTTTTGCCTCGTCCATCTCCTCTAAGGCCTCCAGCACACACGCATGCTAAAGTATCAAAAAATCTGGTAGACAATCTTAGGACTGGTTTTCCCCAATACATCAGTGAGGGACACAGTACACATTGCAGATCTACACTTATAACCCGGAGACATCAACTCATCAGTGAAGAAAAATTAACTGTCAGAAGCAATTTTTATGAGTCTTTTGCCCAATTATTTAAACCAGTCCATCCACTAGCAGAACTGAATACAAGTCTGACACATAGTGAAAGACTGGATGGTGCAGGAGTATCTAGAGTTCAATATTCATTCTATGAGGGGGTTTGGACCCTTTTGCATTTTGGAATTCAAAAATGGAGGAGTGACCTGAGATCGGCAGTCGCATCTTGGAGGTTTTGTCATGCCCGGCAGCCAGCGTTCTCTCAGAACAAGTCATCTGAAAGTGTAGACCACATAACTTTCATCAAGATGAGCAAGTCATGGATCTTCAAGGACTTTTCCACCTCAGTAGCAGACTACTCAGACTAGGCGATGTACTTTTCAGCGTGCTGCACTGAATTCGCCATTCTCTAATTTTTATTCTAGGTCAATTGATGCCACTTTGTTGGTTTCTACCCTAAATTCTTGAAATGTGGAGACACTTTTTAGGGTCTCCTTGTCTATTTGCTGAAATTAGCAGGGCTATGTTAGTACAATGTCTATACATGTCACTCATTGCCCTGTTAGGGTACCTTTACACACGGCTACATTTGTAGCTTGTCACCAGGTAACTTACTGGTTGCAGTGAAATCATGGATAAATGATTCCATTTGTACACAGCAACAAGATAGAACCATGTATCCATGATTTCACTGCAACCTGTAAGTTACCTGGTGACAAGCTACAAATGTAGCCGCGTGTAAAGGTACCCTTACTGATGAATATTTAACCTTTAAATGCTACGTCAGACCCTGTGCCATGCATGCAGGCTGCACCATTAGATAATTTTTATTCTGGGTTATTTGATGCCACCTTGGTGGTATCTGGCCCTTATTTTTTGAAATGTGTAGACTCTTTTGGGGGGCTCCTTCTTGTCTGTTTCCTGAACATAGCAGGACTCTGTTAGTACAATGCCTACACGTCTCACCGATGCCTACATATCTCACTCATCTCCCTATTACTAATGAATGTTTAACTTTGAAAGGCTAGGCCAGATGTATGCCATGCATGCGAGCTGTGCCATTCTCCAATTTTTATTCTGGGTCAATTAATGCCACTTTGATGGTATCTGGCCCTAATTTTTTTAAATTTGGAGACTGGTAATGGGGTGTCTTTGTTGTGTGTTTCGTGAATTTAGCAGGGCTCTCTCAGCACCATGCTTATACGTGAAGCTTGAAATGCTGCGCCAGGCCTTGTCCCATGCATCCATAATGCACCACGAGAAAAACGTTAACTCTGGGAAAAAGATGGCACTTTTCCTGGCGTCTGCCCTAATTTGAGCAGTTTTAGCAGTTTTTAGGTCCCTTTGAAAGTGTTTTCTAGGCCCTTGATTTTGCCTTCAATTGATTTCAAGGTGGTTCGGATGTGCGGCAAACTGTTCAGCGGACATATGTCCGTTTGGCAAACTGAATCTGAACTTCAAAAGGTTCACTTATCTCTAGTGGAGACTCTTTTTGGGGTCTCTTTGTCTGTTTCCTGAATTTAGCATGGCTCTGTGAGTATGATGCCTACATGTGTCACTCATCCTCCTGTTACTAATGAATGTTTAACCTTGAAATGCTAGGCAAGCCCTGTTGCAGATCATGCAGGCTGGGACATTCTACAATTTTTATTCTGGACCATTTGATGCCACTTTGGTGGTATATGGCTCTAATTTTTTAAAATGTTGAGACTCTTCTTGGGGTATCTTTATTGTGGGTTTTGTGACTTTAGCAGGGCTCTCTGAGCACTATGCCTACACTTGAAGCTTGAAATGCTGGGCCAAGCCTTGACCCATGCATCAATAATGCACCATGAAGGAAATGTTAACTCTGGAGAATAGATGGCACTTTTCCTGGTGTCTGCCCTAATTTAAGCTGTTTTGGCAGCTTTTGGGCCCATTTGAATGTGCTTTCTATGGCCTTATGTCACACCACAGCAGGCAGAACTAAGTAGTGAACCCACTTGACCACGAATTACACCGTGGAAGCTGATAACAGAAACCAGCCTGACAAGGTCATCAGATGAAAGAATATGGTTTATTGAATTTACAGACAGGAACAAGACCCCTAGGGAAGTCCTCTGGCCAGAGCACCGGAGCTCCCCAAGGGAGCATCCAAAAGCAAACCCCTATAAAGGGATTGTCCCGGTATAGCCAAGGAGGCTGCTATGAAGCAGAGAACTAGAGGGTATGACCCTAGAGAATGAGAGATACCAATGAGAGAGGGAACAAGGAATTCAGGTAGCCATGGGATGAGATTCAAGGGAGTGATCGATGCTGCTTGGAAGGATCCGTGAAGTGGTCAGGTGCCATCTGGATCTGTGGGTTAGTAAGGCAGATGGGGAGTCCAGCACTGATAGCATGAAACAAGGTAAGTTAGATACAACAGAATCTATGAGCCAAACGCGAGCGCTGCTTTAGGCCTGAAACTGGCTACTACATATGGAATGAAGTTGCCCAGGCACCTCCCAAAGGAAGTGAGGGCCTTAAGTATGCACCTGCCTCTCAACAATTGGCTGTGAGATAATTTAACAAAATGGTGCACTCGTCCTTTAAATCTTCTGACAGCAGTAAGCACATCCTCTATGCTCATTCTCCCTGCAACCAGGAAGTGAGGAAGAGAGGGAGAGATGCCAGGGAGCAGCAGCAGCTGGAGAGGACGTTGTGGGAGCGCAGACCTGTTAAGTATGACAGCAGGACACAGGAGAACACTGGTGGACCATGCACACTGGAGACGGGCCCCACTGGCCGAAGGGCTGCACCTTAATTTTGCCTCCCATTGTACAAGTTGGCAAACAAATGCCTGTTCAGCAAACCAAAACAAATCCAAACTTCAAAAGGTTCACTCATCTCTAGACATGGCTTGTACATAGTCTGTTTTTTTTCTGTGGTAACATAAGGATGTAAAATCTGGCGATAATGGAGCAAGACAGAAGAAGAATGGACGCCTTCCAAATATGATGCTGGAGAATGATGATATCAATACCATGGATGGTAAGAAGAACAAACAAATCAATTTTGAAACAATTTAGCCACACATGTCCCTCGAAGCAAGAATCACCAAGCTACAACTTGCCAACTTTAGACACATCATACGAAGACAGCAATCTCCGGAGAAGGACAATGTTGTCAAAAGAATAGAAGGAACAAGGTGAAGAGGAAGACCAGTAACCCGATGGCTTGACACTATCAAGGAAATGGTGGTGAAGACCCTGGTTGACCTATCTAGGCTTGTGCAAGGTAAATCGTAATACAGTGTTCATCCATCAAGCCACCATGGCTTGAGATCAAGCTGAAGGCTGCTTAATAATAATAATAATAATAATAATAATAATAATAATAGATGTATGTTGTTTATATATACAAAAACAAATGTGTGCAATAGTTAGATTTGTGAAATAGGGACAAGGAGGGACATATCTGTGGGTCTTCAAAAAAATTTAAAGAAGCGTTTCCAGTGTGTCTACAGAAGGAACAAAAAGTGTTACAATAAGACAGATATCATATGCTATATATAAGATTGTGTATTTATATAGCATAGTATAACTAACATCAAATATATTGCATACTGCATTTGAAAGCTATCTAGTGAATACTTGTGAGTGATTACTATCCAATGGCCTATGTATGAATAATATAAATATCTTGGAATTTTAATAATTTATCCAGTACTTTAGTGAATCACAGCGATTCTGCAAAATAAATAGGAAAGGGTTCACAAAACTATTTGTATTCAGAGGAAGAAGCTTCAACTCATTTCAGCAAGTGATGTAAGTGAAAAATGAGCAACAGTCTAGTCTCATTTCTCCTCATGGCCATGCAAACTTTATTTTAATCAAGGGGCTGAAATTTTAGAGGATTGAAATCCTAATAGCACCAATTCATCAGAAACCATATTCAAAAGTTTTTTGAAATGACAAAAGAGAACAATACATAAATTATAGAGCTCTGTAATGTACGTATTATACTCATCATTTACAGTATTTACATTGTTCTGATGAAAGGGTTGAAAATATTCTGTAATGTATTTTTGTATTTATAAAAATGTGATGTAGATAACCATATTTCAGTTATATATATATAGAAAAAGAGAAATGTTATCACTGACTTGGAAGAACTGAGAGGAAAGATCATTTAGGTAAACATTTTAGATTATTTGATACATTTTACATTTGAAGTTAGAACAATAGATCAGTTGTTCCAAATTTTTTTGATGTTCAAACAGCTGGCAAATGATTATAGAGAAGCAAATTAGGCCAGAAATATAATTTTTATCAGCAATATTTAATCACTTTGTTTTACAAAATGTTTCACTATATAAAGAATTCCCATTTATACATAACACTTAAATCAATATATTCTTTGACCTTTGCAATAACAGAGAAAACTATAAATGAATTTGCAATTCAATATAAAGTGCCTTGCAGAAGTATTGCTACCCCGTGAGTGAATTTTCTCCCATTTTTCCGATTATACCTGCAAATATATTTTGGTATGATTAGAGATGGACAAACCTGCAGATGTTTGGGTTAAGCTGGAACCAGACGCACTTTTTTTAATGCCCGTGTTCGGAATTGGATGTGATCTGAACTTGAGCCCGAAACGGATTAAATTCAATGGGTACCCAAATGGTGGGGATTTCAGAGACATGGCTGGACGAGAGCCATGACTGGGCTGCTAATTTACAGGGCTATAGTCTGTTCAGAAATGACCGTCCAAATAAGCTAGAAGGAGGTGTATGTTTATACATAAAATCATCCTTAAAACCCATCCTGCGTGATAATATAGGTGAATCTAATGGAAATGTAGAGTCCCTGTGGGTGGAGATAAGGGGAGTGGGAAAAAATAATAAATTACTGATAGGGGTTTGTTATAAGTCCCCAACAATAATGGAAGTAGAGGAGAATATCTTCATAAAGCAAATAGATGAAGCAGCGACTCAGGGAGAAGTCATTATTATGGGGGGCTTCAACTACCCTGAAATACATTGGGGATCAGAAACCTGCAGTTCCAGCAAAGGTAATGGGTTTTTGAAAACTATGAGAGACAATTGCCTTTCACAACTGGTTCAGGACCCAACAAGAAGGGGGGCACAGTAAGACCTAATATTAACCAACAGGCCAGACCGCATATCAAATATACGGGTTAGAGGTCACTTGGGTAATAGTGATCATAACATAATAAGTTTTCAAGTATCATTTACTAAGATGTGTAGTAGAGGGGCTACAAGGACACTAATCTTCAGGAAGGCAAATTTCCAATGGTTGAGAGATGATCTTAGTGCAATAAACTGGGACGATGCCCTGAGACATAAAAGTACACAAAGCAAATGGGAGATGTTTACTAGCATCCTGAATAGGACCTGTGCACAATATATACCCTATGGGAATAAGCATGCTAGAAATAGGAGGAAACCACTATGGCTAAATAAAGCGGTAAGAGGCGCAATAAGTGACAAAAAGAAAGCATTTAGGGAATTAAAGCAAGTAGGTAGTGATGAAGCATTAAATAAATACAGAAAATTAAATAACATTTGTAAAAAGCAAATCAAGGCAGCAAAGATTGAGACATATTTTTTACAAATATTTTATAACTACATAAATAGTAAGAAACTAAAAAATGATTGTGTTGGCCCCTTTAAAAATAGTCTGGGTGAAATGGTGGATGAGGATGAGGAAAAAGCCAATATGCTAAATGACTTTTTTTCAACAGAAGTTACACAAGAAAATCCCATGACAAACAATATGATCAGTGATAACAAAAACTCTCAATTAAATGTCACCTGCTTAACCCAGCAGGAAGTATGGCATCGTCTAAAAATCACTAAAATTGACAAATCCCCTGGCCCGGATGGGATACACCCCAGCGGGCTGCAGGAATTAAGTAATGTCATAGATAGACCATTATTTTTAATATTTAAAGATTCCATAATAACAGGGTCTGTACCACAGGACTGGCGTATAGCAAATGTGGTGCCAATATTCAAAAAGGGGACAAAAGCTGAACTTGGAAATTATAGGCCAGTAAGCTTAACCTCTACTGTGGGTAAAATCCTAGAGGGTTTTCTAAGAGATGCTATACTGGAGTATCTGAAGAAAAATAACCTCATGGCCCAATGTCAACATGGTTTTACGAGGGACCGTTCCTGTCAAACTAATCTGATAAGCTTCTATGAAGAAGTAAGTTCTGGACTGGACCAAAGAAATGCAGTGGATGTGGTGTATATGGACTTTTCAAAAGCTTTTGATATGATGCCACACAAAAGGTTGATACATAAAATGACAGCAATGGGGATAGGGGAAAATATGTGTAAGTGGGTTAAGAACTGGCTTAGTGATAGGAAACAAAGGGTGGTCATTAATGGATCATACTCAGAATGGGTCACAGTTAACAGTGGGGTACCACAGGGGTCAGTGTTGGGCACACTTCTTTTTAACATATTTATTAATGACCTTGTAGGGGGCATACAGAGTAGAATCTCAATATTTGCAGATGACACTAAACTCTGCAGGGTAATCAATATAGAGGAGGACAATTTTATATTACAGGAGGATTTATGTAAACTAGAAGCTTGGGCTGATAAATGGCAAATGAGCTTTAATGGGGATAAATGTAAAGTCATGCACTTGGGCAGAGGAAACAAAAGGTATAATTACCGTATATACTCGCGTATAAGCCGAGTTTTTCAGCCCAAAAATTGGGCTGAAAAGTACCCCCCTCGGCTTATACGCGAGTCAGTGCTGTATACCGATGTATACATCGGTACATACCGGTGTATACATCGGTATACAGCAGCCCCCGTAATCCAGGGCCCCCCCAGCCTCTCTCCGGTCACCTGGAAAGGAAACTATACTTATCAGTGTCCGCTGTCCGCGCCCGCCGCTGCCGACATCGCGATCCTCCATCTTCATGCGGCGTCTTCCTGTTTCTGTGCTCGTCGCAGCAATGACGTCATTCCTTGCGACGCGCACAGGAAACAGGAAGACGCCGCATGAAGATGGAGGATCGCGATGTCGGCAGATGCGAGCGGGCGCGGACAGCGGACACTGATAAGTATAGTTTCCTTTCCAGGTGACCGGAGAGAGGCTGGGGGGCCCTGGATTACGGGGGCTGCTGTATACTACCGCGGGGGCTGCAATATACTACCACTGGGGCTGTATACACTGCTGGGGCTGCCTGTATACTGCTGGGGCTGCCTGTATACTGCTGGGGCTGCCTGTATACTGCTGGGGCTTCCTGTATACTGCTGGGGCTTCCTGTATACTGCTGGGGCTGCCTGTATACTGCTGGGGCTGCCTGTATACTGCTGGGGCTTCCTGTATACTGCTGGGGCTGCCTGTATACTGCTGGGGCTGCCTGTATACTGCTGGGGCTTCCTGTATACTGCTGGGGCTGCCTGTATACTGCTGGGGCTGCCTGTATACTGCTGGGGCTGCCTGTATTCTGCTGGGGCTACCTGTATACTGCTGGGGCTGCCTGTATACTGCTGGGGCTACCTGTATACTGCTGGGGCTGCCTGTATACTGCTGGGGCTGCCTGTATACTGCTGGGGCTGCCTGTATACTGCTGGGGCTTCCTGTATACTGCTGGGGCTTCCTGTATACTGCTGGGGCTGCCTGTATACTGCTGGGGCTTCCTGTATACTGCTGGGGCTGCCTGTATACTGCTGGGGCTTCCTGTATACTGCTGGGGCTGCCTGTATACTGCTGGGGCTCCTATATACTACCACTGGGGCTGCTGGGGCTCCTATATACTACCACTGGGGCTGCTGGGGCTCCTATGTACTACCACTGGGGGGGCCTGTATACCACACTGCTGGGGGCTATATACCTGTGCTGAGGTCCACCCTCGGCTTATACACGAGTCAATAGGTTTTTCCAGATTTTTGGGGCAAAAGTAGGGGGGTCGGCTTATACACGGGTCGGCTTATACACGAGTATATACGGTATGTGCTTAATTGTAAATCACTGGGCAAAACTAACAATGAAAAAGACCTGGGTATACGGGCAGATAAACTCACATTTAGTGGCCAGTGTCAGGCAGCTGCTGCAAAGGCAAATAAAATAATGGGATGCATTAAAAGAGGCATAGATGCTCATGAGGAGAACATAATTTTACCTCTATACAAGTCACTAGTTCGACCACACTTAGAATACTCTGTATAATTCTGGTCTCCAGTGTATAAGAAAGACATAGCTGAACTAGAGTGGGTCCAGAGAAGAGCAACCAAGGTTATTAGAGGACTGAGGGGTCTGCAATATCAAGAATGGTTATTAAACTTGGGGTTATTTAGCTGGGAAAAACGAAGGCTTAGGGGTGATCTTATAATAATGTATAAATATATGAGGGGACAGTACAGAGACCTTTTTAATGATCTTTTTACTCTTAGGCCTAAGACTGGGACAAGGGGCATCCTCTACGTCTGGAGGAAAGAAGGTTTAATCATAATCACAGACGCAGATTCCTTACTGTAAGAGCAGTGAGACTATGGAACTCTCTGCCACATGATGTTGTAATGAGTGAGTCACTACTAACATTTAAGAAGGGCCTGGATGCCTTTCTTGAAAACTATAATATTACCAGTTATATATACTAGATTCTTTGATAGGGCGTTGATCCAGGGAATTAGTCTGATTGCCATATCTGGAGTCAGGAAGGAATTTTTTCCCCCAATGTGGAGCTTAGTGTTGCCACATGGGTTTTTTTTTGCCTTTCTCTGGATCAACATGTTAGGCTATGGGTTGAACTAGATGGACTTAAAGTCTTCCTTCAACCTTAAAAACTATGTTACTATGTTACTATGTTACTTTACAGTTATAAAATGGTGGCATTAAGGGCTGGGGGGCTGTAAAACAAAGACAAATTATGATTAAAGCCACAGCATTATACTTACAGAGGACTACGCACTTGTAACGCCTTTTCTGGGTACTCTTGTTTATTCAAAGCACTCTTACTCCAGCAGCCATTCACAGATGCCCACTCTCTGTGAAAGCATCTGTGATTGCTGTTGTGCCCCCACCCATTGTGCTGGCATTTGTGATTGGTTGCCAGATACGGGATTTCACTTCCATCTGCCTTGTTTTACCTTGGATAACAATCAAAGCTATAGACCTTCTTTTTTTTTTCATTATTGAAATAAATAATAAAAAAAGTGTGGGCTCCGCCCTATTTTTGATTCCCAGCCACATTAAAACCAGGCTACAGAATAGCAGCTTGTAGCTGCCACATTAATTGGTTCATTCATCAGAATTGCAATTTCCTGGTGCTTTACCCGGTTCTTCCCTATGCCCTGGTGCAGTGACATTGGGGTGATAGCAGGGGATAATGACAGCTAAGTATTGACAGCTATCATTAAGCCCCAAATTGGTAATGTCTGACTTCTATGAGACCTGCACAATACCAATTCGGCAAGTAAATTGTTAAAAAACACAGACACAGAAAAATCCATTAATTGAAATAAAACAGAGTAAAATCCATTATTTGAAATGCAGAACACACAAACCCTCTTTCACAACATTAAGAACCTCAAAAAACTCCCCAGGTCCAAACCACTCCAAAATATGATGTCCCTTCATAATCCTGGCTTTGCTACATCCAGAGACTGCAGCAATGAAATAAGCGTCCTACTGCTGTGACCTCTGGGATTACATTGATTGCTGCAGGGGAGTGGTGAGGTCAGTGAGTCACCGAGGGCTTCCAAGCTGCTGTCAGTAAACTCAGGTGACCCTGCTGCTGGATTGCCAGACAGCTATGCCGCCATGTCCCTTAATCCGGCAGTGGGGTCATCAGAGTCCACTGACAGCAGCAGAGAAGCTTTCAGTGACTCATTGATGTCCCAGCTTCAGATGGAAGTGGACACTCCTGATGTTTTTAACCAATCCCAGACACCAAACCTACCATTTCTTTTTCAACCCACCTTATCATCTCTGCCTGCACCTCCCTCACAGTCTTGAGTTTGTCGGTTACACCCTTCTCCCCCCTCTCTCATCCACAGCAGCCAGCCACCAGACCCAGAGTTGTCCAGTTGCCATTACTTCTTGAAAAAACCTGTGCCTGTGCTACATAAGCATGTCACAAATAACATCACCTGTTTCTTGAGAAACTCTGTGTGCTTCTGGGTGCATATCACCACTGACACCTAGATGAGCAAATGTGGCCAGGGGCATTACATCTCGCTGACCTGACAATGGATAACTCTGGTGGCTGTGGTGTCAGTTGGGAAAGGGACTACTCCCCAAGTCTTGAAATCCCCAAGACAAACCTCTGTATGTACCACTTCATCCACTGTATCTGCCTCCTCCACTGCCTCTAGGGTGCTGACTCTTCTTGCACAGCAGGGTGGCATGCCAGGGTGGAATACAGTAGTACAGGGGGGCTCAAGAAACCAGACAAACTTAGTGAAGGTGCAATAGTTGAGAACAAATTGAGGAGGATGAGGATGAAGAGGTGATGGGCATAGAACAGTCAGGAGATGAAGAAGTAATTATTCCCCTTTGTGTTGTTCACAGTTGGTCAGTGAGGACGAAGGAAGGAAGCTCGATTGTTACCCCACCACAACAAGGACTTGGGCCTCATGGATGCATCAGGCCTTCTCACTACATATATCTGCATCATGATGCCGGTATTGTTAGGATGTGAATTAGCAATGACTACTGGATTGCCACGATATTGGATCCAAGGTGTGTGCTTTCCCCTTGGACAGGGATATGCACATGCTGTGGTATCAAAAAACACTAGTAGACAATCTTAGCTAGCGTTCTCTCCGAATGTGTCTTCAGCACTACTGGTATTGTTCTGATGTAGAAGCACATCCAGCTGTCCCCTGAAAGTGTGGAGACTACTCTTGGTGTCTCCTTGTCTGTTTCCTAAATTTAACAGGGCTCACTTAGCAAGATGCCTGCATGTGTCACTCATCCCACTGTTATTGTAACGGAGTGGGTAGCCCTGACTATATTATTATTGAAATGGACACTGAAGTGGACATTACACAGTCTAATACTGCCCCCTTGTGGACAAGTGCTGAAATTGCGATTACACCAACTGCTGATCCCCTCCCACATCAACCTTGTGCTGAGGAACAAAAAGTGCCGGAAACAGAGAAGGAACAGAGCTCGACCAGGACCGACCTGCCTGTGGGTTCTTCTTGAGAGAGGGCTTCCTTGCAACACCTCTCTGGAAAGATCACGCCGCGAAAGCTGTTGCGACAACCCCCAGGCTGCAGAACATTGTTACCATGACCCTAACCTGACTGCAGAGCATCGCACTCCTAGAGCTTATTCAGAGACTGTGACGGACACAAGGGAGCCATCTTCGAAACCTATACTCCCTTCTTTTTTTGCTCTGACTGAGAGACTATAAACCGGTACCTGTGGAGAGGACTGAGGAGACCCCCCCTTCATCGCTTCCCCTGGAATCGCCACTGTTAGACCCCAGGCCTGCGATGTGGGAGCTACACCTTCTGCTGTTATAAACTGGTAACGCACATTGAGTGAAAGCTAGGGAAAGATATTGCCAGTACTGTTTTGTTTTCTTTGTTTGTTTGCCGTGCATCCGGAGCTGAATATCAGGGGACTCAATCTTCCCTATATGTGCAGACAAACCAGTTGAATGTGTTATCACCATGTTTAATAGTAAAGAAATGTTTCCTCCCGTTAAATCAGAGTATGGGGATTTTGTTGAAGCAGATCATAGACACACACCCGCGGCCTTACTGCCGGTCACTTCATCTGGCGTAGTCGGCAGGATCTGTGATCAACAAAATCCTCTCCCGGTAGTAGCTTATAACCAGACAGCTCCCCCAGCATCTACTGTCAATCAAGTGAGAAAGTTTAATGGACGGAATTATCCTGTACCTGAATGGACAGAACAACTCAAGATAGTGGGGGAAATGTATAACATTGATCCTAAGACCCTAGCAGAAATGGCCATGCTAACATTAGAGGGGGAGGCGTGGACGACAGTCAGGCTGGAGACGGTTAGGGGCCGGCGTACATTGGATGACTTGGTGCGGGTGCTGGAGAACACCTATGGGCCGACCACATATGCGGGGACATTGCGCTATATGTTCTTCCGGCGTACTCAGCTCGAGTGGGAGGACATTCCCCAATATGCAAACGCCCTTCAAGTACTGCTTGAACAAGCCTGTAGAAAAGAAGAACAGATAGCTAGTACAGACTCCCGTGATCTGGTGCTGAGAGATCAATTTGTAACTGGGCTGAGAGACCCGTACCTTAACCGCGCATTGCAAGATCTACTCCGGATAAATCCGGCCCTTATGTTGGCTGAGGTTAAACAGGAAGCGATAGAACGTTCTAGGGGACCTGTCATGGAGACACAGACTTATACCGTGGCTTGCAGGTCCATATCTGGTACCAGAACTCCGAACAGTGACACGGAAGAACTGAAACAGATGGTGGCAGAGTTACAGAAACAGGTGCTACAGCTCACACTAGACCAACCGGCGGACAGGCAAGCAAGACAACAACCCAACTGGCCTATGGGAAGGTGCTGGACATGCGGCGACCCCCGCCATAGAGCAAACCGTTGCCCCCAGAACTTTCAAGTCCACCCGCGGTCCGATGTACCAGAACCAGCGAGCCGTGCCCCTCAACAGCGGCCGCCGTTAAACTAGACGCCCCTGCCAAAGCGGCTCACTCGGCAGGGGAGGCCAAGGAGAAGGGTGTATGAAAACAGAGCCAGCAACGGAACAAACTTGCATCAAACAGCCGACAGGGATTGCCGTGCAAGGACTAATGGACACTGGGTCTCAGGTATCCACCATCTCCGAGCAGTTTTATGAAGAATATCTGAAGCCGCGAGTTGCCTATGACCCTGATACTGCAATCAAGATCAAAGCAGCCAATAATTTACTCATTCCGGTGACGGGAATTGCCTGGATGAACACCGAAATCTGTGGGCAGGACCTCGGGAAGAGGGGGATAATCGTGGTCAAGGAAGGCTTTGGATCAGAAACGCCCATGATTATTGGGATGAACATCCTGAAAGACCTGGATCTGGTGCTGTTCACCAAGAGGGGACCCAAGTACTGGCAGGAGGTGACCGCACACAGGGCCACCCGCCGAGCCTTTTAACGAGTGGTCCGGACCTGCAGCCTCCAGCGAATGGCAGAGGAACAGCTGCCGCTGGCCACGATCACCGTACCCCGCCACACTAGGATAACCTTACCGGCTGAGAAGGAGACAGTTATCTCGCTACCCCTTAGCACCACAAGACAGCTGGAAGGCGTAGAGGTGCTGATTGAACCGTGGACCCCGAAGGAGGGGAAGCTGAATCCACTAGTTGCCCGAACGCTAGCTGTTGTGAGAAAGGGAAGGATTCCTGTTAGGCTGGGCAACACGGCTAACGTGGGCATCGACCTAGAGGCTGGGACACAGCTCGCCCGAGTATACGCCCTACCCGAAGAGGTGAATCCTATGAGCGCCCTCCAGTTTGCACCGTCTACAGAGGGAGATTGGACAGTGACTGTCTCTGCCATGGCCACTGCCACAGAGGACACCAAAGCGGGGCGAGAACTGCGAGAAAAGTATCAGTTGGACACATCCCAATACTCCAAACAGGAGGTGTCCCAGATAGAGGAACTACTACAAGAAACACCAGGCGTTATTTGCCCGGCATGACACCGACTTTGGATGCACCACCAGTATCAAGCACGAGATCCCGTACGGGTAACGCCGTTCCCATCCGCGAGAGGTACCGCCAAATACCTCCCCAACAATACCAAGAAGTGAAAAACCTCCTGAATTCCATGTTACATGCCGGAGTGGTACGAGAGAGCCAGAGCCCCTGGGCTGCACCGGTGGTGATGATTAAGAAGAAAGACGGGTCCCTGAGGTTCTGTGTGGACTACCGCCGCTTGAATGCTTGCACCATCAGGGACTCGTACCCTTTGCCAAGGATCGAAGAATCCCTGACAGCCCTGAAGAAAGCCAAGTACTTTTCTTCCTTGGATCTGGCCAGCGGCTATTGGCAGGTACCCATGCACGAGAAGGATCGAGAAAAGACTGCTTTCATTCTACCCATGGGCCTGTACGAGTTCGACCGGATGCCCTTTGGCCTGAACAACGCACCGGAGACTTTCCAGAGGCTGATGGAGCGCTGCTTGGGGGACTTCAATTTCGACTTCACCCTCATCTACCTGGACGACATTGTAGTCTATTCGGCCACATTTGAAGAACACCTACAGCAGCTGGGCCGTGTGTTCCGTAGGTTGAGGGAACATGGCCTGAAGTTGAAGCCCAGCAAGTCCCGTCTTCTGCAGCCAGAGATAGATTACCTGGGTCACCCAATCTCGGCCGAAGGTGTTCAACCGTCTCCAGAGAAAATAGCCACTGTACTGGACTGGCTACAACCTGCAAATGTCAAGGAGGTCAGGGCTTTCCTGGGGCTGGCTACTACCGCCGGTTCGTTAAAAACTTCGCCCGGCTTGCTGCACCACTGCACGACCTGCTTCGAGGGACTACCAACAGCCCCAGGGGACGACCCATCAGCTGGGGACCCAGCCAGGAAGAGTCCTTTCAAGCCCTAAAGGGTGCTCTGACATCCCCCCCCATCTTGGCATATGCGGACTACAATCTGCCCTTTCAACTACATACCGATGCCAGTCTACAGGGTCTAGGGGCAGTACTCTCCCAGGTACAAGAAGGCAAATAACGTGTCATAGCCTATGCCAGTCGGTCCCTACACGAAGGTGAGAAGAACTCCATCAATTACAGCTCGTTCCGGCTGGAGCTGTTGGCCCTAACGTGGGCTATGACGGAAAAATTTGCAAGATATCTCACGGGGACAGAAGTACTAGTCCTGACAGATAACAATCCGTTGGCCCACTTAGAGAATGCAAAACTCGGAGTCATGGAGCAGCGTTGGATGGCCCGGTTCTCTAAGTTTAACTACAAGATCAGATATAGAGCTGGGGCTGAGAATCAAAATGCGGACAGCCTGTCTAGAGTGACATTCCCCTTACTCACTAGAGACCGGGATGAAGAACTAGAAGGAGACGAGACGCCTGACTTCGCAAGGCTTGCCCGACAGATGATGGATTGCCACCAGTATGTTGTAGGTGAAGCTGGAGCTCAAGTGAGGGCCCCGCTGTTCCCCCAGGAGTGGTGCAGACTCCAGGACCAGAACCCTGAATGGGCCTTACTCAAGCAATGGGTGAAGCAACAGCAGAAGCCCTCCTCCGAAGCACGGTCGCGACTCTCCGCCGGGACCTTGACCTTGCTCAGCCAGTGGGATCGGCTAATTCTGAGAGAAGAGGTACTATATCGGAAGGTTCTCCTGTCCCACATGTTGGAGGAATGTATACAAGTTGTGGTGCCTGCCCAATTGGCCCGTGAGATGGTGGATGAAGCACACAAAAGGAACGGTCACTTTGGAATAGACAAGACCTTTCGGTGGATTCAACAGTCCATCTACTGTCCGGGGCTCCGCAAGCTGGTTGAAGACGTCTGCAGAACCTGTCGCACCTGTGAACTTCACAAGTCCACTGAGCAGCGTGCAACTGTCCAGACAATTAAAACATCCAGGCCTCTTGAGCTGTTGACGGTGGACTATCTGTTGATTGGACGGCGAGTAGTGGCTATCAATACTGCCTAGTCATGGTGGACCACTTCACCAAATTCGCCGTCGCTGTTGCTACCAAAGACCAGACTGCCGAATCAGCTGCACGGGCCATCTGTCGACAGTTCATCCACGTCTATGGGTGTCCAGAGAGGTTGCACTCTGATCAGGGGGCTTGTTTCGAAGGCAGAGTTATCGAAGAACTGCATCGGATATATGGGATCCAGAAGTCAAGGACCACCCCTTACCACCCACAAGGAAACGGTGCGTGTGAGCGCTTTAACCGGACTCTACTCCAGTTGATACGCACCTTAGCCGATGATAGAAGGACCAATGGCCCCAATTCCTTCCAGATCTAGTATGGGCCTACAACAACCAGGTCCACTCTGTGACTGGCTACACCCCACACACCCTTCTCTTTGGCCGCCCGGGAAAAGGGGTCCATGACCTGAACCTATTCTGCCCTGAAGAAGAGGTCTGCAATACCTACCCATCCTGGCTACATGCCCACCGACAGAAGATGGAAACTGTTCACCGGCTAGTGAGCCAACAGATCCGGAACCAGATACATGCTGACCCACTCCCAGTACAAGAGGAACCCTTGGAGTTGGGACAGCTAGTCCTGCTCCGTATTAAGAAGCCTCAAGGAAAGCTTCGAGCCAAGTGGGAGGCCGAAATCTACCGGGTAGTCGAACGCCCCTACCCCAACAGTCATACATACCGAGTGCGGGGTGAAGACAGTGGCAACACCCGCACCATACACTGAAACATGTTGCGCCCCTGCCGGTCCCAGCCTGACTCCTCGACCACAGTACCCAGAGGGGGTGACGCTGCTGACATGACTGACGTCATAGATACTATTCAGCATAGCGACCATGTTGACATGGTGACCCACCTACCCAGACTAGTTCTTCCCCCGGGGGATTGACTGAAGTGGAGCGTACAAAAGGTGACAAGGTGGGGAATAGCCGACCCTTGCGGCGCACTGGCCGCACCACTGCTGGGGTCCCTCCCGGACAGTTCTACAAGGACCAGTACGTATGGCCCACTTCTCAACCAACCCCTGTGACATCTACAGCCATCACTGCCTTGGAGCCGGCGGTTGTTGACAGGGACTGCCAACCTTTAAGTGGGGGGTATGTAACGGAGTGGGTAGCCCTGACTGTTTTATTATTGAAATGGACACTGAAGTGGACATTACACAGTCTAATACTGCCCCCTTGTGGACAAGTGCTGAAATTGCGATTACACCAACTGCTGATCCCCCTCCCACATCAGCCTTGTGCTGAGGAAGAAAAAGTGTGGGAAACAGAGAAGGAACAGAGCTCTACCAGGACAGACTTCCTTGCAACACCTCTCTGGAAAGATCACGCCGCGGAAGCCGTTGCGACTACCCCCAGGCTGCAGAACATTGTTACCATGAGCCTAACCTGACTGCAGAGCATTGCACTCCTAGAGCTTATTCAGAGACTGTGACGGACACAAGGGAGCCATCTTCGAAACCTATACTCCCTTCTTTTTTTGCTCTGACTGAGAGACTATAAACCGGTACCTGTGGAGAGGACTGAGGAGACCCCCCTTCATCGCTTCCCCTGGAATCGCCACCGTTAGACCCCAGGCCTGCGATGTGGGAGCTACACCTTCTGCTGTTATAGACTGGTAACGCACATTGAGTGAAAGCTAGGGAAAGATATTGCCAGTACTGTTTTGTTTTCTTTGTTTGTTTGCCGTGCATCCGGAGCTGAATATCAGGGGACTCAATCTTCCCTATATGTGCAGCCAAACCAGTTGAATGTGTTATCACCATGTTTAATAGTAAAGAAATGTTTCCTCCCGTTAAATCCGAGTATGGGGATTTTGTTGAAGCAGATCATAGACACACACCCGCAGCCTTACTGCCGGTCACTTCATTATTAATCAACGTTTATCATTCAAATGCTAGATCAGGCACTGTTCCTGACCCTGTGCCATGCATGCCGGCTGCACCATTATACAGTTTCTATTCTGAGTCAATTGATGCCCCTTTTGTGGAATCTGGCCCTAATTTTTTGGAAATGTAGAGACTTTACTCGTGGTGTCTTTGTTGTGTGTTTTGTGAATTTAGCAGGGCTCTCTGAGTACAATGCTTACACCTATCATTAATTTTCCTTTTCTAAATCAATGTTGAAGCTGGAAATATTGGGCCAGGTCTTGCCCCATGCATCCATAATGCACCATCATAAAAATATTAACTCTTGGGAATAAATTACACTTTTCCTGGTGTCTGCCCCTAATCTGAGCTGTTTTGCCAACTTGTGGGCCCCTTTTAGGGTGTTTTCTATGCCCTTGATTTTGCCCTCCATTGATTTCAATATGGTTCGGAAGGTTGGCAAACTATTCTTAGAAACATATGCCAACAGAACCTGAACTTCAAAAGCTTTGCAGTCTCTAGTAAGACATTTCCTGTTGCTTTCAACCATGTTTGCACACACTACAGCTGGAATTGTGACCTACTCCTCCGTACAGATCTTTCAGGTTTCAGGGCTATCATTGGACAACACTCAGCTTCAGCTCCCACCAAAGATTTTCTATTGGGCTCATGTCCGGAGACTGGCTGGGTCACTCCAGAACTTTGAAATGTTTCTAATGAAACCACTCCTTAGTTGACCTGACTCTCTGTTTTGGGTTATTGTCATGCTGAAAGACCCAGTCATAACCCATCTTCAATGCTCTTACTTAGCAAAGGATGCTGTTTGCCAAAAGACAATTTCTTATATCCTCCCTTTAATATGTTGCAGTTACCCTGTCCCCTATGCAGAAAAGCACTTGAGAGTATGATGTTTCCACCCCAAGCTTCACAGTTGGGACAGTGTTCTTGGGGTTGGACCCATCGTTTTTCTTCCTCAAAGTCTGCCGACTGGAGTTTATATCAACTGTTCTAATTTGGTCTCATCTGACCACTTGAACTTCTCCCATGTCTCCTCTGGATCATCTAGATGATCAGTGGCAGACTTAAAAATGGGCCTGGACATCTGTTAATGTAAGCAGCAGGACCTTGTATGCCCTGCCGAATTTTAATCCATTGCATAGTGTGTTACTAACGGTTATCTTTGACACTGTGGTCCCACCCCTCTTCAAGTCATTGACAAGGTCATCCCATGTAGATCTGGGCTGATATTTGACCTTTCTTAGCATTTTTACCCCATGAGTTGAGATCTTGCATGGAGCCATATGGAGACCAAGGAAAATTGACAGTCAACTTATGTTTGTTCTATATTATGTATTCATTTATATAGCGCTATTAATTCCATAGCACTTTACATACATTTGTAACACTGTCCTCATTGGGGCTCACAATCTAAACATCCTATCTGTATGTCTTTGAAATGTGGGAGGAAACCAGAGTGCCTGGAGGAAATCCACACAAACACAGGGAAAACACAAAACTCCTTGCAGATATCGTCCTGGGTGGGATTTAGTGGTGCTACCACTGAGCCATCATGCCGTCCTATATTCTAATAATTGTGCCACCAATGATTGTCTTTGCACCAAGCTGCTTTGATATTATCCTGTAGCCCATGCCAGCCTTTGTGCTAGTCTACAATTTTTACCCTGGTGTCCTTAGATAGCATTTTGATCTTGTTCCATGGTTGAGAGGTTGGAGTATGATTGTGTGGGCATACGTAATATATTAGGGTATGTGTCCACAGGATGTTTTTCCTGCATTTTCTGCATGCATTTTTACCTTGGTTTTATGCAATTGCATGCTAATCTGTTCCTGCGCTTGTGCGGATACGAAAGATTAAACATGTCCTATCTTTTCTGCGTTTTTGCTGCAGACAATGGCAAAAATGCTGAAAAAAACACAGCATCCCAAACGTAGCAAAAACACAGTAAAAATGGGCAAAATACACGATAAAAATGCAGGACCTTAATGCAGCAAATGTCCTGGCAAGGACTCTAGAAGTCTGTGAGAACCAGAATTCTTGCTGTTTAGTAGGTGATCAAATGCTTTGTTCATGCAGTAAAAAGCAAGTGAATTATTTAAAAATCACATTCTTTGATTTTCTGGATTTTATTTTACATTCTGTCTCTCACAGCTAAAGTGTACCTACAATAAAAATTGTGGACCTTTCCATTCTTTGTAGTGGAAAAACTTGCAAAATCGGCAGTGTATCAAATACTTATTTTCTCCACTGTATGTGATTTGTTGTACAATGGAAACTGTTAATGTGTGATTGGTGAAGACGTGGGGCCGAGGTGGAGTTTTTTGAAGATTGGGCGATGGGGCTGTAAAAGGTTTCAAGAGAGGAGGTGGAGCTGGGGTGCAGCTTGTGCAGAGTCTCAAAGGGGACTCAAAAATGTTGGTATTATTGGGCTTGAACTTCTTGGTATCAGCTATTACACTCCTGGGTTGTGCATTTGTATAGTAGATCACTGGACCACAGATTGATTTGTGGAAGCTTAACCCTTGTAACAGAAAGAAACCAGAGATTGACGTAGGGGAAACCTTGACTTTATTAAGGTAATTAGCCCACAGGAAAAAGTATTTGAGGGAGAGGACCCTCTGGATCAAGACATCAAACACCCCTAGAGGAGCAACCAGTAAGGGAACCCTTATACAGGGATTGTCCTGACTCAGCTCCAGGGGATCTAAATGTCATGAATCAAGGACCAAAAGGGTGACTTGTACAGACCATAACAGTAAAAGTTGAAAAGCCTGAGATAAGCTGTCTCTGCCTGTAGAAAAATCTTGATAGATGTGAGTAATCCTAGATAGGCTGATCCAGCCGGTAGTAGAATGCAGAGAATACTGTGCTATCCAGGAGAGGCTGGTACAGTTCAACGTGGATCCTGAACATGCAGGGCAATCCAGAGTTGACAGACACTGCCGGTAGAGGATTCTGTGGAGAGACAAGAGTAAGTATTTGCAGAGCAAAGTATAAGGAACAGTGTTCTAGTGCAAAGCACTGCAGGAGAGGCACCTGGACATTTTCAACGCTCCAAAGGTATGAACATATTGCCCAGGCAACTCCCATAAGGGGAAAATGCCTTATGTACACTGGACCTTCTAACAATTATGCTGAGAGGCTAAATAGGAAACAGATGTTCTGGCCATTTAAACTCTAGCAGAGTGTGGCATGTGATGCTTAAGCTTCCTCCTGGGAGACCAGCTCAGAGGATGCAGGCTCTGAAAGGAAAAGGAGGCAGAGTGGCTGGAAGATGGGCAGACTCAGGAGAGCTGGGTGGCAGGCACCGGTCTCCCTGCCCAGCATAGACCGGTCCTGTGGCCAAGGGCATGACAGAACTCCCTCTCTTACACTCCCTGTTTTTTAAACCTGAAAGACTTTTTTGAGGAGAATCAGAGCATCGATGTTTTATTCAGGCTCCCAAGATCTCTCTTCCGGACCAAATCCCTTTCAGACGACCAGAAAGAGAGTCCTGCATCCTCTTCTCTTCATAGCTAGGATATCCTTTACTTCAAAGACATCCTCAGCACTAACTGGAGAAGGAAAAATACTTGCGCTTTGAGTGTAATGACTGAGAACAACCAGTTTAAGCAGAGAAACATGGAAGATGGTGTGAATCCACAAAGAGGCTGGCAGTTTGAATTGGTAACACACGTCGTTTATTCGATGGAGGACTTTGAAGGGACTAATGTACTGAGGAGCCAACTTATAAGAGGGGAACTTAAGATGGATGCGCCTGGAAGAAAGCCATACATTATCTCCAGGTCAGAATGGCAGAAGATCCAGGCATCTCTTGTCCGCGTGCTTCTTGGTTCACACAGATGGCTGCTTCGGGGAGGTCCTGGTCTCCATCCAGAATTTGGTGAATCCTTGGCTAGAGACTTGGCTGCTGTGTTGCAGGAGGCAAGAAGTAACGGAGTCAGGATCCTAAGATGCTGTTTGTAAACAAGGAAAAACGGAGAGTTAGAGGAGAGCACAATGACATGATTGTCGGAAAACTTTGCCCATGGCAGCAGAACAACCCAGTCACTCTGGTGCACATTCATGAAGTGTCGCAGATAGTTGGTGAGGATTTGATTGACACACTATACTTGATCGTTAGATTGTGGGTGATAGGCCAAGGAGAAGTCTAAAGTGACATCCAGCAGTTTAACAAGGGACTGCCAGAATCAAATTAATCAAACCCCTCTGTCAAAAACAATGTGGAATGGAAGACCATGAAGGCAAAGAATATGCTGGATGAGTTTAGGAGCAGAAGGGAGACCAGACAGCCAGATGAAATGTCCTATTTTAGAGAACCAGTCAGCCACAAACCAGATTAACGTACAGCCGGATGATACTGGCAAATCCGTGATAATGTCCATTGCAATGTGCTACCATGGAGCAGACAGAATCAGGAGAGCAAGTAGGTGACCAGCTAGAATTTTCTTGGGTGTCTTATTGCGAGCACAGGAAGGACAGGCTGCCAAGAAGTCCAGGACTTCTTGGCACAAGGTAAACCACCAGTAGTGTCGATAAATCAGCATCAAAGTCTTCTTTTAACTTCTTTCCTTTGGTTTGGTACCAGGTCAAGGTAGTGAGTGGCATTAACAGAGAAGAGAAGTGTGGACTGAATTGCCGATAGTAATTGGTGAATCCCAGGAACTGCTGAATGGCCTTGAGTCCCACTGCATGGGGCCACTTCAGCATGGTGGAGAACATCTCTGGATCCATCTCGAGACCTGTACAGAGATAATGTAACTGAGAAAGTAAAGACTTACGCTCAAACAGACATTTTTCAAATTTGGCATACAAACAATTCTCCCTTAACCTTTGAAGAACTAGTCGAACATTCCTCCTATGTGTCGGTAAGTCAGGAGAAAACACCAGGATGGTATCTAGGTATACTACCACACAGACGTAGAGTAGGTCATGGAAGATAGACAAATAACTGATAAAAGAAACCCCTTAATCTCAAGTGGACAGAACATACATACCGTAAACACCAAACACTATTGTGAAGGAATATAAACCACGATCAGTACAAACATCATCCACTACAATGATTTTTTAGAAAATGATTATAAAGTTTAATACAATATAATACAAAAAGCGGTGGGTATTAAAATAATACAGGTCAATTTGGGAGAAGACAGTAGAAAAAGATGGCTAGATGCTTTATCCATCAAGGAGAGGAGGACAAGGAGTAGTGTCACCAAAAATAAGACTTTTCAAAATATAATCATATACAGTGCCTTGTGAAAGTATTTTGCCCCCTTAAATTTTTCAACCTTTTGCCACATTTCAGGCTTCAAACATAAAGATATAAAATTAAAATTTTTCTGTGAAGACTCAACAACAAGTGGGACACAATTGTTAAATGGAAGAAAATTTATTGGATATTTTAAACTTTTTTAACAAATAAAAAACTGAAAAGTGGAGCGTGCAATATTATTCGGCCCCCTTGAGTTAATACTTTGTAGCGCCACCTTTTGCTGCAATTACAGCTGCAAGTTTCTTGGGGTATATCACTATCAGTTTGCACATCAAGAGACTGAAATTATTGTCCTTTCGTCCTTGCAAAACAGCTTGAGCTCAGTGAGGTTGGAGGGAGAGTGTTTGTGAACAGCAGTTTTCAGCTCTTTCTATAGATTCTCGATTGGATTCAGGTCTGGACTTAGACTTGGCCATTCTAACACCTGGATATATTTATTTTAGAATATCATTGTACTGTAGATTTTGCTTTATGTTTGGGATCATTGTCTTGTTGGAAGATAAACTCCGTCCCAGTCTCAGGTCTTTTGCAGACCCCAACAGGTTTTCTTCCAGAATGGTCCTATATTTGTCTCCGTCCATCTTCACATCAATTTTAACCATCTTCCCGGTCCCTGCTGAAGAAAAGCAGGCCCAAATCATGATGCAGCCACCACCATGTTTTACAGTGGGTATGGTGTTTTGAGGGTGATGAGCTGTGTTGCTTTTACGCCAAACATATCGTTTTGCATTGTGGCCAAAAAGTTCGATTTTGGTTCATCTGACCAGAGCATCTTATTGCACATATTTGGTGTGTCTCCCAGGTGGCTTGTGGCAAACTTCAAACAAGAATTTTTATGGATATCTTAAGACAAATGGCTTTCTTCTTGCCACTCTTCCATAAAGGCCAGATTTGTGCAGTGTATGACTGATTATTGTCCTATGGACAGACTCTCCCACCTCCACTATAGATCTCTGCAGTTCATCCAGAGTGATCATGGGTAGGGATGAGCGAGTAGAATCGTTACTATTCGGTACTCGATGAATAGTAACAATATTCGGGCTACTCGCTACTCCCCAAGTTTCTTGTGATTACTCGGGTGTAGCGAGAAGTCCTTTCATTTTCGTAGTGTATCTATATATACACTGCAAAAGTTTACTAAAAGTGAATAAAAGTTGTTAAAAAATAAAAAAAAATATCGTACTCACCTATCCGATGGCTGCACCGGGACCAGCAAAGAACACATCCGATCAACGACAAGGACCTGCCAATCAGATGTCTGGTAGCGATCTGACCAATCAGATGGCCAGACATCACAAACCACCTGATCGCTACCAGCCGCCTGATTGGCCAGATTGCCAGGTCTTGAACGTGCATCAATGACCTGGCAATCTGGCTGGTTGCAATCAGGTGGTTTGTGACGTCTGGCCATCTGATTGGCTGTCAGACTCACAGGTCCTTGTTGTTGATCGGATGTCTTCTTTGCCACTCCCGGTATGATATTTTTTTATTTTTTAACAACTTTTATTCACTTTTAGTGCACTTTCACAGTGTATATATAGATACACTGCGAAAGTACTCTCCCGGCCCATTCATTAACATTGGACTCGCTATACTCGCAATGAGTACCGAGTATCGAGACCTACTCATTGCGAGTATAGCGAGTCCGATTAGTTCTGTACTCGCTCATCCCTAATCATGGGCCTTTTGGCTGCATCTCTGATCTTTCTTCTCCTTGTTCGAGATGAAAATTTAGAGGCACAGCCGGGTCTTGGTTGATTTGCAGTGGTCTGATACTCCTTCCATTTCAATATGATCGCTTACACAGTGTGCTCCTTGAATACCTTGCAAAATCTTTTTGTATCCACATCTGGCTTTAAACTTCACCACAACAGTATCTCGGACCTGCCTGGTGTGTTCCTTGATCTTCATTATGCTCTGTGTATTTGAAACCGAACACTGAGACTATCACAGAGAAGGTGCATTTATACAGAGACTTGGATGCACACAGATGGATTCTATTTATCATTACCAGTCATTTAGGACAACATTGGATCATTCAGAGATCCACACTGAACTTCTGGAGTGAGTTTGCTGCATTGAAGTTAAAGGGGCCGAATAATATTGCACCTCCCACTTTTCAGTTTTTTATCTTTTAAAAAAGTTTAAAATATCCAATAAATTTCGTTCCACTTCACAATTGTGTCCCACTTGTTGTTGATTCTTCACAAAAAAATTAGAATTTTAGATCTTTATGTTTGAAGTCTGAAATGTGGCAAAAGGTTGAAAAGTTCAAGTGGGCCAAATACTTTCACAACGCACTGTAACTGCACACCTCCAGCATAACAAATTATAATATTACAGACTATTACAAGGCTGCATTAAAATGCCTCGTGCTGCAAATACAATGCTAAGTAATGCTGAGCATGCAGTAAGGATGATACTAGGCTAACTAGCTGCAGATGCTAATCTACAATTAGATGGACTAATCTACAATGGCTACCTAAGATTTACCCACCTAGTCATAAAGTGCTGAATTTACTTGAACAGAACATAGTTCACCTTGGGCCATACTGCACTGCCCTGCAGGAGATCTGGAATGGAGACACACGTTCAGGACAACCTTGACGTATGTTTCGTCCAGGTGGACTTCGTCAGGAGGCATGGCTTATTCAATTCTGAGCTCATTATATACCATAGTCTACTTCCCCATAGGTCTGTATTGATAAAATAATCATAAACACCTGTGTATCTTGATGCCTCACTAAACTAAATTGCCACCCACTGTGGACATGTGATCATTCTGATCACGTGACTGTGTGGCAGGAAGTGCATCATAATGAAAGGCATAGTGTGTTACTATGCCAACCCGCTCTTGAGTACCTGCCCCCACATGATCACATGATCGACGGCAGGAAGCACGTCGTGTTGGCATAGTTTGTTGCTGTGCCAATGCTCTCTTTCTTTGTGCGCTCACCTCGTGTGATCTGCAGGGAATGTGACCCAGGTTTCGGGAGGTCCCGCGGCCGATGACGTGAGGAAGGAAGTGGAGCCTTATACCCAGCGTCATCCCACAAGGAAGCCCTAGGCCCCGGCTCACTGAGCAGCACAGCGCGCATGCAGGAGCACGGCCGAGAGTGTTATTAGACAGATTGGACAATGCCCTAACTAGCAATTCCTAAAGCAAAGAAATAAGTACTGAGGACTGAAAATTTCATTATCCCATAGTGCAATCCCCAGACTAACAAAGCCTAAGGCAAGAAATAATTACTGGTGGTAATCTAATGCCCAGCAGAGTTCTAAATTACAGTCGGCATAGTACAGCCACTAACTCCAGTGATGTGGCCTGTCTAGCCGGCTACAATAGGCTAAGGGTACATAAATTATTAATAGATGAAGGCTACAATAATACCGATATTAGATCAGTACGGTACTAAAAACTATAAAACATTTTAGTTACAGTATGCATGTATACACAGTATAAGTCTAGTAGCCAAGGTGCCAGGTGTTATACAATGCAATACATCTAAAGCAATAGTGTATGACAGAGCCATAATAAATATAGTGTTTTTCTGTCAGGCAACAATCGGCAATCAGAAGCTTTGTTCCAGTAAGGAGTGCTTATTTTCTTGATAGAGAGATCCAGTGGAGTTCCAATCACAATCATAATAACGCAATATCTTCCAATTCACACGGTTTATATCCGGCGCAGACTAGTGATGCGCACCCAGGGCTCGGGTACTCAGCTCTCGGGCTCGGGTTCAGTTCTGTCCTGGGGATGTCACGGGTGGCCTGCCCGAGGCCGTGGCCCTGGAGGTCAATTGAATAAGACGTGTTTTTACAAGGGATTATTTACAAAGTTATTGTCTTCGTGACGCCACCTGCTGAGTCTGGTGAGGTCCACCAGGGGCGTCACAGTCCTCCGGTGGTCGATGGTATTGCGGCTTAGATGGATTAATCCCCGCAGGCGAGACTGGACCGCCGGGGCAGCAATTCTGTAAGAAAACAGTTTATAATGGAAAGGATGCAGCAGAGTTGGGACTTCACTTCACCGGGTCACTTTACTAAAATTTCTCCAAAGTCAGACAGTTCAGCAATGCAGTAGATGGTATAATGGCAAATGCTCCGGATGCTGCAATTGGAATTTCTGGCTGTAGATGGATCCCTCCTTGTGTACCTTTCTTGTTCCTTTCTTTCCTTGCGTCCCAGTGGCGGTGAAGTCTGATCTTTTATAGATGATCTGACCTCCTGCTGCTTCCTAGTCTCCTCTCCCTTTTACTTGTCCTTCGCAGGATCCAACTGCAGGACTGATTACATTATTATGGGCTCTTTGGGAGTCAGGGCCGTATCTATAATATCCACGATCTTCGGATTCTCTGTGAGCCGTGTAGGAACTCACAGTTGCGGGCTCAGGGACCCGGTTTTCTTCCTCAGGGGCAAACTCTCCTGTTACTCAATCCCCTACTTAGAGTGAACTCGCGTCTGAGTTAACTTTCTTCTCTTTCTCTCTTTCTCTGGGATCTATGCTTTCTGGGCCCCTCAGCCGAGGAGATCCTCCTTGCTCCAGCTCTTACTCCATCTCTTCCAACTCCACTTATCCTTCTGAGCCTCACTAGTTCCCCAAAGAGGTCACTATATTCCCTCCCGGGGTCCCTCCCACCTACTACTCTAGTGTGTGGGTGTTAACTCTAGGGTTCCATCTAGTGACCATTGTTCCAATTGCAGTGGGGTGACTACACCGCTTTTCTGGGTGCAGTACCCCTTTTGTGGCACCTACATGGTGGGGCGCCACACTAGTGTAATCACAGTTTCAAGATTAAGTGCCCTAAAATGAAGAAGAGAGTGATACAATGACTATAAAATATAAAAATGTAGCCATATAAGGTCACAAATGCCTTTATAAAAAGAATCTAAAGCTCACAGCCTCATTGAAGCCTTTTGGAGAGACAGTGTCCAGTGACACTAGCCAATGAGTCTTTCTGTAGGAGTTTTCATATGATGTCTCATCTCGGTTACCCATGTATACACAGTCAATCCCACAGACCCTCAGACCTCTCGGGTTACAATTGTGCATCTAAAAAAAGTGCTGTGGGATGGTTTTTAATGTTTCCATTTCTACACAGGAAGCCGCGATTTGAATATCCCTAATATGTTCTTGTACTCTGATCTTGAACGGTCGAGGTGTCATACCAACATAGATCAGCCCACATGGGCAGGGGGCAAGATACACCACCGCTTCTGCGTTGCACGTAATGTGATGTGCAATTTTGTTTATCCGTTTGCCTGAAGAGTATGAATACTTCTTGGTTTTCAGTATGAAACTACAGACATAACACTGCCACAAGAGTATGAACCCCAGAGTGGACCCTTGTTGGTCAAAAACGTCTGCCTGCTTGGGGCAACATAATGACTGTGTGTCAAAATGTCCCCAAGGGTCTGTGATCTACTCCAGGCAAATTGAGGTCTAGCATCAAGATTTTTTTGTAGATCTTTGTCAGTTCAGTGTCGCGTTCAGGGTGCGGACGAGAGTGGGTGATTTGTACGCAAGCATGCGCATGCGTACAAACCACACAGGCAAATGAATGGGAGCGCACGGTCATGCGCAGTCAAGCTCAGCACCGTGCATCCCCATGATAAACATAGAACGCTGCGGAGGGGAACGCCAATGTGAAGCCAGCCTATCAGTCTTACTGCATGCTCAGCATTACTTAGCATTGTCTTTGCAGCAGGAGACATTTTAATGCAGCCTTGTAATAGGCAGTGACATTATAATTTGTTATGCTCAGGTGTGCAGTTATATGAGTATATTTTGAAAGGTCTGTGATTTTTGGTGATAATACTTATTGTCCTCTCCCCTTGATGGATTAAACATCTAGCCATCTTTTTCTACTGTTTTATCCCCCCATTGACCTGTATTATTTTAATACCCACTGCTTTTTGTATTATATTGTAATAAACTTTATAATCATTTTCTAAAAATTCATTGTAGTGAATGGTGTTCGTACTGATCGTGGTTTATATACCTTCACGATAGTGTTTGGGGTTTAGGCCATGGAAGATGTTATTGCCAAACTCCTGGAAGAATGCAGGTGCATTGCTCACTCGATATTCATAGTGACTATCTTGCTTGTTAAAGATGGTTTTCCACTCATCCCCTGATCCCCTGATCATATCTTATGAGGTTGTAGGCTCGACAGAGATCCAACTTAGTGAAAATCCTGGACAATTAATAAACAGACAATATTAAAAAAACTCACTGTATGCAGCCACAAAAATCTATCAACTAATGCACTTGACAGGATACAGCTAAACTCCATGAAATAGAGACAAACACAGGTGCTAGATACCAATATACAGTATTTTTCAGAATATAAGAGGCACCGGACTATAAAACGCACCCAGATTTTATAGATGGAAAATAGGGAAAAAAATATTTGAAGCAAAAAATGGGGTCAAATATTTAATAACATAGATAACATACTATTATATGTGGTGTTACTATATATAATAGTATGTTATTATGTTGTACGCTAGGGGCAGGAGATTGTACTGCAGAACCAGTGTGGTGTCTGTAAAGTAACATATGAAGACGCTGGAGGGTGAGTATAATGGGGGCACAGGGGCTTATATTTAAGCCACTACTCCAGTGCTGACAAATAACACTGGAGTGCTGCTTTACGATCCCATGGGAGAACTATAACTCCCAGCATGTTCTGCAGATACTATTGCATGCTGGGAGTTATAGTTCACCACAGCAGTGGCAGAGTTATTTATAGGTGTTGTAACTAATAAATGTTTAATTGATTCTTACTTGTACTGCTGTGCTCACATCACCACAGGTTCTACAGCAGCCAGCCACGCTCTCTCTACAGCTTACAGGACCTGTGGTGAGGTAATGAAGGGCTGGAGCATCACATGACCGCACAGAGCCCTTCCCTCTTATTACCTCACCAAAGGTCCTGTAAGAGGAAGCTTGTAATGGATGTCTGCAGGACTCGTGGTGATGTAATGAAGAGGGAAGGCTCTGTACGGGCATGTGATGCTCCAACCTGCCCTATTCATTACATCACCACAGGCCCTACAATGACAAGGCACACTCGACACTCAGGGCACTCAGCATGTCAGGTATGCTGTGCCTGGCTGTGGGAGTGTAGTGATCTGCAATCCCTGTGGGCCAGGCAGGGATGCAGTGATCCCTTTTGTGGTCCTGCCGTCTCCACCGGACACACATCTCCCCAGCTGCTGCAGGAATTCTGGAGAAAGCATGTGTCTCCGATGTTCGAGTGGAAGAATATGCATTAGCTGCTCCCCGCCCACTGCTTGACACTGACATGTGCGCCGGGAAGTGGCTAATGAATATTCCTTCTCTTTAAGTATCGGGTGGTGTATTCAGCGTCGGATTCCTGCAGGGGGGACCTCTTCCTGCCTCCTGTGATCTCTGTCCCATGCTGCCCACACCCCATGGCAAGCAGCAAGCCCCCTCCCCACAGCAAACGTATATTCGGACCATAAGGTGCACCCCCACTTTCCTCCAAAATTTGGAGGAAAAAAAGTGCGTGTTATGGTATGAAAAATATGGTGATCACTCTCAACCAGCCAAAACATGTGGGAGGTGACTGGTGGCATTTAGTATACACACAGATAATGTTTGCATACACAGGGAACCATTCACACTGATACATATGGTGCAGAGTGTCTGTATGTCTCCGGATGAACTTGTCAGGGCTGCTGGATCAGGCTAGCAGGTCAATACAATGTTCTGGCCATATCATCTACAAATATCTCATAAAAATACTTTGGATCCCAAAATATTTTGGGGTACTTTTTTATCATGTTGCGGAGTGTAGCTTTGCCCCATGGTGCGTCATTCATTAAGTAGTGCAGAGACATAGTACTAAGCTGCCCGCCTGGTCCAGTAGCCTGGACAGGGTCAGCGGGTGGCATACACTCTACACAATATGTATTAGAGTGAATGGCGCCCTGTGTATGCAAACATTATCTGTGTGCATAGTAAATGCTGTAAGTCACCTCACCCATGTTTTGGCTGGTTGAGAGTGATTATATCGGTATATAAAATCCTGGACCCTCGAAGGCCATCAAAGAGCTCCAGAATAAGGGGAAGAGGGAATTTGTTTTCTAACGTAAAAAGCTTGAGTCCTTGGTAATTGATGCATGGATGAAGAGACCCATCCTTCTTCTTGACGAAGAAGTAACCAGCCCCAGCCACAGAGGAGGACTTCTGGATTAAACCTCAAGCCAAATTCTCCTTGATGTAATCGGACATGGCTTGAGTCTCTGTTGGAGAAAGTGGGTGGATCCTATCTTGGGGCAGAGAAGATCCACAAATTAAATTGATGGGACAATCGTAAGGCCTGTGATGAGGGAGAGTCTCTTTTTTTTTTTGTACGATATGAGGTAAAAAGGTATGATAAAATGAGCGCTAGGGACAGAAACAGGCACTGGGCTCTTATCGATTATTACCTTTCAAATTTATTGTGAACAGTAGAAGTTATGGGTCTCCTCGCCACAACATGTTTCGACACTGAAGGCGTCTTTCTCAAGTGGATCCACTTGAGAAAAACGCCTTCAGTGTCGAAACATGTTGTGGCGAGGAGACCCATAACTTCTACTCTTCACAATAAATTTGAAAGGTAATAATCGATAAGAGCCCAGTGCCTGTTTCTGTCCCTAGCGCTCATTTTATCATACCTTTTTACCTCATATCGTGCTCAATTCCACCCTTTGGGGAGTGTTGGTTGAGAGCAGCTCTGGGACAGGATTTGGTCAGCACAGAGGATCTGCCCTTCTCTGGACTCGAGATCTCTGGGAGAGACGTTATAGTTCCATAAAGAAAAAGCTTCTCTACACGTAGCAACGGATTTCTGCCTGCTGTTAAATCTCACCGCAAATCATTAACCTAGTTGTGCAGGGGGCGCAACTAGAAAAGGTGAGTGAAATATTAATATAACCCCTTGCTTCGGCTAATTTGCACAGTGTGGCGCAACAATTTTCTTGTCTTTTTTTTTTGTCAAATACATCAGCAAAGGACCAGTAGGTTGAACGTACCCAGAGTATGGTGGCAGGAGACCATGGGTTGGATCCAGGCTGCACTGATTTCTGGCAATGATTATGACTGACCCAAATATCACTGAATCACCAGTCCAGAACCAGTTTGCAAAGGCATAACCACGGAAGACCTAATAGAAATGGAGAAGAAAGATTTAGTAGTACATAGAAAGCAATTTTCACCCTATGACTCATTTAAATTTGAAACTCCACTCCTTTGTTGATGCCAAGAATGGAATCCATCTATAGATGTGATGTGTCGGGGCTACTGCAGAGAAACAATCGGAATCCCAAAACTATCTGGCCACAGCTTGTTGGATAAAGTTTCCTCCAGAACTGCAATCCAGATAAGCCGTCTCAGAGAATAATACTTTAGTCAAAAACACCTGTACGGATCCAGTTAATGGGGGAGAGGAGTCATTCTTGCAAAGGGAGGCCTCTTTTACCTGACCAAGGCGAAGGAGTTTTCTGGTCTTTCGTGACAACTGCATCGATGATGAGTGGAGTGTCTGTAGCGCCCAGGCTATGGGGTACTCGGGTGTCAAACGGCAAGGGTAAACTGCTGTGTCACGGGGAATGGCAGCCGCACCTAACCCATTCTGTGCCTATCTTCCAAAAAGGGGTAATAATTACAGGGGACTATTTACAGTTGTCTGTCGTGACGCCACCTGCAGTATCTGGTGAGATGCCACCAGCACCGCCACAGTCTGCCGGAGGTAGATGGTATTGCGGCTAGTGTGGTAGAGTCCTCCGCAGGTAGGACTGGACATCCGGGGCAGCGTTCCTGTAAGGAAATAAGTTCAAGCAGAAGGAAATGCAACAGAGTCAAGTTCACTTCTCTCCGGGTACTTTACTGAAAACTTTTAGCAGCATTAGTTACAGTTTTCAGTTCAGCATTCAGATGTTATAACAGGTAGCTAACGGATGGCTGCAAGTGGATCCCAGGTGGTATGATGGAACCCTTGGTGTGTGCCTTCTTTCCCATTTCTTCCTTCAGACTTGAAATCAGCTGGACCTCCACTCTTCCTCTCACCCTTGCTGCCGTCGGGTAACCCTCTAGTGGCTGACTGCTGCCCTTAAGCGGTGCCTGGTTCCCTCTTCTGGTTGCTTAGGTGCCTGGGGAGACTTGTAGACTTCCCAGGACTCCGGATATTGTGTGGTCCTATAGTATCCCACAGGTGCGGGCTCCGGTGCCCGATAACTTTCTGCACCTGGGAGCCCTTTTCTCCGACTCCCTTTCTCCTGGTCCCTCAGCCGAGAGACCCTCTCCTCCAAAGACCCAAGGTCAAAGACCTGGAGGCAAAGACCTCCCAGTCCACTCACTTGAAGGCAAAAGACCTCCTTGTTCCCTCTAGAGGTGGTTTTGTTCCCTCCCGGGTACCCTCCCACCGTGTAATCTAGTGTGGGAGTGGTAGTGTATGGGTTCCACCCAACATCCTAGGTTCCACTTACAGCTGAAGTATCTACATCTCTTTTACGGGGGCAGTACCCCTCTGTGACTCCTGCTTTGCGGGGTGCCACATGTCTATCACATCAAAGAGGATTCTTAGCAAGCTTCTCCTCTTGCTGATTGTTCTCCACCTTGAAGCAGTAAAGCTCCATGGGTTCAATCTCGGAAACTGAAGCTGGACTCTGCAGGAAACATGGTCTTTGAGATGATGATTCTGGATGGGGAAATATCCTTTCAAAAATCTTTTCTCTGGGATGCTAATGAAGATGAAGGTCAATTCAGATGGTGAGGGACATGAGATCATCTAGCATCTCGAGTAGATCCCTGACCACTAATTCAGCCTTAATTCTTCCAGATAAACCTTACCAAAAGGCCCCAACCAGAGGCTCGTTAGTCCATTGAAGCTCTGATTCCAGGGTGTAGAATTGAATTGCATATTGACCAACCATGAGAGAGCCCTGTTGCAGATTGAAGATAGACTCCATAGCAGACATTGCACAACCTGGCTGGTCAAAAATTTTGCAAAAGGTGTCCAGAAATTCCTGGATTGGACACAATGGAATAATTCTGCTCCATTAGTGGGTTGAACAATAGGGATGGGCGAATCTACTCGCTAGGACTCGTTACTCGGCGAGTAGTAAGGGACTCACAGGACTCGGTACTCTGCGAGTTTCCCAGTGATTACTCGCACGAGTCCAATGCAAATCAATATCAATCCTAGTTTTGTCAGAAACGCTGACAAAACTAGGATTGCCATTGTTTGCATTAGACTCGGCTACTGTGCCAGTGATAGCAGGGAAACTCGCAAAGTAACTGCTGTTACATTGCGAGCCAAGTCCAGCTGTCTTCTCTGTGTGCAGGCTGCCAGCTCCAGGGTCCTAGAGCCCGCCTGCTCACAGACATGATGTAGCAGAGCTGAGATTGTTCTCAGTCTGCTCATTCCCTGTGCATAGACATCTATATCTATGCACAGGGGATGTAGCAGAGAGGACATCGCATTTTGGACTGCGTCGGACGGAAGAGGATTTTTTTAATTAAAGATGGAGTCCCTAATGGCTTTTTTTTTTATTTCTAATAAAAAATGTTCTTTGTGTTGTGTTTTTTTTTAAAACAATTTAATAGAAATTCATGGCGGTCATGTCTAATATTGGCGTGACCGCCATAAATTTCGGGCTTAGGGGCAGCTGATAATACAAAGCTGGCCCTAACCTCTTTATTACCCAGCGTGCCATCGCTACCAGGGCCGCTGGAAGAGCGGGGTTCAGCGCCAGAGGATGGCGCTTCAATGAACGCGCCATCTTCTGGGGCGGCTGCGGGCTGCAATTTGCAGCGGGGGTGCCCAGAAAGCTTGGGCATCCCTGCGCTGCGGATTCCAGCCCCCAGCTGCTTAGCTGTACCTGGCTAGACATAGAAATTGCGCGGAGCCCCACACATTTTTTTTAAATTATTTCATGAAATTCTGAGATTCTGACTCTGACTCTGACTCTGAGACTCTGACTCTGAAATTCATGAATTAATAAAAAAAAAATGTGTGGGGCTCCGCGCAATTTCTATGTCTAGCCAGGTACAGCTAAGCAGCTGGGGGCTGGAATCCGCAGCGCAGGGAGGCCCAAGCTTTCTGGGCACCCCCCGCTGCAAATTGCAGCCCGCAGCCGCCCCAGAAGATGGCGCGTTCATTGAAGCGCCATCCTCTGGCACTGAACCCGCTCTTCCAGCGGCCCTGGTAGCGGTGGCACGCTGGGTAATAAAGAGGTTAGGGCCAGCTTTGTATTATCAGCTGGCCCTAAGCCCGAAATTTATGGCGGTCACGCCAATATTAGACATGACCGCCATGAATTTCTATTAAATTGTTTTAAAAAAAACACAACACAAAGAAAATTTTTTATTAGAAATAAAAAAAAAAAAGCCATTAGGGACTCCATCTTTAATTAAAAAAAATCCTCTTCCGTCCGACGCAGTCCAAAACGCGATGTCCTCTCTGCTACATCCCTGTGCATAGATATAGATGTCTATGCACAGGGAATGAGCAGACTGAGAACAATCTCAGCTCTGCTACATCATCTCTGTGCACAGACATTCATGTCTGTACACAGGGAATGAGCAGACTGAGAGCAATCTTAGCTCTGCTACATCAGGCAGCAGGCAGGCTCTAGGACCCTGGAGCTGGCAGCCAGCACACAGAGCAGACAGGACTCTTATCTGTGCGAGTTTCCCAGCGATTACTTACAAAGTAAACAAGTCCAATGCAAATAAATGACAAAACTAGGATTGCTTCAGGCTGAAGCTTCCGACACACATCTGCGATTTGTAAATCTCACACTACTCGCTATTACTCGCTTCCCCATTCATTAACATTGGACTCGCTAGACTCGCAACGAGTAGCGAGTCCTGTGCTCGGACTCGCTAGAGTCAAGCGATTCCGAGTAATTTAGGATTCGCCCATCACTATTGAACAAGGCTAAAACCTGTCCCTTCTGGTGAGAAGCTAGGAAAGCCACCTTGGTCATGTCGGTTGGATAATGCTGAGGTAGTAACTGAAAATGCAGTGGATACTGGGGGAGAAATTCTCTGTACAACTTGGGATCCCCAACGTAATGGGGCTGCTTGCAGAGTCGATGACAGGGTCCAGCCATAGATACGACAATTGAGTTCTGTACCAGAGGTTGTAAGGCAGGAGGGGCAGCAGCCAGCTGCATATTGGTTTACTGTTCATTAACTGAGATCATGTAGTTCAACATGAGGGTTTTCATCTTACATTGGTAGTCAAGTTTCTGATAAAGATCTGCTAGCTGAGTTGCTCTAGTGGGCTCGGAAGCCTGTATTATTCTGGCAGGTATCCAAGGTTTGCATGAATGTCACTAGCTGATCTGGCTCTGTCATAGTCCGGCCAGTTCTCTCTGGGCCGAGAATCAGGTATCAATGTAGACCATGGTATGGGCAAACTGTTAGCCCCTGGGATGTGGGTTTGTAAAGTAGACTCACTAGACCACAGATGGATTTGTGGAAGCTGAACCCTTTTACCAGAAAGAGACCCGGGAGTGACCTTGGGGTAACCTTGACTTTATTAAGGTAATTAGCCCATAGATGAAAAATATCTGAGGGAAAGGACGCTCTGGATCAAGACATTGAACTCTCCTAGAGGAGCAACTGACAAGGGCATTATCCTGACATACAGGGATTGCCCCTTGCTCAGCTCCATGGGGGTCTAAATGCCATCAATCCAAGACCAGAGGGACAACTTGTACAGACTGTAACAGAAAAGTTGAGAAGCCCGTGATAAACTATCTCTGCCTGTGGAAGAATCCTGGTAGGTCTAAGTAATCCTAGATAGGCTGAAAAGCCAGTAGCAGAATCCAGGGAATACTGTGCTATCCAAGAGAGGCTGGAAAAGCCCAAGGTGGAGCAAGAATATGCAGGGCAATCCAGAGATGACAAACACTGCTGGTAGTAGATTCTGTGCAGAGACAAGGGTACGTATTTGCAGAGCAAAGTATAAGCAACAGTCTTCTAGTGCAAAGTACTGCAGGAGAGGGACCTTGACACTTGCAACATTCCGAAGCTATGAACATATACCCTGAAACTTTCAGCAATTAAGCTGACAGGCTAAATGGGAAACAGGTGAATTGGCCCTTTAAATTCTAGCAGAGTGTGGCACGCGCCGCCTAAGTATGCTCCCAGGATGCAGGCTCTGGGAGGAGAAGGAGCATTTTGGTCCAAAACACGTAAGCTTGTGATCCACTTCACAGATCCCCACTTCTCACAAGTCCTAGCCACTAAATCCTAGCCACTAAATCAGTGTCCAAAATCAGCAAAGGACATAATTAGAAAATTCTATCTTACCATAGCAATAGTTTGGTCAGTCGACCATTGCACTCATGCAGGGGGCGGCTTTGCCTTGATTACATCTTTTGACGATTTTGGACACTGATTTAGTGACTAGGTATTAGTGGCTAGGACTTGTGAGAAGTGGGGATCCGTGATGTGGATCACAAGCTTACGTGTTTTGGACAAAAGACAAACTAATACCCCACAATTTCATGATTTGTTAATGTGTTTTTTTTCCCTTTTTTTCTTGCACTCTTTATTTTGCAGGGTGCAGCTAGGCCATATGGGACGTTTGTTCTGGCAGGTAGCAGTGTTGTAGTGCCATAACAGCTCGCCTACTCAGATAGGGGTGAATGTAAGAGGCTGGGCACACATTGCGGTAACCTGTGTGAACAGAATCCTATGTGAATCCTATTCATTTTGCATGACAGCCAGTGTTCGCTGTCCTCCAAGATTAAGGCGGTGTTTAGTGACTGGAGGTTGGTGTCCTGTATTAGTAATACCTTCCCCTCATAATCAAGGCAAAGCTGCACTGTGCATGAGTGCAATGGTCGACTGACCAAACTATTGCTATGGTAAGGGAGGAGAAGGAGGCAGACAGCCTCATGGGACCGCAGGCAGGTTAAGTAGAAGGCAGCGTGGCTGGAGGATGGGCAGACTCAGGAGAGCTGTGGGATGAGCACTATTCTCCCTGACCAGGTGAGACCAGCCCCGCAGAACGGACAGACCAGGTGGGAGAAACGGCGCTGCAGGACGAGCACCGGTCTCCCTGCCCAGAGACCAGCCCTGCAGTAGAGGGCATGACAGCAGTCCGATGTATATCTATTGTGGCAGATTTAAAAATGTAGGTGGAATTCTCGGGAGCAGAGAGAATAAAATAAAAGCAATAACTGAACTGTCCAAATTTAACCTGATGACAGTTACTTTTACTAATAAAGAAATAATAGAAACATAAGCATATTTGTTATTGCGAAGAAAGAGAGAAAGCACAAAAAATGAAAAATCACCAGGTCATCGACAGTTTCATCTTTTATTCAATGAATCTGAAGAAAACCAAATCATTTAGTATTCTGTTTCTTCTTTTAGCCATACTGCGTAAAAATACCTTTAATAGCAAAAAAATAAAGATTTAAAGCTGATAATTCTGTGTCTGTACGAAATAATTAGAAATACTATATGTCAAGTGTATTGCAGTATTTTTGAATAAACATATAATTGTCATCACTAGGTAGTGATGTGTCTACAATTGTCCCATATGGGAAAAAAGAGAGTGAAGAATAAGTTATGCAAAAATAAATACATTAATAATTTAACATGCAAGTGAAAGGGCTATAACTATTTTGTTTTTTAGAAACATGTGTACATACAGTATAGGCATACATTATAAGTACATTAACATGCATTGCCAGCATATTCAACAAGGGACTGGCTATACATGTATGAAATAGTGTATGTTTGACCGAGCAGCCTCAGGGTAGGAGAATGAACAATAAAACGTAAAAATATTAGCAGGAATAAAATTTCCTCCTCCAATGGGAGTACAATCAATTTGCTTTGGGTCAGTGGAAGAAACATGCAAGGATGTGCCTTGTTTTTCTCTGCTGCAGGGAAGTGAATGCTCTACATCTGTAAATCAGGAAAGTAAGTTTGACAATCAATATTGGAAAAGCTCTTTATTTTTATGAGCGCACAAAAGAAACTAAATCTTATTAGGATAATAAAATGCCTCTTACTCTATACTATCATGTTTTAAAAGCACTCTTATAATGAAATGCCAATATTGTTACAATAAGGTGCAGAATAGGAATATTTTTTAAAAGACTGTAAACTCAAAAGGCATAATCTGACACTAGAGGATATGTCCAGTAATAATGTTAAAAAGTGTACTCAGCAGACAATGGAAGCAAATTCCAGCACTTGTACTGTAGTATGTAAATCAGTATATGGAACCTACAGTAACTGAGAGTAAGTGCACTGCATGCTTTTAATAAGGTGGTTTAGTAGCTGCTAGAAAGTATTACAAAAAATATCTAATGAATGTTTTACCCTTAAAGAGGTTGAAACTACATTACCATTAATGACCCATCATTAGGATAGGTCATAAATGTCTGATCAGCCAGGGTCACTCATCCCACCCCACTGATCAGCTGTTCTCAGTTCGGTTGGTGGCAACAGGTGACCAAAAATGCTCAGCTCTGGAGCTGATCCATGCTCTCATAGTGTCCGCAGCTGGGTACTGCACATCTGCCTCCTATTGACTTGGAGGTGGATGTGCAGTACTCACCGCCGCCACTATCACTATCAGATGACAGAGCAGCTCCAGAATTGAGCATCATCTGTTGCCAGCATCGTCATAAAGAACAGCTGATTGGTGGGGGTGCATCCTTGTCGAAACCCTGCCAATCAGACATTGATGACCTGTCCTAAGGATAGTAAATCAATGCTAACATAGTGAACAACCTGTTTAAAGGGAACCTGTCACCTCGATCTACCCCTGTCTTCTATCTCTAGCTGTCTCTGCACCTTCCTATCTTTTCCCTAACCATCCCTTTTTGACCTAAAAGGGCCCTATAATGATTTTGAAAAATGAATTTGAACTTACATATGGTCTCCATCTAGGAGACTGGAAAGGCGGGCTTCTGGCTCCATGATCCCCTCCTCTATGTGTCCTAGCACACCCCGCTGGGCGTCATCCCTCCTGGTGTTTTGCCACCTTCTTTTGGAATCTTTCGCCCTCTCTGCCGCTATAATGCCCAGGCCGGAACGCCATATTCAGCCCGGTGCATTGTGGGCCTAATCACTTGATCGGCCCGACGCATTGTGGGCCTAATCACGTCATCGGCCCGGCTTCAGTATGCGCATTGCGCATGCGCTGGAGCGATGCAGATCACGTGATTGGGCCCACAATGCATCAGGCCGATTAGTGATTAGGCCCACAATGCACCGGGCCGGATATGATGTTGCGGCCCCGGGCATTACAGCGGCAGAGGGGCGAGGGGATTCCAAAAGGAGGCGGCAAAGCGCAAGGAGGGATGACGCCCAGCGGGGCATGCTAGGACACAGTGAGGAGGGGATCATGGGGCCCTGAGCCCACCTTTCCAGTCTCCTAGATGGAAACCATATGTAAGTTCAAATTTATTTTTAAAAATTGTTATAGGGCCCCTTTAGGTCAGACAGGGATGGTTAGGGAACAGCTAGAAAGGTGATGGGACAGCTAGTGATAGGAGAGAGGGGTAGATCGAGGTAACAGGTTCCCTTTAATTCTTTCTATTTATGTATGTTATGTAACATAAATGCACTATAATACATACCATTCACCATTTTCCCTGATTTTCAGTACTGCTATGTTTTTCTCCTGGATTGTACAACCACAAACCCGACTATCTGTATGAAGCAGGGGTTTATGAGTAAAATGGAAGTCATTTTCTCAATTAAAGTTTATGAAAACTCGTTCTGAGGATCTCTATGCTTGCATTGTTGAAGTAGCACTATTCCACACAGCAGTCTCTGTGTGAGCTGACAAAGCTGTGGAGTGGCCATGTGATCCAGAAAAGGACAAGAGCTGCACTGGAAACCAGGAATGCAGACAATTTAGGTATTTTAATACAACGACATTACATTCCATACACAATTAGACATGATTAGTAAATACTTTTGCTGCAAGTGCTTATTTATTAATAATAATAATAAACAAGTTCAGTTTATGCTAAGTGATAATATTAGAAACAATGTTGAAAAAAGTCCTAGTTCCATAGACAGGAGCACCCAATATGGGGGATTTACAATTTGGATATAATTAATAAGATCAATTACTGTATTTCAAAACTGACTTATCATTTGACCAAAGAGAACATTTGGGGAAAAAAATGCTGAGTATGTAATTGTGTGATATCTTTTCAATTATGTAGAATCTTGGTTATTATGCTAATGATACTAAGGAGTAGAGATGAACAAACATTCAAGAACATGTTTGACAATGCAGATTTTGTTCAAGATCAGAAACCTAAGTCATATGGAACAATATACCTGAGGAAGACATTTTATACTGTCGAAACGCGTTGTATGTGCTTTTCTTAAGAAATATTAAAAAACTCTTTATGAAATTATAAGAAGCTTTGGATCATAGACCTCTGGGAGCGCAAATAGCCTGGTAAAAAACTCTTTTGGATATGGAACATATGGAATTGTTAGCGGACACCATGTTGCGTATGGAGAGCCTCTGTGTGACTAAACATTAGAGCTCCCCCACAAGTGACCCCATTTTGGAAACTAGACCCCTCCAAGGAATGTATCTAGATGCATAGTGAGCACTTTGAACCCCCAGGTGCTTCACAAATTGATCTGTAAAAATGAAAAAATGAATTTTTTGTGGAAAAAAAAGTAGTTTTTTATTTTTATGGATCAATTTGTGAAGCACTTGGGGGTTAAAAGTGCTCACTATGCATCTAGATATGTTCCTTGGGGGGTCTAGATTCCAAAATGGGGTCACTTGTGGGGGAGCTCCAATGTTTAGGTACACAGGGGCTCTCCATACGCAACATGGTGTCCGCTAACATATGGAATTGTTAGCGGATACCATGTTGCGTATGGAGAGCCTCTGTGTGACTAAACATTAGAGCTCCCCCACAAGTGACCCCAATTTGGAAACTAGACCCCCCAAGGAATATTTCTAGATGCATAGTGAGCACTTTGAACCCCCAGGTGCTTCACAAATTGATCCGTAAAAATGAAAAGTATTTTTTTCCACAAAATGTTTTTTTTATTAATTTGTGAAGCACCTGGGAGTTCAATATGCTCACTACTCATCTAGATAAGTTCCCTGGGGGGTCTAGTTTCCAAAATGGAGTCACTTGTACGGGAGCTCCAATGTTTAGGCATACAGGGACTTTCCAAATGCAACATGGTGTCCGCTAACAATTTGAGCTGATTTCCATTCAAATTGTTAGCGGACACCATGTCATGTTTGGAGAGCCCCTGTGTGCCTAAACATTGGAGCTCCCCACAAGTGACCCCTTTTTGGAAACTATGCAGTTTTTCTGAAGGATCCACGGTCTGTAATGGGCGCTCAGGTAAAAGCAAAGGATTCCCAGGTGAATTAAAAAGGCTTTATTCCTCGTGCCTCCATAGCCACAACATGTTTCGACGGCTTGTGACCGTCTTCATCAGGTGAAGATTTTTTACCTGATGAAGACGGTCACAAGCCGTCGAAACATGTTGTGGCTATGGAGGCACGAGGAATAAAGCCTTTTTAATTCACCTGGGAATCCTTTGCTTTTACCTGAGCGTCCATTACAGACCGTGGATCCTTCAGAAAAACTGCATTGTCTCATTGAGCTACACGGCAGGAGCAGCTCGGTTCCAGCTCTGTGAGGGCCAGAGGTTACACGAGGTAACGAGGGAGAAAAAAAAAACAACGCTCACACCAGTGTTGTGCATGGTCTGCACAACATTATCAGGTTAGTGCACATATATATAACCCTTTTGAGGGATTAATTATACAGACGGTATTGCACCATTGCGCCTCCTCTCTATCTAGATGCATAGTGAGCACTTTGAACCCCCAAGTGCTTCACAAATTGATCCGTAGAAAAAGGAAAAAGTACTTTTTTACCACAAACAAAATATTTTTTAATTTTTGTGGATCAATTTGGGAAGCACCTGGGGGTTCAAAGTACTCACTATGCATCTAGATACATTCCTTGGGGGGTCTAGTTTCCAAAATGGGGTCACTTGTGGGGGAGCTCCAATGTTTAGGCACACAGGGGCTCTCCATACGCGACATGGTGTCCGCTAACATATGGAATTGTTAGCAGACACCATGTTGCGTATGGAAAGCCTCTGTGTGACTAAACGTTAGAGCTCCCCCACAAGTGACCCCATTTTGGAAACTAGACCCCCCCAAGGAATGTATCTAGATGCATAGTGAGCACTTTGAACCCCAGGTGCTTCACAAATTGATCCGTAGAAATGAAAAAATGAATTTTTAGTGGAAAAAAAAGTAGTTTTTTATTTTTATGGATCAATTTGTGAAGCACTTGGGGGTTCAAAGTGCTCACTATGCATCTAGATACGTTCCTTGGGGGGTCTAGTTTCCAAAATGGGGTCACTTGTGGGGGAACTCCAATGTTTAGGCACACAGGGGCTCTCCAAACGCGACATGGTGTCCGCTAACAATTTGAATGGAAATCAGCTCAAATGCTAGCGGACACCATGTTGCGTATGGAGAGCCGCTGTGTGACTAAACATTAGAGCTCCCCCACAAGTGACCCCATTTTGGAAACTAGACCCCCCAAGGAATGTATCTAGATGCATAGTGAGCACTTTGAACCCGCAGGTGCTTCACAAATTGATCCAAAAAAATGAAAAAGTACTTTTTTTCCACAAAATGTGTTTTTTTTTTCATTAATTTATGAAGCACCTGGGGGTTCAATATATTCACTACCGATCTAGATAAGTTCCCTGGGGGGTCTAGTTTCCAAAATGGGGTCACTTTTGAGGGACCTTCAATGTTTAGGCACACAGGGGCTTTCCATACGCGACATGGTGTCCGCTAATAATTGGAGCTAATTTTCCATTCAACTTGTTAGCGGACACCATGTCACGTATGGAGTGCTCCTGTGTGCCACCAGCATTGCCACCAGCACAAGGGCAACTGGAGGAGTTGGGGTACAGCACCAGAAAATGGCACCTCTAATGTGCTATTTTTTGGGGTGGCTGTGGGTTGCAATTTGCAGCGTGGGGGGGGCCACAACATTTGGGTCTCTCCACGATGAGGATTGCTGCCCCACAACTGGCAAGTTGTACCTGGCTGGCAACCAAAAATAAGACAAAGCTCCTTGTAATTTTATTGGTAGAAGTAATAAAAAAAAAATGATGTGGGGCTTCGCAATATTTTTGGTCCAGCCAGGTACAACTTGGCAGCTGAGGGCTGGAATCCACAGCATGGAGAGGCCCAAGCGTTCTGGGCCCCCCATGCTACGAATTGCAGCCCGCAACCGCCCCAGAAAATGACGCATTCATTGAAGCACCATTTTCTGGCACTGTACCCAGACTCTTCCAGTTGCCCTGGTGCCGGTGGCAAACTGGGTAATAAAAGGAGTTAATGCCAGCTGTTTATTGGCAGCTGGCACTAAGTCCGAGATTCTTAATATAGGGCCAATGTTAGATCCGCCATTAGGAATCTCTGGTAAATAGTCAGAAAATACACACAGAGAAAAATCTTTTTATTTGAAAGAAAAACACAAACAAAATTCTGACTCCATCTTTATTATAAAGATCCGACCTAGTCCACAACCAAGGTCCCACGACGCTTGATGGCCTCTGACGTAGTCTACAACGAAGGTCCCATGACGCTCGATCGCATCTGCTACATCCAGAGACTGCAGCAAGGGATCAAGTGTCCCGTTGTTGTAGTCTCTGGGGTCACAGTCATGAAGCACTGTATGGCAATGATCTGCCGTACCGTGCTTCATGACTGTGACTCCAGAGACTACAACAATCGATCAAGTGTCCTCTTGTAGTCTCTGGGGTCAGAGTCATGATGCACTGTACGGCAGATCATTGCCATACAGTGCACCATGACTGACCCCAGTGACTACAACAAGAGGACACTTGATCCCATGTTGTAATCTCTGGGGTCACAGTCATGAAGCACTGTATGGCAATTATCTGCCGTACCGTGCTTCATGACTGTGACCCCAGAGACTACAACAAGGGATCAAGTGTCCTCTTGTAGTCTCTGGGGTCAGAGTCATGATGCACTGTACGGCAGATCATTGCCATACAGTGCACCATGACTGATCCCAGTGACTACAACAAGAGGACACTTGATCCCATGTTGTAATCTCTGGGGTCACAGTCATGAAGCACTGTATGGCAATTATCTGCCGTACCGTGCTTCATGACTGTGACCCCAGAGACTACAACAAGGGATCAAGTGTCCTCTTGTAGTCTCTGGGGTCAGAGTCATGATGCACTGTACGGCAGATCATTGCCATACAGTGCACCATGACTGACCCCAGTGACTACAACAAGAGGACACTTGATCCCATGTTGTAATCTCTGGGGTCACAGTCATGAAGCACTGTATGGCAATTATCTGCCGTACCGTGCTTCATGACTGTGACCCCAGAGACTACAACAAGGGATCAAGTGTCCTCTTGTAGTCTCTGGGGTCAGAGTCATGATGCACTGTACGGCAGATCATTGCCATACAGTGCACCATGACTGATCCCAGTGACTACAACAAGAGGACACTTGATCCCATGTTGTAATCTCTGGGGTCACAGTCATGAAGCACTGTATGGCAATTATCTGCCGTACCGTGCTTCATGACTGTGACCCCAGAGACTACAACAAGGGATCAAGTGTCCTCTTGTAGTCTCTGGGGTCAGAGTCATGGTGCACAGTACGGCAGATCATTGCCATACAGTACTTCATGACTGTGACCCCAGAGACTACAACAAGGGATCAAGTGTCCTCTTGTTGTAGTCACTGGGGTCAGTCATGGTGCACTGTATGGCAATGATCTGCCGTACCGTGCACCATGACTCTGACCCAAGAGACTACAAGAGGACACTTGATCCCTTGTTGCACCCATGCGCCCATCCATCCACCCATACACCCATCTATCCACGCATCCATGCACGCACCCATGCGCCCATCCATCCACGCACCCATGCGCCCATCCATCCACCCATGCGCCCATCCATCCACGCACCCATACGCCCATCCATCCACCCATGCACGCACCCATGCGCCTATCCATCCACGCACCCATCCATCCGCGCACCCATCCATCTTCGCACCCATGCACGCACCCATCCATCCACCCATGCACCCATCCATCCACCCATGCACGCACCCATCCATCTACGCACCCATGCACCCATCCATCTTTGCACCCATGCGCCCATCCATCTACCCATGCACCCATCCATCCACCCATGTACAGATACACACACACACACATACATACTTACCTCTCTCTCAAGATCCTCTGGTGAGGAGGAGGAGCCTGGCAGAAGAGGAGGAGCGCCACACCGAGGAACAGCGGCACCACGGAGGATGACGGAGGACGGGTGAGAGGGGACACGGGGATCGGGGGGAGTGGATCGTGGATGGAGGGGGGATCCGGGGCAGGAGGGTTGAGGGGCACTAGGCACCCACCAGCGCATGCTGGCCAGTGCCGGCGCTAGACCGCGTCGGTGCCTGCACCAGCGCCAGCATGCGGGAGAGGGCACAGAGGAGATCGGTGGTGGGTGGGTTGCAGCCAGGGAAGGGACGGAGAGGTTAACTTGGAGTGGGAGGGGGCTGAGGAGGGGGAGGGCACCCGCGCACCCACCCCTCCAAATCTGATTGGAGACGTGTGCTTCGCCGTATTTCTGTAACCAGCCGGATCCAGCAGGCAGCGACGGGCTGCCCCCAACCCCCAGGTGCCTATTTGTACCTGGCCGGACACAAGAATATAGGGGAGCCCCCTTTTTTATTATTTCATGAATTTCATGAAATAATAAAAAAAAAATGCGTGGGGCTGCGCGCGAATTCTAAGTCCAGCCAGGTACAGCTAAGCAGCTGGGGGCTGGAATCCGCAGCGCAGGGAGGCCCAAGCTTTCTGGGCACCCCCCGCTGCAAATTGCAGCCGACAGCCGCCCCAGAAGATGGCGCGTTCATTGAAGCACCATCTTCTGGCGCTGAACCCCGCTCTTCCAGTGGCCCGGGTGCCGGGTGGCTCACTGGGTAATAAAGGGGTTAGGGGCAGCTTTGTATTATCAGCTGGCCCTAAGCCCGAAATTTATGGCGGTCACGCCAATATTGGACATGACTGCCATGAATTTCCAGTAATCAATAGAAAAAAAACGCAACACTGAGAAAAAATAATTTTATTAGAAATAGAACAGAACACAATTAGGGACTCCATCTTTATTTAAAAAATCCTCTTCCGTCCGATGTAGTCCAAAACGCAATCTCAGTCCTGCTACATCCCTGTGCTTAGACACACAGGTCTATGCACAGGGAGAGCAGGCTGACAATCTCAGCTCTGCTACATCCCTGTGCTTAGACACACAGGGAGAGCAGGCTGAGAACTGACTAAACAGTCAGGGTTCAGCTCAGGTTATTATGACCTGAGCTGAACCCTGCTGTCAGCCCGACTCTCTCTGCTGCCGGAGATTCCCGAGCGGTGACGGAAGTTAATTTATTCACTGCTCAGAAGCAGAGAGGCGGGGAGCGAGTCTGCAATGGCAGAGGCAGTGGTAAGTAGCCGGCCAGTCCGGTGCACTCACCCCCCCCCCCAAGCCCACCTCTGGTTAGGACTCAGAGGAGGAAGCGGCAGTGAGCAAATTTCACCGCCGGCTTCCCCGCCTGGGTCCTGCGTCCGTGCTCCTGCTCCCTCCGCCCGGTCCTAACTTAGGATCGGGTGGGGAGGCTGCGGGGGGGTGGAGGGAAGATGGACTCGTTACTGTGCGAGTAAGAGCTTGGAAACTCGCAGAATACCGAGTCCTGCGATTCCGCTATTACTCGCAGAGTAACGAGTCCTAGCGAGTAGATTCGCCCATCCCTAACTACCGTGTATCAAATAGCTACTCTATGATTGATGTTAATTTTCCTGTTCCTTGTACTATACTATATACATAGCTACTACCTCTCCCTGTAGCTATACTATTATGTAGATATATCTACTCTTTAACCATCTGTGTTAATTTTCTGTGCCTTAAGATTTTATATTATATCCTACCTTAACCCTTGTATCGCACATCTGTGTTTAATAAAGAATGATTACAATTTAATACAATGGGACTGTTTGACCGCATTTTTTCTTCTTTTGGTTGTTTTCAGTTAATGTTAGCGATTAGTCCCCATTATAATATGGTCCATATCTTTTGCACTACATTAATTAATTATGTGTAATTATTTACTATGAACACATGGCGGAAATTGTGTTTGTGGTTTTTGTTAATCTTCCTAGGATGATACCTAATCTGAGGATTAGTCTGAACTCCACCCCCACTCCCGGAAAACTCCATACCAATTCAGCTGGAGATCTGGAGATGTAAGAGTAAGGTCAACCAGTACAGCAGAGAACATAGTACCCAAGCAATTACCCTCACAGTAATTACCCTAGCTAACTACTTCCCTGGCTCACCAATCAATAACTGGGTTATGAGTTTTCAGACAAGGAAGGCCCAAGACAATAAGAGTGGGTGCATTTTCCAAGATTTGACAGGATAGGAACTTCTGGTTAAGAGTTCCTGGCCTCAAGTTCACATTATGCACAACTTGGGAAAGAGCCTTCTGGCTGAGAGGAGCTGAGTCAATGGCGGAGATCGGAATGGGTCTCACTAAAGCATTACAGATAAGGCCATGAGTCTGACCAAAGTGAGAATCCATAAGATTGACTCCTGCTCTGCTATCAACCAGCTCTGGCATAGTCTTGGCTTTGTCATCAAACACCACACTGGCAGACAGTGTGAATAGAGCCTTTGCAATTAAGGAAATACAGACCCTCTGGTCATCTCCTTCCAGATGATTCAAGGTGTACGGCATCTCAGACCACATGACAGTTTTGGAGCAATATAGACATACCTCAATAAAATGATCTGCTTACCTACAATAGAAGTATACCCCACCAAGCTGATGAACTGTAGTAGGTTTAAGATGAGAGGTTAATTCCCTCAACTGTATTGGTTCACCAAGCCCAACACATAGAGCCTCATCAACAGTGATGGCTACCTGGGACAAATTAGACCTTGATCTCACCCTCAGAAGTCTGTCAACCCTGATGGCAAGGGCCATTGCAGCTTCTAATGACTCAGGAGTAGCATGCTGAGCTAGAGTGTCCTGAAGTCTAGCAGACAGACCCAGGCAAAGCTGAATCCTGAGGGCAGGCTCATTCCGCTAGGTGTCAGTAGCCCATCTCCGAATTTCTGAGCAATACTTATCCTTTGCTTGAGTTCGTGGAGTTTAGACTCAGTCAGTGACACTTTGTCAGGTTTACTGTACACTTAAGGCAACGCCGCTAAAAACTCACCCACCAACCGCAGAGATGGAGATTCTGTTGGGAGGGAGAAGACTCAGGTCTGGGGATCGCCTTTAAGAAGGGATGTTATAATCCCCACATGATGCACCTCACTCCCAGGTGAACAAGGGTGGAGCCTGAAATACAATTGACAGGCTTCCCTAAACACAAAAAACATATCTCTCCCTTCAGAAAACCTGTCAGGGAGAGATATCTCGGGTTCCAGCACAGCCGGTTCATGAGCCATGGCCAGATACCCAACCACTTGCTACAGCTGCTGCATAACCTAAGTATGCAGACCAGTAACCTCTTCAGAGATGGTCTGCATTAGGTGTGCAAAGGCATCAGCTGTGGCAGCCTGGGTCATGATGACACAGGAAAAAAGCAATATGGGTCACTGAAAATGACACGCAAGTGTTATAGTGGATGAGGGAATGGAAGCTACTGTGTAGCTAGTCTGACCCTATAGACTAAGGTACCTAGTCTTACTCTGTACCCAGAGGCACCTCTGTTGGTGAGAAAGCATGGGCCACCACCCTTGCCCTCTGCTCCTCAATGAGTCCTGTGCTAACTCCCTCTCACCTCCACTCATGGACTGGGATAGACAGCAACTCCCACAAATAAGGAAAACACCAAGAAACTCCAGCACAAAGTGCACACACGTCTTTCCGTTTGTGGTCTTGAAAAGACTAAAACTCTTTCAGTGACATTAGCTGGTGGAAGAGGAGGCTATTTAACTGCCAGAGGCATGATCACCTGACAAACCGATAACTCTATACCTGCAGAGCCACACAAAGCAATCCAGCACCATCTACACATTAACACTGAATGCACCAAAAGGAGCAGTCAACACATGACACTCAGTGAAGCAATGATGATGTCTGAGGTTCATGAGCAGGCCCGAAAGCATGGTGAGCAGTGACATCAGCGCTGAAATAATAGTGTGGGAAGATAATGTCTGTGCCAAAACAGTGGGGCTCCACTGTAAAATGGCTTGCGCTGTGTTTCACAGCTTTTGTGCCCCTTTGAAGGTGTTTTCTAGGCCCTTGATTTTGCCTTCCATTGATTTGATTGAAGATAGGAAGCTTAGCGAACTGTTCGCCGGTTTATTTGGGCGAACACATGCCCATTCAGCAAAGTGAATCCGAACTTTAAAAGTTTTGCTCAAGCCAGTTTCATTTTGGAAGAAGGTCCTGTGTACTGATGAAACAAAGATTGAGTTGTTTGGTCATACAACAAGGTGTTATGCATGACGCCACAAAAACACAGCATTTCAAGAAAAACACTTGCTACCCACTGTCAAATTTGGGGGAGGGTCCATCATGCTTTGGGGCTCTGTGGCCAATGACGGCACCGGGAATTTAGTTAAAGTTGAGGGTTGCATGGATTCCACTCAGTATCAGCAGATTCTTGAGAATAATGTTCAAGAATCAGTGTCAAAGTTGAAGTTACGCCGGGGATGGATCTTTCAGCAAGACAATGATCCAAAACACCACTCCAAATCTACTCAGGCATGCATGTGACTCACCGTTGCCGAGTTCTCAGGTGTCAGGCGCTGCTTCACTGTCACGGTTCCGTGCCTGAGGCTGTGGGGCCCGGTGGTCAAATGGATGGGTTGGGGAATTGGAATAAATTCTTATCTGTCTCGTGACGCCACTTGTGGGTGTCCGGTGATGGCACCGGCGCTGCTTGGGCCTCCGGGGGATGTGTGGCAGCTAGATGGGATACTCCCCACAGGATGAGCAGTAGTCCCCGGGGCCAGAAGCTGCACCGAGTGGAATACGGCAGCTCAGCTAGTTTAGTATTAATGCATGGGTTAATAGCAGTTCTTACAGAAAAGGTACAGACACGATGCTCCTCTGTAACGGGTCTTTACTGAAGTTGTACACGGTACACGGTAACACAGTTCTTGGGTAACGGACCGGGTGGTCTCAGTGATGAACAGTTGACTCACCGTAGCCGGGGGTACACGTAGCGGGCGTTGATTCTCCTCCTGTCACGGAACCGCGCCTGCGGTGGTGTAGGCCCGGTGGTCCAGATCAATAGGGGAATGGCGGAACAGTGGGGGGTGATTTGTCTTCGTGACGCCACCTGCGGGTGTTCTGGTAACTTTACCAGCGCTGTTCGGGTCTCCGGGGGATGTTATACAGCGAGATGGAACGCTCCCCACAGGATGAGCGGGAGTCCCCGGAGCCGGGAGCTGCGCAAGATGTTGTGAGGCAGCTGCGGGATGCTGCGCCCTGAATCCAGGAGTAACGGACAACCACACAAAGTCTCTTTTAGGTACCTTTACTGGATGGTAGTCAGGTACACTCAGACCGGGATAGTGAAGTTGGCACTTCTGGAGTTTCACAGCAAGCAGTGTTAGGCTTCCTTTCTCTAGTTCTCTCTCTAAGGTCGGGTGGATGTAGAATCCAGCCGGGCCGGGCAGTTTGTTCAATGGAACTTGCTTCACCTGGTTAACAGCACTGAGGGCACTGTAAAAGGGTTTGAGCAGGATCAGTACTCTTCCCTGGGCTCTCGTGGATGGGTGCATCAGGTGGAACAGGTGGCTAAACCTCCTGTTGATGGTGCTGGTTCTCTGTGGTGGCTGGGCAGCTCTCACAGCTTCGGTTCCAGTAACCGGATGATTTGGAAAGAGTCAGATTAACTCTGTTTTCCTGAGAGGTGATCTCCTTCTTCCTATTATCCCAATTGCAGGGATCTCCACTGGCTAACAGACTGGTTGGGCCTAGTGTGTTCCTCATAGGGTGGAGGTTTCACACAGGCTGGCAGCTCTTGTAGCGTCTACCACACTCTGAAGTTTCTCCCTCCAAGACTCTTTTTATAGGGGGATCTGGCTCAAAGTCACCAGTGTAGCTCCCCCTAGAGGCTCGGGGTGGAAACCAGGTGTTCTAAGTGTTGTTTGTGTTGTGTGTTTTGCTGTGCTGTTACTTACTCCATTTGTGCTCTAAGGATTTCTGTGGTGCCCAACAGGTGCCAGGGTGCCACATTCCCCCTTAGTTAACCTCAGTTCTCCCGGCTGAGCAAAAAGTTCTTTTTACAACTTAACACTAAGCATTTTATAACATTCAATTTACAAAGTCTTAAAGAAAACACAAAAATCACTGAAAAAGGAGTGAAAAATGTGAAAAGCAGTCCGTACGGCACTAGTCCATCTGCCGCAGGCTGGAAAAAGGTGAAGTTAGTGGTCACACAAGTCCTGTGACAGTTTGTCCAAAGTTTATGAAAAGGGAAAAAGGTAAAGTCCAGGGATACACGGTAACTTTATACATTCCCTACGGGTGTCTCTGCTTGGGAGGCCGGTACTAACCTTCTATACCTTACCAGGCGCTTTCTGTCCCCAACTTAGTATACTTGGGACAGAGCCCAGTTCCTCCACCCTTCTGTACACTACTTTTTACAGGTTTTGAAAACTGGTTGCTATATACAAACACTTACAGGTTACATTTTCCACTACATTTTAAACCCATTCTCCAAGTTTGTGTGGGGGTTGACCTAATGTACTACGTGTGGATCTGCGTAGTGTGGGTGTTTCCAAAGCTGTTGGTGTAGTGTACGAAGTGGTTGTTACTTCTCTATGTCTGCTTTGTGTAATACCATAGTAAGTGCGGAGTCTATCAACTGGACTGACCTCTGTAGGTAGTTGATTAGGAATGGCTTCTCTTACTGTGGGACTAGCAGGTTGACCGATTACAGGAATCTCAGGTTCCATGATAACAGGCTGCAATTCTTGCACTTGGACTTCTTCTTGTTGGACTTGTGGAATTGGATTAGGTTTTGGCTGATCTTCTACAGGCTGGTAGAAATGCATAACTGGAATGAGGAATGCTTCACCTATTTGTGGCCAATCAGCTGGTAAGTATCCAATTTCTGTAAAGACTAGATTTTCTTTTGTTTCTTCATCTGTAGTTACAGTAGGGTAACTGGTTGCTTGTGGGATTAACTGTGGCGGACATTTCTTCAAATGATCCCTTGAGACAGTTGCAATAGTATTCCCATTGTCTTTGCTAATAACACAAGTTTTTGAGTTATCATAGTGTGACGGCATAACGGTGTAGGGTACAGATTCCCAACTGTTATCCAATTTGTTGGTTTTTCGCTTTCTTTTTAGTACTACATCACCTATAGCTATAGAGTAAAACCCATCACTTAACTATACATGTCTACTCCCATGAAATTCATGGGGAGACTGGCATCCTCGTGTTAGAATAGGTGTAAACCAAAGAAAAACGAGGATTTGGAATGCAAATGAATGTTTATTTAGATACTGGACATACAACAGGATAAACACCAAAAGGGGACAAGACATTGCACAGCCCCGGACACTCCCCCGAAGAAGCAGGCAGTTGTGCCTGCGAAACGGCTGTTGGGATCCTTCCCACAGCAGCTCCGGACTTCACCCTTAGGCAGGTAATTGACTTACTGCACTATAATTATGCACTTTCTCTAGCCCATCCCCACACCTTATACTGGTATTCATCCTGTTCTCTTGGTTGTGAGGGAGTTTTCATTGTGGCCTTTGGGATAGGTGCAATACTTGCATGTGTTATCATTTTTACCCAGGACCTATTTACTATGTGATTTCCGGGGCTGTGCAATGTCTTGTCCCCTTTTGGTGTTTATCCTGTTGTATGTCCAGTATCTAAATAAACATTCATTTGCATTCCAAATCCTCGTTTTTCTTTGGTTTATCATCTATAGCTAGTGGTTCAGCTGAGGCGTGCTTGTTGAAGTCTTTCTCTTGTTTGGTTCTACTGATTTCCAGGTTTCTTTCAACACTCTCTTGTACTTTCCTGTACTTTTCTTGGCGTTGGTTGACCCAATCTTCATCAGAAGAATCTTCTGTGGGTTCAATGGTTCCCATCTGCAAATCAATAGGCAGTTTACCTGGTCTTGCTCTCATCAAGTAAGCAGGTGTATAATTTGTCGAACTGACAGGTATGTGGTTGTAGATGTCCACGAGATCTGGAAGTTTCTCTGGCCATTGATTTCTCTCTTCAACTGGTAAGGTCTTGAGCATGTCAATGACTATGTGGTTCATCTTTTCACATAAACCGTTCGTCTGAGGATGATAAGGTGTTGTGCGGATTTTCTTACACCCATACAGCCCTAAGAATTCTTGGAACAGAGCTGATTCGAAGGCTGGCCCTTGGTCAGTTAAGACCTGGTCTGGAAACCCATGGGGGCGACAGAAGTAACTCTGGAACGCTTTGGCTGCTACCTCGGCAGTTAAATCCTTAACTGGAACGACTACCAGGAATCTTGAGTAGTGATCGACGATGGTGAGAGCGTAGGTGTACCCGGTTCGACTTGAGGTAAGCTTCACGTGGTCGAGAGCAACTATTTCAAGAGGTTTGGTGGTAACGATTGGCTGCAGTGGAGCTTTCTGAGTTAGATGGTCTTTCCTTCGAAGGTGACATGGTCCACAGTTTTTACACCATTTGTCAATGGAGCCTCGCATACCGACCCAGTAGAACCGATCCTTCAGGAGTCTCTCCAGCTTCTTCCATCCAAAGTGTCCTGCATCATCATGGTATGCTTCAAGGATCATCTGGACTTCAGTCTTGGGAAATTCAATCTGCCAGATTAGTTCATGGGTTCTTGGATTGAGGTATCTTCTGCATAGTTTACCTTGGTAGACGAACAACCTTCCTTTCTCCTTCCACAGGCGTTTAGCAGTTGGTGAGGCATCAGAGTCCATGTTGGCGTGTTCTTGAGTGATTAGATCCCTTACCAGGCTGACATCTGGGTCGTTGGCCTGAGCCTCCTTCCAGTCATGGTGAGGTAACGGGTTCACGGTCCTCTCTACACGTGTCTGGTTTCTCTGATGACATGTTGCTGTACCGGAACGGTGGAAAGCAGGTAGTTCAATCTCTTCTAGGTCATCTATGTCTTCTCCCTCTTTGGGAAGATGAGGCATTCGGGACAGGGCATCAGCATTGCCGTTTTTGTGACCTGCCCGGTACTTTACAGTGAAGTCATAGTTAGCGAGTCTTGCTACCCAACGCTGTTCTAGGGCTCCCAGCTTTGCTGTCTCTAAGTGTGTTAGAGGGTTGTTATCTGTGAAAGCTGTGAACGGGGCGGATGCCAGGTAATGTTTGAAACGCTCTGTGATCGCCCAGACCAGGGCCAGGAACTCCAGCTTGAAGGAGCTGTAGTTTTCCGGGTTCCTTTCTGTGGGACGGAGCTTTCTGCTGGCGTAGGCTATCACCTTCTCTTTGCCCTGCTGACGTTGAGATAGGACTGCTCCTAAACCTTCATTGCTTGCGTCAGTGTACAACAGAAACGGTAGATTGTAGTCAGGGTAGGCCAGGATTTCTTCTCCAGTTAAAGCTTCTTTTAACGTTTGGAAGGACTTGTCCTGCTCTGGGCCCCAGTGGAACGGGGGTCCCCTGATCTTGCCGTTTTTGGATTGACCTACTAGGAGATCTTGCATGGGGGCAGCTATCTTGGTATAGCCTTTGATGAAGCGTCGGTAGTACCCGACCAGTCCTAGAAATTGACGTACCTCTTTGCGATTGATTGGTGCTGGCCAGTCCTTGATGACGGTGACCTTATCCGGATCCGGTGCTACGCCTTCGGCGCTGACCACATGTCCTAGGTATTGGACCTTGGGTTTCAGCAGGTGGCACTTGGACGGTTTCAGTTTCATCCCGTACTTGGACAGTGACTCGAACACTTCACTCAGGTGTTGGAGGTGATCTTCATAGGTCTGAGAGTAGACAATGACATCATCAAGGTATAACAAGACAGTCTCAAAGTTCTTGTGGCCCAAACAACATTCCATAAGTCTCTGAAATGTGCCTGGGGCATTGCACAAACCGAAGGGCATACTGTTGAACTCGCATAAGCCCATAGGAGTAGTGAAGGCTGTCTTCTCACGATCCTCCTCTGCAACGGCAACCTGCCAGTACCCACTAGTAAGATCTAATGTGGAGAAGTAATTGTCAGATTTGAGTGCAGCTAGTGACTCTTCTATGCGTGGTAACTGGTATGCATCCTTGTGTGTGACTTTGTTGATTTGCCTATAGTCTACGCACATCCTCATACTACCATCTTTCTTTTTAACCAGGACTAGTGGTGCGGCCCAGGGACTACAGCTATCCCTAATGACTCCTGCATTTCTCATGTCCTGAAGCATCTCTTTTGCTTTCTGGTAGTGAGTGGGTGGTATAGGCCTGTACCTTTCTTTGATAGGTGCATGGTTGTTTGTGGGGATATGATGTTGTACCCCTTTAATCCTCCCAAAGTCAAGTGGGTGTTTGCTGAACACTTGCTCATACTCCCGAACTACCCGGTATACTCCATTTTTCTGGTGAGAGGGTGTATTGTCAGTTCCTACACTGAGGTCTTGACACCATTTCTCTAACTGATCTTTGGAGTGAGGGGGTTCATCAGTGACTGTTTGGTTTGAGGATTTTACATCAATCACAGCATCATCTTTTACTTGGTACAATTTTGCGACAGTTGCATATCTTGGCAGTCTGACTTCGTCATCACCATAATTTAATATGCGTACGGGGACTCTCCCCTTTCTTACATCGACTAACCCTCTGGCTGTCAAGAGCGTAGGACTACTATCGGACAATACAGGTTCTACTACAGCTTGGTAGTCCTGCCCTCTGAGGCCTATGGCTGCTCGACACCAGATAATCATTTCACTTCTGGGTGGTACCACAATTGGAATGGGATCTGTGACCCTTACTCTGCCAATCTCACCATTTGACAAGGTTACCTGTTGTTGATACACCAGAGCTCTGATCTGCTTTTGGATAGCCCTCTTTTCTATGGGTTTACCGGCTTAAGCACTCTGTTGGAGTAAAAACAACACTTCATCGAGGCATTTGATCATGACATTGGTACCCAATATGACATATGGATCCTTGTGGTTAGGCTTATCCTGGACCACTAAGATACCCTGGTTTTTCAACTGCACCCTCCCCACCTTTACTGTAGCTTCCCACTGTCCCTCTATGGTAACCGCTATACCATTAGTGGCTTCAAGGTTCATCTCGGGATTAGGGGGTTCTAGCTTAACATCTGGCCAGAACTGCTTGTAAAGGGTACTGGGGATGGATGTCACCTGGGATCCAGTGTCTATCAAGGCGGAGATAGCGATGCCATCGATGACGATTGGTAAGTATGGACAGTCTCCCACATACTTGTGTTCCCAGCTGGACGTAGGGCCTGGACAGTCTACTCCTGGGGTTGGCCCTTCTCGCCCAGGGGTCGCTCGTTTAAAGGACGGGATTGCAGGTTGTGTCCTCCTAAGTCGTTCTGCTGACTGCTGCGGCGTCTGTCGGGACTGCGGCGGTCTGCAGGTTCTCCTCGCGACGGCTGTGTTTTTCTCCTCATCCAGGGGACGTCATCAGGGCTGTCGGCGAGTTGAATCTTGTCCGATGGCCTTGCATCTGTCTTGGGTCTTCTCCCAGCTTGTAGCTTGGCCACGTCTTTCATCAGCTGCTCGACATTAGCACACAGTTGATCAAACCGGTCAGGTGTTACAGTCTGTGCGCTGGACTGAATCGCAGGGACTGGAGATGCTGCTGCCGGCACGGAAGGGGTGTCAGTGTACTGCTGTTGCTGCGAAGCGGGATCAGGTACTTCAGCGAGTCGTTGTCCCCAAACTGTTAAGTCTCTCAAGGTGTCAAACTCTGCGCCTGGATTCTGTATGGACCACCAGCTGGCTTGCTTTCTATCCTCAGACAGTTTAAGGCCCACAATAAATTGTCCAATTAACGCTTTGTTCTCATCTCGAGCACTATCAGGATCAACTTGTTTTAACAGTCTGTATGCTTCTTGCAAGCGCAGTGAATAATCAAGGACACTTTCTTGTGCCCCTTGGTTACAACGATAGAATGACAGTCTTAATTCGGCTTCAGTATGGCGCTCAAAGACCCGGGTTAATCTAGCGAATATCTGCTCCACAGATTCCTGAACTTCGACAGGCCAGCTGCGGCTCTGCAGTTCGGCTGCACCGGTTAACTGTCCCATAATAACTGAAGCTCTTTGCTTACCGGTCATCGGGTACATGTCCAGCGCTTGGCATATCTTCCTCTGGAAGTTCTCCAAGGTACTGGGTACACCGCTGTATTTGGGTAACCAGGTCGCACTAGGAACGTAGGGTAGAGACATCGGCATAATCGGAGCGGGTTGCGGTGGCATACCGCCGACTGGTTGCTGTCCATCAAAAGGTATATTTTGAGGTGCCGCTTGGTCTAGCGGGGGCACAGCGTGATTGGGAGCCGGGTTACTCATGGTCGCTCCCCCTTAGTTAAGCGTAGCCTTTCCCTCGGTTTCAAACGGAAGTGTCGGCCTCACGGTGAGGAGTGAGGCACCACGGGAGTTTCCGGTTCCTGCTGCGTATGGAGGAAGTTGTCAGAGCGTGGGGGCGGGGCCAATCTTCGCGCCCTCTGCACAGTCACGCCCCTTCTTTTCCCGCCTTTTCGCGCAGCAATGGCGGACCAAATGTACAGTTCGATATTTACAGTCAATAAATAGCACACAATACCCGTGATAACGGGCCTGCTCAAATCCTGTTCGTGACGCCAAATTCTGACTCACCGTAGCCGGGGGTACACGTAGCGGGCGTTGATTCTCCTCCTGTCACGGAACCGCGCCTGCGGTGGTGTAGGCCCGGTGGTCCAGATCAATAGGGGAATGGCGGAACAGTGGGGGGTGATTTGTCTTCGTGACGCCACCTGCGGGTGTTCTGGTAACTTTACCAGCGCTGTTCGGGTCTCCGGGGGATGTTATACAGCGAGATGGAACGCTCCCCACAGGATGAGCGGGAGTCCCCGGAGCCGGGAGCTGCGCAAGATGTTGTGAGGCAGCTGCGGGATGCTGCGCCCTGAATCCAGGAGTAACGGACAACCACACAAAGTCTCTTTTAGGTACCTTTACTGGATGGTAGTCAGGTACACTCGGACCGGGATAGTGAAGTTGGCACTTCTGGAGTTTCACAGCAAGCAGTGTTAGGCTTCCTTTCTCTAGTTCTCTCTCTAAGGTCGGGTGGATGTAGAATCCAGCCGGGCGGGCAGTTTGTTCAATGGAACTTGCTTCACCTGGTTAACAGCACTGAGGGCACTGTAAAAGGGTTTGAGCAGGATCAGTACTCTTCCCTGGGCTCTCGTGGATGGGTGCATCAGGTGGAACAGGTGGCTAAACCTCCTGTTGATGGTGCTGGTTCTCTGTGGTGACTGGGCAGCTCTCACAGCTTCGGTTCCAGTAACCGGATGATTTGGAAAGAGTCAGATTAACTCTGTTTTCCTGAGAGGTGATCTCCTTCTTCCTATTATCCCAATTGCAGGGATCTCCACTGGCTAACAGGCTGGTTGGGCCTAGTGTGTTCCTCATAGGGTGGAGGTTTCACACAGGCTGGCAGCTCTTGTAGCGTCTACCACACTCTGAAGTTTCTCCCTCCAAGACTCTTTTTATAGGGGGAACTGGCTCAAAGTCACCAGTGTAGCTCCCCCTAGAGGCTCGGGGTGGAAACCAGGTGTTCTAAGTGTTGTTTGTGTTGTGGGTTTTGCTGTGCTGTTACTTACTCCATTTGTGCTCTAAGGATTTCTGTGGTGCCCAACAGGTGCCAGGGTGCCACACAGTCTCTGTCCAAAGCTCCACAATGTTCCTCTGTGTCTAACTGTCCCTTCTTGTTGCTAGTCGCGCTTTAATTCACCAGGTTAGGATACTGGAGTCTCTCTAATGGATTGACTGCTCCATATTTTTCAATCGACTACAAAGGGTCCTAGACTCCCGTGGTGGGTAACCCCCTGGGATGGCGACAGGTTGGGTAGCTTTAATAGTGCGCTCCTATAAAGCCCTTCTACCACTCCGGTTTGTAGTACAGTGATGGACAACTGTCTACCTTGGAACCGGCATCCGGTGAGACAGGGCGCGGGTGTCTTTGGACCCGTTGCTTTGCTGCTTGCCCACTTTCTCGTCTGGGTCGCCGTTGTTCGGTGCCCCCCCCAGTTAGATCTCTGTCGTGACTTCCGTCCTTGACCTTGTCTCTCCCACGTTCTAACTTTCTTTTTTTCTTACTCTTTCCCCACACTACACCTCACACTCCTCTCACCAGGACCTGATTGGCCCTCTGCCTCTGGATGGTGCATGTGGTACATGGAGCTTTGGATTTAACTTGTTCATCACTGGGACGGACGATATTGCATCTTCAGTCAGGGATGCAATACCTTCCTGTGACGCACTCGATGCGGGGTGCCACACATGCAGAGGAACAATTACAATGTTCTGGATTGGCCATCCCAGTCCCCAGACCTGAATATCATTGAACATCTGTGGGATGTTTTGAAGCAGGCTGTCCATGCTCGGCGACCATCAAACTTAACTGAACTGGAATTGTTTTGTAAAGAGGAATGGTCAAAAATACCTTCATCCAGGATCCAGGAACTCATTAACAGCTACAGGAAGCGACTGCTCTTACTCTTGGATTCATTCCATTTGGTGTAATATCCCTTTAAAAAGAACCTGTCACCCCCCCGGGCATCAAAAGCTATAATAGCCACCTTCTGCAGCACTAAGGCTGCATTCTGAGAAGGTGTCTATAGGCTTTTGATGCCCTTTATAGTATGAAATATTAAGTTAGGTAAATGCTCACTCTTCTGAAGACCGAAGACCGGGAGGCGGGGTTTCACACTCCTCCGGCCCGCCCCCTCTTGTCAATCATTGTGCGCGCCTGCTGCTGCCTCCCCTCAGTGTGGAAAATGAACGCGCGTCTCCATTCTCCTGTATGGAGCCGCGCATGCGCTGTGCGCCCGGTGTCGACTTCCTGGACACTGGGCACACAGCGCATGCGCGGCTCCATACAGGAGAATGGAGACGCGCGTTCATTTTCCAGACTGAGGGGAGGCAGCAGCAGGCGCGCACAATGATTGACAAGAGGGGGCGGGCCGGAGGAGCGTGAAACCCCGCCTCCCGGTCTTCGGTCTTCAGAAGAGTGAGCTTTTACCTAACTTAATATTTCATACTATAAAGGGCATCAAAAGCCTATAGCCACCTTCTCAGAATGCAGCCTTAGTGCTGCAGAAGGTGGCTATTATAGCTTTTGATGCCCGGGGGGGTGACAGGTTCGCTTTAAATTGTTGCAATATAGACTTGTGTTGGGATTCGACCACACAGTAACCACCCAGGCACCATGAAAAAGCACAATGATGGTCTAATCTAGGTGGATATTCTATTCTGTTTTACTCAACTGAATGTTACTGGGTTATAGGTAAAGCCTTTTCAGGAGTCATTACTGTACTGAGCTCCTTCTGAATAATCTGCTAATTGACAGTATAGAGATTTATCAATTATTTGGACTATTGGGCTGGAAAATGCTGCAGGGTGGGTGTACACGTTTGCAGTCATATTGCTAGTAATATTATGCAGTGTAGGAAGATAAACTCAATGTAAACTGTGACAAATGCTTCTGCACAGATTGTGTGTGTATTTTTGATGCCATAGTATCGCTACAAATGCTTGTAGAAACTACCATTTATTATTGAATTTATGCTATATATTTACCCTGTATTCTTGGCTAGTGAAGTGCCTCAGCCCATACCTTGAAGATGCACAGATTGCTTGATTTTCGCATTTTAATACGGATTTTCATTGAAATGAGAAATTGTCTCCCTTGATTTTATGCTGACTAGTTTTAAAAGCGAAACTAAAATGGCAAATGTCCCTAAAAGTGGCCATTCATTTTAAACCTCTGGGCATTGATGATATATTCTGATCAATATATTAAACCCTGCATATATTTTTGCCTTTTTTTGGTTCAAGTTTCAGGCACAAGAATTTGTATTTCTGTCCATTTCTTGACGTTTCTGCTAATAATAACATGGACTGATCTTGTTATTAATCTGTAAATTGTGACCTGAATTAGATGGAACAGCCTTTATTGTAATTTGCCTGTGACTATCTACTGAGAAGCAGATTACTTAATTTAATTATTTAGTTATGGAGTTATAGCTCAAGAAATCTGATGTAGAAATACACTTCAAATGTATTAATTTTGGTAAACTAAATTTAAAGTAAAGGAGTAATGTTGATACATTTATTTTTTAACGTAAAATTGCATTTTCTGATTAGTTTCTTTTATTCTTATCCAATATTGTCTAGGGCAGATCTGAGCAAAGTGTGGCCTGTGGGCCAATTTCAGCCCTCTTGCTGGTCCAGTCTGATTTCTGGTCCGTGACACAGGAAGAGCTAAAAGCAGTAGCCCAAGGGCCACACCATGCATTTCATCTACTGCGTCCCAATATCGTTACTAATTGCATCCTCAGGATGCAGATAGCAGTGAATATATTGTTAGAGGACGGAGCTGCTGGCTATTTCCTTTCCTCCAACAATTAGCATGTGGAACGGAGAAAGCAGACACAATGTTTTCACTACTTCTGATGTGTGGAAAGTCAGTGCACCAAGACCAGAGCAGAGTGCTGGGGAAATGGCAATGAGTTGTGTATGTGTTTTTTTGTTATATATAAATATTTATATACTAGCTGTGAGCCCGATGCAAATGCATCGGGATTCTAGAACGTGCATTAATTTGATTATAGTAGTTATAGCTGTTAGCCTGATGCAAATGCATCGGGTATCTAAAATATGTTTATTGTTTTTTTAAACATTTTTAAATAATAATCGCATCATCAATAGCAATAATATAAGCCATAGCATTATTATTAGCAGTAATAGCAGTATTAATAGCATTATTAGCAGTATTATGAGCATTAATAACAGTATTAATAGCATTAATAGCATTATTATTAGCATTAATAGCATTATTAGCATTAATAATAGCATTAATAACATTATTAATAGCATTAATAGCATTATTATTAACATTAATAGCATTAATAATAGCATAATTAGCATTAATAATAGCATTAATAACATTATTAATAGCATTAATAGCATTATTATTAGCATTAATAGCATTAATAATAACATTATTAGCATTAATAATAGCATTAATAACATTATTAATAGCATTAATAGTATTATTATTAGCATTAATAGCATTAATAATAGCATTATTAGCATTAATAATAGGATTAATAACATTATTAATAGCATTAATAGCATTATTATTAGCATTAATAATAGCATTATTAGCATTAATAATAGCATTAATAACATTATTAATAGCATTAATAGCATTATTATTAGCATTAATAGCAATATTAATAGCATTAATAGGATAAATATTAGCATTAATAGCATTATTAGCATAATTAATAGCATTAATAGCATTATTAATAGCATTAATAGCATTATTATTAGCATTAATAGCATTAATAATAGCATTAATACCATTAATAATAGCATTAATAACATTATTAATAGCATTAATAGCATTATTATTAGCATTAATAGCATTATTATTAGCATTAATAGCATTAATAATGCCATTAATAGGATAAATATTAGCATTGATAGCATTAATAGCATTATTAATAGCATTAATAGCATTATTATTAGCATTAATAGGATAAATATTAGCATTAATAGCATTAATAGCATTATTAATAGCATTATTATTGGCATTAATAGCATTAATAATAGCATTATTAGCATTAATAATAGCATTAATAACATTATTAATAGCATTAATAGCATTATATATTAGCATTAATAGCATTAGAATAGCATTATTATTAGCATTAATAGCATTAATAATACCATTAATAGGATAAATAATTAGCATTAATAGCATTAATAGCATAAATAATAGCATTAATAGCATTATTAATAGCATTAATAGCATTTTTTATTAGCATATAATAGCATTAATAATTAGCATTATTAGCATTAAATAATAGCATTAATAACATTATTAATAGCATTAATAGCATTATTATTAGCATTAATAGCATTAATATTAGCATTATTAGCATTAATAATAGCATTAATAACATTATTAATAGCATTAATAGCATTATTATGAGCATTAATAGCATTAATAGTATTATTAATAGCATGAATAGGATTATTAATAGCATTAATAGGATTAATAGCATTATTAATAGCATTATTAATAGCATTAATAGCATAAATAATAGAATTAATAGCATAAAAAATAGCATTAATAGCATTAGTATTAGCATAAAGAGCATTAATAGCAATATTTATTAGCATGAATAGCATTATTAATAGCATTAATAGCATTAATAGGATAAATATTAGCATTAATAGCATTAATAGCATTATTATTAGCATTAATAGCATTAATAATAGCATTATTAGCATTAATAATAGCATTAATAACATATATTAATAGCATTAATAGCATTATTATTAGCATTAATAGCATTAATAGCATTATTATTAGCATTAATAGCATTAATAATACCATTAATAGATAAATATTAGCATTAATAGCATATAATAATAGCATTAATAGCATTATTAATAGCATTAATACATTATTATTAGCATAATAGCATTAATAATAGCATTATTAGCATTAATAATAGCATTAATAACATTATTAATAGCATTAATAGCATTATTATTAGCATTAATAGCATTAATAATAGATTATTAGCATTAATAATAGCATTAATATACATTATTATTAGCATTAATAGCATAATTATTAGCATTAATAGCATTATTATTAGCAGTAATATCATTATTATTAGAATTTTTTTTTTAATTATTATTTTTTATTTAATTATTTATTATTTTTTATTTATTTTTTATTATTTTTTAATTATTTTTTTTATTAATTAAATTTATTATTTAGGATGAGACCCATTCTCATTCAGGTCCGCTGGAAGGGCTGATATAATTAGCATATATTTATTTTTTTATTATATTTTTATTGAATTATTTATTATTTTTATTTATTTTTTTTATTATTTTTTAATTATTTTTTAATTATTTTTTTATTATTAAATTTATTATTTAGGCTGAACCCAGTTCTCATTCAGGTCCGCTGGAAGGCTGATATAATTAGCATATATTTATTTTTTTATTATTATTATTTTTATTGAATTATTTATTATTTTTATTTATTTTTTTATTATTTTTAAATTATTTTTTAATTATTTTTTTATTAATAAATTTATTATTTAGGCTGAGACCAGTTTCATTCAGGTCCGCTGGAAGGCTGATATAATTAGCATATATTTATTTTTTATTATTATTATTATTTTTATTGAATTATTTATTATTTTTTATTATTATTTTTTTTATTATTTTTAATTATTTTTAATTATTTTTTTATTATTATAATTTATTATTTAGGCTGAGACCAGTTCTCATTCAGGTCCGCTGGAAGGGCTGATATAATTAGCATATATTTATTTTTTATATTATTTTTATTGAATTATTATTATTTATTTTTATATTTATTTTTTTTATTATTTTTAATTATTTTTTAATTATTATTTTTTATTATTAAATTTATTATTAGGCTGAGACCCAGTCTCATTCAGTCCGCTGGAAGGGCTGATATAATTAGCATATATTTATTTTTTTTATTATTTTTTTATTGAAATATTTATTATTTTTTATTTATTTTTTAATTATTTTTTTAATTATTTTTTAATTATTTTTTTTATTAATTAAATTTATTATTTAGGCTGAGACCCAGTTCTCATTCAGGTCCGCTGAAGGCTGATATAATTAGCATATATTTATTTTTTTTATTAATATTTTTATTGAATTATTTATTATTTTTTATTTATTTTTTTATTATTTTTTTATTATTTTTTAATTATTTTTTTTATTATTAAATTTATTATTTAGGCTGAGACCCAGTTCTCATTCAGGTCCGCTGGAAGGGCTGATATAATTAGCATATATTTATTTTTTTTATTATTATTTTTATTGAATTATTTATTATTTTTTAATTATTTTTTAATTATTTTTTTTATTATTAAATTTATTTATTTTTTTACTTGCGCGTGAGACACAGTTCTCATTCAGGTCCGCCTTTTTTTTCCTCATTGACATACATTAGTGGTGTGTCGGCGATTTTATGGCCGGCCACCTGGTTCTATTTGTCAGCCCTAAAATCGCGGACACACCGCTAATGCATGTCTATGGGCAGTCAGCTCGAATTCTGATTGGTCGGCGTCCAATCCGAAATCGGGCTGACTGCCCATAGACATGCATTAGCGGTGTGTCCGCGATTTTAGGGCCGACAAATAGAACCAGGTGGCCGGCCATAAAATCGCAGACACACCGCTAATGTATGTCAATGGGGAAAAAAAATGCGGACCTGAATGAGAACTGCGTCTCAGTCTGAGGGGCTCTTCTGATTGGCTGAGGGCAGTATACAGCGACCAATCAGAAGAGGGCCTCAGATCTCATTGAGATAGAATGGGGGATTTTTCGTCCATTCTATCTTAATGAGAAGGAAGAGGACGTCGGAGGTGGAAGTTAGCGAAAAGAAGACAGAAAACCCCGGGGCCGGACGAAGAGGCGGAGATGGCGGAAAGAAGAGAGAAGACCCCCGGGGCCGGAGGAAGAGGACGCCTGGCCGGACGGAGGACTTGTGGATCGGACGGACGATCAGATGACTTGAAGGCATGTAAGTGATCGACGGGGACGTTAGGTTAGGGGACGGCGGGGGCTTCGGGTGTAGGGCCTTAGGTGACAGCGGCGTTAGGTTAGGGGACTGCGGGGGCTTAGGGTGTAGGGCTTTAGCGAGAGGGGCAGGGGGTAGACGGCGGGGCTTAGGGGGTATCGGCGGGGGCTTAGGATGCTGCGGGGGTTAGGGGGTAGGGTCTTAGGGGCGGTGGTGCCTTAGGGGGTAGGCGGCATGGCTTAGGGGGTATCGGCGGGGGCCTAGGATGCTACGGGTCTTAGGGGGTAGGGGCTTAGGGGCTGCTGCGGGGCTTAGGGGGTAGGGGCTTAGGGGCTGCTGCGGGGCTTAGGGGGTAGGGGCTTAGGGGCTGCTGCGGGGCTTAGGGGGTAGGGGCTTAAGGGCGGCGGTGGCTTAGGGGGTAGACGGCGGGGCTTAGGGGGTATCGGCGGGGGCTTAGGATGCTGCGGGTCGGGGGTTAGGTGGTCGGGGCTGCTGCGGGGCTTAGGGGGTAGGGGCTTAGGGGCGGCGGTGGCTTAGGGGGTAGATGGCGGGGCTTAGGGGGTATCGGCGGGGGCTTAGGATGCTGCGGGTCGGGGGTTAGGTGGTCAGGGCTTAGTGTGTAGGGGTGGGGCGGACTTAGGGGGTAGGGCCTTAGGTGCGGCGGGGTGGTTTTGTTGCGGGGTGGGTGTGCGGACATGGGGGGGCTGTGCGGACATGGGGGTGGGTGTGCGGACATGGGGGTGGGTGTGCGGACATGGGGGGGCTAGTGCGGACATGGGGGGGGGGCTGTGCGGACATGGCGGTGGGTGTGCGGACATGGCGGTGGGTGTGCAGACATGGCGGTGGGTGTGCGGACATGGCGGTGGGTGTGCGGACATGGCGGTGGGTGTGCGGACATGGGGGTGGCTGTGCGGAGATGGGGGGGCGGCTATGCGGACATGGGGGCGTGTTTGGACCTGGGTGAGGCTGTGCGGACATTGGGGGGGCGAGTTGTGGGTAGCGGGGAGCGGAGGCGGCTATGCCGCCTCCGCTCCATGGTCCCCGGGGAGCGAGTTGCGGCTCAGGCAGCGACTCGCAATGGCCTCGCGGCCATTGCTCGCGCTACCTGAGCGGTAAATCGGTAAATTTGTAGCCGAGGCTGTGGAGCGATTTTGGGGCAGCGGCTCGCAATGGCCTCGCGGCCATTGCTCGCGCAGCATTGGGCGCTTCGCGCCCAATGTTAAATTCGTGTCCACATGACGACATCGGAAAGTGCGCGCGGAGGGGCGCTTTTCCGATTCGCGATTATATAATAGATATATATATATATATATTTATATATATGTGTGTGTGTTTGTGATGCGTGCCTATATTTATGGAATATACTGAATATAGGGAGGCTATGTGTAGACTTATGCTGTATATACAGTAGGGGATAATGTGGGTCTCACATTGTATAGGGGCTATGTGAGGACTCACACTGTATATAGGGGCTATGTAGGAGTTCACACTGTAATTAGGGGCAGGGTCAGCATCAGCACCCGGTGCACCCAGTCCAGTGCCGGGGCCCTGGACAAGTGAGGTAGCCCACTCACTATCTGTGAGTGGAAGCAAAGAGGAGACCTGATCACAGACAGCTGCCTTTTCTTTCTACTGCTCTGCACTGATCTATGTAATCAGTAAAGAGCACAAGAGGACTCTTATCAGGAGCTGAATGGAGGCTGCAGGAGCCATACAGTAGAAGGACCTTCCAATCATGTGACTGATCACATGACTGAAATAAAGGTCCTGGAAGATCTTGTAACTGTCCAACTTCTGTAGTCTCTGTGCAGCTCCCAGTGGCTTCCCTCTTGCTTTGCACCAATGAAGAACTACAAGATGTGATAATGTATAGTGTGTGTGTGTGTGTGTGTGTGTGTGTAAATATATCTGTTGCAGAGCTGTGTGTATCTGTATGTGCATGTAGTGTGTGCATGTAGACGAGCTGTGTGTGTCTGTGTGTGCAGTGTGTATGTAGCAGAGCTGTGTGTATAGTTTGTGTGATGCGAGTCACTACAGTAATAACTAATCTCTGAGGTCCAGAAAACACTGTAATAATGGAAAGTAAATATAATAATATCACTACTTACTGGTAGTAAAAAGAGGTCAATACAATCATGGGTCAGGTCCAGGAAATGGCTCAGTAACAGCTAGGGATATTCAGAAGCGAAGTCCAATTCAAGCCAAAGTCAGGAAACCAGAGTGTCAAAACAGAATACAGAAATACAGAGTAGTAGGCAGAAAGAGGAATCAGGTCACAAGCTGAGAGTCAAGTCCAGGTAAGGTAACTAATCAGGCAGAGTCTGGCTCAGAGCACAGAGAGATCAATCCTACACATCTAAAGGAAAATGTACAATTGACACAGAATAGGGCAGCAAGCTTGCTTAAGTAGAGTTCTAATCAAGGGAGTTGAAATGCAGATGAGTTGCAGCACAGAGCCATCCCAGACTGACTATCTCTACAACAACCTAGTAAAGTTAAAAGTCAGTGTAGAGATCATGACAGTGTGCATGTAGCAGAGTTGTATGTGTAGTGTAACAAAGCTGTGTGTGTCAATATGTTCATGTAGCAGAGCTGTGTGTATCTGTATGTGCATGTAGCGTTCCTGTGGCAGAGCTGTGTGTTTGTATGTGTATGTAGTGTGTGCATGTTGCAGAGCTGTTTGTGCTTTATGTGCATGTGTAGTGTGCATCTAGCAGAACTGTGTGTGTCTATATGTTCATGTAGCAGAGCTGTGTGTTCAGATGTGCATGTAGCAAAGCTGACTGTGTCTATATGTGCATGCAGTATGCATGTAACAGAGCTGTGTATGTATACATGTTCATGTAGCAGAGCTTTGTGTGAAAATATGGTCATGTCACAAAGATCTCTGGTTAGTCCCTTGTTTGAGACTTTTAAAGGAGGCTCCACAGACTCCATTTGAATATGGTCCTGTAGCAGAGTTCCATGTGTATTTATATTGCATGTAGCAGACAAAGTTGTATGTGTCTACATGTGCATGTAGCAGAGCCATGTATCTCTATAGGCATATAGCAGAGCTGTGTGTGTATAATATATACAGTTGTGGCCAAAAGTATTGACACCCCTGCAATTCTGTCAGATAATACTCAGTTTCTTCCTGAAAATTATTGCAATTACAGATTCTTTGATATTATTATCTTCATTTAATTTGTCTTCAATGAAAAAAAACACAAAAAGAATTGTCCTAAAGCCATATTGGATATAAATCCACACCAGGTATAAACACCAGGGGTGCACAAAAGTATTGGCACTGTTAGAAAAATCATGTGATGCTTCTCTAATTTGTGTAATTAACAGCACCTGTAACTTACCTGTGGCACCTAACAGGTGTTGGCAATAACTAAATCACACTTGCAGCCAGTTGACATGGATTAAAGTTGACTCAACCTCTGTCCTGTGTCCTTGTGTGTACCACATTGAGCATGGAGAAAAGAAAGAAGACCAAAGAGCTGTCTGAGGACTTGAGAAACCAAATTGTGAGGAAGCATGAGCAATCTCAAGACTACAAGTCGATTTCCAAAGACCTGAATGTTCCTGTGTTTACCGTGCGCAGTGTCATCAAGATGTTTAAAGCCCATGGCACTGGGGCTAACCTCCCTAGATGTGGACAGAAAAGAAAAATTGATGAGAGATTTCAACGCAAGATTGTGCGGATGGTGGATACAGAACCTTGACTAACATCCAAACAAGTTCAAGCTGCCCTGCAGTCCGAGGGTACAACAGTGTCAACCCGTACTATCCATCTGCGTCTGAATGAAAAGGGACTGTATGGTAGGATACCCAGGAAGACCCCACTTCTTACCTCGAGACATAAAAAAGCCAGACTGGAGTTTGCCAAAACTTACCTGAGAAAGCCTACAACATTTTGGAAGAATGTTCTCTGGTCAGATGAGACAAAAGTAGAGCTTTTTGGGCAAAGGCATCAACATAGAGTTTACAGGAGAAAAAAAGAGGCATTCAAAGAAAAGAACACGGTCCCTACAGTCAAACATTGCAGAGGTTCCCTGATGTTTTGGGGTTGCTTTGATGCCTCTGGCACTGGACTGCTTGACCGTGTGCATGGCATTATGAAGTCTGAAGACTATCAACAAATTTTGCAGCATAATATAGGGCCCAGTGTGAGGAAGCTGGGTCTCCCTCACAGGTCATGGGTCTTCCAGCAGGACAATGACCCAAAACACACTTCAAAAAGCACTAGAAAATGGTTTGAGAGAAAGCACTGGAGACTTCTAAGGTGGCCAGCAATGAGTCCAGACCTGAATCCCATAGAACACCTGTGGAGAGATCTTGAAATGGCAGTTTGGAGAAGGCACCCTTCAAATATCAGGGACCTGGAACAGTTTGCCAAAGAAGAATGGTCTAAAATTCCAGCAGAGCATTGTAAGAAACTCATTGATGGTTACCGGAAGCGGTTGATCGCAGTTATTTTGGCTACAGGTTGTGCAACCAAGTATTAGGCTGAGGGTGCCAATAATTTTGTCCCGCCCATTTTTGGAGTTTTGTGTGAAATGATCAATGTTTTGCTTTTTGCTTCATTCTCTTCTGTGTTTTTTCATTGAAAACAAATTAAATGAAGATAATAATACCAAAGACTTTGTGATTGCAATCATTTTCAGGAAGAAACTGAGTATTATCTGACAGAATTGCAGGGGTGTCAATACTTTTGGCCACAACTGTAATTTTCTGAAAGACACTAACGATAGATGTATTGCCTTCGTATTATAGCCTAGTATATTAAAAATAGCACTAATGAGCCCTCTCTTTTATACCACCAGGGAAGCTGTAATTAATAGGAAGACTGTTTTTCCTATTTTCTGCTGTCTAAACCTGGGGTGCAGCTTAAAGTGTAGATGTGCATGAGCAGCAGGGAGGAGCATGGGCAGGAGTGTCAAATGGGTCCACTGAGAATCTTATGTCTGGAGCCCACAAAAACCTGAGCCGGCCATGATTTAGGAGGCTATGTGGGAGCTTATATTGTATACAGGAGGCTATGTGGGGGCTGATATACTATATAGTTGGCTATATGAGGGCTCATATTATATATAGAGGGACTATGTTGGAAGTTCATACTGTAAATATGTGAGGCCTTACACTGTATATGTGGGGCTATGTGGGAATGCATACTATATATAGAGGGATTATGTGGTGGCTCACTGTATAAAGAATTACTGTGTTGGGGCTCATACTGTATCTAGTGAGGCTATGTGAGGGCTCTAACAGTATATAGAAGGTCTGTGAGGGGGCTCATACTGTATATTGTGGGCTGTGCTGCGGGTTCCTACTGTATATTGAGAGGCTGTGTGTGTGTACTCATAAGGTATTTAGGGGGAGTGTAAGCATACTTAATTCTGCTCAATGTTAAGTGATGAAATTAATAATAATATAAAAAAATATTCATCTGTTAGTGTATTTTTAAAGCTCAAATTTGGCAGGAATATATTATTGGAGTCATACTGTACCTGTATGATTTTATCCTCATTTTACGTTCTTGTCCTCATCTGCCCTTACATATGTAAAGCACCATGGAACCTAATGGCGTTATATAATAATAATAATACTAATAATAATACTAATAATAATAATAATGATAATATAGCATCAAAGGAGCCACCAAGGTAACAAAGCAGCAGAAAACCTCTAGAGTGACCCCATATTGGAAAGTAATTCTTAAGGAATTAATCTAGGTTTGTACTGATCATTTTTAACCCACAGGTGCTTCATAATATTTTATACCATTGGGCCTTAAAATAATATAAATTGTGTCCAACTAAAATATTAATGTAGTCTTAAATGTCTCAGTTTTACAAGTTATAATAGGAGAAAATAAAACTCATAATTTTTTACTCAATTTCTCCTGAAACTTGAATATGGCAATGCTCAATATGTAGTTAGTTACATTATACTGTTTGCATTCAAAGGAGGGAATCTTTTTAGAGTGCGTGTTTGGCTGGAGTTTAAAGAGTCCTTGAGGTGTGGATAAAGCACTAATCTCGGGTTGTGTGCGCTCGTTTACTTCACAGAGTGGGTGTGAGGTTCTCCCGACTTTTTGCCATATCTGCAGTCGTTTTTTGTTTTGAATCTAGTTTTTTTCTGTCGGCCATCTTGCTTCCTGTCCTGCTGCTTCCACCATGCCCTCAAGTAATATGGAGACCTCAGCCTCTATGTTCCCACCCAGTCCTTGCCTCTTGCTGCTTATACAGCTTCAGGTGTTCAATCAGTGCTTCTGAACCCAGCTTACAGCCTTGTCAGAAGTCTGCTTCCTGAAGCCTTTTGGGACTTTGCATCTCAGCTATCCACTACTTGGATCCCTGAACCCCTTGTGTGTACACAAGAATCCTTCTGCATTGCCAGAGACTTTTACAAGGGAAGTAAGAGAGACGTTTAACCTAGTTCTAGAGCCTATGTTGGATTTATGAGTTATTCCTGCCTTGCTGTGATTTCAGTCTCTGCATCTGCAGCTGTGTTTCACCCGCTTCCTGTTTGTGCAATCACGTGTATGAAGTATAGTGCTGTGCAAATTAATTGGGACAAAGCATTATTTTAGGTAAAATCGTAAGTCAGTGATTCAAACCAGTTTTAACTGCTTTGAACAGGTGTGAGTGTACAACCTTAAGTAACAAAATGTGGTTTGACTGGTTTCAGTCAGAAAATAACAGCTAGCTGCCCCCTCAGCTTCAGTTGAGAGCTTGTTTCTGTGAGGAGTGGTTTAGTGTACTTTTTCTCTCAGTGTGATTCATGCCTGTAAAAATGGATGTTACTCCACGGAAGAGGTCTAGAATTATTACTCTTAGTGAACATACAAGTCTGACTGTAAGAGAAATCGCTTCCACCATTGGTATTGGAAAATCTACCGTTTCAAGACTAATTTGCACACATAATGAAACTGGAAATGTGGAAGAAAAAGGAAAACGACACCAAGAACTGATAAAACTCTTATCAGAGATAGTAAAATTAATGCAAGAAAAATTTGCTTTGTCCCAATTAATTTGCACAGCACTGTAATACAAGAAATTTGTAAACAAGTCTATGTCTCCTGTGCTCCCTTGTATCCATGCATTGGATTCTATTGACAGTATTCTATACATAACAGGGTGGCTGTGGCAGTGATACAGAGAGGAGGATCATTTGAGGCACAGGTAAGAAGAATGAATGGTGCACACACTGCAGCATTGCACAGAGCAGTCATCTCCTTCACAGAGGGGTAGCAGAAAGAAGATGATCAATCATTAAAATGAGGTTCAATTAACATCTACATAGGTTAATAGGGGAGGTCCTCTTGGAGACTGGGGTGGGCCTGTTGGAGTCTGGGGAGGAAAGTTTGGGGTCTTGGTTTAAACAATCAGTTGTGTGGTTACAGCCAGGATCTAAAATAAACACACCTCTAGACAGGGGCTGAGCTGCTCCTCCACATGCTGAATTGTGATATCTAGGTAACCATTAAGGTACCTTTACACGCCGCTACAACAGGGTGGAAACAACCGGGTGTTTCACGTGCACGAGCACGTAGCAACGGTTACAAACGGTACCCGATACCTCCTTTACACGCCGCTACAAGGTGCTCTACAGAAGGTTTAATCTATCTCTGGATGCACCGCCGGGTGCTCAAGTTACCTTCTGCAGAGCACCTTACCTCATTTACACACTGCTACAGAAGGTAATATGGGAGGACCTGGTGCAGCAGGGACAACACATAGGCGTGCCAGAATTGTGGATTACGAGACGCTCGTACGATGATTGGACAATGCAATAATATCATGATTGGCCAGCCAGCGCAGGAAGGCTGGCTAATACATGACGCTATTGCAAATGTGTAGTGTGACTGGTCAGCTCATGAAATATGCCGCCCTATGCAGCGACAACCAATCGCAACGCAGGAGATTCCTCCAATGATTGCTGAAGGGGGGTGGTTTCCCGGAGGCTGTGTCACGCCCCAGGGATTTATCTAGGTGGCGAAAAAACCTTACCCTACCGTATTTAGACGCCGTTACCATCGGGTTGAAATCAACCTGTTTTAGAGCACTGCTCTGAAGCAGGTGCCGCAAGTGACGGGTGGCAACAACCTACTTTACACGCCGCTACCTCGGGTTGATTTGATGGTGCAAGATACATTTGTCTCATAAACCCGGTTGTTTCCACCATGTTGTAGCGGCGTGTAAAGGTACCTTTAGGGATGAGCGAGTATGCTTGTCACTACTCAGTACTCGCACGAATATCTCGGTACACGGGATACTCGACGAGTACCGAGTAATCCCGCGGTACTCTTGCTATGTTCAGGGTCCACCTCCCTGCATGTTGACACTCTTTACAGAGCCAGCCCGCATGCAGGGATTGGCTAACAGTCACTGTAAAGCCACAGCCCTGTTGGTTGTGGCTTTACAGTGATTGGCTGGCTGCACAGCGTCATCAGGTCTTTATAAGAACTGACCGCGCTGTGCTTGTCACTCTGCTCCACAGACAGTCAGTGTAGGGAGAGGTGCTGCTGATTGAGGGACAGATTTGTGGCCTTTCAGCTACTGTACGTGCAGGGCTGCTAATCTAATTACCACATCAGTCCTTCTGAGGACTAATAGAGACGTATACAGACAGGGAGGAAGGGAATATAGCAAACTTCATTGTGCCAGTATACCAGCCTGCATCACATCAGGGGCTGGTGGAAAAGCTGGAAATCTCATCCATCCCAAAACAGTGCTTTTAGGGATTAATTTAGCTCTCTATAGGCAGGAGTGGGTTGTAGCGGAAATTAGTATACGCCAAAACATTCTGTATTCTCGTCAGCGTTTGTGTCTGACCGATCCACCTGCTGGGATTTAACCTCAAATCTTTAATCTCAGTGTCCAGCTAAAAACCAACTCTTTTCTGCATTCATTTACCATTTTTGTGCGGCAGGAGTGGGTTGTAGCGGAAATTAGTATGCGCCAAAACACTCTATATTCTTGTCAGCGTTTGTGTCTGACCGATCCACCTGCTGGGATTTAACCTCTAATCTCTAATCTCAGTGTCCAGCTAAAAACCAGCTCTTGTCTGCATTCATTTACCATTTTTGTGCGGCAGGAGTGGGTTGTAGCGGAAATTAGGATACGCCAAAACACTCTGTATTCTCGTCAGCGTTTGTGTCTGACCGGTACACCTGCTGGGAATTAACCTCAAATCTGTAATCTCAGTGTCTAGCTAAAAACTAAGGCTTGGGTCACACTTGCAGATTTTTCATGCTTTTTTGGAGACCTGCGTTTTTAAAAATGCATGTAAAAACGCACCCATAGACCTCCATGCAAAAAACGTATGCCCTAATAGCAAAAACGCATGCCCTAATAGCAAAAACGCATGCCTAAAGTGCCATGCGTTTTTGGCATGCATTTTTGCACTTATGTGAGTAGCTGCTTTCAAAAACGCATGCAAAAATGCATGGTACATTAGTACCATTTAGTACCATCCAAAAACGCATGTGTTTTCCATAGGGGCCCATGTTAAAAAAATGTGTGCGTTTTCTAAAAAAGTTCATGAACTTTTTTTGGGTGCTGATTCAAAAATGCATGTAAAAACGCATGGGTGGCCTAAGGCACTTAAAAAAACGCATGCAGAAATGAAAAAAGCATGCAGAAACGCATGCTTTTTTTTAAGGCACCAAAAAAACTCATGCTAAGTGTGACCCTAGCCTAACTCTTGTCTGCATTCATTTACCATTTTTGTGCGGCAGGAGTGGGATGTAGTGGAAATTAGTATGCGCCAAAACACTCTGTATTCTCGTCAGCGTTTGTGTCTGACCGGTCCACCTGCTGAGATTTAACCTCTAATCTCTAATCTCAGTGTCCAGCTAAAAAACAACTCTTGTCTGCATTCATTTACCATTTTTGTGCGGCAGGAGTGGGTTGTAGCGGAAATTAGTATATGCCAAAACATTCTGTATTCTCGTCAGCGTTTGTGTCTGACTGGTCCACCTGCTGGGATTTAACCTATAATCTGTAATCTCAGTGTCCAGCTAAAAACCATCTCTTGTCTGCATTCATTTACCATCTTAGTGCGGCAGGAGTGGCTTGTAGCTCCAGGTAGTATACGCCAAAACACGGTATACGCGTCAGCGTTTGTGTCTGACCGTTCCAGCTGTCGGGATTAAACCTCTCTAATCTGTAATCTCAGTGTGCAGCTAAAAACCATCTTTTTGACCCCTTTTATTTAGCTGTATACAGGCAGCACAACATTGAAAATGCGCAAGGCCAGTGACAAGGGAAAAGGAACTGGACATGATGGTGGTGCAGGCAGAGGCCCAGGCCGTGTGCAAGCTCGATTGCACCACGACAAACGCCCACATCATCTCGCTCGACCTTCCTGTCCCAATTTCTAGGGGACCGCAGCTTTACACCACTATTAAACCAAGACCAGCGTCAACAGGTTGTTAGTTGGATAGCGGATAATGCTTCCAGTCAGTTTGGCACCACCACAAATACCATGTCTTCCACACGGTCAAGTGTCAGTAGCCGTGAGACTGGACCGCACATTCCACACCCTGATCCTCCTTCTTCCCACCATGCCGAGTGCCCGGACCCGGACATAACTGATCCCACACTTGGACACTCTGAAGAGCTGTTCACTTACCATTTGTAGATTCTGACCTCTCGCCAGCTCCAGCTGAAGTGGGTCATGAGGAGATCGTATGTACCGATGCACAAATATTTGAGCAGCCACTGTCTCACGAAGGCAACGGTGGGAACATGTCTCAACAAGAGGTGGACGATGATGAGACACAATTGCCAGAAAGTCAGGAGGAGGACCAGGGTGTGGAAGTGGAAGACAACGTGGTGGATGATCCAGTAACTGACCCAACCTGGCAGGAGGACATGGAAAGCGAGGACAGCAGTGCACAGGGGGAGTTAGGCGTAGCATCACAACAGGCCAGAAGAAGCAGGGTGGTGGCCGCAGGCAGAAGGCAGGCAGCCGTTCCCCGAAACAACAACACGACAGAAGTTGCCAGTACAACTGTTAGGTCTTCCCGAATCTTGCTGTTTTTTAAGCTGTCTGCAGATAATTCCAAAAAGGCAATTTGCAACACCTGCCATGCCAGTATCAGCAGGGTTTGCAAAACCAGCAGCCTGACCACCACCAGCATGATCAGGCACATGTCAACAAAGCACCCTACTTTGTGGGATATACACCAGAGTCTTGGAGCAGTTTCTGCGTGTGACACCGCTGCATCTTCCTCTGTTGTGCATGCAAGAAAATCCCCTGTCCATACTACATGCGAAGATGCCTCCTGTCTTTCAACTGTAGATGCAGAAGCAGAAATAGCACCATCATCAACCATGTCCTTGTCCCAGCGCAGCGTTCAGTTATCCATACACCAATCTTTGGTATGCAGGTGCAAATACACTGCCAACGCCCCACATGCCACAGTTAAATGCACACATTTAGCGACTGCTTGCGATGGAAATGTTGCCTTTTAGGCTAGTGGAGACAAAAGCATTCCGCGACCTGATGGCGGCTGCTGTCCCACGTTGCTGATCCCAGCCGCCACTATTTCTCCCGATGTGCCGTCCCCGCATTACATAAGCACGTGTCACGAAGTATCAGATGTGCCCTTAACAACGCAGTTTCAGGCAAAGTCCACCTAACCACGGACACGGGACAAGTGCTTGTGGCCAGGGCCAGTACATCTTGCTGACGGAACACTGTGTTAATATTCTGGAAGCCGGGACCCGGTCTGAGCTTGGGACGGAACACTTCCTTCCAACCCCAAGGATTGCAGGCCCTAACTCAGTCAGGGTTTCACCCACATTGTACAGCTCCGGAACTTCATGCTCCTCAGCCTCCTCCTCCACTTCACCCTCCACACAAGTCCCAAGCTGGAAGCACTGCAGCACTGCGTCGCTAAGCGGCAACAGGCTGTGCTGAAGCTAATATACGTAGGTGACAAACCCCACAATGCTGAGGAGTTGTGGACAGCTCTGAAACAGCAGGCAGATCACTGGCTCACACCGCTGAACCTACAGCCAGGCATGGTCGTGTGTGACAATAGCCGGAACCTTGTGGCGGCTCTGAGGCGAGGCGAGCTGACACATGTTCCATGTGTGGCCCATATGCTCAACCTCGTGGTTCAGCGGTTTCTTAAATCCTACCCGCAGCTGTCGGATCTGCTCGTCAAAGTACGCCACCTGTGTGCCCATTTTAGAAAGTCACCTACTGCTTCTGCCGCCCTTGCCGGCTTTCAGCGGCATTTGCAGCTTTCGGCTCACAGACTGGTGTGTGAAGTCCCCACGCATTGGAATTCCACACTGCACATGTTGGTCAGGATTTGTGAGCAGAAGAGGGCAGTTGTTGAGTACCAGCATCAACTAGGTCCGTCGGTATACGGTTCAAACTCCACACATAAGACCTCAGGAGTGGACATGGATGTCCGACATATGTACCGTCCTCCAAAACTTTGAGGACTCCACCAAGATGGTGAGCGGCAATGACGCCATCATTAGCGTCACCATCCCGCTTCTCTGTCTTCTAAAAAGCTCTCTGCTCAAAATCAAAGACGATGCATTGCAGGCAGAGCATGATGAGTTGGAGCAAGAAACCATACTGGGTGATTACACACAGCCCAGCCTCATCTCATCCCAACGTGCATTGGAGGACTATGACGAGGAGGATGAAGAAATAGAGCTACTTTCATGCGGAATTGACAGTAATACATGAACAACCATCATACCGTCGGTTCAGCGTGGACGCCAGAGGACAGGAGAGAGGAGGAGGAGGATGATGAGGCCAGCATGGACAGTCATGCTGTTGGTGAGGACCCTGAAGTCTTGCCTGTTAACAGTCTGGCACACATGGTTGACTTTATGTTACGCTGCCTGTCTTGTGACCCTCGCGTTATCAACATCTTGGCGGACACTCATTACTGGTTGGTGACACTTTTAGACCCACGCTACAAGAACTTTATTTCTCTTATACCTGAGGCGGAGAGGTCTACAAAAATGCTTCAGTAACAGAAGGCTATAGTTGTGGAATTAGTCAAAAAATTCCCTTCTGAAAACGCTAGCGGCAGAGGTCACGATTTGGTGGGCAACCAAGGCGTTCGGCCGAGAGAGGCACAAGTCCAATCCAGCAGAGGTAGGGGAATACTCTCAAAGATCTGGGACAGTTTTCTCAGCACCTCCCGTAGCACAGGCCCTGAGGTGCGGGGTAGTGTCACAAGTACTGCAAAGTTTGCAAAGATGCTGAGGGAGTTCCTTGCCGATCGTACAAAAGTGCTCCTAGACTCCTCTGTGCCTTATAATTATTGGGTATCCAAGCTGGACACATGGCAGGAATTGTCTCTCTACGCCTTGGAAGTCCTGGCCTGCCCTGCCGCTAGCGTTTTGTCAGAGCGTGTTTTTAGTGCCGCAGGTGGAATCATTACTGATAAACGCACCCGCCTGTCAACTGAAAATGCTGACAGGCTGACTCTGATCAACATGAACAAGGGTTGGATTGGACCTGACTTCACCACACCACCAACAAATGATAGCGGAATTTAAATTTTGTGCCTGTAAATTGTCATGCACCTCCGCACACCCACACATGGGTACACACTTCATGACTTTGGCTACTTGCAGTACTGCTCCTCCTTCTCCTCATCCGCCATCATCATATGATCAGTGTGATGCCACGAAAACATAATTTTTTAAAGTCATATTTATGATGATGATGACCCTAACCGTTCAAAAGTTAGGCAGTAGTTTCATGTATACCCCCCTGGGGTAAATATTTTAGTCCATGCTTACAGAATGGGCATTACAAGTACAGGAGACCCGCTCCTTTGTAATGGGAACAATATTTAGAGGCTCTCCTCCATGTTTCTTTCCAGGGGCATTGAAGTGCCTCACAATTTTTGGCAGCCCTGCCTAGGGCAATACTACAAAAGACAAACTTCCTTAAAATGGGCACAATATTTAAAGAGGCCCTCATGCACATCTCTATCCAGGTGCATTGAAGTGCCTCACAATTTTTGGCTGCCCTGCCTAGGGCAATACTACAAAAGACCCACTTCCTTAAAATGGGCACATTATTTAAAGAGGCCCTCATGCACGTCTCTATCCAGGGCATCAGAGTGCCACAAAATTTTTGGCTGCCCTGACAAACGGCAATACTACAAAAGACAAACTTCCTTAAAATGGGCACAATATTTAAAGAGGCCTCATGCACGTCTCTTTCCAGGGGCATTGTGGTGCCTCCCAATTTTTGGCTGCCCTGCCAAAGGGCAATACTACAAAAGACCCACTTCCTTAAAATGGGCACATCATTTAAAGAGGCCCTTATGCACGTCTCTATCCAGTGGCATCAGAGTACCACACAATTTTTGGCAGCCCTGCCAAAGGGCAATACTACAAAAGAAAAATTTCTTTAAAATGGGCACAATATTTAAAGAGGCCCTCATGCACGTCTCTTTCCAGGGGCATTGGGGTGCCTCCCAATTTTTGGCTGCCCTGCCAAAGGGCAATACTACAAAAGACCCACTTCCTTAAAATGGGCACATTATTTAAAGAGGCCTTCATGTACATCTCTTCCCAGGGGCATCGGAGTGCCACACAATTTTAAAAAAAAATCTTTCATGTAATCCAAAAAACTAACATACACCAACTCTATCTCACAAGTTATCCATGCTGCTGGGGGCCATGCCAGAATAATACTCGGTGCTTGGGCTGAGTACACGTGTATCTTGGGATGCTCGGCCCGAGCTTCGAGCACCCGAGCATTTTAGTACTCGCTCATCTCTAGTAACCATACAAAATGCTAACAGGGTATAAATTACAAACTGTTAGCATTTTGCAACCTAGATACACACATAGATTTTAGGAAAAGCCCTTACAACCCCTTCAAAAAATCTGCTTTTCTGAAATCCAACCTTGAAGTCTAAGTCTTCACAGGTCTTTTTCCTCTAGTTATCCAAAATTCTATGATAGCATGATTGCTGCCTTCTATGGTCATAGCCACCCTTACCTGCTTATTCCTTGTTTCTGCAAGATTGGGGAGTCTCCCACCCCTCTCTTTGAGCCCTGCAGATGAAAAGCTGTCTTCTGCAGTCAGTCCAAGTCAGACATTGGACCTGTCTGGATTCTGCTCATTTTAGGGACCAATACACATGGTCAGGTTTTAAATACATCAGATAGGGACTGCTCTGATACGGGTTACCTTGAAGTTGGTAGAGCAGCTTAATATACATTTTTTGCAAAAAAAAGTATCAACTAATTACCCTGTATTTTACTTTCCCAGCGGCACTTGCTTTTAACTGTGTTTTTTTTTACAACAGAGTATTTTTACGTGTTTGTTTGACTATTTTTTGTGGTTCAATCTTTTGGTGGTGTGAACACTGTCCTACAGACGTGTTCACTGTGTGCATGGTTCATTAGTTTTTGTCTAAACACCTATAGTGGTGTCTGTTGTTCTCTCCTTGCATTCTTACCCAGTTTCCACAGAACTCCCAGTCTCCGAAGCTTCAATTTTTGTACATATATGCACTTTTCTAACATTCAATACATCACTTCCCATTTATTAAGTTTGTTTCTTGCAAATAAATTGTATCCTTCTAGCCTTGTATTCTTCACATGTATCATTCCACCAAGTTTCAGTGATTCCAATTACATCATATTCCTTTTACTGTGTTAGCATCTCTAATTCTCCTTGTTTGTTGCTCATGCTTTGTGTATTTGTATAGAAACATTTTAGTTTGTGATTGGTTTCTCTTTTTCCAATATTTTTATTATTCAGATATTCTTGTCTTTGTTCTCCTTTCCACTTCTAATAGCAAAGTTCTCTACAATATTTGTCAGCTATATGGCTTTCCCTGACCTTTTCTCTCTTTCCCATTCTGAGCTAAAGGGTGGAGATAAGCTGCAAAGATGTCTGCCATACCTAGTATATGCACACATGAGGGATTCCTGCTTCCTGTTTCCACTCTATTACCCTGATACAATACTAATACAGCACATGGGTGAGATAAAACAAATAATAAAAATAAAAAGCATTGGTCCGTGTAGGTCTGTGCATCTCACTCCCATGTTCATCCACCATACATAATATAAGGCACCTGTAACCTAACCTCTCAGTGAGTTGGTAGTCTATTTTGTCATTTGCAGCAACAATTTTTGCTACATTTTTATATTATTGCGTTCAGAAAGAAGAAGTGACTCAGATTGGCTGATAGTAACCATTTTGCTAAATTCACTAAGGCCAGTTTCACATTTGCGTTTGTCAACGCAGTGTACTGAATGCAGCCAAAAGCATGCGCACTGCATTCCCATGTTTAACATGGGAACGCATGGTGCCTGCGTTTGGCTGCGTTCGGTTGCGTTTCCGTTCGGATGCACATAATTTGTGCACCCTCCTCCACCCTCCGAACGCAGCCTGTTGCATTTTTTGTGCGTTCATGGGTGCTTGTTTTATCAGCAAGCGCACAAAAAATGCATGGATTTCAATGTATCCGCAGTGTCCTCGAATGACAGTGCAGGAGAACGCTGCAGATCACACTGAAATCTCTCCCAGCGGCCACGGCTAATCTCCCGGGAGATCAGTGGCGGCCACCGGGAGATCAGCCGGAGTAGCCGCTGATGTCCCACGCACGGCCGCGGCTAATCTCCCGAAGGTGTCGGCACGGGAGATTTGAAGAAACAGCTGATCTGACAGCTGTTTAAATCTCCCACGCCGGCATCACCTCTTCGGTGTTGGCGTGGGAGATTTAAACAGCTGTCAGATCAGCTGTTTCTTCAAATCTCCCGTGCCGACACCTTCGGGAGATCAGCGGCGGCTGGGAGGAGGAGATCTCTGCCTCTGATCTCCGCTTCTCGGCCACCGCCAAGATCACAGATTGGCTGGCCGGGCACTATACTGAAGTGAAAGCATGCGGAGAATCTCTGCTGCGTTCACATCAGTGTGGCAGCATTTTCAATGCGTTTGCATCTGCATGACCTCCGCGTGCAGACACAAATGCAAATGTGGAACTGGCCTAAGTTATGGCATCAAAAAATTTAAATAAAGAGCTAAGGAAATATTATAAGTTGTTGTCTGATGTATACTTAATTGCAAAAATTAACTGATTTCCATGAGTACATTCTCAACTTTTTGTGATGTACGCAAGAGATGTAATTGGCACATTTCACATACAGTATTTCTCAAACCAAAATAATAATAATATTTATTCACTTCTATAGTGCCCATTAATTCTACACTGCTTTAAATATATAAGCCACACTATCCCCATTGGGGCTCACAATCTAAATTCCCTATCATTATGTCTTTGAAGTGTGGATAGAAACCACACACAGAGGGAGAATACACAAACTCTTTGCAGATGTTGTCCTTGGTGGGATGTGAACCCTGGACCCCAATGCTGCAATGCAACAGTGCTAACCCCTGAGCCTCCATGCTGCCCAAAGTAGAATGCATTACTGTAAAGTAACGTTCTACACACTCAGTGTAAAGTTTATGGTACTTTGTAGATATCAGTTAGGAGTTTCAAAGCGAAAATCAATGCATTAATTTATTAGGTACAAAACAAAATAAATATCTAAGAAGCAATATCATTTTCCAATGCAATGGTTGATCTAAATCTTCAATATAAATTGCAATATAGAATTGATAAGTTTTGAACAATTTCCATATAAAAACTGCTTTTTCAATATTTTAGGCTGGAGCATTGCTTCACAGGTAAAAGGAAAGCAGTAAATGGTCATGAAATTTTGACCCTCTAATTTGATTTCTGTAATTCATGCTTATGACTTTTTTGCTTTGCTTGTCATTACAAATGATCCTTTTTGTTTTCATATAAAACTCAGACTAACAATAGTCCCCTGTAACATCTTGAAACTAGAGATCAGGCAACATTAAAATTCGCCATGAAACTTTGATTGTTCTCTACAAATTGAATGTCCCTTAAATTATGCTGTTGGATTTCTTAAGGCTCCAGAGCATAATAGATGTCACTCCTGTGTGGTCAGACGCCCTGTCATTTAATGAACATGAGACCAGAGATGTTATGGGATGGAGACATAGACAACTAGAAATTGGCAAGGAGGATTGGGGGTGGCCAAAGTCGTGATTGGTAAAGTACCGTATTTTCCACTTTATAAGATGCACCCCCACATTTGGTGAAGGAAAAGAGATTATTTTTTTTACATTTTAATAGGGTCCATCTTAAAATGCTTGTGTCTGTCTTACAAATCATATATCTGTCCCTCATGCTGGTATATATATAACTCTCATGCTGGAACATGGTCCCCCATTCTGGGATATAGCCCCCCATCCTCAATATGGCACCCTTATATTGGATATAGCCCCCCTGTGCTGCACATATAGCCACCCAGTGCCAGCACATATAACGACCCTGTGATAACACACAGGCCCCTATGCTGGCACACATCCCCTGTGCTGGCACACATCCCCTGTGCTGGCACACATCCCCCTGTGCTGGAACATATGCCCCTGTGCTGGCACACATCCCCCTGTGCTGGCACACACGCCCCTGTGCTGGCACATATGCCCCTGTGCTAGCACACATAGCACCCCTGCGCTGGCACACATTTCCCTGTGCTGGCACATATTCCCCTATGCTGGCACACAGCCCTCTCGTGCTGCATACAGCCCCTATGTGCTGGCACACATTTTCCTGTGCTGGCAGACATCTCCCTGTGCTGGCAGATATTCCCATATGCTGGCACATATTCCCCCATGCTGCACAAAGTCCCGGTGCCAGCATTTCCCTGTGCTGGCACATATTCCTCTGTGCTGGCACATATTACCCTGTGCTGGTGCATATGACCCTGTGCTGGCAAACAGCCCCCTGTGCTGGCACACATTTCCCTGTGCTGACACACATTTCGCTGTGCTGGCAAACATTTGCCTGTGCTTGCACACATCCCTCTGTGCTGGATATGCCACCCCGCCATCCTGGATATGGCCCCCCCATCACCATGTACAGCCCCCCATGCTGCTGCCCACATTAAAATAACAAACCGCTTTGAACTTACCTCTCCGGTGCTGTAGCTCCCTGCTTGCCGCACTTCCTGAGTCCTTCTGCGCCCTGGGGTGCCTGTCATGTGATCATGACGCACAGTGATGATTTTACTCTGCTGTGCCAATCACACGACCGGCTCCCCGGGAATGTAGGAGGACTCAGGAAGTGCGACAAGCAGGGAGAGACAGAGAGCAGTGCTGAAGATGTAACTTCAAAGCGGTTTGTTATTTTAGTGTTGGCAGCAGCAGCATGGGGGACCATGAACAGGCTATATCCAGGCTTGGGGTGACTGCAGGCAATGTAATATGCCACTCTCCTGTTCATTACCTTGGCGTTGTTTCAGCATTGAGGTGATGGACAGCGGGTGCAGAGGCAGAGCCGCTTCCCCCCCTCCCCCCCACAGTACAGAAAGTTAAGTTTCGGATTATAAGACGCACCTGCTACACTACCCCAAAATTTGAGGGAACAAAAGTACATCTTATAATCCGAAAATATGGTATGTTCTTTTTATTTTCTTTATAACATTTTGCCAACCCACTACTTTTCAACAAGATGTCAGCTCACCAGTCGCCACCGATTCAGAAAATTTATACAGAGTGTATAACAAAATAGCTATAGTCTCCAGAATGCAGAGTTTTATAATAATGGAGTAGAATTTAATTCACCTTGACTAAGTGTGCCCAACTCTACTTGAAAGCCTTCACGTGCTATGTTTTGTCATTTTACCTTCACAGTGCTCTGAGATTCAATGCTGTTTGTAATTTTAATAACCTAACATGTAGGTTAAAGCCTAAAACTGCCTAATACTTCAATACATGCAAGGAACAAATAGTAAGCACTTATAAAATGTAATATCATTTTTCTTTTAGTGATTGTCTGAAAGGTGAAGAACATTTCAATGTATGAGTACTATGCTACCATTAAAAATGGAATGGTGAGTTAACATAGAACACATATTAGATTTAATAGAAAATGTGCCGTAAAATAATCGCATAACACACTGTAATGTACTGATTTTAGCATTCAACTACAGCAACTTTGTAGGAACTTTTTCAAAGGATATTCAAAGAGTTGAATGACATTAATTTGCCCCCTTTTTGCTTACAAACAGCTCTAACGGATATTGATAACCCTTTTAGAAATGACAGGTACGACAAAATACCGCTCATTATTTTAAGTCACACATGCTTTATGGTACTATATATTTCCCCTGCTTAAAACCATGTTGCTCATTTGCAAGATTAAGCTTGGTGATTTATGTACATTGTACGTGGCTTCCCCCATTTCCTTTAAGACCTTTACAGTTTTATTGCATACCTTTTCTCAATACGGTCAATACCTTTTCTCAAGCGTTGTGATAGTATTGCAGTTTGTGCTTATAAGAAAATCAATGCAATAGTTAATAGATGTCAGGAAACCAATTGTGAAAAGTAAAAAAGCTTGTAAGCTTTTTTGTTCCTGCGTTAATTCCATTAGTCTCACCTTGCCTTGTTCTTATGTTATTGTTTAATTTGATGAATATTTTACAGTTTCCTTTAGTCTTCACTACTAAAATTGATCTAATCTTTTCCCTTCATATTGTATCTTTTATGATAGCATTAAACCACAAAGTTTAAAGTCAATTTGCAGTTTTGTTCTGAAAATAATGTTACATTGTAGGCAGAATTTGTCCCTTAAAGAAGAGGGAACTCACAATATAAGGGTTAACCCCTCTCTTGAGTTACAGTGCAACTTTTTGAAAACCACTGCTGGGGGCCTAAACAGTCAAATTCATAGAGATCAGTCAGTTATCCTTCTTCTGGATAGAGCATAGTTTACTATCCTTGGGAATGAAACCAAGAAAAAAATGGAGCAGGGGGAGCTCATAGAGTTATACCATGTGGTCTTGTGGGGTTTCTATTAGAGCGGGGATCCACTCACCTATCCAGGTTGTACACCCTTACACAACCTCTGGAGAAGACCGTGGTTAGTGAGGAGCCAGCTGTATGGCTGTGGGGCATGGATTTTAAGCTATCATGTGACTGGAAACACATCACCAAAGGTCCTGCAGGTCTCCTAGTATTGATGTCTATGCTGCTCCATCCGCACCCCTCAGAGAGGAGTAGTGATAAATGAAGAGAGAAGTGAAGTCAGGTGGAGCACTAGGCATACAAAAGAAGGCAAAAGGTTAATGTATACAGACCTTTATTTTGATTGCTACACAACGCGTTTTGGTGACTGAATACTTTATGAAGGCGGTATTCAGCCACCAAAACTCGTGTAGCAATCAAAATAAAGGTCTGTATATTTACATTAACCTTTTACCTTCTTCTGTATGCTCAACGCTCAGTTTGACTGCACTTCTCTCTTCATTTATCCTTGGGAATGAGGCTTTAACTCCTTCACGAACTATGACGTACATGTAAGTCATAGGTCACCTCCCACTTTTTGAGGCAATCTCTCATATTCCCCTACATATCTTAGCTGATATCAGCACTGACATGTGTAGCAAACGACACTGCCCCGATCAGCGATTGGATCAATGCTGTTAAACCTTTGGATCGTGCTGTCAAAAGCACCGCAGTGGGGATCACGTTGTTTCCCGCCATGATCAGAGGTCCCATGAGGTTTTACCATATAGTGCAATTTCATAGCAGTTTCAATTTTTTCCCATTTTCTTGTACACTATATGGTAACATAAAAGATTTCATTCAAAAGCACAATGTAATACTATTGTATAGGTTAGAGGATTCTGATCGCTTAAGGGCAATGAAGAGCAGAGACGGGTACTTGGGTGCAAAGTATTTATACACACACAGCAAACAATGTGAACTTAGTACACAGCAAATAAACATACAAAAATAACACGACCCCAAAATATACTGCCAAGCACAGTCCTTACGAAAACAGTCCGATAAACAAATAGTCCAAAATATGTAGATCCGGATGAATGTAGTCCATAGCACAAGTCCTTGTACCGAAACGACCGGATGAATATAGTCTGTGGCAAAAAGGTCCCCACACCCGGATGACCGGGTGAGGAGTTCAAAACACAGTCTCGAGAAGGAAATGTAAACGCAAGTTCCAGAGAGCAAACAGTACATAAAGTAATAACCGGGAAGTTGCTTACACACACTTAAGACGTCCGATCCTGATGATGGCAGCGGCACTACAGGGAGCACACTGCAGGAAGCTGTAGGAAGACAAAGATCTCACAGAGCTCCAGGGAAGTAAGTGGACCAAGGAGAGCAGCTGAGCAGGAGCAGACCAGGAACCAGTATACTCAAGCAATTAATGATCACCTGAGCCAGGTCTTTATGCAAACGAGACAGGAAGAAGGGCAAACAAAACAATGATCTCCATGTTGACTGAGGGCAATATTGTCAAACGGCAGGCAGGAATACCTGGAATACTGACACACAATTTGTCCCACAAAAAACTAGCCCTCACATTGACAGAAAAAAGATGTAAGAGTAGAGTCAGACTACATTTTGTTTCCCATATTTTTTGTGCAGTTGTTCCTAGTCTGCAGCCAAACAGGGTGCATAAAACAGCCACAAGTTGAAAACACAAGGGCATGTGTCTTTATCTGACTTCATTCATTGGCTGCCAAAGTCACATGTCCCTAAGGATATAAGAAGTGGCCATTTGCCGTTGACGCCATTTTCAGAGTGTTAATGCTAGGGACGGTGCGGCTGCCTCTCCTTGCTGCTCCGTCCATGTTACACAATTAGATGGCTAGATACTCCATCACTTTTTAGCTAGAATAAGAGGGCGACAGCGTCCATACGAACATAGGTGTTTTGTACTGAGAACAAGTGTAATTCCTAAACCTGTGTGAATTGTCAAAGCCGTGTTTTTTGCATACAGGAAAAGATTGCCAAATCCTTCAGTTTCCCCTAAAAAGGCTCTGTTTGGAGTGTAACCTGTGATTCTCAAATCCTTCAGTTTCCCGTAAAAAGGATCTGTTTGACCTAAAATCTGTGATTCTCAAATCCTTCAGTTTCCCCTTAAAAATGCTTTGTTTGGCCTGCAATCTGTGAAGGACACGTTACACACACAGATATCTGTTCAGATATTGGTCACAGATCTCTGGTTGCAGTGAAATCATGGACACATTGTTCCATTTTGTGGCTGTGTACAAAATGGAGCAATGTGTCCATGATTTCACTGCAACCAGAGATCTATGACCAATATCTGAACAGATATCTTTGTGTGTAACGTGGCCTTGATTCTCAAATCCTTCAGAGTATCCTAAAAAGGCTCAGTTTGGCCTGTAACAAATACTTTTTTTTCAAACCTGTGTGCATAAAAGATGAGTGGGGAATTCCGAGGTCATGGAGGAAAGGAAAAAAGGTTGTTGAAAAGGGGTGTTGGAGGTGTACATTGTGTAGATTCTACTAGTAATGTTACTGAAAGCTGTATAACCAAACATTTGCTCGTTGTCGCATCCCGAGTGAAGTGACAATTTCTGTTACTGGACAGCCTACTCCAGTCTCTTTGTTTACTATCAGCAGAGTGATACAAGTTGTGGATGAGACCCAGCTTTTGCTACAGTTCATTGAAACTGCAGCATCAAGTGACCTGTCCTCTTGTTCCTCCACCTCAACATCACAAACAGTGCTGTCCTCAAAAGTTGCACCCCAAATTCCCCTGTGTCACCCCATGTCACAACTCTCCAACCGCAAAACTGATTGTGGGGTAATACAGATGGGTGCTTCTGCAGAGATGTTCACACATTCTGGTCCATGGGCATCAGAGGCCTACTTCAAACATACTCTAGAGGCGAAAAGCATCTGCACTGATAGCCAAAATCTTTTGGAGTTGGATCTGGGGATGGAGTAACTCTGGTTCCAGCATAATTCAGACCCTTGTCACGAGATATTAACCCGCGGGGTGGAGGTGATGATGATGATGATGAGACTCAGACACCTGAGGAACACCCACACTGTACTGTGTGTTCAGGCTCGGAAGTGGAGGAAGGTGACTCCCATGACAAGGAGTGGGATAACAAAGAGGATAATTATGAGGTTTTAGATCTGACTTGGAATGAACCCAGAGTAACACAGCTGAGTAGCTTAGCAGAGGAGGGAGAAGACAAGGAGGTTAGGTTGCATCTTCCCACACAGAAACTGATGGCTGCAACCACAAGTGCTTCTTCCTCAGCCACAAGTCTGCCTCTCCACAGTAGCATTTGTGGGTCTACATTTGTCCAAGATGGCAAGGGCTGCTTAGCCTTGGCCTTTTTTCACATGGCAAAAGATGACCAATCTCATGTTGTTTACAATCTTTGCACCCAAAAATTAAGTAGAGGCAAAGTAGAGGCCAAAACCTCCACAATTTGACTACTACATGCATGAAATACCACATGGGCCAGCAGCATGCATTACTCTGGGAAAAATACCACGGTAAAACTGTTCCTAGCAGGCTTCATTGAACATCATCTGCCACATCAAACACAAATGCTGCTTCTTCCTTCTCCTTCTTCTGGTGGCTGCGGAGCCATGCGGGGAAGTGACTATTTCCCATGTCTTGAAATCCCCAAGACTTTTGGGACATGTTTTCCTGTACTTATTAATCCACTGCTTCTGCCTCGACCACCTCTTCTAGGACCTCCAGCTTCGACCTCTCCCTTAATGTAGCAGCAGTTCAGACAGAATTCACCCCACCTATGTAGTTTACTTCCATGGCTCTCCACCATCAGGCAGTGTTAAAATTAAAATGCCTTGGAGATGTGAGTAACACAGCTGAAGAATTGTGGACAGCTATGCAGGCTGAGTTTGAGCAATGGCTGTTTCTGCTAAACCTGGAGCAAGGAAAGACCATGTGTGATAACAGTGCAAAGCTGTGGCAGACATATGCTGTGGCAAACTTACACACAGGCTTTGCATGGCTCACATCCTGAACCTGGTGGTCCTGCAGTTTCTACGCCACTATCCCGGCCTGAATGAATGCCGGCCTGAATGCTGCACAAGTCATGGTCACTGTGTGCTCACTTCCACCATTCTAACCCAGCAGCTCATCGACTAGTGTTAACGACTGAGACGCCAGTCTTTTGTGTGTGAGTGATACGGTGCTGCTATTAATGACACAGCTGATGGGGGTGGGGAATAGGAAGCTGTTCACCTCAACACTCATCGGATTCCCAGGCACCTGGAACAGTGGCTGGCTCCACCAATCAGTTCAGAAGAATAAAGGTATTTTCCAGGGCCACTGGACCATTCTGACAGCAACTTTATTAGAACATATTTAAAAACACTTACATCCCGCCGGACGCGTTTCGGACAAGGTCCTTACACTCATCGGCCCGATGAGTGTTTTTAAATATGTTCTAATAAAGTTGCTGTCAGAATGGTCCAGTGGCCCTGGAAAATACCTTTATTCTGCTATTAATGACACGGACTTCAAAAATAGTGGTAAATTAACTCTTTTTAACAGTTTCAAAAAGATTAATTCAAACTTTGCAAAGACAATATGGGCCCCAACAGCCCGATCACAGTGTACAATTTATGCAGCCAGAGGGAACTCACGTATCTGTTTTGCAGAGAGGGAGCACAACTATCCCAGACTAAACCAACCCCACCCTTAGTCCGTACAGGGCCTACCCAGGCTCTTGTGCAGCCACGGCACGTGTTCTGTTTCAGGATATAATCTTGCACCCCCCTCCCATGCTATATACAAAATATGTCGGGATCCCTGATTCCCTTATATACAGTAAATCTATCCCACAACCTATTTATAGCAAATGCAGTTTTGCCTCCTGCATGAGGTGACAACTCTTTAACTTGGTAATGTACAAACAGTTTACAGGGTGTATGTCATTTCACCCTAACAATCAGCCACTGAGGTATATAAGATCTTCCTCACACTGGGCACAACCCAGTATAATAGGGTTGGTGATAATTCTCTCAGTTCTACAGTGTCATCCACATTTGGCTTCTCTTTGCATCTCACACTCGTGCAAGTCTCATTATTTAATATCTTGTATAGACCAAGCCTGGTCGCTCTCTCCTCATGAGTACACACAGAATAGTCCTTTGCAGTTTCTGGCTAACTCACCCTGTCTGACTATCCCTATATATTGACCGGTCAATCTTATGCACTCACAGAACACGGCTTATCTTTCAGTCCACGGTGTAGATCAAGCCCTTGAATAATTCTAACACTGTTCAAGCCAGGCGCATCCTTCCATAGATCCATGAGCCCCTCAGAGCAGCCGACACGTCTTCTTTTCTGTGTAGGATCTCCTCAGTCATCTGTCTCAGTCAATTTACCTCAGGAGACTGACTAAAAATTACTTCCTGGTTCCAGATCTTTCTACTCGTGTCCACTGATGACCTCCAGTGGCCGAACTGAGTTACTACAGATCATTTATATTACCAGTGTTGAACTTAATATTAGAAATAAATTTCAGCATATTTACACTAGCATTGGTTCAGAGTTCTTTCAGACAACCAAACCGAATTCAATCTTCCAACGGATGTCTAAAAGAATCCTAAGAAGTGAAGAATGTCCAAAGGCAGAAGAAGATTCCTCATCACAATCTATCACAACATCTAATCACATATGGCTTTATACATTATACTTCAGAAACATAGGCCACTGTGAAGGAGGGAGGCGATGACACTGCAATGTATAGTAAATGTTATGGGAAGTATATGGTGTTGTGCAAATGTAACTTGAATGTCCATTTGTAATGTGTAGAAAAGGGACTTACGTAGACAGCTTTTAGTAGGTAAGAAGTATATGAATAGACGTTTTATTATAGGAATCTCACCACCTAGTGGTCGATTTAGGTGTAACAAAAGAATTGGCTAGACATGTAAAGGGTTAAAGTGAGTAGAGTAGGTGTAAAGGGTTAGTAAAATGGTCATTTTTAGAGTGTGTCCCGATAAGGTTTTGCCTAGAAAGAGAGAGGACTAGGGTGGAGGTGTGATGACCGTCCTGAAAATCTGAAGGCAAATCCTTGTAGGTCTCGAGTACATTGTTCATTGTGGTGGGCTTGGTGTAGCCATCAGGATAATAATGAGAGTAATAAAAGTTTGTTGGTGTTTTTCAGATATAACTTGCAAGTAATTTCTATTTTACAAAAGATTGTGTGATGTACCAGCAGCTTAGTGTCAGCACTACTGAAGCAGACAACTTTGTTAAAAACATTATCTTGCAGAATATGTATTTATGGAAATCTCTAACGTATTGCTTAAATTGACTTTGATGATGGACATTCACTATAATGTAGGCACTAAAATATGGCACCAAATAATAAATTAAATGAAGATCAGGCACCATAAAACTGTTCTCATTATGCCTTAAAATTGTGCCTTTGCTGGCCAGTAACCAGAGGATACAAGATTTGTAGAGAAAAGAACATTTATTAAGGTAATTTGGCATGAGTCTGGTAACCTGGGGCACTTTAAGAACTGACAATTCCTGTTTTTAATTGTGAGTGCCAGTTGTTATAATGCCATATTTGTCCTTTGAATCACAGTCCACAGGCTTGTATGCCACTTTAGATCTTTTTAGATAATTATAAATGTTTTAAAGGGTTATCATTATGTATGATCTGACTCTTAAAACCATAATTTCCACTCATTAGGGTTTTCACAGAATGGTAATTGTACAAGTAGACTAAGATTATAAATATTTTCTGAGTTTGGCAAGTGTGGCATCGTCATGCTGAATTTCTATAAAAACAAAGCTATAGTTATCTCTCCTGCCAAGAAATGTTACTGCTCAATTCCCTGATGACATTAGCGTTTGCAAAGTCACATTTTAATACTGATGACTGGTAAATGTTAGACTAAAAATGCTGGCAATATTAAGTTAAAAAGCCTTATGAGCTTGATAACAACAGATTAATATGAAGCAGGGTCATAGAAAGTGGAGTAGTGTTAAACCCCGCCTAGAACAGCACGCTTAGGAATATTATTTATTTTTACAGTATATACTGTAATGATATACTGGCAAAAAGCATAAAGGGACTCTGTCCGGTCATTTTTCAATATGATACTAATAGTAACCTTGAATAGTGCTCAGGCAGCCCTTTCAGAATATGTAAAAATTATTACTGTACCATATGTAGTTCTCTTGCTATAAGCATCGTCACCCCCAAAAGGCAACTGCTGCACTAGTCCGGTCCATTACTTTCACTGCTGAATAGTCTGCAGTATGTTAATGTTCATTTATTATTCTCTCCTCCCCAGGCAGCTGTTCCACCTCTCCTCCCTGTATTTTGTGTCTCACTTTCATTTTCATTTTCCTGTGGTGCTTCTGTGGAGGAGGGGGAGAGAAAGACTGCAAGCACATGCCTAGCCTAGCTATCAGATAAGGCAATCTCCTCCATTTGTTGCTCTTAGTAAAAGCTGTGCATTCTGATGAGAGATTTTACAGTTGTGACCAAAAGCATTGACACCCCTGCAATTCTGTCAGATAACACTCAGTTTCTTTCTGAAAATGATTTCAATCACGAATTCTTTGGTATTATTATCTTCATTTAATTTGTCTTCAATGAAAAAACACAACAACAATTGTCCTAAAACCAAATTGGATATAATTCGACACCAAACATAAAAGGGGGAGTGGACAAAAGTATTAGCACTGTTAGAAAAATCATGTGATGCTTCTCTAATTTGTGTAATTAATAGCACCTGTAACTTACCTGTGGCACCTAATTGGTGTTGGCAATAACTAAATCACACTTGCAGCCAGTTGACATGGATTAAAGTTGACTCAACCTCTGTCCTGTGTCCTTGTGTGTACCACATTGAGCATGGAGAAAAGAAAGAAGACCAAAGAACTGTCTGAGGACTTGAGAAACCAAATTGTGAGGAAGCATGAGCAATCTCAAGGCTACAAGTCCATCTCCAAAGACCGAAATGTTCCTGTGTCTACAGTGCGCAGTGTCATCAAGAAGTTTAAAGCCCATGGCACTGTGGCTAACCTCCCTAGATGTGGACGGAAAAGAAAAATTGCCGAGAGATTTAAACGCAAGATTGTGCGGATGGTGGATAAAGAACCTCGACTAACATCCAAACAAGTTCAAGCTGCCCTGCAGTCCGAGGGTACAACAGTGTCAACCCGTACTATCCGTCGGCGTCTGAATGAAAAGGTACTGTATGGTAGGATACCCAGGAAGACCCTACTTCTTACCCCGAGACATAAAAAAGCCAGGCTGGAGTTTGCCAAAGCTTACCTGAGAAAGCCTACAACGTTTTGGAAGAATGTTTTCTGGTTGGATGAGACAAAAGTAGAGCTTTTTGGGCAAAGACATCAACATAGAGTTTACAGGAGAAAAAAAGAGGCATTCAAAGAAAAGAACACGGTCCCTATAGTCAAACATGGCGGAGGTTCCCTGATGTTTTGGGGTTGCTTTGCTGCCTCTGGCACTGGACTGCTTGACCGTGTGCATGGCATTATGAAGTCTGAAGACTACCAACACATTTTGCATCATAATGTAGGGCCCAGTGTGAGAAAGCTGGGTCAGAGGTCATGGGTCTTCCAGCAGGACAATGACACAAAACACACTTCAAAAAGCACTAGAAAATGGTTTGAGAGAAAGCACTGGAGACTTCTAAGGTGGCCAGCAATGAGTCCAGACATGAATCCCAAAGAACACCTGTGGAGAGATCTAAAAATGGCAGTTTGGAGCAGGCACCCTTATCATATTCTGTGGAGGCCATGAAAGGGTATTGTAGTAGGTGAGAACACTAAGGGGCTTCTTTAAGGACCAAATCACTATGTACATGCTGAAATACATGTCCCTGACTTTTTTTTTTTTAAAGCTATGAGTTATTGGCCCTCCTTTATGGAGGG